>CM074183.1:2829529-3429529 GCA_037179385.1 Holothuria scabra
TATTGCTCGACGGTGCGTACCAATTAATACAATCACATATTCAACAAAAAAGTGACTACTTTATTTTGAAGTTTCAGTTTCAACGAAACGAAATTGAGATCAAGCAACTGCAAAACAGGACGCGGTCTGCTAGCTTGATGGATTTCCATAGACGAGAACTCCAACACGTAGCCTATACGCCCATACATTTTCACTTGATAGTTATGACATCACAAATTTGCCCACTTTTTAGTACCAATCATTGAAGGGTAGAGGTTATCACAGAATCTTTTAGTGTGGTTGCAAGCACAAATGGCGGCATCACATTCTACATAAAACCTGTACGTGTGACCTTGCCAGTATAGAAAACTATTTCTGCTTGCCGTTGCTAAGGAACTATACTCTAGGGTAAGGTCAAAGTTCAAACTGGGGTCTTTTTTCGAGCACGAGGGCAGGCAATAATAATGATTGATGGGGCTGAAGTTGAAAGTTCTTTAACTCATGAAAACATTCTGAACGTCTGACGGAATTTCATTTCTCAAAAGTCTGGAAGGATCTCCTTTCACACACATTCAAAGAAACAGCACTGCAAACAAATACCAAATGCTACTACGGGTATGACGATTGCAAAGTCGGACATCGCTGCTCGGATATAGTCTACAAGTACAACAAGGTGCCGATTGATCATTCATATATACAGAGACAATTTATTTCTTGAATTTGGAGCGGGATATATTCAGATTCCATTTGTTATTATGTTAACAGGTGGCCGAACATGTCTACCCCATTGCACTACTAGTACGTGGCTGGGGTTGATTTGCAACTCTTTTGTGTAGACTACAAGATCATAAAATAAGAAAGGTGAGTTGTAAGTTGTAACTGAAAATACAGGTTTGACAAATGTTAGAAAGGTACGTAGTTTGTATGTTTCGACTATCGGATAAGTATTTGTGCTAGCTACAGAAAGCTTAAAATTTATTTCCTGGGGGTAGTTATGTAGAAATACTGTGTGTTGTAAATATAGCTGATGTTGAAAAGGCCTTAGTAATAAACAATTTCGACACTGAAGGCATGATTCTTTGACTGCATCGACCTAACGGAAAATTACATTTTGGACGTTTAGGGTAAACCATTTGAAAAACGAAAAACGACGGACCCTTTGAGAAATGCTTTTCATGATCATTGAAAAGGTCCACTTTGGTAGTTGATGAAAATACTTGAACAATCAGTGACAAAAGGAATTGCCCGTTACATAAACCAAGACTTTTGAAAACCCCTTGGAATCGTTTGAAACTTATTGTAACCTTTTGGTTAATGGAAATGCGACAAAAGGTCTCAAAGGGCCGAATTTTTTGTCGGGGGATCAACCGGGTAACACCTTCACTCCGTCCTCCAACATTCAGTTAATTTCTTCTTTTGTTAATAAAAGACTTCACGCCAACAACTTCAAACAAGCGACTCCAAGAACTGAGCCGAAACGAGACTTTTGATACATACACGTATTGACATATTTCTTCTGTGTGAAAGAACCATATGGTTATGAACATTTTTTTAATCGAGAAGTGTGCCTTATGAAAAGTTAATGTCGCGAAAGAGCTCCCCGTTTCCACTAAAGCTTTCCTAGAATTGGTGAATTATAATATTCATGCCATGAAATTGAATTCTGTCCTGCCTTGACATGGAAAACGATGTAAACCCAAAGTTGACAATATTTACTTTAAACCACTATGATTTAAAATCCTTAAGGTCTTGTTGCTTTGAAAAAATACTGGGAATGAAGTATTTGCAGTCTGCTAGTATTGTCGGCCATGAGTTTTTCAATTGTAAAATTGTACCGAGACATCACTTTTCAAATCTTATCGGAAATTTCTCCATCAATATGCTTTCATCTTGTGTGGATTGACACTCAGCGTCTCATTGGCTTCTGGAGAAAAGTATTTTGATAAAGCTACACATAGACGTACAAAGGAGGAGACTTCATTTCATGCATTCAACTAAAAAATAAAAATATGTGAAGGCAAAAAACTGCATGGTGGGGGGGCTAACAGTTTAGGACAGAAGTTGCTTAGTTTTAAACCTTATAATGCACTTTTCAACTGCTTACGATCATGTACTGATTTCATACGTACATGTACTGATTTCATACGATCATATACTAAATGTCAGTACATGATCGTAAGAAATCAGTACATGATCGTATGAAATCAGTACATGAACGTAAGCAAACAGTACATGAACGTATGAAATCTGTACATGATCGTAAGCAGTTAGTACATGAACGTGTACTTTTACTACATCAAATTCGGTGAGCCTTTTGACGGACTTCTGGTACGCCGAAAGGCTCACTCTGTATGGTGTGCGGAAGAGACAAATATAACATGATGATCTTACGTTTTTACATGTACAACGTGTGATTTTACATGTACAACGTAACATTTAACATGATGAACTTATGGTTTTAGTACATGATGGTGTAAATTTACATCATGATCATATGAAGTTAGTACATCATCGTATATTTTTGGTACATGAACATGTAATTTTAGTACATGAACAAGTATTTTTAGAACATCATCATATTTGGTGAGCCTTTTGGCGTGCCATACTTAATGAATATCCAGCAAAAGTCGCACAATGCCGAAGCCGATGGGATGATACAGTGAACTATCTTGAAAAATACTCATCTGATTTCCAAGATGAATAAAACAATAAAGAAGGTTAAAATGATGACGTAAACAGTTGCAAAAGATAAAAGTCTCTCACGGCAAGCACGAGTGTCTGAGCTGTGTACCGTCTTCGGGAACGGTTGTGAACAGGTGTTACAGCACTTGCTCGTGGAAGTGGAAGCAACGGGCAGTGAGAAGTAATTTCGGAATAGTTGCATCGGAGCACAATGCGATGGAATCACCGTGAAGAATAGGAACATAAATAAAATAAAAGGTGAAGAATAGGAATATAAATAAAATGAAAGGTGGATGGAAGGAATACGTGAGAGACTTCGGGCAAGTTTAGGTTTATCAATCCATGGAGCTTGGTCTATCCCACTATGTACCCCACATCTGCATCTTGCATGCACGGGGCTTGCACTCGTTCCACCTTGTTAGTCTGATGAAGTAGTAGCCTAACTTAACGATGACGCCCGTAATATTTATTTGCTAATCCTGTCAACATTTCAGTCTCTATGAAGTCCTTTCAGCGGTTTGTTTACACCGCCCTCTTTCCGTAAAAAATGACCGCATTATTTAGGTGCAGCTTGTATTCTACCCGGGTGGAAATGAAACTAATTTTTAGTTACCTGGGGGAGAAGGGGGGGGGGGACTTCACGCCAGCAGGAATGTGTTGTATGTAGGTCTATAGCGTCAGCTATAGGTAGATTGGTAGGAAACTAGGCAGGTAAGCCGGATATTTTCAAATTCAATACACGGTTACCTCTTACGACAAGGTTGCGAATACCGTGGACATACGGTATATTCTTCATACCCAACTCACGAGTGAACCTTAGCAATGTACCTTGGGATTACATTCCCATCGAAGAAGGAATATTGTGTCTATGCCTTTATGTTATGATAGATGAACTTCATGCTGAAAGTAGGCTACTTTCGCAATCATGTGATTCGCATCACATGACTACGACAATCAATTGTTTATCAAGTTATTTCTTGACGTAACAAGACAAACAGTTTTTATTCGGATTACGGGTGTCCAATAAAAGGTGTCTGACGGTATGACGTCACAAAATAACCAGTATTTGCCTGATCTTCCCTGAAAGTCATGTGATATAATTATACAGTGAAAGTCATGTGATATAATTATAACTTTTACCCACGTTAGTAAATGTTTGGTTCTATCCTATCCGACCAGAGATTGGGGAAAATTTTTACCCAAACTCGCTTTTCTTGCCGCGAACTGCTCAGCTAGTGCGTAAAGGTATGTGTGTAGAGGGACCAAACGGCCACCGTCTAGCCGGCGCTAAAATGTCACTCTTTGCTATATCACGGTGGTCATCATTGTGGGCACAAACTTTTGCCAGTCTGACTGTCAGGTTTGCGGTAGCTACGAATGAGCTCCATTATTCTTTGATGAGAATAATGGGCGTGACCATGATCCCCTGATGCAGTCCACAAATGACATGGCCCTATCCATGACCAGGACGGAGGCCGGGGGCTCAGTGCAACCTTTCTGAATCGGGCAAACTTCCGTGCCTCAATCAGGCAGAGATATGCCCTGGTTAGGGATCGGGAGTGGGACAAAAGACACCGCTACGGGGGAAGATTCACGTACAGACATGTCTGTTTTCAGAAAAGTCCTGAAGTGGTGGGGATGTACAAAGTTGTTTTAACTATGACAACTGTCTAATTAAAGTGATGTACAGTGAGTGCCTTTATGGAACTATTTTCTATTAAAAAAAAACTGAGTGTCGTATCTCACCAAAAATCACATGCTTCGATAGCTATTTGCGACTTTATACTAAGTTCTTGTTTTATTTTCCTTTTAAAGAATTTAACTGCTTCCCGGGTCACGTAGCTTCATTGGACAGACTATCTTTCCGTCGACACAAGACCATTGTATGGCTGGTGCTTAGAGACGCCTCGCCGGATGTAAAAGCTTTAAAGCACAGCACACCTTTTTTTGTCTCCTTTGACTATACACATTAAATTTTGTCCATTTTGCAATCCGTGGCCCTTTTAAACGCATTTAACGGTTATACAAGCTACTCATTTGTCATAGTGAGGTTCACAATGATATCTTATGTGTGTACCGACACGGTCAAGATTTAGAGCTAAGAATGAGAGCCTGTATGTACGATGGTGGATTTATCTGACTCGGATGACTTGGATAGCATGTATAATAGGTTAGTTAGTTAGTTAGATGTAGTTTTACGGCCCAGTTTCCAAACTATGGTTCAAGTCGAGCCGACCACGGCCTTTTCTAGTTGTGGCTCACTGGCCTGTATAATAGGATGGTGATTCCAACTTTGTTTCAAGACATTAACACTTTTCCGTTCTGCGTCTCGGATGCATGGGCTGCAAAAGGGTCCGAACTACGTTAAGATTCTTCACGTTTGCATGAAAAGTACTTTGATTCTCACCGTCACTACCTAAGACCCCCCCCCACACACACTTCAGGGATACTGTGAGGGTGTATACTGCGTCTCATCCTACTGCTCCCCAGCCGGGAGGTCTTGAGTACTTCTTTTTTTTTTTTGTCCCGTCATGCATATGTTCTGAAGGCTAGGAACCATCCTCCAGGACATGTACAGTGTTATAATAAATGTGTGATGGACTA
Organism: Holothuria scabra; assembly: GCA_037179385.1. Lineage (NCBI taxonomy): Eukaryota > Metazoa > Echinodermata > Holothuroidea > Aspidochirotida > Holothuriidae > Holothuria > Holothuria scabra. The sequence goes on from CM074183.1 coordinate 2,834,795, forward strand.
AACAGTAACCTTTATGTACATACAGTGATAAATAAATATATACAAATTGGGACATTTTAACGAAAGGTGAGAAAAAAGGTGCAAAAAGGTCTTGAGTTCTACCCCTGACCAGGTCATACCGAAGACTCTACGGAATGAAGCCACCTACTGCAATTGTGTTTGGTATTCAGCATACTGAAACAACCCGCACCCTCCCGTCCCCGTTCCTCATTCCTCTGCTGTGAATAGTCATAGTATTATATTCTTTGAAGGAGAAATCCCTTGAAATATTATTGTTCTGTTTTCAGACCTAGGGTTTGACCTCTATATGGAAACGCATGTGACACAATTGGCGGCGCCAGGATGCCAACGGGGGACAAAGTAAGGGCAAAAGATAATGTTGGGGCACAAGTTTTTGGATGCGGGTCGAAGCCAAGCCCAAAGCGCTCGTTTCAGTGGGTGAAGTCTAGAGAGCGAAGCGTCATACACAAAAACTCGGAATAATATTTTCTTGACGATAAACTGGAATTTGTTTAACACTAGGTATTGACTTAACTGAGACGTGCTTATGTGCTGCTACACTGTAAACTTTTATTTTAACAGGAACATAATACATCACTCTTAAATGTGTAAGGATTTTTATCTTCTAGTGTCGTGGCCTATACCGTGTCTCTTTGTACTTTTTTAATCTCGTTTCGGGTACAAAGTCTCCATATAACTGAGTCGTTTATAAACCACATACAATAACGACGAGTTTGCATAGTACCCAATGTTATCTAACTCTGCCGCTCTTTGCAACAGAGTCAACAAAAGCGCTGCTACCACAGAGACAGTGCACACTAATTTTCACGACGCGTTAGGTAAATTAAAAGTAGGAATGAGATTTCACACTTCAAATTTTATAATTATTCTTTTCAGAAACGGGGTCAGAACCTATACATCGGTTTCTATATAGCCTCTATTGTCACGGTCTGTGAGCAACCTGAAATAACTTTACAAACAATCACTTGGTACTGGCTGGTGAACTACACACATACTCTATTGACGAGTATTTGCCGTGGAAGACCGACTCTGTTTACTTGCATTGACGGTGGGACGTGGAATGGCTTCTTCGTGGTAATGATACTAGCGCCAGTGCAATAACCGGGTTTTTATGGTAATTAGCGACTTGAGCCTGTCCACCTTAGAATTTTGACATACCAGCAATCTAGGGTTCGTTTCAAGTGAAGGCCTATTGGACGGGATAAGCTTTGTCATAGCCAACAAATCTGTCAAATCCTTGCTCCAAGCAAATGCGACGAATGAAAAATGAGTTCTTTACTTATAGCCTAAGGTCTTTCGACGTTTGGAGGAAAAGACAGGCTTCGACAATCTCTTATCTACCACCAGCTTCTTGTAAGTGAGAAAACAATAACTCGTAAGTAAAATTTCGTGTTAATTTTGCATTTTCATATAGGGTGGTTGTTTTTAGTACCGTGATGGTAGTGTTGACGTTAGGAAATTACATGCCGTGCTTAGCGAAAAATAACTATACCCCTAAATCAGATTGTTTGAAATGAAAAGTCCCTTAGTTACGCGCGATCTTTAAATTATGATGAATTATACGTGAGCCTTTGGGTCAGTCATCACTTGAAATTCCCCCGATAGTGCTGTAAATCAAGCATCCTGTAATGACTTTACATTGTTTAGTTATGGAAGGAAAGTTCAACGCACGTGAAAGTTTTACATCAATAGCCAAATTCGCGACACCTGTTAGCATAAAGGTTTCGTATCACATGGTACATGTGGAAATTGTAATAAATCGATTGCTTTTCTCATAGACCTATTGGAATAATGTACCATATGTATGTCGCTTTAGAATACGTGCTATCAAGATAAGCAGTAGGCAAAAGAGTCTGTTACTTATCGATCAAGATGAGGCATTGCAGTCATTCATCCCCCAGATAGTCCCAATTCTCCCAACCTGTTTATATCCAGCGCGCCCCCTACCAATGTCCTAAATTCATTCTCATCCAACACAACTCTAGTAAATTGCTGCAGGGCATATCTTGTTGAGCATACAAGGGGTATCAAAACACCCTCAGTACATGATGCGAAACATGAGCTTTTCTGTATTATTATTTTGATGTCAATCAAAGAGTTGTAGCAATTTCAAATTTCTATAAACTACCAATAAATTGTAGTTTGAAAGAGCAAAGATTTGCCTTTAATTCTCTATTTGCAAAAACTACGAAACTACTACAACCTAGAACATGCAAGGGTTACGTCAGGTGTCACTTTAAAGTCGGATCAGGTGTCGGGGTGGGGATAAATCATGTCTTATTGTGACAATGATTCGAACTTAAAAGTTTTGATCCTGCGTTGCCCCGAAGTATTTTCTTTATTTTCCCATTACGTGTCAAACCAGAATTATTAATTCAATTATTAAAGAAGGAAACGAATAATCTGTCTTAAATTTTGATTTCTGTCTTGCCTCTCAAATTTTAATTGAGGCATTGTTTCCTTGAACGCTTTTAGAAACCCAAATGTTTTCAAAGTCTTTCACAGAGAGGGCCATACAATTTCGCCTCGAAACATGATGGTATTGCTTCCTCAGCCGTTTTTAATGATGAGCCGACTGTTCCATCCAAACTCAACTTGTTTCAAGATCATTTTCAGACCTTTTGAGTAAACGAAGTACTACCAGGTTGGCATGATTACCACGTGTTTTACTGTCTAGCAAAGGAGTACTCGATTTGGTGCACAATGTAACTATTTTGGGTTGATTTTTATGGCTAAACAAGGATAGTTTTATACTGCACTCGGACAGTTCTGCGAGTTCATGCAGCAATCAACAAGTGGTACACGTGCTCATCATGGATAAACATTGTTCACAATGATATCGTGGGGGGGGGGGGGGGATTGGGGTTCCCTCACCTTTTTCTATTTTAATTCGGTATGCAAATATGATATAGAGGAGATATAACGGTTGGGTCAAATTGAACCAAAAGTGAGTCAGGTGGGAACCGACTAAAATAGTTTGGTCAAATACTGATGGCAAAAGTCAAAAGAGCTAAGTTTCAATCTTGATGCCGGGGGTGTACTCAGGCACCACTCTTGGAAAAGAGTGAATTCTGAAAGCACTCGTAAAAGACTAGGTTATTTTACTCTTATTGGAGTGAATTTTGCTATCCTTGGAGCGAAGTAACACTCTAATGGAGTCAACTCTGGAGTTCGATTAGAGAGTGACTTACTTCACTTTTTCGTTTTTGAAAGCGTTTATGGGATTTCCAGGCTCACGAACAGGCCAGTAGTATACACAAGCTATACTACACTGAGGGGAGACAGTTGCATCACGAATTGGTCACTGTAAAATTTTATACATGGTTTCCTTCTTGCCCATAACACAATTTGATGATTGACAGACAATAATACCCCATTCATAGACATTTAATCCTCCTCAAGAAACCTTAGCCACATCATGCAGTGCATGCAGAGGGAGTATTCATTACAATCCTGCCCAAATGACCGTGTAAGTTCTTTGCAACCTAAGTGGGACAGAAGCTCAGTGAAGTGATGATAATAGACCTCTAGAGGTGGGTTTGGAAACTTGATATACCTCACTTGGACAATAGATTACTGAGGTTAGAAGATCGACTTTCTTACCAGGATCAAAACAACATGTGCTTCTAGGGCTAGAAAAATCAGGGGAGCACATGCGCTAATATAAATATTTAGTCGATCATGGCAATGGGGGAGTTTCTAAGGGATGGAACAGTTTTAGGGGCGAAGACCGCACCTGTACCACCCCTTATAGTACAGAGCTGCTAGAGTGGTAACAGTCCCTTGCATACTCCCCTATTAAGCTTCATACAAGTGTAGCTTACACACTGTATAAATATGTTTTTGTAGTTTTAAAGTTTCGATCCGAGGGGAGCCTTTCATTTTAATGAAAAAGGTGCCCTGAGATTCCTTAAGCAAGTTATTCATTTAAAGCTTAAATTAGATATATCTGATTGTGATCTTACACGCAACGTTGAGCAATCATGTTGTCAATAATTAGACACTGTAAAATACAGTTGTACAGTTTCTTGATAAAGCTGCTGTAGACAGTCATGCATTAACACAGTTAAGTCTTGCTTTAATTAAGCAAGTCATTCAGCCGTTACAACGTTGGCATTGTAATACAATAATATTTCGGTGGCACTGGTTTTAAAGAGCTTTTACGGTACTTGGCATCGAAGGTAATATAGAACGATAAAAGATCAACAATTATGACAAAGACAGAGAAATTTCCTCGCTTGGGGGAAAGCCAACATTTTTCCGATTTGTGCTAGATCTAGGAAACTCATAGTACAGGCTGCTAACTTATAACAAGGTTGAACAGGTACAAAGAAAACTTGGAAGCTAGTATTTTCCCCAAAACAGCGATGACCAAGAAGGGTATACCTTTTCGCCTGTTTGCTACGGCCTATGATATATAAACTATCGATTATGCATCTAGTTTTGCTACATGAGACCTATACATTCAACAATTGAGCCAAAATATCCATGTACTTAAAGGGGCTCATTGAGTTGATATCGATAACTTAATGAAAGTGTTTAAGGGTACTTCCTATTAAAAATCTTTATAAAATTAGCATGATTAGTCAAGTTTCATTCCCAATAGTTACGGATAAGATTAAATCTTGAATTTTGTGGTTTTGTGACTTCTAACAGGTTTTAAGCAAAATTTGAAAAGCGTCTGGTCACGAATATTTAAAAAAAAAACTGAATCAAGCCTTTAAGTACTTGCTCATAAGTCAATTATTTGTATACAAGATATTGGGATTGTCTAGGTGTGGTCATTGGTCGTTGGTAAGTGCAACTCTCTTAAATCGTAAGATTTAAAATATTGGAGTTTAATTCTAAAAGAGTGCAATTAGTGACCAATCGGACGTTTGATTGGTCACTAATTTCAATCTTTTAGATTTATTTCAACTCTATTAGAATAATTTTAAATCTATTGATTTAAGAGAGGATGGAGGATACTTAACAGATTTGCATGAATTTGTTAAATTTATGAACCGCTTAAAGACTTGAAGAGCAGCTTTACAAAATGCTCACAAATAAACTTCCGAAGTTCTGGAAAATTAGTAAAAATGACGTCCTTCATGAAAGTTTTCCTCCTGGTCGAAATCAGAGGATTAGGTCAGTTCGGCCTTCAACATATACACTCTATGATAATGCCGATGGTTCATTAGGAACCCGGTCATTTGAAAGATACATGTTATGTTGGAAATTGCCCTGAGAATAGAGGAATTTTTTTTTACATACAATGCGGTATTTTTTCTAAAGTCCTCCCGACCCTCTAGCAAATGGCCGTTCGGCGAAACCAAAACTTTCACTGCTTCCCGAAAAAGCTATTGCGTCCTTTGAAGGACAATACATGACCAACCTTACGGCCCTCAGACCGTTTACATCATTGGTCCGTCATTTATGGCTCCATTTTAGACTGGATGAAAAGAACAGATAATACACATGATCTTAGCCAAAAGGCGGATAAGTTTTACGTAACATGCGGTACATCACCCAGATCAAGGCCGATATATAAATATTGTTTCCGATATTTTTTTTGGGGGGGGGGTGGGGTGGGGGTTGGGGGAGGAGGGGTACCACAATCCCAAAAAGAAATTACTGTGTGAAAATTGGAAATCAAGAAACAATTTTTCAAATGTTGGGGGCATGTTCCACTTCTCCCTTCGGGATCTCCGTGATTTTTTACACCAAGTAGAGAATTTATACAGTCTACTCTACCGAACAACACCACACTTAGGCATCCTCCTTAAATTATGGATAGACTGCGAAAGGACTATTATTACACGACATTTTAAGTATACTCAAATTCTGGCACACGTGCGCGTGAAGAAGTGTTGTGTTATCCTGACGATTTGGAGGATGCGCTCAGTGTACATGTACCCAAATGGAAAAACCTGTCCCGCTTCTATTGTATCCGAGCTGTTGTATTTTGAAAGGAATACCATCTTATGGTTAAGCACAAAAATGGAAAAGTTAACTCAATATCTGTCCATTTGTACCAGATTGTTTTCTTTTTCTTTCAGGTTGAAGATGTTTGCAGCTGATGAAAATAACACTTGACCCGAACTCAGACGGACGCCATGGCATCACGTGACAAACTTATACGTAGGAGACTTAAAGAAGGATCCCGAGAAGTCTCTTCCAGCAAAAAGGATAAAACTGGTTCGTCGGAGCGTTCAAAATGTCCAATTTTCAACGTACAGTATTTGGGGAAGTTACCAGCTAGGGGAGAATACGGTCGAGAGTACATAGCTGAACCGGTCGAAAGTTTACTAAAGCTAAAGGAGAGACAGAGGGGGTCAAAAACTACCCTCACCGTATCTGAAAAGGGTTTTCACTTTTTGGACCAAAATGGACCTTTTGGTAAGGAAAAACATGTTTTGATTCCCTTACACAACATTTGCTATGGAGTTGCCGACGAAGCTTCTCCTCGTGTCTTTGCAATTATAACACGAACGGATAGCAATTCGGACAGTAGTTTATTTGAATGTCATGCCTTTTTGTGTGAAAAGAGTAAAATCTCGAAAGAAATAACGTATTGGCTTTTGAGGACTTTTCTTCAAGTATTCGAAGACCTTCAGAGAAAACGAAAACTTAGGCAGGAGAGAAAATTATTGAGGAAGCAACAAGTAGGAGGAATTAATGATACAGGCATTGCAGAACATGTGCGAGATCAAGGGAGGGGCACTAAAAATAGGTCTTCCTACCCATCAGACTCAAACACCGATAAGGCATTTGAAATGGGATCATTCTCAGTCATACTGGAAGGGAGTAGAGGTCACGGGGCGGCGGTTGGGTTGACAAGAGACAGATCAAGGTCCCGTCAACCACACTCAGGTACGTCCAGTGAAAGATACACCAATAGCCCTCATAGAAAGACCAATGGACGCGATTACAATGCAAATGAATACGCGCGATCTTCTCAGGTGAATACAAGTGTCGAGGTGTACCCTTCCCCGTCACAGAGACAGTCTGAACCACAGCGACCCCATCATCCACATATGAGAACTCATGGTACTCGAAGTACCTACGTTTACTCCGGAGGGCCCTCTCGACACGGAGACTTTTACGCAGGCCATCCGGCACAGTATCCAGATAGAAATCGTATTCGTCAGCCTCAAGGTCCACCCGCTTCTGGAAGATACGTTAAGAATCAGCTTGCCCTTATGAATTCCCCCGGATCTGGGTCAAGAGGAAGAGGGGGAAGTTCCTTGTCCCAGTCTAGCATTCATGAAGATTCCGACTTCCTTTTCATCGATCTTCTGCATGAGGAGTTCGCAGACCCTAGACAAACCACCGACGAATATGATGCGTTCTCTGTTAGAAGTTTGAGAGGGGAGAGGATAGGGCCACCAAACCAGAAACTTCGAAGCGAGGATATCGAGAAGAGAATACAAGAATGGTTATCGGCAAGAGAGGAACCTTTCGATGATATCAGTGTATTCGAAGCTGAACTGACCACAACGTCAGGAGTGACAGAGAATGGAAACTTTCGTCGACAGTGGAGTAGCGGAGACACAGTTAGCCTGGCTTCCAGTGATTCCTATTTCTGAAATATTTTTACTTTCTAATGAAAATAAATCCAAATTGACGTCATAATATTTTGCCCCCATCCTGAATTATATTGATGATTTTTGTTTCTTAGGCCTAAGCCAGGGAGATGTAACAACTCCCTGTTTAAACTTAGAGCAATAAATAAATATGTGTAAAACCGTGGAGTTGATATCATCTTAAGTGGCAACTCCCTGATACGGTAGTAGTGCATATATCGATGCCGTATGCCTACAGCCTGAGCACTGCTTAGTCCCAATAATGCGTATGTGCGTATCGTGCATTCCCATCATTGGTAGTGGTACCAGATTGAAAGATTGGCCGATTACCGACCGACTCTCGTAAATTTGGCATAATATTTTGAACTTCATTGGCCAGTGCTTTTTTCCAGTAGCGGAATAACGAGCCTGTGGCGTTGCAACATAATTGTACATGGATATTTGTATGAGATGTGAGGTATAGCGTGCACGTCTTTCAATTTCTTTCAAAATAAGTTTGGGGCGACTGCTCTTTTCCTTTAAAGTGTACCCAAAGTATTGGCACAAGGCACAGTATCTTTCAGGAAAACAAATAAATACTGTAAAGAAAGACTGTAATGTATGTAGTACAAAAATGATATCACAGATTATCGCGCAATGTGTCTTTTAAAGGTAGTGTGACATGTCAGCAAAATGACCTCATTTCACTTGGTAGATACAGAGTGAACTTTTCTATGGAAAAATTCGTTTTTTCAATAACTTTTGCGGTTCTCAAGATATACCTCTTCAAAGTTTAAATGTTTCTAAAGCAACTTGTTGCTTATGAAAAAATAATGATGTGGAGTGTTGCAAAATGTTGACATTTTTTGTTAACCCTATATTAATTATCCCTCAATTACTCAGCAGATAGTTTATGGTTTGGTTATTGATACTCACAATTTTCAATGGTACAATTTAAAATTCGAAAATGAAACCCTCAGGACAAACTAATGTTTCAACTGCCCTTGAAATAGAGATTGTAAAAACAATGAATGACACTAGCCAGATATGGCATATCCCTGTCATGACATCACAAGATTTGTATATTGAGCTTATATTTATTAATGATAGAGTGCAAATCAGAAATAACTCTGTTAAATGGTCAATTTTTGACGTAGACGTATTTTGATGGGAATTGCGGCCATTTTCTTGGTCTTGATGCTTTTTACATCAAATAGTCAATTTTGTCATTTTCATGTTACACGACCTTTGAGTTGACTGAACAAACTGCAACATTTGATACCTTAGCTCAGGAATGTCCTATGAATTTGGGAGGATGGACCATTTGAACTCATTTTTCATTCTCTGTTATATATTTTTGACACAATCCACTGCACGAAACCACACTTGAGGTCCGTCTTATGTTACAGATGGATGAAGAAAGAATCATTTCATCTAATTTTCATGTAAGCTCAAATTTTGGAATACGTGTTGTTGTTGCTGGATTGGTTTGTTTATCGGCCGACGATTTGGAGGATATGAGCAAGAGCCTAGCATCTAAACTGCGAATTACCGAATAGACTTATTGAAAGCAAGCATGACAAAGTTGCCTGTGCAAATGTACTGTCACGATTTGCCCGACATGGGAACTTCGCAACGGGAAGGAAGGGGCGGGGGGGGGGGGCGTAAAATGTAGAAAAAGGAAAAGATTGCAGGAAATGTTTGGGACAATATTTGTCAAAAATGTTGGTTTTTCAAGAAATGAAAAAGTTTTCCTTTTGAAGAACTTGAAATAAATGCTACAATTTGGGGTTTTAATGAAAAATCTGCTTTACTAAGAGCGATATCAAGAGGAAAACTTTCAGATGTCGTGGGCGAATCTATATTTTATCGTACAGAGTGTTTACATTGATGTCACAAACTCTGCCTCCTTTTGACATAGTCTAGTGTAGTTGGCATTTAGTGTAGCTAACTAACTGAGAAGCAGCTGACGAACCTTGTGTGACTGGTGCCCTAAAAACACCTTTGAATTTTGCCCGACAGTGGGCGTGGCTTCCCAATTGTGACGTCAAGTGAAGTCTTTATGAAATAAAAAAAAAAAAAAACATATAGACGAATCCGATTAGCGCTTGTTTTTAGTGACTTCAGGCAGCCATTAGTGGGGTCCATCAGCCTTTAATCGTCTTTATTTATTGTCTACGTGAATTTCAAAGTTGAGAAAATCAAGTTACACTTCAGTGTACAATCATCCATTGAACAGATAAGGAAGAAAATTTAAAGATTAAAGGTGATGGACCCCAGTAATGGCCGACCAAAATTAGACCATCACAATCGGTCCGGATTCGCCAATAAAAATATATCAACTGATAAGAACACTTGACGAGAAGAGGTGAAACCAACTTAAAAGAAAATCTTCGTGGAATCAGTACGCTGAGAGAGTAATAAGCGAAAATGGTGCAAGTGGGGAATCGTACGCTTAATTCACAAGATAAACGTTTTAACATAAACCTAAAGCCAGACGAGGTATAGGGGAGGCCGCCGACCAGAAACGTCTAGGGAAATGGGACATATTTTTCAGGTTGGAGATTTACTTCTTAACTTATATAACCTTCTCATTTATTATAGTTCAGTTGTGTGTCACTTGACTGTTTTCTCTACGCCATTTATTTCCTATGGAACGAAAACATTCCCTGGAGGGTCGCTTCCCTACCCAATTGGCCCCTTGCGTTTCAATTCTACATACTTAAATAAGATCAAAAACTCTGGACCAAAGTATTGACATGAATATATATTTACTACAAACAAATTATAAAAAAGTGATTAATAATAATTTATGATCGAAAAGTTGTTTTCCCAATTTATCAGATTCGCAGCTGACTCGTATAGTCGGCTCATTTTTTTTTATCGCAAACCTTTTTCTAAAAGGCAAAAGAATTTGCAATATTTTGCTTATTTTTACCTGTTTTATATCGATCTGAAATGCGTGAATAAAATTTTACCATGAGGTAGCGAAACACTTCGCATGAAGAGAATTCTTGTGTTCTTTCTGCTTTTTACTTTTGCTCATGGTTAAATCTTGTAAATCTAAAACTTGGATATTGTTCTGTAATATTTTTTGGCAAAGGTCATCCTTACATACAATAATTAAAAACAATAGTTAATAAAACTGGCAGTTCAGCTGCTTAGTTTATATTTCAATTGCAATGAAAATAGAATATTCGCACTGACCTTGAAAGAGGTTTAGTAGAATCTTTTCAGGTGTGAATTAACAGACGATTAAGGTTTGCACAAATACAGAGCAGAACGGAATTCGATCCGTTCGGGCTGTTTCTCAGTTTTTGACGGCCGTAATGCTATTGAAGTATCGATTGTTTATCGATTATGCAGTGTTTGAACAAAATTTACTGTTGTGTACATCCGTGCTTTTAGAAATCTATTTCCAATTTGCATGCATCTGTTGCAGTTTTGACTCAATCAACCTTTAAATGTTTTAGCCGTTCGAGGGATCACCGTTGCTGTAAATACACATGGGCAAAAGATTTTTGGCCGACTTCACTTTAACAGTCGGCAGCGTTGTCCTACTGGACGCAAATCTGAATGAGTTGCGACCCTTAAAGTTTGTTGACGTCATATTGGATCGGGAGGGGGGGGGGGAGTGTAATTTTTAAGCAACTCCCAACTATTAGCCTACGGATTGAAACTTAACTCACCCTAACTAACAACTTGCCACAGAATCGTGACTCACTAACTAAACGGAAACCTTTAACTAAATGGAGACAACGATTGAATTAGGAAGTTTCATACTAAGTTCTGTTAAATAACACAAAAACTAAAAATGTGCATTTTATTTATATTGTGGGAGCAGTACCGAAACTAACTTAGCAGTCACGACCCTAGGGGAATTTACCAGTTCTATTATGAGTCTCTACACTGTAAAAATGTCTTTAAAAAATATTTGTACAATTATAGAAAAAATACCATAAGGAAATGCAAAAAGAATAGGCTAACGTAAAAAGTGCTCTCAATGAGTTGAAAGTATTTTTAATGTTTTCGTTTCTTTTTCTTCATTTCATTTTTCTGTAAATGACAGACATTTTTACAGTGTACCTGAAACAGAAACCGGTATCAATCCAATCCAAGTCTAAAAGTGGCACTTGGATGCAGGTGTGCAATTATTTTTAGGATCTATTTTAAGATTGACAACTAAGCGAATCCAAAAGGGGTTTAGGCGGAGGGTAAGAAGCCTACGTACCTGCCTTTTTACTGAACTTTGTGGTTATCCAACTCGACAATTTAGATGCGATCTGGATTCATTAACGGTCGGTTTAGATGGGTAATTTGTAAATAGCTCCTTGGTATATGGCATGGCTTTTACCTGAACTAACCACTTTGACGATTAAACAGTTACCAGCAACCGGATCTCTCAGTGGCCTAACTGAACCAATTTGAATAAATTTAAAGAACTTCCACATCACCCCAAAACTGGGATGGAAATGGAATGGTCTTGGTGGCGCCTGAGAATGTCCTTGAGCTTCACAAAAAGAAATATTGTTTTGGTACATATTTCCTTTTGGGCTCTAACAAAATTATGAACTGCTTAGCAACCTGTGGCGAAATTCCAGGAAAATTTGGAACAAGTCTCTCAAACTTTATTGGATTCTCACTGATGTGGTCCATTTGGTTTCTATATTTCACCGCAAACAGGCAAGTGTTCTTCCCTAGAGAACGTAACTGTCCAACGGGTAACGGTTCCTTTCCGTAGCCAAAGCGGTTGTGGAACAAGGGGCAGGAGAAAACCTTTAAATATTTTTCGCAGTTATTACTTTGAAGTTGCCACAATTAGAATTATCATGCTTACATCTACGGTCCCGATGGAACTTTTCGATCCCTGGGAGCCTTTCCAACTTCTAGAGGTCGTTTTGAACCATGGAAGCCGAAGTTAATTTCCATCCCTGAAAACCCTTTCGACCCCATACGTATCTTTCTTGGACCTGGAGGCAGACCTGAATAGATTACATTATAGCGAAAGGTTAAGCATTTCTCTAAGTGCATGAACTTTTCCGTTTCGCCCACAGGGAAAAGGCTTAGTCTAAACTAAATCCATGGCAATCCCATCTGTGCTGCTGCCACCCCTCCTTAGGTTACCGTCTCTCAGATTTTGTATCGATGAATCGAACAAAAAAGGTCTGTCCACCCCGTAGGCTATGGCAATGTAGACCTTCAACTTGAGACATACATAAACCACAATCCGATGCCCTGGCTTGTACAGTAAACTGCAGCTACGGAAGGTCTGTGGCCACTTACGAAGTACTTACTTCATATCAAGCCGCGAGGATTTAAAAGAAACTTCATCTTTTTTTTCTTGTAATTGAATGTCTGCTGTTACCATGAGTACCTCTTGGCTAAGTAATTGCCTTTCTGCATAACATTAAACCAAACCAGTGGTTATTCTTTAATTGTGAGAAACTACCACAGGCTAGATACTAACGAATTGATGAAGCTGCATAGGACTCTATTAAAATAAAGTTCAATATTTTAATTTTCTCAAATTTAAATGCATTGTAAGATGTCTTGATCTCTTAACCACACCCCCACCTCGGAAAGTGTTCCTTGTGTGCATATACTGGCGAAATCACAGTTTCTGAGGCATAATGTAAATCCAAAATACAAGTCAAAATACAAGTGTCGTTACAAAGAGGGGGTAGGCCTGCATTTTATCCTAGTTAAGATCTTTGTCCCTCCCCCCTCCCCTCCATTTTTCAGAATGTCTCCTTCTGCACCCCATACGACTCACAATTTTAACGCCAAGCACCAAGCACAACTATTTTTTTCCTTGTTATTTCCCCATTGTAGGCTCCCCTACCCTATCTTTGAAGTCCTACTGGCGACGCCACAAAATAACCGCATCAATCACTTCTTCGTAGCCAAGTGTGTTAACCTCTTAATACGGAATACTGAATAATATAGTGTATTATAAATCCTGTACGGATGCCAGACGACAGTACGGTCATAGTGAGTCAAGACAAATAGGCGTAAGTTATACCAGGATCGGTCTGTCGTAGTGAGCAAACATTTTTGTTTGAAAATCCAATACATAAAAACCTTTCACACGTGTTTAAATTCGTCGAAGTAAACAGTACATTTTATTTCGATGGCCAACCGACCTTTACCAGAGTTTCTAAGTGAAAAAATACGTAAGCACTTTTGAAAAATTGTTGGATTGCTTAACTCGACGAACAAGTTCTTAGCTTGACACTGAAAATAAGAAAATGGAGGTTGGGCTAAGTTAAGTTTGTGCTTAGTTCGATTCAAACCATAAAATAAACCAAAACTGAGGGCGAGCAACAGTAAGGAAGGAAGCAGGGGCGCAAAAATGTACAATCTAAGGAACGTGTAAAGGATTTTTCCCCTGGCACCACGTAACGTTTATGTCAAGTTCTCTACATCTGTAATTCACCTCACACCCGTTCGTTGTACGCACAACGCGCGCTCGTTTGTCTATGGCGCGAAAAGTAAGGGTCATTTTGTTTACAAATTGCGGGCGTCACTTAATTGATGCAAGACTAATTCATTTTCACCGTGGCTGTTTGTACGTAATTTGGCCTGGTGTCAATGGGGAAATGGAATGTTGAAACATTGAAAACAAAGGTTACCATTGGAAAGGTTACCCCATAACTAATCTAGCGATGCATAAACAACTGTAAAAACAATCACTAGGTCAAAAGGTCATTGCCATTGCTTGCTATGCAAAGAGCTGCCTTTGAAATCTGCTCTGGTCCCTAAGCAAAAGTTTAATATCATGGGTCTATTTTTATTCCATTCGAAAGATGAGACATATAGTAGCATGTAAAACTGAATTAACATCATTGTAATGTTTGCAAGCAACAAATCACTGACGATCCGAACTTAGCAGCCGTAGGCACAAAGCGCGTTTTCGTTGCGTGGGGCGCTTCCACGCGCTACATGCGGTTAAGAAACTAACAAATTGACATGAAAGAACTATTCCTACGGACTTCACAATCAAAAAAGTGGACCCTAGTACCACGAACTTGAGCTGCGGTTACCATTTCAAAACTCATCGCTGCCAATTTTTAAATCACCTTTAGTTCACAAAAGTTTCCCTTTCCGCGTTCCATATATGCACTCTAAGTACAGTTGAGCAAAAAGTGCCCAAAGTTGGAGAAAAATAGTTTTAAGAGTTTCTGCGCCTCGTAAAGTGTAATATTTAATTAAAAGACATAACATTTCACGACTTTCCTGCTTGTAATCTTTAGCACTCTCTTAAACAATTAGCTTCTTCGGGAAGTAGTTAAAGTTTGGTTTCGCCGAACTGCCCTTTGCACGGCAGGAGGGTCGGGAGGACTTAAGAAAAAGTAGTATAGAAACTCACTCTTTAAGAGTGAAATTATAAACCAATTTAAATATGAAGTGCAGAGTTTCATTCGAAAAAGAGTCATTTTCTGTCTCGAATTCAGAGTGAATATTAAATCTTAAAGAAAAACCCGTCCCTAAGGCCTATTTCACATATTTTGCTGAGAGAGAAGGTTAACGATGGGACGTAACACGGCTAGGGTTCTTGAACTTGATATAAACTCAAAAACTCAAACTCAAACTCAACTTTAATGCGCCTTCCCAGGTCATGGTTATGACTAACCTCAAATCCAATCTCATATCATATTTGTATCGCTAGCAATGTAGCCAGCGTTTAATTAAATATATAGGTCTCAAGAGTATGGAATTCCTTCCCCACAGATTTGAAGGAGTCTTGACCTTTTGGATTATTCAAACTAAAAGGCTTAATTCTCTCGCCCAAACAGTGCCAATTCTCTTAATCTTCTTACTTAAGTCCCTCCCAAAATTGTCTGAAATTCATCCTCATCCAGACACTATCTCAGTTATGTGTATATACTCAAGGTGGGATCGACGGTTGAATTGTAATGGTTAAAATAACGATCATGAAAACGAAACACGAACAATGGCAATTCGTTAAAATAAGACCTGTGCTTTTTCAATTAATGATATAGGAAGCTCATATGTCTAATATTCACGGTAAGTCACATTAAAGCATTTATGTTTGTATTTAGTTTTTACTAAGGTTTATTCATTTCTTCGACTGCCTTCCAAAATGCACGTCAAATTTACTTCCCCAGTATTTGAATTCTTACATTATAGGCTGTCCTATAATTACACAAGCTTATATCGCAGCTATAATTTCCAGGTATTTCATAGACTATATGCACAACCTCAATGTACATCATAACACCTCCGGGTCGAGAGTGCGACTGAAACCTTAGATACAGTACGCATGATACATGTAAACGTAGTAAAACAAGTAGCCTACATAACGTAAAGATTCGTTGCCTCGTACTTTGGACTCCTTAGATGAAGTTCCGCCATCTAAGTCACGTGGTGTGTCAAGATAAGTTTACCGTATGAAGTCTAAATTTATGCACAGAATCGAAAAAAATGGTGCAAAATTTATTTAAGGGTTCAGTGAGGGGGTGAGAGCTATAATTTTAAACTTTCCTAGTTCATGAAGTCGCGAGTTTCCTCATGAGTGCAAATTTGCTTTTAAAATGAAGGGTTTAAGGTCATATCAAGTTTTTATTTCTCAGAAGGGTACTTATTCAAAGCATTTTTGTGAAATTTGCATTGAAATCCGATGTGTGGTCCTAAAGATATGAGCAAGTAAAGTTGTCACATTTTCAGCACACAGTGAACTTGGAGCAAGCACACGTGACTTCTATCCCCACATTAATGGACAGCCTTTTGTTTTTCTTAAAACTATACAGCCTATTTTCTCCTCAACAACCCCATGTTATGAAATAATGATTACATAAGTAGCACGTGAACTTTTCAAACTTTGCAATCCCTACATGGGGAGGTCTTATTTCTATTCAAGTCAAGGTTACAACACACGAGTCTGAAAAATCAAAGGTAATCAAAGCATTCCTTGTCAATGTGAGGAACTGACAAAATCTCTGCTACCCTCAAGCTAATTTTGGAACACAAATCTAGTAACTTCATTTGCTGATATCTCAAGAACGGTACGTAGCACAAAAGCTGGTGTTTACTATTGCTAAGGTATGGCGGTACATGGATCCATAAACCAATAATTGTTATAGGCCCATCATGGAAAAAGTAGGTATTTTGGCATAGCTTCAACGCCAACTTGTGGTTCTTTCTGCCTCACTTAAGAGAAATATCGGCATCAAAGATATCACTTCCGGCTCCGTTAAGCTGATTCCTCAATATATTACCTCAAATCAGAAGTTATATAAAGCTTTCTCATAGGACATCTTGGGAACAGGGGGCATGAAACAGTACTAGTCTTGACCGCAATAGGGACCACACACTCGCTGCAAAGAGACTAGAAATGTAGTCACCCAAAACTTAGTATACTAGAGTATCCTAATTTATGGGTTGCTCTTAACATCACGTGTCATAAATTTTGTATGTGTTTTAAATTATTTATTTTATGCAAATTACCCCTAGTTGCCCACCTTTAGAACTACCATCTTCATTTTCAGGAAATGTATTAGAGATGTTAAAGCTTGAAATCGAAACAAAATCAGATTTATATTGCTTACCGTAATACATCATTTTGTCAAAGTAAGTTCGGGCGACTTCTTTTTTACTTCAGAGCAACGATGTGTTGTTTTAAATTTATATATAAATTTATATATATTTAAAATAATCCATTACACTTATTATGCTAGATAGGGCGAAAATGTGGAAGAAGCCTATGGCACATGAATTGAATTATACATGGAGTGGTTAAACAGTTAAACAATTTCGATCAAATTGACTTTCTTTTATTAATGTCAGTTAACCGTGAAATGGAAAATCATACTTTCCAAATGTGATGCGATGCGGTGCGGTGAAATGCGATGCGATGCGATGTACTGTAATTCACTCTTTTCCATTGGATGAGTGGATTGCTTAGTGGATGAAAAACCGTCTTGGACCGGTTTGCCAGGAAATCGAGACCCGAACATCCCTGTAGCTAAGCATCATTCCCACCGCCTTAATTCAATGGGTCACAACACCGGTTTAAAATACCCGCTGTTCTAGCAAGAGACTGCAAAACGGTTACACCCTTCAATAATGTTTTGTTTGAAATTTCAGACTCATACCCAGGAAGTTTCAATAGAGTAGCTCTCGATTCAATGATTGCCGCACTGGGGAAGGCTATAAGGGGGTGAGCCTTTTTCCCTATACCTTTGAAAAAATCGCTTCAGAAATGGGAGCGATATTATGGAAAAATGCTGCAGCGATATTTGACACATTTTGTGGCACATTTAAGAACACCTGACGGCAAACGGAGTGGTTTCGTAGGGCCTGTCCCTCGGCGGCTGGATCCACCCCGCAAATGTAGGAAAACCCTCAAAAAATTTCATTTGATATAGCCAAAATTACTGTTAGTAGCAATTGAACTGATAAACTGCACCAAGTTATATAAAACTAATCACCCCAATATACCCCCTGACTGAGTGACTAAACTCAATCATAAAGCAATTGAGAACAGAAAGTTATCGAACATTTGAATCCAACTTCAATTATTTCCCACTGTAACGTCCTTATCCTCTCAGAACAAAAAGTTTCATTTCTCCTATCCGACTTACTTAAACCCTTGCCATGACTGTCTCACACTCATTCTTACCCACACTCACACTCAGTTGATTGCTTCATGGTAAGTATAAAAGACCTCTATTGTAATCAAAACATTTTCAGTACAGCACATGCTGTGTTCTATGGGTTACAGTACTCTGCATATTTTGAAATAAGCTGTCAATTAAAGTGAGAACTTTGGGAACTACTACAAAAGTTGAAGCTTGGGGGTAGGAGTTCATTGCTTTTAACATTTCATGCATATCACCAGCTATTTCAGTTGACTTTTGCACTGTTCGTTCTCAGAAACAGCTAGAAAATTCGATGTGTAAATTGAATGTTTATACGTTGATAAAATATTCCTTTAGGCATTTAGTGGAAACTGCAACCACACGTTTCCTCGTCTATGTGAATAAAACAAGTTTTAATTGTTAAATAAAATGTGTTTGGTATTGCGTTTTACGACTTTGCTTAAAGATTAATCATTGATTTGTATCCAGATGTATATTTATAAACGACTAGAGTATATAGTTCCTGGAATCAATATGACAGTCTTTTTTGTTTCCTTTTTGAACGGACAAATTTTTAATTACATCGTAAAATGTAAAATGACTCACGGACATAGTAAAATGCATTAAATGGAATGGTTAACTGGTTAAATGGTATTTAATAGGTCTGGACATATGGATGGACACTGTTTTAACTGAAAGCTGTCAAGGTATTAATCACAACTTTTCCGGTAACATGTAAATTGTTTATAACGAAACCATAAGATGCACACCATGAAAAGCGTGTTTAGGAATTAAACACTTCCCGGACTTTGCTGGCATGCTGTAAAGCTTAATACACATATTTAATTCCCTTGCATTATTTGTATACACTCTAAAAAATGTTGTGTAGAATTTACAAAACATTGTGTGACTAGTCCACCAATCAACAAATGTGTAGAAAGTACGTCAAATGGTTGTGTAAAAAAATTACCCAATATATGTATAATTTACACAACACTGTGTAATTTATACATATGCTGTGTAAATTTATTACACAACCATGTGTACTTTCTACACATTTGTTGATTGGTGGACTAGTCACACAATGTTGTGCAAATTCTACACAACACTTTTTAGAGTGTAATTCCTAGACATTATGCGTTTAATACCTTAACGTGTTAAGAGTTTGGGAATGTTTTCAGAGTGATAGCAAATAGTGTTTAGAAAAGCGTTTAGAAAAGTGTTAAGTTCCTAAACACCGTTTCGCAGTGTATTGTAGCCTGCAGTTCTACAGGATGGAAGAGGGTATAAGGAAGGAAACGGAACCAACCCTCTCCCATTCTTTCCGAATGAAAAATGAACATTAAATATTCCAGGAAAAGTGCAACAGAATAGCAGATATTTCGTTTGATTTCAAATTTCTTAGGCTAAGTCTAAAACCCACATTGTCACTCTTCTCTCAGTGTGTGATTGTTTTTAGGAAATGTTTATTAATGATAAGGTGCGACGCAAAGCTGGGGCCAAGGTGTTTCGATGAAGGCGGGGAGGGGGGAGGGCATGAGTAGAGTGGCACTGTACTGGGTAGGGGTTTAAGCTGAGTAGTTCTGTCTTTTCTTTGAATGTTTTTAACTACCGGGTAACGGGTGGGAGTTTTCCGGTTGGGAATTGTCCGGGTGGGAGTTGTCCGGCAACCAATTGAAGACGTAATCTGGTGCAAAGTTTCGCGCGACTACATAAAAAATTGAGAATTGGTTTTCTTACCGATACCACTGTAAACACGAATTAGTCAAGTGGTACGTGCCTGAATTGACTGACCACGTTACTCACTCACATTTAACTAATTTGTGATGATATCCCACTAATTTCGTAGTAATGGACAAAAGAATATCAGTCAAAACTTAGTCATTGAGGCTAAATGTTCTTTAGAAACTAATTCAGCTGGGTCAAATATTAACCAGATATTAGTCAAAATTGTTGACTGACGTGATTGGTCGTTTAAGGCACTGCTTGACTAATTTTGTATTTACAGTGAACTAATTTAAATGATAGCCACCATGATGAAAAAATTCTACAAATGCAATCTAGTGCAATGTTTTGCATTTACGTGAGTCAATTTTCTTGTATGACGTATAGGCTTTTCTTTTCGTTTCTTTTTCGTTTTCGTTTTAAGTTGTCTACTTGATATTGGTCTTTTGTTTTCTTCTTTTCTTTGTTTTCCTTTCTTTTCCTTCTCTTCTCGCATTTTCTTGCAAATGAACGGCGGTTGCTCCCCGTCTCCTCAGATGCGTCTCCGCCTCTGTACCAGTGGCGTAGCTAGGATTTTTTCCGGGGGGGGGGGGGGCAAAGGTATCAAATTTCCCCAAAACTTTTCTTGGTCAATGTGTATGTATTTTATTTAAAATATGCAAGGTTACAAGTATAACAACATTACCATGTCTTTTTGTAATATTATCTGCATTTTAATCTTAAAGTACAACATAGAGCATTCGGAAATAACAAAGTATATTATTTTGGTAAACAATATCTGATTTATTTGTATAGTACTAACGTAGTGGCGTACGCAGGATTTCTCTGAAGGGGGGGGGGGCATGCAGTATGGTCTAAGGGGAGGGGTGTCCGGGAATTTTTTGACGTTTTCAAGGAGCCTACATGCAAAATGGTGCAAGATTTTCGACTTTGACGAGAACAGTGCTAAAAGTTGAATCGTGGTGGTTCATGAGGATAAAACTGAAACTTTGATGTCTTGCCATGCATTTCTTTATGCCATTTATGCTACCTTACGAAGAAAAACTTGTCATTAAATTTGCACACTTTTAGGAGTCAAAATAAAAGAGCATTGATCGGTATTTGTGGTTTTTCTTGGCCACAAAATGTTATTTTGTCATAAAGATTATACAACCTCCGCGCCACCATTGGTTGGCGCGGAGCGTAGAGAAAATTTGGAAAAATCAGACCTCTTAGATGGCTGGAAATAGCATTTTCCAGGCTTATACGAAGAATCTAGCCAGTCCCGTTCTTCTTTTGTCGTTTGCAATAAAATGCTCACTTCAAAATATGTTTGCAACCTGCAAAGTGATCAGAGAGTTAAGAGCTAATTTACCCCAAATATGTAATTTTGCCCAAAAGACCGAGCGAAGCGCCACCATTGGTTGGCGCGGAGCGTAAAGAAAATTTTGAGAAAATCAGACCCCTCAGATGGTCGAAAAAGCGTATTTATGCTTGTAAAGAGAATCTAAACATATTGTCTTTTTTATCAATGCCACCAGTGGGAAACAGAGTCTACCTTTTTAAGTAAAAATTGGAATATGACAGAAATTGCCTAGGTCTATTTGTAGGAATTAAAAAAAATGGCATCACTGAAAGATATTGAAGGGACAATCCTTCCCCTTTGAAAGTTTTTGAAAAATTGGGTGTCCTTATAAGCAATCTGGTGCCACATATGCTATCTTTTGAAGTAAAATCTGTGTTAATAAAGTTAGACTACGTATTTTTAAGAACAAAGAAAAAATGGCATCTGTGAGGGGGCATGGCCCAATGGTTTCCCCTTCGCACGCCACTAAGGAGGCCTAACAGTGGCTCGATCACACAGGATATCCTGTGAGAAAAGCAGTCTGTTAAGTGTAGAAGGCTACAAGGTACTCATTGCCCATTTATTGTTACACTCAAAGTGAGCAGAAAGCTATTTTCCCGAACTAGCTTGTAAGCCTCCAAGGATTAGGCTAAGTAACAAAATCTAAGTGTGCCAACGGATTCCGTTAATTCTAATTTCTAGATTAACTTTAAGTTTATCGTTGGCCATGGATTGTTTCAGCCCCATCCATCGTTATGTACACAGAGTAAAATCGTACAGCTACTGCTAGCTTGTAGAAGAACATAACAACCTCGGGGGTCTACAGCTGTAGTGACTTGTCAGTTTTCACATCCTTTTACTGAATTTCCAAAGTATCACCTGAATAACAGCTTCCTGTGCACTGAAATGCACTGACCATAACCCCGTGCGTATACAAGCACAAGAGAACATTCAATCTGCTACGTGGCGAGTACATTTCTGAGGAACACGAATCGGGCCGGTTCATGCGACACTGACGAAATCTGAATTAATTTGTTGCATGAAAATACGAATTATGTATGAAATTCTTATTCTAACAAAAATTTTGAGAAATATTTGTGAAATTTTTGTAATTATAAGAATATTCATCAAATTTCCCCCTTTTCATCAAATTTCCCCAAAAATTTTTCCAGGGGTTGGGGCAACTTGTCCCCCTTGCCCCCCCCCCCCCCCCCAGTAGCTACGCCACTGCTCTGTACTGTATGATAACCCTTAATATGCATTAAAGGACTACCATTTTACTCCTTGAAGGACACTCCTTGGGTGAAATAACATCAGACATGGGTTTTCTGATCATTGTTGCGTGGAGGCAAGCACTAATTATGATCCTTATCTGATAATGCCTGTACTTAATGTACAATAGTATTTGCATGGAGTTTCTCCTTAGATTAGCCCTATTATATTAGCTTTAACAAATACCGGGCTGGGAGGCTCGGCTACTGGAGCTCAACTATCGAGGTTTACATGATCAGGTCCACCAAGAATGACTTCCTCCTTTTATCAAGGACGATTCCCAGAAGGTTATAACCCAGGAGTACAGGGTTTATCATATTGAGAAGACTTCGGTGGAATAATGTTACTTCTGAACTAGCAAGGCCCATAGCGAGAGAACGTAGTTTCTGGGACCCAAAGGGCGCAGTTTCAAGTTTAATATTCTTAACTGCTAACATCAAATCATAAAATGGTGTTGATTTGCCAAAACCATGTGTCACTGATTAATTATGACTGATTCGAACTGCATTAATCCTGTTCATTTGCCACACGGCTTGATTACATGGATGATGATCACGATTGCTTCTCGTGAGTATCTCACCTCCATGGAACTTAAGCAACCAGGTTTGGCTAGTTTACTTTCTTTGTTATTCATATCGTTATACGAGTTGTATCTGTCAAGAGTTTCCAACAAGATTACAACATTAAAAGTTTTTTGTCAAACGGAAGATTCAAGTTTGTTTGATGGTCGTTTTCCCAATTTTGTGCGTTGACGTCCGAACAGTTTGCTTTCGTGGTCAATGTACATGCACGCTCCACAGAGAAGAAAGAAGACTTGTACTACAATGTTTGTGGTTAGGCTAAAAGACAACGCAGGTAAACAATGAAAGCCTCGTTATAATAAAACGGTCGAATGATGACGTAGCACTTCGTCACACAGTCTTTTGTCGGGTTAGTCAAAGGGTCGCAACCTCCCGCAATTAATGATGTATGTCCAGTCCTGCAGACCGGAATATGCTGGGGAGGGACGTGGTTGCTAGGTTACTCAGTTCAGCTGGACGACGAGCCCATTGAGTTTAAACACGACATGGCCTACTTGAAAACTAAACCGATTTCATCAATCTGGAATCTAGCCTTGGCACTTTAAAGCAAGCGGGTGCTAAACGCGCCTTGAATATTCTCCTAGATTAACATTATGCTCATTTCGCGTGATTGTCATTGTTGATGAGGCGAAAAAAGGGAACTGATCCCGGAAAATTTACCTTCTGGATTGAATCCGTACCTCTTTACGGTCAAAGAAGTTGACGTGATGAAGGCAGCACCTAAAATGCAGGGGATGGGAGGCTGCAGTGCAGTGACTATGACCACCACGTGTATGTAAGGCTTACCAATTGCAAGGCTTGTGGAAAAAAATCATGCTGCGGCACTAAAAAAACACGTGACTCCCCCTTAGGAGTTGCTACCGCCCCTCTGCTGCTAAGGGATCAGTTACCCAACGTCGGCCGCTAAAGGCTCTCATAGGGGTGAACCGAATATGCGTCATGTTCGTCCAATTTGCGACAGGGGTATGTTAAAGTTCTCCAAAGCAGGCTAATAGGTGCTGCATAGGCGCGTCATATTCCACCGGAAATGTCTATGAGGCGTTGGCTCAAATGCCAACGGAGGGTGCGTCAATGTACAAGAATGTTTGACTCTCCTAGCGAACATATACCGACCTCCCCCGGGGATCGAAGGACTGTGCTCCTTGCAATTTATACTAGTGCATCAGTACGTTTGTAAACAGGTAAATCAGTTTAGAAACTGCAGGTCTAGTGAGAGAAAGGACGGAAACAGCACCAAAGAGGGTGGAGGTATCTCGGACCAATAGAGGAACGCGTGTTTGGTCTAACGTAAGAGAATCTGTCTCTCAAGCGGGAAACCCGGGTTTTATTTCCAGGTCGAGTCATACCAAAGACTCTAAAAATGGAACCTACTGCCGTTTTGTGTGATACTCCGCATAAGCAATGCAGTAGGGAAAACAAGCCAGTGAGCCACCGCTGGAAAAATGCTGTGGCCGGCTCGACTTGAACCAATGGGTTGGAAATTGGACCTTAAAACCCCATCTAAGTTACAATTCCAACATGCAATCGATTGAGAATCAGAAAATTGACAATAAGTCGCTCATAAGGCGAAGTACAAATATAATATTCTCTTCCTATGACCTTTTTCATAGGTTCGGTAAGTGCACGCTCAGACCTGTATAAACATGATGGCAGAAAAATTAAGAGAAATCGTAATAGGGGCTAGATATTCAGCTTATATTGCCTGGAGAGGGTGACGCTATATGCTTCTAGACTGAGCCTAGATAATTCGTCCGCTTGAACTTCTTTCTTCCGATAAAGAAACCACAGGATAACTGACAGCGCCCCCCCCCCCCCAGTTTACAGTGTAGTTTATTAGTGAATTCAGTTTAAAGAAGCCTGCAGTTTATACCTACTGCTAGAATTAAGAATCTGCTCTGCGTCACCAGGGAGGTCTAATAGCACCTCCCTGGCGTCACCAATTCCACCGACCCGACAACCAGCGGTTTCGGAAATATTCTACTTGAAAGCAAAGTAGAACGTATTGCTACATTCTGCAAGGTGCCTCTTACCACGGCCAAGAGAGCACACCTAGGGTGGAGACGTAAGCAGCAGAAAGAATGGTCTACACAGCCTTCTCAGGGGAAGGGAGCCAACTGCCATAAGAATAGCAGGGTATCCAACAACTGAATAAGAGGCAGAGGCTTCTTATCAGAAAGAGAGTACATAGCTGCTCTCAAGCTCCGTACCAACACAATCCCCACTAAAATTACTAAGAGGAGAGCTAAAGGTTCAACGGATGTAAGTTGGCGCCGGTGTTAGAGAACATCGAAAACCGTAGGTCACTGGCGGACACCGTACTGCTTCGCTGTTAAACGTGAACGGATAGCCAGACACGACCGGGTCTGTGCCGCCTTTCGGACTGCCGCCGAGCGTGCCGGTTACCGAACCTCGGTTGAACCTGTACTTGAAGGGCCAGGAGGTCGAAATCTGAAGCCGGATATAATTTTCAGCAAACAGGACACTTGTAGTTGTATCCTGGTAGATCCAACGGTAGTCTGGGATGGCCAGGCGAGACACCTCGCCAAAGCTTGGGATGACAAACTCAGCAAAAATCAACCACTCATACATTCACTGAAGGTTAGATATAAGGCCAATGAAGTCCAAGTAATTTCCTTCCCAATGGGCTCCAGGGGAACCTGGTACTACAAATGTGACTCCGTAGTAAAGGTTCTCTGAATCTGACTAAGAAGAATGTCAAAGATATTCTTAACAAAGTACTGTGCGACACTCTACGTATGTCGAGGACATTCATAGACATATAACATTTCACACCATAGGCTTGGCAATGACCACGGCTAGACATCAGGAACGCCTGATGATCTACAGGCACACCTAAATTAGTGAGGGGATGGACTCAGGAGTGTATTAAATTTCCCCAATGAACATAAGATATATGCTTGTCTTAAGCATTTGCACCAATGTTAAACAAGTGCAAGGGGCTTACGACCCATCTAGTATCGTGGGAACTTTCCTTCCGGGTACTACCCGGTTTTCTCCCCACACCTAACCAACACGTTCAAGATAATCAGTGCCGCTCTTAACCTGGTGCATGCAAGGACCCCTCGGGGCACCATCCTCGAGGTGTTGGTTTAAAACTGTGGTGATCCGTCCGCTTTTAAAAATGCGGAGAATGACTTCTGGAAATCTCTACCTTTTGGTATCCAGTTGTTTCTGTTTTAGCCCAATGCCTCATCATCTAATTAGTGACCCGCATGAATGGATTAACGAGATTCCTACTGTCCCTATTTACTGTCTGGCAAAAACACAGACAAGGGAACGGGCTTGGCAAAATCGGCGGGAAAAAAGACCCTGTTTAGCTTGATTCAAGTTTGATGTCATGAAGAGACATGGGTGGTGAAGAATAAGTGGGAGGAGCTCCGCTCTGCCGGTGAAATACCACTACTCCAATCGTTTCCTTACCGTACTTATTCAGTGAAGCGGGTAACGGACCCTCGTCTTCCCGCTCGACGGGTGCGCGGGTCCGTATTTCTGGTACCAAACGCTTACAGCCGGTGCTTCGGCGTCGGTAGCGTGACCCGTTCCAGAGACGCCGTCAAGCAGTTAGTTTGACTAGGGCGGTACATCTGTCAAGTTGTTCTACTTTCATCTTGACTGAACAAAGGCTCTATTCAGTTTTTTTTTCTTTTTAACGTTTGTTCAGAGGGTAACGCGTCAGGAATACACTAATGATCCTCATTATTCAGTTCTCTCTGAACCGTCATTTACTCTCTAAATCACAAAACCAAAGTGAGGTAAAACTCTAATTAGTACCGTACTGATCAATTTGCACTCTAATGGAGCGAGAAATGACTCTTTCTCGGTTTAATTTTTTCATATCAAATTGGTCTCTTGTCTCATTCTCAGCTAGTGATTTTCACCCTAATGTTTTTAGAGAGCACACTAACAGTTGGTCGAATATATATTTCCCCAGCGTTGGTTAAAAGTTGGTGAAAAATTGCCCAACATTTTAAGAGTGTACGGTTACCAATTGTAAGCAAAAACCACACACTTATTCTGCAATAAAATGCCACGTGTCTCTGAAATTAACATCTGGAATATGTCCAATTTTGGAGAATCCTTTTTACCCATACGAAAAACTGTTAAAATATGTGACTCAAATTCTCTTCCATAAAATTCTACATTTTCTCCAATGTAAACTCCTTTTTTTTAAATATTTGTCTGAAGCAGACAATGCATTTTTAAGAAGTTTTCAAATTTCGTAGGAGACTATCAGTCGTATTCCTAATGTGTAATCTTTAGTCGCCCGATAATCTCAAATTTTGTCAACTGTGGTCAAAAATGGGGACAAGGAGGCAACTTTACCTCCTCACATTACAAATCTGGTAACGAACCTGTCAGACATCCATAAGGCTCTTGAACCATCAACCCTTCCATCACAAGTTCAACAACTTACAGTCCCAATTGTTGTCCTTATTAGATCTTAAAATTTTCCCACCTCAGACATCCATAGAAATTTCTGGTCCCATTTCTAAGCAACCCGGTTCAGTGTAGAAAAGCAAGAACTTTTCAGAGGTAGGGGTGAGCAGAAGTGCATTTAGGAGGGTCAGTCTCGAGTAGAATTCTTGTCAGCTTCATAAAGTAAAAGGGACCAGTAATTTGACTGAAGAAATTTCCAACAGATACATCGAACATAAAACTGAATATTTTACCGGGATTAGAGGATATTTGGTCCCGGGGGTTTTTAGATGTAGAAGACGGAAAAGCTTACCTAATCTAACATGCAAGCATATGTTTCTGCTCATTCTCTGTGGCTGCCTACAAAGCTAATCAGTGACGTAATCGAATGATCTGCATTCAGTTAGTTAATTCGTTAGTTAGAAAGATGGAGTTCAACTGCCCAGTCTCTGCACTCAGAGCAGGGAGATATTTTCCGACCGCGTGTTTGGTCTAACGGTAAAACCATCTGCCTCTCACGCGGAAGGCCCGGGTTCTATTCCCAGGTCGAGTCATACCAAAGACTCTAAAAATGGTACCATCTGACGTTGTGCGTTATGATCCGCATAATCAACGGAGAAGGGAAAATAAGCCAGTGAGCCACAACTGGAAAAAAGGCCGTGGCTGGCTCGACTTAAACCAATAGATTGGAAACTTGGCCGTAAAACTAACTACCGACCACTGTCATCTGGAATACATACGGTGAATAAGACACGACCACACCAATTAAAGTGACACAGTGGTACAATTTAAGAACCACATTTCCTTTCATACACTAGAAAAGTCCATAACCAAATTTGTGTTGATTTGTTTAAGAGGATCATATTCTAAGCATTCTTGTGAAATTTGTATTCGTTTCCCATCTGCCCATGTTCGGTTCTAGAGATATTCACAACTGAAAATTTGCCACAATCAATTGCTAATATATTTAACCCTTTACCATTGTTTGAGTCCTTTTGGACCCAGATGGAGAGCGCCCCTGTCACCCATCTTTACTGTTTCACGCGGGGCTCGAAACTGCCAGTAGCTACCCGAAAATTCGGCCACAACCACGAGAGAGACAATAGTTTAAGGTCACGGGGTCAATAGCCTACGGAAGCTGATGCGGGGCGTGCTACGTCCGCTTTTCCGTCCACTCCCGAGGCGTGCAAATATGCCCTGATTGGAGCACAACGGTAAAGGGTTAACACATCAAACATATAATTGACTCTGGACTCTTCTTTTAGCCACGCAATTGGTTAGAAACTAGCCGGGACACCTCATTTAATTAAGTTGTTTACTCACACCGTCAACTGCTGAGTGTAGGCTAGAAAGAGGAACGACAGATCTTTCAGTAGGTGATTTTAATCTTCAAATTTTTAAACAAATCGAGATCAGTAATTCGTTTGGGGGATATGCACGCTCACACAATTTCCAAATCGTTGAGACTTCAAATAAGCAAATCTCGCACTTAAAACAGGAGTTGTAAAATTGAGTTTACATGACTATTTGGTGACATCATTCTGACGAAATCAATTTATAAATCAAGGGAAAAATCTTAAGTGTGGCTTTGTTCAAAGGACTCTGACTAAATTGCCCTTTTGGTGTAAAATTTTCATTTTAATCTGACGCAGAGTGGGGCTGAGACCAGTTCGCTTTGGGGTACTCATTTCAAGCATGCACTATGGTCAAATTTGCATTGAAAGATGGCGTGTAGTTCTCAAGAAATGAACAGGTAAAGTTTAAACGTTTTTAACAGGAAGTGAACTTGAAGCAACCAAATATGACATCACTTTCTCACATGAATGGTGGTTTTATGTTTGTTCTGTACTTAACAAACAATTATCTTCTCAACAATCCCATATTATCAGAATGGGATGAAATAAGCTGCATGAGAACATCATAAACTTTCCATTCCCCAGGGAGATCCTATCCCCCTTAATTGAAGAATAACACAACAGTCTGAAAGCAAGAGGAAACAAAGCATTCGTTGTCAATGTAAGATAGTGATATAACCTCTACTGCCCTGAAGTCAACTTTGGAATACAAATCTAGTGATTTCATTTGCTGATATCTTGAGAAATGCATGTCCGATTTAAATGGAGTTTCACCACATTGAGTAGATTTGAGCCCTCTTTCACATATGAAATATAAATGTTTACTTAAGAACTTCGTCCTTAACAGCAAAGAAACATTGCGTTGATCTGGCGGGGCCCGTTGAGTTGACTACAGTAGCTCTTCTTCCGCAGTGAATCAAATCCTGATTAAGAAGCTTGTATACGAAGATTCAGGACAGAAGAAAGATGTGGAGAGGATGTAACCAGCAATTCCAGAATTGGAGTGAATGTTCGGATGAAAAATGGGAGAGGGGCCTATAAATAAGGGAAATCAACGGGGCAGAAAACATTTTGCGTGGGCGTTAAATGATAACACCCACCTTAAGGCATCTGGTGGAACTTCAAGGGCATATGGCCCATGAACTATTTTAAGAGGAAGGGGTGACCCATGAGCAGTGGCGTAACCAGCGGGGGGCAGGGGGAAAACTGCCCCCCCCCACGCAAAAAAAGGGGGAAGGGAAGAAAAAAACGGGAAGGGGGGGGGGAAGAAAGGAAAAAGAGAAAAAGGAAAACGGAAAAGAAGGGGAAAGTGAAAAAGAGAAAAATGAAAAAAAAAAGAAAGTGGACCAACTATAACAACAAAAGCAAGATTGATCTGCATTCATGGAACACTTTTGGTCAATATATGAAAATTCATTCAGAAAAATATATGAACATTCATTTAGTCCCCTAAAGTTAACAAAATAATATCTGAGGTCCACTTTATCGGAGGAAAGACTTTCCTCTCTTGCCCTTTGCCAGACAGCCGGGAAGACTTTAGAAAAGCATTCATTCTCAGATTTGCCACCAATATTTGAAGGAATTGCAGATTCTTCAGTAATCCCCCAACTCTTTAAACTTCCTCACACGAAACCCAGAATCCAAAGCTTTCTGCAATAAAAAGTCCATATCAACAAATTTTTGTTCCAAAGGGGCGGAAATTTAGGCGCCCCGCAATACATCACAAATAAAGTGGTGTTCACATTTGCAAAAAATCGGAAAACTTAGCTACTACTTACAAGCCCGAGACATGCCAATTCCGTCTGTCTGAGGGGTCGCGATTTTTCAAAATTTTCTGTACGCTCCGCGCCAACTGAAGACAGTCTTTATAGCACGACTTCATATAGGCACGGGAACCATTGGCCTACCGTACTCAAATGCTCTCATACACACCTGTCATCAGATACCTTTCAATTATGTCAGTTGTGTAGTCTTTGTAGATGGGTTATTTAGTTATTGAAGTGTCAAAATTTTATCAATGTTCAATGTTGCAGAGCAGTAGGGTAGCTACAGGAGGCAGGGCGATTGCGCCCTTGCTCGAAAAAGTGAAAAATTCCAAAATTTACGATTTGAGACACCCGTCAAATACAGTGCGATTTTCCCAAGTTTTTCTTTACAAAATTCCGAATTCTTCTTAATAAAAATTCCATATCCGGAATAATTACTTTCATAGAAGGCAAAATTTTCCGGGCGCTTGGCGCGCCTTAAATTGCAACCTTTAAAGCTGTATAAGTGATCGCTCATAACATAATCAGTGAAAAATTTTGACCTAGCCGCTACCGTGCCGTTTACCTAAAATTTTCTTCAATATAGGCTTTCATTTCTGTCCAAAAAGTCAACAAAGTGTCGATTGAGATATTTCTTAATGTCGTCGAAAAGCCTTAATCCGCTCTCCTGAGATAACACGATCTTCAGTCGACATGCTACCGTATCTCAGATTTATGCAAATAGGAAACGCAGATTCATCGATAGCCCCCCCCCCCCCCAAATGCAAATCTCCTTACGGGAAACCCTGAATCTAATCTATTATATGCAATACAAGCTCCATATTTACAAATGCTTAAAAGGACCCAAATTATCGGTACGTACATTATACAGTAGTGTTCACACTTAAGAAAAAAGTCAGGTTTATTAAGAAAATTGTTCTTGTTCTTAGATAAAGCGAAAAAAAAAAAATAATAATTAGCATAAATGTACCTTTTGGTCAATGGGGTAGGGTGAGGTACATGGTCCAAAAATGTTGCCCAGTGGTTGCCCCCCACACTTCCCGTAAGTACCTAAGACACCCACAAACTAACACAGCTCAACTAGTGCAAAATCGGGAAACGTCTATGCTTTTACCCCCCCCCCCCCACCGGACAGTTAGGTCTGGTTACGCCACTACCCATGAGCTATTGATGGGGGAGGGTGGAGTCGAGTGTTCCCATGTGAGGTTGATCCCACAGAACACACAGTCATACAGTCCAAGTATTTAGTCATAAATCAAATTCAACAGGTGTACAGTTATTGTGATCTTTTGCCTATTTTCCCCCTCTTTAAGTGGATAAATTTACGTAAAGAAAGGTGTAAATTTTCCATAAAATCTGGATTTAGTGATAATATTATCGCTAAATCCATAGATTTGAAGAGAATCCTGTATCAAAATTTACCTAGTAAAGGTAACCTTGAGAAGTAAACTGGCAGTGATGGGAAAGTCTCTCAGTTGGTTGCCAGACATTCTCAGTTCATTGCCAACTCTGACGACTATCAGTCCTGGAAAATCATATTGGCATGCGTAAGCGAAAAAGGAAAAATTGTCTGAATGGCAAGAAAAACAATTATCATCATAAAAAGACGCATATGAGGAGAGAAATTCACACGAAATCAGTTTGTTCGGACACGAAATTGACCCACAAAACGGGCCGTGAGTTTAGACGGAACTACTGCGGACTGTGATTAGGATCACTCTGTTTGTACTGATTACATGATTACAGTAGTTTATGTTAGGTCATTTTGTTAGGCAGTACGAACATAATGTGATTAGTTTTTCTTTCCTATAAGTATAAGAGGCAAATATTTCTTTCATGGCACTGGAAATTCTAACTACTGATGTCTCCCACTAAAGGAGAAATACATTTCAATAAGAGCAGATAACAATTATTCTTTAATATTTTTAAGCACTTAACTTATAAAACATTCATGGAGCACAATCAATATTGCCTACTTGATTGGTGCTACCAGGGATGAGACACATTCCACCAAATTGTGGCGCTCTTCCAAAATGTTGAATTGACCAAGATATTTATTATTAAAGCCGTAGGTACCGTATGTAGCCCTACATATCGGACTTGCATGGAGTTTATGGTAACTCTTAATGACTGTCTGTTAAAACTCTGCTAGAGAACAAGAAATTAGAAAGTTAAATGTGGAAAAAGTTAAGAAGTTCGAAAAAACTAGAAACTTTTGAATCACCCAGTAGATTTTCTTACCTTTGTCTTTTTCCTTTATAGTTTACTTGTCTTCGCGAGCCGTTCCAAAAAATATACCGTGCACGAACGTTGTCTTAATATTGAAAATCGCATATCGACTAATTTTGGCTACTTTTTGCTTATGTCAGTGATTATTCGGTCCAATTTCAATTTTTTTTTTCAAAATGGTAAACAAGAGTTTAAAGAAAGGTAAAACGTTGCATAAATTCAAGCACGGTTATCCTTAAATTTGCATAACTTTGATTTACTTCATATGTCTCCATGCATGGTGTGGGGAATGAATATTTATATAGATCAGGTTTCCTCAAATAGCGGCGCGCGACGTGGTTTGAAGTGACGCAAATAAATACTGGGAGTATAGTGAAAAATTTAACTTTTCCATAACTTTTCTGACAAGAATTGTTCTGTTCAAGTAAATCCTGTACTTCCCACAGACTGACTTCACATACAGACGAGGATATATAATAACGTCTTATTTGTTCTCACAAGAAAGTAAAATCACCGGTCACTGTTTACATTAGAGTCAGTGCTATGTTGAGTCATCGTTACCTGTGAATTGACAAAAATTGTTAAGTTTGTGAAAAAAATTGGCCGGGGAAAAATTGAACCAACTTTGCACCGTTTTGCATGTAAGCCTCTCCTTGACGCAAAATTTTTCAAAGGGCGGGGGGGGGGGGGGTGGGCACACCCCTCTCCTGCTACCCCTCTCCTATAACCCCTTCCCCAGGACGGCGATCAGTGGCGCTTTGTATCAGTAACGTTTAACAATGTGGTGCTTCAGAAAATTTAATTGAGGAAGCCTCATATAGATTAATCTGTCCGTAGAATTGATGAACTTCCATTAAAATACTGCAAATACCCATGTTTGTAATCAACCAAGCGGATTTATTTCGTTTATTGCATCAACTAAACTTAACGGGTACCTAGCTATGGTTACACTGTGGCCGGAAAACTAGAAGCAAGTATCCAGGTGGCAAAATATTTTTATTCTCACCAAAAGGGATTGAAGACGGGGTAAATCAGTAGCCATCTGGAATTTTCTAGAAAATGAATACTTAGTCTATACAGGGAGTTGCAACTCAACTCCCTGGTCTATATATCCCTTTGTGTATGGGGATGTGGGTACGACTTCAGATACCAAAAGTTCGAAACAAATCATTGCATGTTTTCATTTACAGACAATATTCTGAAAATAAAAGGGTGAAACTTCAATTGTAAGAGAAGTGAAAGTTGAAACTCCAAAAAAAACGAAAACTCACTCCAAAAAGAGTGAAATTCACTCCAAAAGAGAACAGTTTCACTGTTAATTGAGTATTCACTGGGAACGCTCTTAAAAAGAGCGATCCGTGCAGGTACTCTTTAAAGAATGAATGTTCACTTTTCTTGTGGGGAAATTCTCTGTTCTTGAAAAGATGTATGACTCTTATGGAGTGATTCACACTTTTCATCCTGTTAAAAAGTGATTGAGTTCACCCTTTGGTTTTTGAAGTGTATTGGCTGGGATCGCCCGACTATATTATTCGCTACACACGTGAAGTATTACAAAGGGAAGCGTAAAGCATGTATCGGTATGTCGACAATTAACGCGTGCGTTACGAGTTGCAACTTTATGGTTACTTACGATAATTAGTTAGATGGAGTTTTGCGACTCAGTTTGCAGCCAACTGGTTGAAAGGGCAAAAACAGTCGCACCAACTTGATGTGAGTGTACACTTTTAAAATGTTGGGCAAATTTTCTGACCAACTTTCAAATTTCATTTGAGAAATTCAGAATGTTCCATTCGGATGGAAAGTTTGTATTAACCTAGTGTTCCGATAAATTTCATAGCATTGATACAACAACTTTCCTCTTATTGTCTTAGAAAAATTGCCACAGTGTACATGAACGTTATGCAAAATACGTACTGTGAATGTAAATTATTAGAACATTAATTGGCGGCACGTTTAACCAACGTTGGGTAAAGAAATTAACTTAATCATTTAACCAACGTTGGTCAAAAGTTTCTCGGTTATTTTGCCCAATATTGGGCAAAATTTAACCAGCATCTACATTGCCCAGAAAATTTTACCCAAATTTTTAAGACTGTAGTAGACTGTCTTACTTCATGATTGGCTCTCGTGAGTCATGTGACCACAAATGTTTCTTCTCAAATGTGAAACTCAATAGTAGTTACTGTTTGGTTTACCTTGAATATGCAATATTAAATTTCTAAAAATACTACGAAAGATACTTTGAAAAGAAATAAAAAGAAAATTGCAATATTTAGCTGTTGCTTCAAAATAAGTTTTGGGGCTGTTCTTGCCTGTTTAGTCGAGTTGGCTATACAGTCTTTTTTACAGTTGTAGCTCCATAGTTTGTTTTCCTTACTCCGTTGCAATGAAGTAGATACTCAGTATCGTGTGCAAAGGAGGGGGGGGGGGGCATGATTCCAAATTCTCTAAACAACCTGGGGAAAATCACATAAATCAAATCAGGGCTTCCATCAGCAAAGCTTTTTCGAATCTAAAGGATAACGATTCCCGCTTTATCCTTCTCCCAATGCAGCGTGCAATCAAATATTACGCCCGTCCACTTCATGGAAATTTCCTGGATATACCTTTTCTTTCTTGACACCCACATATTGTACGGTACAACGCACAATCTGTTATAACGATGACTATCGTACCCGTAATATCGGTCAATCCGTCAAATAAAGCCCGTTAAATGGCACAACAATTTTCCGTTTTCCTCTACCACTTACACTAGTCCTTTTTCTAAAGTCCTTCCGACCTTCTGGCAAAGGAGCCGTTTGGCGAAACCAAACTTTAACTGCTTCCCGAATAAGCTGTTACGTCCTCTGAAGGACAATACATGACCAACCTCCCGGCCCTCAGATCATTTACATTATTGGTCTCCCATGCATCGCTCCATTCTGAACTGGATGAAAAGAACATATACCACACATGAAATTGGCCAAAAGGCCGAGAAGAAATCTCTACCAGTCCACCATGCCAGTCGAAGAGGTTAACAATCTGCCTGACGTAGGGTATACTTGACTATAAATCAATAAAACCATATTCCCATTTTATTGCATATCGAATAAAGAGATATGGGCGTCAATTTGCAATTTGGATTAATGTAAAAATAGGGCACCCATTGCAATATCCCAATTGGTATTTATGTTTCAAGTTCTCCCAGACCCACCGTCTCAATTTGTCACTGAACTTGAATCGACCCTGTTTGAATTTATCTTGTCTGGAAAACCCGAAAAGTCAAACGAAATACTATTATTAATACAATTGACCAGGGAGGGTTGAATGCTGTTCATATCCCTAGTTTTATTGATGGCATCAAATGCACCTGGGTGAAAATGTACTGTGATAACAGAAAAGCCTACTGGAAAGTGTTCTTCGACCGAGTCTTAAATAATTTTGGTGGGAAAGTTTTATTTGAGTGTAATTTTAAGGACACAGATGTGATTACTGACAAGAAATTTGTTAATAATGTTTGTCATGCCTGGTCGCGTTGTAACTTCAAAGAGCCTGTAGGTAATCTGTGGAATCAAATTATCTGGAATAACACCAATATTAAGGTTAATGGTAAAATATGTTTTATAAAGAGTGGTATGACAAAGGAATATTTCAAGTTAAAGATCTTTTAGGGGAGGACAACACCTTCCACCAATTAAGGTCTTTCTTCAACAAGTTTAATTTGACTTACTGTCCGTTCACCCTGTATTTTGGAATTATTTCGGCAATTCCAGCTCACTGGAAAATGGTATCACAAGAGACTGGAATATGTAATGGGGATTAGTCATTGTATCAACTGTTGCATCAAACCCCTCTCCTCTCACGCCTTTGCTATAAACGATTGTTGAGAAAAGTTGCGACCCGTCCTTGAGCTCAAACTAAGTAGAACTCCGTCTTTAATTACACTGAAGATGAATGGAGATCTATCTATTCTTCCCCTTTTAGTTCACTCAGAGAGAGCAAGCTGCAGTTCTTCCAGTTCCATTTTTTACATCGAATTCTCGGAACTAACAACTTATTATTTAAAATGAGAAAAATAAACAATGCACTCTGTACCTTTCGTGGCACAGAGAATGAAACAAATGATCTTTTATTTTGGCACTGCAATGTTATTTCTAGTTTCATACGGATGTAGAACTCACACTGCCCGGGAAGCAATTTTTTCTCAAAAGAAGATATTTTCTTTGGTTATAGACTGCTCCAAACCCACGCTTATAATTTTTTAATCTACTACTTACAGCATTTTATTTTTCAGGCAAAGTTTAGCAATCAAGTGTCAAATTTAACCAAATTTCTCCATATCTTTAAATTTAAATTGCAAGTGGAAAAACTAATACAGGAAAGATCAACAACAAAAAGTTTTATTCCTTATGCAAAGTTACAGTCCGTTTTTAATACAAGTGCCTTTTTGGGAGAATAGGATATTAATTATATAATCCAAATTTGAGCTTCATCTATTGGACTCATATTCACTTGTACCTTGATCTTTGAGAAAAGCGTACCGCAATGATTTTAAGTTGGCTTGCTTGTTAGGGAAAATTTATGCTTACAAGAGTTCTGGTACTATTTCCATATGTCTTGTTTGTAATGAACTTAATTGTTACTGTTTGCTCTCGTTGATAACTTAAAGATGGAAAAAATAGGGCACCCAGGTATAGAAGGATACCAAGCTACCTCTTTACACGAAATTAAATATTCAATGACCTTATGCCTATAATGGAACTACGTGCAAGGTACGCCCGCCTTTGAGGAACAACAAACTAACACCTACAAATGCAGACAGCTGATTGGTTAAGTCACTGGAATACGCGAATATTTCTCAGTTCTATACACGTGAGGCTAATTCTACTGCGGGCTGATATATTTCCTACAAAATGGAAGACATAATAGTGCTGGCATTTATTCAGTGTTTTCCCCCATGACGTCGGTGTGACGTTATTGCATAAGCTCTCTCTTTCATAGAGTAGCTGTTATGTTTATGTTTTCCTGAACGTATGACAGAGGCGTTAAAATCAATCAAAACAGAAGTTAAACAAGAAAGATAACATCCAAAATGAGATCTTAAAAACGAAAAAAAAAAGAAAAAAAAAAAGAAATACTGGCACCAGCCCTTCAAGGAAAATACGTCGGTAGACAGGAATGACGCTTGAGCTGCTACCGTGCAATCCTTGTACATGAACTACAGGCTGCAGTTATATTAATATGTTATTTTTTAGCAAATTGTCACCAAAAAATTAGCTATTACTTACAATCCACATCAAGTCAATAGAAGTTCCAAGGTCTACTACGAGCAACAAAAGGATGTACACCATTTAAGACCGACAATTATATTAAAAACATAAAAAAAAAACCCATAAAACATTTTTTCCTAATTTGTGTTATGATATATTTAACGTGCTTTAAAGGCATGTTCTGGTGGCTTTTCACGTCTGTCTTGTAAGAAAAACCAAAATATTCCACACCATGTCCTTCAAACCCTATCACAATACCATTTTCCTAACTCAAGATATTTCACTTTAGAGATGGGTTATTTTTGTTGAAAAATACATCTGCTCTTCAACAAAGCTGCAGAAAGTTATGTAACGTGGGCACATTGCCTCAAATTCCTTTTGTTTTTCTTTATAATTGAACATCCTGTTTGTCCTTGAAATTTGATACTGTTGGAATGTTTGAATATCTTTTCCTGTAGATCTAGCATTACCCTTTACCATATGTAGGGCAAAACCAACAATGTTGCTTAATATTGCCTGCATGGGCATCATAATTAAAAATAAATTGAATGCAATGTCAAATTAATGTGCCACAATGACATCACAGATTTCCCATGATGCATCAAATGCCAAGAAAAATGTCCAATTCTTTAAAAATTTGTATCTTCCGAACGCTACAAGCTATTGGAATGCAGTTTTCACCTTCTGAAAGAGAAAATATTTCTTCTTATTTTAAAGTTAATGGATTTTGTCTCCAGAATATGCCTTTAAGACGTGCAGCTAGCTGAGTAATGTTGAAGTGTCTGTCGCCCCGCCACAATGACCTATATAGGTACCGCGATGCCAAACAAACTTGTTTATTCAAAGATTCTTCAACTGGGCAAAGTTCGCAACTTCATATTTGATCTTGAGCAGATTTACAGTTTATACCATATACAAC
This sequence comes from Holothuria scabra, assembly GCA_037179385.1. Classification (NCBI taxonomy): domain Eukaryota; kingdom Metazoa; phylum Echinodermata; class Holothuroidea; order Aspidochirotida; family Holothuriidae; genus Holothuria; species Holothuria scabra. The sequence continues at coordinate 2,873,821 of CM074183.1, forward strand.
ATTATATGGACCTGTAATATAGATCAAGCCCCAACACCGAGTATATCTAGCCTTAGTTATTAAGCCATATTTCATCCATCATGCACTCAGGGGTACATTATTGCAGGTAGGCAGACTTTCTTTTCAACATACCAAATATAGCCTAATATTCTTTTCCAATCGAAAATCAAGAACGTACAATTTATGTTATTAGCTACACTACTAAAATTATCTACATTATATCTGAAATAATTATTTGTTCCCTTTAGACTGAAAATATGCAACTTAAAGTTCATTAGATGAAAAATATGCAACTATCTCTTTAATTATTACATTATTTAAAAATGTGACTCGTGACTTATATAAAATTTTCTTTGCCAAGTAGTCTAGCATTTGCTTTAGTGAAGAAATCCTGATAACCTCTCTACTATTGAAAAAGTAGTGCGAAGAAGAAAATATGCCTAAGCAAGGTTTTGAGGCCACCAATCTCAATACGCACCAATATTTAAACGATATGAAGTTTAATGTGGAACCGATAATACAAGGCCACCATCATTTGCCTGCGCGTGGTTATCAAAACAGGGACAGGTCGGGATTAAAGTGTTTCATTGAGAACTACAATCCTGGACAAAAATACATGGGACAGTCCCCCGCTCCCCCGTGAAATTTTGGGTATATTTTGTCGATGACAACATTAATTTAGGGAGAGGGAATTTTGGAAGACCATCGAATCTGTGCATACGTGTTGATACATTTGGGTTAAAGGTGTCCTATCATTTTGTCCAGGATTGTAGAAGGCAAAATATTCTCAGTTAAAGTAGTTGCAATTCTCAAACCTATTTAATTCTGGCCCTCTCACCTTCTTGTAAAGACGAACGTCGTTACATATCTAGTATGGCAGTTCTTTGTTTGGGGATTAAACCCGTCATTAAAGTTGAGGTCCTTTGGTGATAGGGTATCGAGCCAAATCCATTTACTTTCTCCGTAAATCTAACTCTTGCTCTAACACCTTAACAAGAGGTTGTCAGTGTTATCTTTTGAAGAATCCGGACAAAGTCTGGTCAATCGGGTGCTGTCTAGAGAGGTGCTTACAGATTTCAATACAAAAGCTCATCAAAGCTCTTTCCTTCCTATATGTTTTACGAGCATTCATTATAAGTCTAAGGTCATTAAACTGACCCACATATGGTTTGGAGTAGACCGGACAGGACGTTAGATAGATTACCCATTTCGAGGAGCGCGTAGTATTTTTATTGAAATGATAAAACTGCAACCTGGCAGCGGTTAGCAGTGTTTCCACAAATTGGCAAGGTTTGGTTTTGTCTGTAAATACGGGTTTACGTGGTTACTCATGATTACGGGATCCTTTAAGTTTAGCACTCAACAAAAAACTGAGATTTCTGAGATTGAAGGTTGGACAAAGCCCCAATGGGAAAGGGGTGTTCAGAACAGTCTCGCCCGGTCTACTCGAGAGATGGATCGAATTAGATAAGAATTAACGACACACCAACACGAATGTGTTTTATAGTGTCAAACAGTTCAAATGCTGTGCAAATCCTCTCGTTTAGTCGCCTCTTACGACAAGCGGGGAATACTTTGGGCATAATCGACAACCCCCAGCTCACAGGGGAGCAGAGGAGGGGCTTGCTCGGTTTCGTGGCCCCGACAACCCTCCAGTTATGGGATGAATAATAACGGTCTTTTGTGCGCATTTTATAGGCGACAGTCGGGGCAAACTTCTCGCCACACACGACCTCCTCAGCACACCTGGATGCAGTTTTACGTCATGCACCCAGTACCTCGAAAGATGAAGAGAGGGAAGGTATTTCAAGAAAACTTCTGGTATCAGATAAAATGGGGGGGGGGGGTTGGTGGTACTGAAAATAAATACGCCCATGTTTGCTATATATTTACATGCATTATTTACAAACCTTATTTCTTTAATTAATGAGATTAACTCTACAACGTGCTCTGAGCTATATAAGATTACATTGCGAAACATGAATACACAATACTCCTTCAGATGAGGGGAAGGTATCATATGTCCACTTGCAGCATAATCGTGTTGCGATTGACGTAATTAAATAATGTCTTTGGGTTTATTTGTACATGCCCACAGGAAAAGCTTGGAGCAGACTCGATCAATGATTTAAAACTGTATTTGTAATTTGGAGTTGATGCAACGCTAGCAGTGCTGTTTTCTGTTAAGTCTTCGAAAATTCAAGTTGGAGAACAGGTGTTCCGAGAAGTCGTTCCATTTCCGTTTGCCGACTCCCTATTTCCTGAAGCCGTACAACTCAACACATAGCAGAATACTACCCACGTTTAATGAATGCAATCGTGTAATGTCTTTTGCCGTGACAAAAATATCAGACTTTTTCCATCATTCGCTCAGTTGATGCACCATGCAGTGACATATTTTGTCTTGCCGATATTAAGGTTTGATTGCATAGTTAACAATCCAGGTCGGGACAGAACTTCCATGCTTTGCTAGAACCTTTCCATGTTCATCTGCATGATGTAATCGAACGAAGTAACAGTCATTCCTTATCACATCATTGAACGCAGTCAACAAAGCAAACAGAAAGGTTAAAAAATTGTGCGCAAGAATTAGTACAGAGGATCATTTAAATGCTCAAATTCGAATTTTTAATTAAAATTTTATCGAAAGTCTTCATCGTTTATTTTAGATGAAATTTGTTACTTGTCTTACTTTTAATAAACATCCTCTTGTATATTCAGTCTGATAGGCTATTGTAAGACAACTTTCTTTAAATAGATACCAAAATTATATTGGCTCACATACACGTGAAGGCGGAGAAGACGAACCAGAGAGAAAATCACTAAAACTGCTATTAAATTGTAAAACTCACGGGCTCTGTGGCAATGATTTAGAATACTAGGATGATCCTAACTAGCTTCCCTTTTAGACATTCAGCATGTTTGATCGATCGACCACATGACGGATTGAGCTAAGATTCCACTTTTGATAACGATAAAATAAAATATGTCCGTCTTGATGGATATTTACCTGTTTAATCAAGAAGGTTCAAAGTCCCAAGATTAAATATACCTTGCCGGAGATTTTGCTAATTTTTCATCATTCTTAGAATAAATTAGCAATTTTTAAGGACTCTGTCATTTCTATAGATTGCGAGAAGGGGATGACGCATGCGTGGAAAGTATTTATTTGCTCACACGAGCGATAACTCTTCCCAAAAGTCATCTTCAGATAAAGATTACCACCTGCAGTCGAGAAAGCAAGCAGAAAGCATATGCGAAGAAGACATATTTCGAAGCGAGCTCGCAATCTGGAATTAAGACAGAACATTTACTATGGCGGTCTTTCAAGATGCAATTCGAAAAGTGAAAGATGTCTTTAGCAAACACGAAGACACAACTCCCTTTATTGAGGGGGACAGCTTGGATGAAGGAAATCATGGAAGTATCCAACAAGTTGCAGAAGAACAAACCCCGCTTCAAAATAGTCACGTTCAGAAACCGTGGTTGCAGTTAGCAAGACTAAGTGGGACTGTTTGTGGAATTGAATTCTGCTATGCAGCTGAGACGGCTTTTGTTAGCCCTATCTTGCTTAAGATCGGTATTGCTCAAAGGTTTATGACGATGGTGTGGTGTTTGAGTCCGATGATGGGATTTATATGGATGCCGATCTTAGGTTCTGCAAGCGATAGGTGTGGATCTCGTTTGGGACGTCGACGACCATTTATTCTTCTTCTCTCTACTGGAATTATTATAGGATTGTTATTGGTACCAAACGGTTACAGACTTGGAACGTCCATCTGTGGGTCCGAGATTGTAAACGTCACAAATGGAACTTCTTGTTCAGTGGAAACGGTAGACGTGTATGGTAACCCAGGTTCTTCGGTGGAATCAACAAATGAACAATTTTTTGAGGATGATAAAATAAAACTTTTTGACAATTTTACGACAGAAATGCCAACAACGGAACCAAGTGAAGTACCAACATGTGACGTCATTCCTACCATAGCTGGGCATACTTGTGGCATAGTTCTAACGGTTATTGGAATAGTACTCTTGGACTTCAACTGCGATGCGTGTCAGTCCCCTGCTAGGGCGTATCTTATTGACGTTACCCATCCTTCAGACCACGTCAGGGGTTTATCTATGTTTAGTTTCATGGCTGGTCTAGGAGGCTCAATAGGGTACATGATAGGTGGTATACCGTGGCATGAATCTACAGGGGAAGATATCGTAGGGGCACAAATCAGGTACGTGTTTGGGCTGGTCCTGATCATTTTTGTAGTTGCCCTTGTGTTGACAGTGACTGCCGAAAAGGAAAAGACTTTACATGAACTGTTTCCACAGGAGAAGAATAGGAAAAAGAAAAAAGCCAAAGACGAGGAACAGATGGAGTTGGGAATTTTGGAAAAGAAACAAACTTACGGATCAAATCAACGAAAAAATATTCAAGAAGATCAGTCGAAACAGAAGAAGACGGACAATATACCCAATGGAGACCTGGAAAATGACGACGGAGAGGCAGCGAACGACAACAAGAAGAATCTGATTCCCATTGAAAAAGAAGCGGATGCAAACGAGGAGGGTGATAACATGGATGGGGACCACGACGTTGATGCAGAACCAGAGTTTGTTACAATGAAAACATACCTCCTCTCAATCGTTTTCATGCCGTGGTCTCTAAGAATCTTGTGCTGCACCCACCTCTTGGGGTGGATGTCCCTCTTGTGTTATTCTCTTTACTTCACAGACTTTGTGGGCCAAGCTGTGTACGGTGGAGATCCATATGCAGAACCTGGCTCACCTGAGAGATATGCTTACGCACAGGGAGTTCGGATGGGTTCATACGCGATGGGAATGTACTCCTTTACTTGTGCCATTTGTTCTTTTTCCCTCGAGAAGATGATCGAGAAAGTCGGTGAGTTGCTCTATAGTTTGTAAAAGCATTAAGTGCTTATTTGTGTATGCTATGCAACAGAAATGAAGTTATTTCGGATTAAAAAATTTAACTTTGATTTTTGAGGTGGGCAAAAATCCTTGACCAAATTAAGAAACAGAGATACTCTGTTACAGAAAAGTGAAACCTGCAGTGGTTGGTAAATTGCTAAAACGGATTGGTCCATGCTCATTTTTACAGAATTGAATCGGGCAAATGGGTGACTTTTAGCGATTATTCATGACCCCGTTCAGTCCCGATTCTCGCGACCCACCTACTTTAAGCCCCCTCACCATCCCAGTTTACTTTCTCGAGGAATACCCTGGTGAGCCGACAACTACAAGGCCGTGTGTGTAATCAAAACACCGTCAGTACCTAATGCCGTTTAATGTAAGCTAGGCTGCTATACAATTTGATATCAACGGACGAAATTCAGAATTTTGGAAGACTACACACTACAAACACGTTAGTCATAATGACCAACGACTGGGTCAACTATATGCCAAATCTCGTCAAATGAAAATTTGTTCGGTGCATTGCTAGCACGGTGCATTGCTGGCACGGTGCAATGCTGGCCCAGTTATTGATAAATTAGACCAAAGTGTTTAAGAGTGTACTGGCAAAATTGTAATTTGGGATGATGAATGACTGTCTTTGCTTTACAGTCGTTCCAGATGTGAATATATTCAACATCAACGGCTGTAAATTTAGATGTTTAGTTTAACATTCAACAAGCTAAAAGAAAAGAAACAAAAGAGTCGTTAAAAATGTAAACTGAAAAACATATCTTCTTCATATTGTTGCACTATCAAATTGCCTGCAAAGCAAATACTGACTATTTCGTTCGGGAACAAGTGTGAAATAACATTTCATATTGAAAATGATTACATTCTGAAGATCATACATATATAATTGAGAAACGAATAATTTACACATGAGAGTCGACTTGGCGTTAGGTTTCGTGAAAAAAGAATAAAATTTAATTCAAACAGTGCGTATTAGCTGGTATCTTCATCTCAAGATATTTTTACAGCACAGATATCGTTCGTTATCAAAACGTTCCTCTAGTTCTTATCAAGGTTACGGAGTGTTAACTAAAGTGAGCGTATGACTTCACGTTTGCTTTTTCTTTATCGCTGAATATTACGTTTCGTTTTGGAATTGATTTGTTCGAGACTTTCAATATCTCTCTGTCTTCGAAGGAATGTCGTGAACAATAGTTGACAGAGTTGAAATAGTTGCTTTCCAGAGAATGTAGAATTTGGTTGATTTACTGGTTTGATGTTTATTCAAAAACGTAACTAAATGCAATATGTGTAATTAGAAATGTCTGCATATCCTTCACTGCATTTTGAGAGGAGGTGAATTCCCCCAAACTCCCTATTTATATTGAAATAGGACTGCGGAGCTCATAAACTGAATTGTTTAAAGGGAAAAACGACAGAAGATCCTCCGCAATGAAAGAGGTTGCTGGCAAATATTCCTTTCCGCTGTACCATCACGGTTAAAACTTGTGCTTTACCCTTTTATATAATCCAGACCGCATGTTTGAATCGGTAGAGCATACGCCTCCCACGCGGGAGGCCTGGGTTCGATTCCCAGGTCGGGTCGACTTGAATCAATAGGTTGGAAACTGGGCCGTAAAACTCCATCTAACTTACTAACCTTTATTCAATCCATCAAATTTTAACGAACGCATTTTTAAAGGCAGGTTTATATCTCTAACATGGTCATTTTTGCTTGACATGGAAGTCTTATGCTCAAAGTGTATGTCCTCAACATACAGCCTGCGCTGTAGAACAAATACATAATGCACATAAACCATCAATTTTTCCTAAGGCCGTCCGTCTGAGGAAGCTGTGATGTGAAATGAAGCTGATTAAATTCCCACGTTCGTACTCACATTTATCCGAAGGCTAGATTCTTTTCCAAGCCAGATGAAATTGTTTTCCCATCTTTTTAAGTCATTTAAAATTCATTTTATGTTATAAACAGGAAGGGTAAATCTTAACATTACCAGCGAAAATATCGAAAAGAGTATCAGCGTCTCTGACAGCCGGCAATGGCTTGATTTTTTTTTATTAAAAAACGCAGAAAAAGAAATTTGCTGCAATAAATGTTTTCCTTTACTTGGACTGTTGTTAACCTACAGTAATTAAAAGACATCTGTTTCTTCGGTGGCAGTCGGAGAGAACAAAATCTGTCATTCGATTTTATCTTACTAGTATGTCCAGTCGTTATTCACTGTTGACGTAAGTTTCTGCAGATTTCACCTGCTTCCACATGAGGCAGTGGGTTGTTCTTAAACCTCTCTAGGCAACAATCGGCAATTACAATTTTAAAGGTATACCGTCCACTTAGTAAATTTTCGTAACTCCGTGTAGCTCAAAGATGTTAATTAACGAATATTTTTGTTAGAAATTTAGTTTGATGAAGCACCCCATAAATTAGGATTAACGAAAGAAGAAAACATTAGGCCTAAGGTGTCGATATTCAATTCATTCAAACGAGGTAAAAATATTTTCGATTATGTTTAATAGAAGGAAACACTTCTGATGTCAATTCAAAATTTTCGTCCTAATGACTTACTGGTGGAGATATCTCCATTTAAATAATTTTCATGAAGACAGTCACTCATAATACTCATTGACTGAAGTCAAGTCTATTTGCATTTGCAGGTTTGTCGAATCTTTGAGATCTCTTTTTTGTATTTTATTGGACTTAACGCTGGGGTAGAATTACCTATGTGGAATCATATTATCGGAAAGTTATTAACCAATGAAGTATTATTCCTGAATTTTTCAGCTCAGGGCATCAAAAGCCTTCTCCTGAAAATAAAGAAAACAATTACAAAAGTAACGACCTTTAAAGGAGGTCTTCACGGGTACCAATAAAGCTGGGGCTGTTGCAAGTACATACTTGACAGGGCTTCGTGAAAGACTGAAAAGGAGACGTAAAAATGGGGATTCCATATAGAAGTTAGGGAATTCCTCCGCTTCCTTTTATAGGACTGAAACCGCCCCAGATGTAAGATACTTTATCATCTTCAAATTAGATTGAGCAATAATTTTTAGAAAGACTTATTGAATTTTTTTCTTAATTTTGAAGCTTGAATAGCCGCATCGAATCCATAAACTGTCTCGAATATGGCGAATCGTCTATGCAACATTTAAACCCATCCCTTTAATTTTACCTCCGCGCTTTCAATTGGATACCAAGGCTACTCTTTACTTAGGAAGCGTGATTAAACCTGGAGTCAAGTACAGATGCAAATAACACCACGCACAAATGAGAAAATCGCACAAGAACACTGATCTCATCAAGTCCACACAGGTGAAAATTACCAATAATCAGATAACGACGGTCAAAAGGTTGCAATCACGTCTACGAAGTTAGCGAATAAGCGAGTTCTGCAATTCGTCGCCCTTGGAAATTGTAGGGAACACACGGTGAGATACACAAATCGAACTCAAAGCACATAGTGTACTAAGTTACTTCGTTTTCGGATAATATATGCATGTAATCCTAAACTATAACTATGAATGTAAGTAGTCCAACCGAACATAAAGGCGCCTTAAGCAGCCCTTTTAACACGAAAAAGCAATTTGGATGCAGTCCGTTGCTCAAAGCTACACATATTATCCCTACATTTATTACGGATTAAGTGGCATGATCTTACAATTTTTTCCACTAAACTGAGTCAAGTTCTGGAAGGCGTGTTGCAACCTGAGTACGAAGGTGTTTTATACATCCCGACGATTTGGAGGATGCACTCATGTAAACAGACCTAAATCGTATTTACCGGACTCGCTTATTTTAGTCATCTTTCCTTTCGTGGAAACATGATAAGTTTTTTTTTCGGGAGGAAACAATCATTTTTACGTGATCGCTCGCATTTGTGTAACAACCATGGTCGTGTGGATTGGCGGGGTGGGGTTAGGGGTGGAAAGGCTCTCGGGAGTAAGTCAGACCAAGGGGTTCGGTGTAACCTAATACTGAGATGGTTAAAAAGACATAATCAGGCAATTTTATTGATAGGAAAAGCTTCTGACGACAAAAAAAAAAAAAACTGCTGGGTTACCGCGTGAGAATATCTTCTACAACCATGGCAGTGTAATAAAACCAAAATCCGCTTGACAACTAGACGTTATTCCTTTATCCTTGTTATTGTCAACTGCAGAGAGGAATATTGAGAACCATTTTACTCTTTGTCCTGAAAAATGAAAAATTGTGCAGGACGTGATTTGCTTTTTTTCTTTATAATTTTACGGTTTCGTAATGAAAGTTGTTGACCAAAATGGTTAATCACAACCACGCGTGTTGGTATCGTTTTGTGTTTACACATTAAAGTTAGTGTGACATGAAAATGACACAACTGGGTATTGGATATAAAAAGCATTAAAAACCTTGAAAATAGCAACAATTTCCATCAAAACCCATAAAAAATTGACGATTTAACAGGGCAATAACTGATTTTCACTTAAACATTAATAAACATGAGCTCAGTATGCAAATCTTGTGATGTCATGGGAGGAACATACCACATATGGCTAATGTTATCCTTTGCTTTCACAATCTTCATTTCAAGGACAGTCGTAACATTAGTTTTTCCTGAAGGTTTTATTTTGGAAGTTTAAATTGTGTCCTTGGAAATGTTTGGTATCAATTACCAAACCATTAACTAACTGATGTGTAATTAAGAGATAATTTATATAGGGTTAACAAAAGAAATGTCAAAACTACGCAACATTCCACATCATTTTTTTTTTTTTTGGCATGAGCAACAACTTAGTCCAGAAACGTTCAAACTTCGAAGAGGTATATCTTGAGAACCGTAAATGGTATTGAAATAATTCCAATGGATTTTTCCTTCGAAAACTTCACTCCACAACTTCCAAGTTAAGTCAGGTCATTCTACTGACATGTCACACTACCTTTAACATTCCTGTAAACTATATTCGTGCTACTCGTTAAAAGAATAAGGATTTTAGTGCTCATTTGCCTCTTCAAAATCTTATTCAAATTTAATTACGAATATGAACAAATACATTGACGCTAACTTTATTTATTAGGTAAGTTATAGGCTTATTCATCATTTCCTAGCAATATAAATCGGTATGATGAACCAGCATTAAAATGTGTACGACATGATCTTTGCCGCTTAATTAATTTTTTGTGCAATATTTCTCCTCACAGGAGCTAAACCAATCTACGTTTGCAACCACCTTGTGTACTCAATATGCATGGCGTGTCTTGCGTTGATAAGGACGAAATGGGCCATCTTTGTATTCTCTGCGAGTGCTGGTATACAATACTCAACACTATTCACTTTACCATTTATCTTATTGGCTAGATATCACACGACGGATACGGTAAGCGGTGGACTAATCATGATGAAACTTTCCTTCTTACTTTTTGGAATATCGTCCCTTTTTGGGTGATTACATGTTATCTCTTCAGGGAGGAAATCAATCTTACTTTCCACACTTGATATAGGCAGATTTCACCTGTTATTAATTGATTTACATAACCAGATATACCAAAATGACATTAATATATCCTCATCTGTGTTAGACGTTATATTATTCGCAGATGATACTACTGTGCAAGCTCCGTCTGTTGATTATATACTTCTAGTTCTTACTCATGAATTTTTTCATATTTTCAATTGGTTAACAGCTAATATGTTGACTTTAAACATAGCAAAACCTAAGTTGTTACTATAATTAGATAATAGAATTTCTGACCCCACTTTTTACAGCATTCATCTAAATGATACCCCTATCACACCACACTCCATGCTAATTTTTTAGGTATTCACATTTACTACAAATTAGATTGAAAAAATCATATTTCCTTTGTAAGTTACAAAGTAACAAGAGCTTGTCCTTAGCATCACTCAATAGAAAACTTAAAAATTACTTAATTGATATGTCTTTTTTTATGTTTTTCTACGTTTTTTTCTTTTTTTTTTTTTTTGCGTTGTTTCCTTGCTTATGGGCAAGGGCCAGACTTGAAAAGATTACTTTTCTGGTCCTTTATCTTCTTTTTTTAATAGCTATGCCAAGGTAATATTTCAAATCAAATTAAATCAAAATCACAAAAAGTCACGTAACATTTTGGGTTATCGAACAAGTCAGTCAAAGTGTGAACGCAATGGAAGCATAGATTACCTGCGGGCACAAATCATGTGACCCACCCAGGTACCAGTTACACCCCACATCGCCTTTGATCTACTGGGATGTCTGTGTTGCACTTTTAATAATCAACGTGACAACGTGACGGCATATAGTGTAACTCAAGTAAAAAATCAAAATTGTATAATTAACAGCATGAAAAACGAATCCTAACAGTTCAACTTTCACCTTTTTAGGGCATTCTTAAGCAAAAATATAACATGGTGAAATTTATTCACTTAAAACAATTAGTCCATTGTGACTTTCTTTACAACTATTATTATACCTGCTTTTGTATCTCGCTAAAACAGACAGATACACCCAAACAACAACCAAATCAAGACATGGAGATTAATTTATTATCTGATGTCCAGAACAAGACTGGCTACTGTCGGACTGTATTAACACCAATAGGCCCACACTTAATCGAAAGTAAGAATGTTTGGAACGTAGAACTTAAAGATTAAGAAGAATAACTTAAATAGACTGGGTAGCGAAATTTACTATACACACTAAACAAGGCATGCTTTGTTTCCTTTTGGAATTAAAAATGTTTTAAGAACTCTAACACTTCCTCTTTGCTTGCATAGCATACTGTACAGAGATGGCTTAATCAATTTCATCACCCCATAAGAGTAAAAGTGTTATCACACCCGGTACAAGGTGCAGTAACTTTCAGAAAAAACAAGGAAATACAAAGATGGTATAATTCTAGTGGTGGAAACAATGATATCACAAATTATTGCGCAATTTACCGTTTTAACTTGAGCAAATAAATTCAACATTTTATATCGCGTCTCGAGAATGTTCTGTGAAATAGGAGGTAGACTGTTAGAATTCATTCTTTGTGCTGTTTAATAATTTTTTGAATTTTTTGACTTGAGGTTCACTTTAAGAGCACACGACACGGGTGGAACCTGTTTGGAGGTGAAGGACTGCCAGGCTCCCTGCGGTCGGGAAAGGCACTTTTCTTCGGGGACATTTTCCCATTTCCCTTGAGAGCCTTATTCCGCGGGATAACGTGTTATCACAACAACAGTGAGTCTCCCCGACACTATGTCTGACTTGGCTCTTATGCAGTTAGGAAGGACACACTGTTAAAAACTTCTGTAAAATTACATGAAGAAATACATGGGTATCCCTACTGCATCTTTAGCAGGGATCACAAGCAATTACATGGATTTTTGTTACTGTAATTTAGCAGTCGTTTTCAACAGTGCGGGTTCTTGAATAATAAAGTTTTCCTCAAATTACAAACTTCCATTAAAGGCCATTTTTCGAATTTCGTCAATACTCAGTATACATTTCAACTATTTTTGTATCAGAAATATATAATTTTTCCGTGGCTTAAGTGTACTTTAATTAAGAGGAATTTTAAAAATATATACTCTAGAGGTTTCGAAAATGAATTTTATTCATCCAGCTCCCGTTGCCATACATCTTCCCATTGTTGAAGTATTGAACGTTGAAAATTGTTTACATAAAACAGAAGAGTCCATTGCACAATAATGTAAGTTAGTTAGTCCGTTTGTCCGTTGGTCCGTCGGTCAGTCGGTCAGTCAGTCAGTCAGTCAGTCAGTTAGTTAGATTAGTTAAATAGATAGTCAGTCAGTCAGTTAGATGGAGCTTTACGGCCAGTTTCCAACCTATTGGTTCAAGTCGAGCCGGTGGTGGCCCTTTTTTCCAGGTGTGGCTCACTGGGTTGTTTTACCGACTCCATTGCTTATGCGGAGCATCACGCAAAATGGCAGTCCAATTTTGGAGTCTTTGGTATGACTGGACCTGGGAATCGAACGCGGGCATTCCGCGTGAGACGCGGATACTCTACCACTAGACCAAGTTTTGGACTTTTGTGTTGTTTAACTCATCGCCTGGCTTTCTTTCCTTTGAGATGAAAAATATTTTTATGACCTTAGGCCATAGGCTTACGGGAGCATTTCATATTTGGGGGGGGGGGGGGGGGGGGAGAAGATTTTTGCCCGAAAAAAATGCTGCCTTTGAACATAGCGTTTCCTGTGTTTCGGGCTAAACTTTTGAAAGTATTTAAATAATCTGCCATTTCGGACATTGTGTTACACTAGATTAAAGACAGGCTAAAGAATAATTGTTTCTTTTAAGCCACAGCTTTCTCAATGTGTCGCGATTTTTTTTATCTCTTTGACTTTTCGTAAATATGTTTATCCTGACTATGATACGTTTCCATTTTCAGGCAGATTCTTGAATTTGGTTATTCGACCATTTCGGGAATTGTGTTGTGAAAGACTGAAAAGTAAAACCCACCAATAGGCCTAATGTTTTTTCGCTACCCGAATGTGAAGTGGTTTTGGGGGATCTTGTTGACTTTCATGAAAATTTTACTACGATTATAACGTGTTTTCCTTTTTTCGGGCATATATTTTTAAAATATCGGGCACTCTTAGGATTTTCATTAAAAAAAAAAAAGACGTAAGTGGCTGGCCGAATTTGTTTTTTTTTTCAAAACCCTGCCCGAATTTTTCCCAAATTCCTGTCCGAATTTTAGATTTTGCTGAAATGGGGGGGGGGGTCTTCCCTTGCTCCCTGCCCCCGCCGCCCTCCCCGTCTTGTACACCACTGCCTTGGACGCGTCCTCTTGGCTTGTTGTACGGAGAGGGCGTTATTAATTACATCACTCCATATGCGAGTAAGAGTAGTATCACTTATTGGTACAAGGCAGTACAGTAACTTGCAGAAAAACAAAGTCTGTAATTAGTAGTACAATGACATCTGTTCACAACTTAATGCGCTATGTACCATCTTAAATTGAGTGAAGATTTTATATCTCAGCCCAGGAGTGTCATATAAAGATTGGAGTTGGAATGTTTGAATTCATTTTCACACGTTTTTTTTTCTTTTTATCCAAAAATTGGCTTTGAGGTAAACTTGAAGGAGCCAAAAATTTGGCCTCTCTTGTTTTATTGGCAACTAGTCGCCTTTGTCGGGACTTAGCTAGTTTATTGCCCTCCCGTTGAGGAGCTTGGTCTCCCTGTCGGGAAAACCCTGGTTCCACCCTACTCGTACACACTTAATTAGAGTCTCACCGATACGGTATACTGGTTATATAAGTTGGGGTGTACAGGATTCTCCTTCTCCCAAACTTTGTCATGAAACTCTGTTAGGTTTGCCTTTCTGTAAGACCGACTCTTTAATACGTTGTTTGACCTGCATGGTCAGGCAATTACAGCATCCGGCTTGTACTAGTCGCGAGATCTGGACTTCGTCTCGTCTCAAGCCAGTGATTTACAACTGGGAAAATAGGCCGTAGCTGGCCCGACAAGTCAGTAGGTTAAAAACTGAGCGGTAAAACTCGACCTTACTTACTAAGAAATGCATTGTGTATGGTCCTCGCGCGTGGATTCATATTCCTGCACTAATCTCCCTTATGTTCGTATTCTTAAGACCGCCTTTGTATCCGTACTCTCACCCATCGCATACTGAGACAGAAAGGCCCAGAGTGCATACAACAGTGCCGTCGGAAGGTATTTTCGATTGGGGGGGGGGGGGGGGTGCTGACTCGGGCTGACTATCTAAGCGGAACGCCACCATCGGCTGGCGCGGAGCGTACAGAAAATTTTGAAAAACCGCAACCCCTCAGACAGCCGGAAATGACATTTCCCGGGCTTGTTAATAGTATCTAAGCAGTCGTTATTTTGACCTTTCGTTGTGATAAAATGTTCACTTCAAAAAAAAAAAAAAAACTATATATTGCAAAATTATTGGGGGGGGGGGGCTGCAGCCCCCCCCCCCCGACGGCCCTGTACAATAAAACTGTAAAGGCTCATTTTAAGGGCATTTGTAGCATTGTTATACCCTTATTTTGTTTTATTACAAACCTACTTAAGTGCCTTTTTAGATTTTTAATTTCATGTTATGTCTCTTAAGAGGAACTGAAAGATGATGACAGACAGGCCGAAAAATAATATATGGGACAAGAATTGGCAGGGTTACAGGGGAAAGATGTGCTACTCTCTTAATTTCTAATAGACGGAGCATTTATCTAAAAAAAATGGATTAGTGAAAATTTCGATTTTTTCCTTGAATATTTTTTTAACAAAATAAGTTTGTGCCTAATCTTAACTACCAATTTGCCCCGAAGTCGAATCTCTGCAAGTAAGGGGCAAGATTTTTTAAGCCTATAAAATTCATTTTTGTTATGTTCTGGTGGAAGGCAAACTACTCTACTGAGGCATGACGAACCCCTGTATACCCCTCCGCACACGGTCCTTGATTCTATATATTTAAAAATTACTGATTACACCGATTTTTTAAAATTATTTTCTTTCCTTTTACTTTAAAAGTTTTCCACAGCAAAGGCAGGGTACGAAGATATAAACTGTGGCACTAAGCGGGATCATCAAGATCACAGTAGACCAAGACACGGGGATCAAATCCGTGGGCTCGGTACTGACGTCGCCGTGGTACAAAGCATGGTCTTCGTGGCACAATTTTTCCTGTCGTTGTGTATGGGGAGTATAGTGCAAGCTGTCGATAGCACAGTAGCTGTCGTTGTTTCTGCGTGTATCCTAAGTTTTCTAGGGTCACTAATGGCGACTCAGGTCCTTTACGCGGGACTTTAATTTTGTCTAAACACTCTAGGAGAGTGAAATAGTGTTACTCTCTAATAAGGGTAAAAAAGTGTGAACTCACTTCATTAGAGTGTTAATTCACTCCAAAAAAGTGAAAACCACTCCAAGAAGAGTGAATCCCGCCCCCTCTTTAAAGAGTGCCTTCAGTGATCACGCTTTTATAAGAGTTACCTGGCGGCACTCCATCCAGAATGAAACTTTGTTGATTTGGAGTTGATTTCACCTTTATTTGAGTGAGTTTCCGCTCTTTTGAAGTGAACTTTTTAACTTTCACTCTTCTCAATGCGAGTGAAATTTCACCCTTTTTACTCTTAGTGTACTTCCTATATTACTCAAAGAAATAAAAAGTTTAACGATACTTTTCAATTTTAATTGGACATGTAAGATTTTTGTGACCGGAAACGATATCAACAAAGGTGCCAAACGCTGCCGAATAGTTTTCGGCCGCCTGTAAGCGCATTGTTTATATGTGTAAGTTCAGGTTCACAAAGATGTCACCACAAAGGCATTTTTCAAGGTGAATATTTAAAGGGTTTATGTAAACAAGTTTGAATATTTCGTGCAAGATTGTACATGATTGTGCGTGCCAAAATTGTTAGTTGAAATGTTTGCATATCGTAACGATATAGAAATGTTTTAGGTGTGGTTGCACCAACTTGGTCGGCTTGAATTCTTGATTTGTTTATCGTTTATCGTTAATTTGCAACAGTGAAAGCAAGACGAACAAGGCATAGAAGACCTCATAGATACTTACAAAATTGTATTCACTACAGCAAAGTCGGGGGGGGGGGGGGGGATGCGCACTGTTTAACGAGCAGTTTCCGAAATGGCTAACGGTAGCCCTAATCCCTAACATAATCGCTATCCCTAATCCCAAAGAAAACAATCGATAGAATACAATGACAACAGCCAATCAAAAAATACTTTGTTAAACAGTGCGCATCTACCCGAATCGGGGGGTTGGGAGTTCTGTTCCAGTCCTGCACCTTAAATGAAAAGAGTGAACCTGATCACTCCCTAATAGAGTGAAAACTTCGAATTGACTCCATTAGAGTGTTAACTCACTCCCAGAAGAGTGAAATTCACTCCAAGAATAGTGAAATTCACTGCAGGAAGAGGGAAAATTCACTCTTCCACGAGTGCATGCAATGGCCATTCTTTTTTTAAGGTGATCATTGCAGACACTCCATCAAGAGTCAAAGTTCGCTTGTTTAGAGCAAATTTCACTGTTTTGGAGTGAATTTCACCCTTTGTTAAACAGTGCGCATTTACCCGAATCGGGGGGTTGGGAGTACTGTTCCAGCCCTGCACCTTAAATGAAAAGAGTGAACCTGATCACTCTCTAATAGAGTGAAAAGTTCGAATTGACTCCATTAGAGTGTTAACTCACTCCCAGAAGAGTGAAATTCAATGCAGGAAGAGGGAAAATTCACTCTTCCACGAGTGCATGCAATGGCCATTCTTTTTTTTTTTAAGGGGATCATTGCAGGCACTCCATCAAGAGTCAAAGTTCGCTTGTTTAGAGCAAATTTCACTGTTTTGGAGTGAATTTCACCCTTCTTTGAGTGAATAACCACTCAATGAGTGAACTCACACTTTCCCCTCTATCAAAGACTGATTAAATTTCCTTTTATGGTTGTAGAGTGTGTGTCGGGTTACAGTCAAAACTTTACAAACGGAACCTACTGACATTGTGCTCGGTGCTCAGTATAAGCAATGAAGTATAGGGAAATCAAGCCAGTTAGCCACAATTGGGAAAAAAGCCGGCTGAACTTAAACCACTTGGTTAGACACTGGGCCGTGAAACTCCTTCTAATAGAACTCACAGCAAAATCCAGAGTTTCTACGTTTTGTAAACTCCATTCCCACTATCAAGATTAACTCAACGGAAGATGACTGTGAATAGGTTAGAATGAAGGCGCAGCGGTGGTTCTGACGATTGAAGGAGTTCCCCACCGCATGTTGTACGCATCTGTACGATTGCCGCAAAAATCTCATACGACTGCTGTAAGAACGTGGCACTCTCCCACTTACCATTAGAAAGGACCCATGAGAACTAACTTGTAACATCACACTAAAAAATTCCAAAGAATAGCCATGAATCAGTGTACAAATTCACAACGCTCTGGTGCGATCCAACTACAACTGCGTTGTGATTGAGACTCGAAATGGGCGAATTCCTAAAAAATCGCGCACCCCCCCCCTCCCATATGGTATGGAATTAATAAAAATATGAATAATTATATAATAATCAGGTGTTTATTGCGTGGCACTTGTATTTTTTTGTTTTTTGTTTTGGTTTTTTTGTTGCCCGATGATGCGGCAAAACCAGGAAAGATGCGGCGCTTTCTCCTTTACATCACTCTTTATTAAATCTGTTTACGTACATTTATATTTTATACGTGTGTGTGTATGTATGCTTCATATAATATATATGTGTGCGTGCCAGGAAAATTCAAAGCGCTCCCTGAAAATTTCTGTGTGGACCCTATTTGACGAGAGTCTTTCATCAAGACCATGAAGCGGGATCGCGTCTTCCATTTGCGGCTGGAAGACATAGGCTACCTAAAAGCCTTAATTCTGGATAAGCAAAAAATGAGACTCAAACGAAATTTCAAAAACCAAATTTACTCTATTTTGAATCCTACTTAGGCAAATATTTGAATATATGCCTCTTCGTGCTCCACTTGTGTGGATCGGTTTTGGATTTCAGTTGACGCTTTATTGTATGCAAATAATTTTTAATGGCATTAGTCATCTTCATTACGGCTGGTAAATCTGATACTTGAGTGATCTTGGAATTATAACTTTTTATTTGAAGAAGGATATATGATCAATGTGTTATTATCGTACTAACGTCGAGTGAAATTCAAATGTAACAAGCCCGGTGGCTGTAGAGAATAGGACTTGTACTTTGTGTTAGTTGTCCATGTTCTTGTTTCGTAGGTCAAATACAGTAAAACTGTACAAAATACCTTGTACTAACTCTTGTAGTTATCTTTAAATATTTGATTCATTTCAAAGGGCAACAGAGTTTGACAGAGAATATTTAACCTTTTGTTGAAGCATCTCCCTTGCTATTTCCGAGTTGACTGTTTACCAGGATATACAGTTGACCTCGGGGTCATCAAAATATATTAAGCTCTGATGACGTCACACAAGTTTGAATTTTAGCCGATTATGGAGGTGTGCTTCCCAACTGATGAAAACATTGAAGAGATCTTTGTGGTCAGAAGAAACGTCCAGTTTGTGGTACTAACTGTTGAATGAAAATTTCTGAATTCAAGTTGTCGGGTAGCCTACAAAAATCCTCACAGATGCAAGATTAGAAAGCGTTTACTGCACCGGATCATTTGTTGTTTTTTTTCATATTAAGTCAATGTCCAAATGTGGTGTAATATTCACGTGAGAGAAATACTTGTAAAATCAAACTCTCGTTGTCCTTTAAAACATCGACTGGGAAGATTAGGGAGATTTGTTGCAAAATGGGAATGTCAAAGATGATCTCTGGGGTTTCTTAGGTTGGGGTGCCGGGTACCAGTGTTGTAGTCGAGACCGAGACCATAAGTATCAAGCCCGAGACCAACAGAGTTCGGAGACCCAGATCGTGACCATGTCTTAACCAGTGTCCACTGCTTTAGGCCTATGTATGAATATTATAAAAAAGAGTCACGTTAGGAGAGAGGTCTTTACCAAAGAGGGTTAAACAGCCCCAAGTTCTATAGACGAATCCGATCAGCGCTTTTGTTTAGTGACTGCAGGCAGCCATTAGTGGGTCCATCAGCCTTAAATCTTCTTCATTTATTGACTATGAGGGTTTGAGGTTCACGTAGACAATAAATGAAGAAGATTAAAGACTGATGGACCCCACTAATGGCTGCCCACAGTCACTAAAACAAGCGCTAATCGGATTCGTCTATATGATACTTCAGTATGACGTAGTGTCTCCACTTCCCACCTGCCTTGTTGGGAAAGCTTTTCGTACCGGCAGTTCGTCTTAAAGTGTTCAAGCGTTACCCGTTGGAGAAATAAAAAAGAAGAAAAGAAATAGCATTTATGCCCTAATATGTTGCCACTCTTGATTATTAGAATAATGTGGTAACCACACAGTCTCTTAAAAATGCATTTTGCCTTTTGAAAGACCAACTGATGGGCACCTGTTAACCAAGAATTAGTTTGAATGTCTTTTAAGAAACCAACTAATGGGTACATTTTCACAAATAGTTATTTGGGCACATAGCTGCCAGGCGCTGGTCAAAACTTTGCCCAGATTTTTACGAGTGTAGTGGTTGCAAGCTGTCATTACAATAACTTGGAGTTACTAGATGTACCAAATCTACGACGTTATATAATGTCCGTCACTCTGTGCCGTCCTTAACTGCGTTGTTTGACGTCAAGTCCGTAAGTCTCATCCGTTCATCCATGGTAAAACTCGGTGCAACAATTGGTCCCCTCATGTACATTACTTGTCAAGGTTTTGACTAGGACTAGCCAAAATTCTACAATTATTTTAGGACCTCTTTCTCAAGAGCTCGTATCCTATCTCAAAGACTACAAGGCTGGTCAATTTGCGAGCAAAGGGAAGATGATCTGAAAAATTGCCTGTATGTTGAAGGATGCAGGGTCTATGCGGGGTCTATGCGCATTTGAGGGGAGGGGTAGTGGGTCATTGAAGAGGAGTTTAGTGCGCCTATGCAAAAATTTCATGTTCACTGCTTCCTCTTCCATTCTTTGGGGACCGAAAATGGATCTCCAAGTCACAATTGCTCCCAAGGTTTCAGGACTCACAGACATTGCATCCTTTCAGATAGCTGTAGACTGGGTAATAAGTCTCCATACACAGACACGGACGCCAGTTTTAAAGGTAGTCAACTGTCACTCCCAAACTACATTTTTTTGTTCATAGAAATATTCTCGGTAGGCCTCGGGCCCATCTCTTTAATAGACAGGAAGTTAAGAAATGCAAAGTACTGTAGCTCATATTTCACAGCATGCACTCTACTGAGAGTGCTTTGGTTACATTATGAGGTCTTGTACACACTTTGGAGCAAAAAACTGAGATTGTGTCTGAATATATAATAATAATGATAATAATATAATAGATGTAACTTATAAAGCACCTTATCCAATGAAGGAAGATGAGTTTTAGAGAGTTCTGGGAGGGACTTAAGCAAGTAGGTTTGTAGAATTGGAACTATTTTGGGTGGCAGAAATAGGCCACAAGATACAACCTAAATGTCCTTTCTCGCCCTTTTTTAAAGAGTGGGGGCAAAGGAATGGAGTAAAAGATAACGGCATTTATTACTTTCTTACTCTGATCTCCTGATGGGCAAAGTGGGGCATCAGGAATGCTAACTCAACACCTAAGTTAGCAACTTAAAATTTATGCTTTTTGAAAAGACTTTAAAAGCAGAACCTAACTGCCATTGCGCTTGGTGCTCAGCGCAATAGAGTAGGGAAAACAAGCCAGTGAGCTACAACTTAAAAGGCCGTTGACGGCTCGACTTGAACCAATTGATTGGAAAACCATCATTGCGCATTTGATAACAACTTACCGAATTTAACATCGGCAAGACTTTTTTCTCTTACACGTAAAATCATGTAAAAGTCATTGAAATGTCACTTTCATTATCTTAACTCACCACTTGATGTAACAACTAAGATGGCCTCAGTAGATGAGAAGTGATAAAACTTTTGGAAAAGTGAACGGATGGCGCTGTTTTACTTTAGCGAAAAGGACACGAGCAGATCTCCCTGGACCCGTTTCAAATGGGAAGTGATAAATCGCAACCCTTTGGCACTGACCACTTCATAGTAATAAGTTGATACGTCAAGGTTTAAATATTCATATCATGTCTTAACGGTGAACAGCTTACAGCGACGTAAATATAAACTAAGTTCGGAGTGGGATTCACGGACTCATGATGATGATAACATGTTTCACAGTTCTTGTGCGCGATCGACGGCTGATCTGAGTTTGACAGGACCCGGATGGTGTATGGTAAGTGTCAAATTGCTTTGATTTTGGAAGGAATTATCAAACTATAACAGCATTAACTTAGGTAAGGCATTCAAGTGTATATGTAGTGACTGCTCTGGAACTATGCAACTATCCATACAGTGGCACAACAGACATCTGGATAATCGTGAACTTGGTAATAGCTTCTTCGGGAAGGATTGGAAGTTTTGGTTTCGCCGAACGCCCCTTTGCCAGAGGGTCGGGAGGACTTCAGAAAAAGAATGGAGAAGAATTTGACCCAACTGAAAATTCCATGTCACCGACCATGGTACACAGAGAGGCTATCTCCATTGGCGTAGGAGCTAAGAATTGTGGGGAAGGGGGATGTCTGCTCCCCCCCCCCCTCCAAAAAAAAAAAAATATCCACACAATCTAAAATTTGGGCGGGAAATTGGAAAAATTCGGACAGGGGTTTGCAAAAAAATCGAACAACCACTTGAGTTTAAAAAAATGGCATAGTTTTTTTTTATGAAAATTCCTTGGCGTGCCCGCAACCATTTAAAAAGATATATCCGAAAAAACGCCATAAATCGCGGTACTAGAATTCATGAAAGAGCAAAGATTCCAAAAATTTGCTACACATCCGGGCAACGCAAAAGTATTATTCGTGAACCTACTAGTTTTTACTTCACACTTTTTCACAACACAATACCCGAAATGGTCGAATATCCAAATTCTTTCAAGCATTTGCCGGAAATGATCATAATCAGGCCAGGGTAACATATTTCACAATAGTCAAAGAGGTATAAAATCGGGACACATTTGGGAAGCCTGTCGCCTAAAAGCTCAGGCTTACTCCAAACAGTATCAATTCGAGCCTTCTTACTTAAGCCCCTCCCACAATTGTCCGAAATTCATCCCAATCCAGACACAATCTCAGTTTATTACTTCACGAGGAGTAGGCCTTTAGAAACTTGCTCAATGTATAATCAAAACACTCTCAGTCAAGTTCACGTTGTGTAATATAATTAGCTTTGGTACTCTACATTGTTTGAATTAGCATGTAAATCAAAGAGCTGAGCCAATTGAGAATTTCTAACAAGACCCCTATAAGAGGACTGGCCCTTTAAAGAAACTATCACTCGATCCTCTGCAGCCTGCTTCAAATCTTGTGCAACATAATGCCCGAAATGGCCGGTAATTTTAATTATGTCAAATCATTTCTGGAACTTACAGAAAACGCTATGATGAAAGTAAAATTTTCATGGAAAATGAAAATGATAACAACTTAGCCTGATTTGCCAACATATTTGTTAATAGCTTGTGACAAAAAGGTTTTCCTAAGCCCCAAAAGAAGTCTTTCCAAAACTGTTCAAATGATAAAATGTTCTGGCGAAGATTGGGAAAATGTTGGAACGTTTTGCCGTGAGGTTCAAGTCGTTCAGGCGCAGTGCCTAACAGTCAAATAGTTTGCCGTCCACCGTGTTGCCATCTATCCTGAGCCAAATTCGGGCAGTGATTTATAAGAAAATCAGGTAATTCGGGTCATAACGA
Organism: Holothuria scabra; assembly: GCA_037179385.1. Lineage (NCBI taxonomy): Eukaryota > Metazoa > Echinodermata > Holothuroidea > Aspidochirotida > Holothuriidae > Holothuria > Holothuria scabra. Next base: position 2,897,029 of record CM074183.1, read on the forward strand.
CAGTGTGAGAATATCTTTTAATAAGCCTGGAATTCATTTAAACCCATCTCGTAACTTGACATTTTTCAAAAGATTTTACTAATGGAAGTAAAATCATTTATAGTCGGAAGTTCGTACAGTCAAATACACAATTTCATCAATGCAATACGGTAGATATTGAATTCAAGTTTAACCAAGAGTCGCAAAAGAGTAAAATTTATTAGCATATGTTGACTTCAGTTCTGCTTTATAGTTTTCCCCGAAAAGGTTCACATCAATAAGTAGTTTCACATTTGAGCTGGTAATCTTCTGATCACATTAGCGACTGCTTAGATCCTCCGTATGCGACTTTGAAATGCCATTTCGACTCTCTGAGGGGTCCGATTTTTCAAAATTTTCTGTACTCTCCCCGCCAACTAATGGTGACGCTCTGCTTAGATAGCCTTTGGGCAGAATTACATTTTTCGGGCAAAAACTTTTCTGGCCCCTGTACGTCTATGGATATCTCACTGTGTCCCATATACCTGTAAGTCTCTTACGTATTATTTTCCCATTATTTGTGCAAAAATACTATAAGCCTATTTGCCAGCTTGCAGGCTATCGTTGACGTTACCAGTGGGGCCTGCGGATTGAGCTGCCTGTGGCCAATGACCAAAATTTGTAAACAGAATAGTGCTGTAATTGGATAAGTTGCTTAATATTGACCAACACTTAAACACATACTCCGTACTACTTCTTCCCCATTCAGGCTCGCAGCCACGAGCCAGACATGATAGGTAGCCAACTGAAGATATCAAAAATTTTAAATCACTAACCTCACAAATGCATTACACTGCAGTGTGTATTTTAAGTCTTTCGCTACCTAACGACATATTAAATTTTGCTGATGTTTGGAAGATCCTTTATTCGGACACATCATTATGCACTGCAGAAAATAAGTGTCTCAATGATAAGTTCGTGGAATTGGAAAGGGATTATCCCAGAAATTCACTGCCTTGGTTTTTAACCCCGAGTATATTTTTTAGGAGAAGGCAAAATTCTTAATTGCTGAATGATCTTTGATTATCATTGCAGTCAAAAGGTGCAGGGTAGCTGTCATTTTTAAAATACAAAGAGAGTTCGCTGGTTGACGTATTATTGACTTGCATGCCACTCAGGATAATTTCATGAACATTGTAATAGGGTTTCCATCTGCACAAGGACGAGCTTAAGTTGTTTTGGAAGGGGCCCATAGGCATACGAGGCCGGGGGGGGGGGCAGGGGGCAGACTGCCCCCCCCCCAAATTTTTTTTCTCAAGACCTAAAATTCGGGCAGGGATCTGGAAAAATTCGGGCAGCCGTTTGAGTCTTAAAACCTGGTTTGTTTCTAATTACACAGAAAACTCCTAGGGGCGCCTGAATTCCTGCAAACACTTGGCCAAAAAAAATAATGAAAAAGCATCATAGTCACGGTTCAATTTTCATGAAAACTCTAAAAGATACCAAAATTTGCGACACAGTCGGGCAGCTTATGATAAAACTTATTTATGTAAACTTATGATAAAACTTATTTAACTTAAATTTATCTCCATATTCTTGTGCAAACCTTTGCCGGAAATAACACAATATTCGGGCAAGTTTGTTCTAAAGTAAGGCATGATTGTCATTGTCTGCAGCGGACACTAAAGCCAGCAAATACAGAGTATAATATGTTTTTGCCTTTTTAGCATACGTTTTCACCACAGCACAATTTTTGTTCACAAAACATTCCAATTTGTATTTGTTCATAGGCGTAGGTACCGGGGTGGGGGATGGGGGAGATATATCCCCCCAGTATTTGACTAGGGGGTATGGTCAATGTAATCATCCCCCCAATGTTCAGTCTACAGATACGTGTTTTATTACTGACAAGTTAGCTACATTCATTCTCCCCTCATGATTAACATGACTCACGTTGTTCACCTACTTATGTAATATGATGCTGTCTATGTAGGCTACGTTACATCAGAAGGTTTCCAAACTTTTTACATCATTTTCAAAACGTTTCGAGCCATGAAAGTCACATACTTTAAGTTTCTGTCATTTAAGCTGGGTAGTCAATAGTCTCCCATCTTCGCTGAACTTACTCCAGATCGGTCCCATATAATTCGTTTAACCTTGGCGGGCTTCTACCGGAGACGTGCCTGCCCGACGGAGAAGAATTACACTGTGCAGGCTAGTTGTTTTTGCTGCAATCGTCACACCTGCGCCCAGGGTTACCAAGAGATGCGACCGTTTGGCTCTACCGCTTTGCTGTACCAAATGATAGCTTCATCAATTTTGAGAAGATCACAGTTACACACATGTAATGGTCTTCGAACTCAAATTTTTGTTACCGGGGATAACCCTGAGTTGATACTGCCTTTTAAAACTTAAAGGTACATCGTTGCTTTAGAATTGTTCAATTTCAGACCTCCAGTGCAACTTGATAAAAAGTTTTGTGCTCAAAAGAGCCTTTCCTGAGCGTATAAACATGTCAATACCCTACAACATTACCTCTGTATTTTACCCATTAAAGCAGTCTTCCTGGGGCCTCTGAGGCGTTAAAACCCAGGAGCTTCAGGGGGCTTCGCCCCCCTGGACCCCCACCGGGGCTTCTCCCCTGGACCCCACCAGGGGCCGTAAGGCGGGCCCCTGGACCCCACCCTTTAGGGGCCTTGCGCCTCGCGCTCGCCGTGCACGCTTTTCGTGCACACATCATCTCACCCAATGTTGAAAAAAAATCTACGCCCCTGTATTTGTTACAACTTTTTGTTTGTCATAGGTCCATACTCATGATTTCTTTTGTCGATTGATTACCAGTAGAAAACATCGTAAATGTCATGCAACTAAATTATCCCGTTATAAATAAAACGTAAAGGTATCGTGATAATTTCATTTCGTTTTTAATTTTGTATTCCCTTGCCTTAGGCAAAAGGAGTCTATGCGACTATGCCGATGATTTGGCCACGTTTGTTTTTATTTAATGGGTACGGTTTGTGGGGATCAAGACTTAGAGTGCCAAAACCGTTGATATGGACTTAGGTCGTTTGCTTACTAGGAAATAATTTGGGCCTGGTTTGTTTAAATGCATATAAACAGGCTGCTACCTTGCTTGGGAATCGCGCGAAAATTGACTTAATCGGTTTTTAAGGGCCAATTCATTCCATGGCATCCCCACTCAGGTAATTCGGGCCTCTGAATCTGAGCTAAACAGGCTGCTAAAACACACGGGATCCTTGTAAAGTTCGACGAAACTTACATTTAATAGGCAGCCGGAATGCGATGCAATGCCATCCTCCCTCGAAGTTGAGAAGCCTTGGGATTTTCGAGGGTTTCTGAAGTTTTTCAATTTTCAAAATTATATTGATGATAATCTCATGCTGCATGACGTACAATAGTTTGTAGAACGCGCAAACAAACTCATTTTCCAATGATTATAGCTTAATGTAGTCATCCAATGGTAGTGATACATTTCATCTGGGACTTTTCTGACCTTTTTGTAGATTTGCTCGTTTTTGGTGAAAATTTTATTGCAAACGAAAGTTCAAAATATCGACGGCTTTGATACTGCTTATAAGCCTGGGAAAGGCCATTTCCGGCTGTCTAAGGGGTTGCGATTTTTCAAAATTTTCTGTACGCTCCGCGCCAACCGATGGTGGCGCTCCGCTTAGATAGTCTTTCGGGCAGAATTACATTTTTCGGGCAGAGAATCCTCTGCCCCCCCCCCAGACTGAAATGCTCCCGTACGCCTATGAAGGGGCCCGCCAACAACAAGACAGCAAAACTTCAAATTTCTGGCATGAACACTATGGGAACGTTGTTCCATTTCATTAACTGAGCCAAATATTTCATGCGCATTTCTGGAGCTAAACCACAAATTTTCAAACTGTTCGTTCCAAGCATGTTTCGGAAAACCGGCACTTCTGGCTCAGATAAGGGTTGCTGGATCTTTCGACTGGATAGAGCTGCTTCCCAATCCTTCTTGTCTTGTATATCCTTTAAGGCTGTCATAACCTCCTTTACTGTGTGGTAAATGAATTTCTTGAAAAAATCGGCATTCTTCACATTCCAAGTTGAACCAACTATATACTTTACTGTATTAGCATTAAATGTTAACAGTAGGCGTTTCCAGACAAAGCTAGGGGAACTCTCAAAGTTCGTGTGCATCACCACTTTGGGTTTCATGCCAGGAATTGCCAGAGGAGGCAGGTCAGTTGTGGTGGAATGGATAAATATGGGGGGGGGGGGGAGGGGCGCTAAATGCTAGCAGGACTAAGCGGAGCGCCACTATTAATTGGCTTGGAGTGTAGAGGATTTTTTTTTACTTTCAAAAACTCCAGATGGCCGGAAACGGCATAATGATAAAAATACAAGAAAAATGTTGCAAATGTTTTTGTTTTTACGAGAAATGACTAAATAGAACTAAAAAAAAAAGTTACATTTTGAAAATTATAGCCCTTACAATTTTCACTTAGCTTAAAAGAAAAATGTCACTGATGATTAATTTATATTTATATGTCTCATGCTTTGAAAGTTATGTTCAGAATATCACCATAAGCGGGTAATCACATACAGACATAGGGCCTACGGACTGGAGCATTTCAGTTTGGGGAGAAAATCCTCTGCCTCGAAATGCAATAGTGCTCAAAAGGCTATCTATAAGCTGTAATCGGAGCACCATCATCTTTGGCTCGGTCGTTCAGATAATTTTGGGAATCGCAACCCCTCAGCCAGGTGAAATAAAATTCGCCAAGCTTGTAAGCAGAATCTAAGCGGTCACTTTTTTATCCTGTCCAAAAGTTAACCGGTGGCCGCACCATCGGTTGGCCGGAGCATATAGAAATTTTTTGAAAAATCGCACCCCCCCGACAGTCGGCAATGGCATTCCCCAGATTTGTTAGCAAATTTCACAGGTTAGGAGTCAACTTACTTTGAAACCACAGTGCAGTGAAAAGTTAAAACCAATAAAAGGGATGCCTCATCGGCACCGCTAAGCTACCCAAGGCAGTCTACTGATAGGCCTATGGCTCGCGATTCTTGCAAACAGTGGGTACCACATTGTGTCACTATACTAGCTGTACATAACCCTTCACCGGTGCCTCTTACCCAATTCAGAGTTCCTGGTTACCCGCCTTTCGTTCTTGAAAACTGTCTCCTTCCCAATATCTGATACGGATCAGTAAGATCACCGTCCTTGATCATGGGATTTGATGTCACTGGGCACAAAGGGTGTATTTCATCCCACACATTTACATATTGTACGGTTAATGACTTCTAGTAGTCTATCCAAGTACGTTGACATATGCACGCATCTACGCATTTCTGAGAGCCACATGTCACTGGTTTTATTTTGGCTCTATGGGCTTGTTGTCAAGTGATGGGTATAGGCATGAAATCAGGGGAAATACTTTGGGGAAATTACCCAAATTATGACGTCACGAAACTTTGAAATTGTCAAAAGTCATGTATTTTGATCGGAAACGGTATTACGAGTTGCTTTCATCTAGACGTATCATTCCGAAGCAAACTAGTAACCAATAACGCTTACCTTTATTCAATAAGCAAAGGATCGTTTTTGGACAAAGCTTCCCGATAGGGGATATCTTTCAGGGAAGCAACATGGAGGGGGGGGGGGTGTTCCGGGAAGCAACATGGGGGGGGGTGTATACTAAACTACATCGGAACAGTCGTAATTTTGAATTTTCTAGGGGGCAACTTTTTCTCTTGGTGACTTTTCCCCTTGTCCTTCCATCTAAGTGGCTATAGTAGCCCACCTCTCATACAATTGCTAAATGGAAGTCAGAGATGGTAAATGATATTAATTCCTTGAAGATTTCTGAGTGAAATCAGAGAGCGTAGTCACGGCACCATGATATAATGTAAAGTAGCGTTAGTACGGGCCGGATCTTTTGTAGCCGGAAACAAAAAAAAAAACAGATGAAAGTTCCAATTAATTTTCAGATTGGTTTATTAATTCGGTGATTGTGTTCCAAAAGATCAAGTCTGACTCGGCCGGCAAAAAAGGATTATTCAAATTTAAGTATATACCTGATGATTGCATGCTTCTGATTCGAGCTCTCTTGCACGAGTTACAAAACAAAATAGTAAGAGCGGCAGGCTCTGAGCTTGCAAACCTCATGGGAGATCGGAAAACATGCAGTCCCCTGATTGGCTAAAAGTTGTGACGCACTAAATTAAATGAATATTAATGAATGTACTGATCTAAATGACCAACGGGGAGGCTTTAGAGGGTGAAATTGGCCACACCTTGAAAATACGGGATACGGCGTACACGTGTATGGCAAGCCATGTTGGTCAAATACACCATATTTTATCCCGGAATAAATTCGAATATATACCAGTATTAATTCTATTTAATAACCGTACATATTCGGACCAATCACAGGACAGGAAAACATATCGGTATTAATTCGAATTTATACCAGTATTAAATATAAAATATCCCGGTATAAATTCGAATATATACCAGTATTAAATTGAATTTATACCAGTATTAATTCAATTTATACCAGTATTATTTCGAATTTATAACAGTATTAAATCGAATTTATACTGGTATTAAATCGAATTCATCCCAGTATTAATTCGAATTAAATACCGGTATTAAATCAACCAATAAGAAAGCCAGAATATATACCGGTATAAATTCGAATATATCCCAGTATTAATTCGAATTAATACCGGTATTAAAATAACCAATCAGAAAGGCTGAATATGTACCAGTATTATATCGAATTCATACCAGTATTAAATCGAACTTATATCTGGGTCGTTATTTAAGGGTAGAGGGAAATATTGGCGAACAAGTCTTCTGGTCCAGCGCATAGCGAGCGCACAGAACGTGCAAACTTTTGCAAGTGGGATCCAGCAATGGCGTCGCCAAGGGTAAGGGCAGGGTGCACGTGCCACCATGGGAAAGAGGGGGGAGGGTAAAAGGTTGAAGTCAAGGGTCCCCTGGTGGGTAGTTAGTTAGATGGAGTTTTACGGCCCAGTTTCCAACCTTTTGGTTCAAGTAGAACCGGCCACGGTGGGCCAAGGGGTTAAGGACCAGTGGGTTCCAGAGACGAAACCCCCGGAATCTCCTGAGTTTTAGGGTACGTGTGAGGTATTTAATTCGTAATTTAAGGGTATAATTCTAAAATTTAGTTGGGGGTAACCCATAGCAAGAATTTAGTGGTAACAAAACAACAACCAGGAGTGGATGTGGCAGACAATTTGAAAAGGGGTAGGGGAAGAGGAGCTGAACTATGGAGAAAGTAGTTGATGGGCAGTTTAATGTGATTCTCGTAAAGAAACATGTTACTCTAGCTTAAGATGTTCGAGGGGGTAGTGGGAGCAAGTACCAAACCTTTTCGATTTTTTTAAATGTGGGAAAAGCACGCCGAAGTTCTTGCCCCTTTTAAACGAGTACTTGAAAATGTGAAGCTTGTGTTGCAGAAAATTTTGGATTCTACGCTTCCTGTATGTAATGAAATTTGAAAATTTGGAGGATTAAGGTACTGAAGAATCTGCTTTTCTTATCGGCGAACCTAAGATTGCACGGCCACCAAAGTTCGTTGTTGCCATGTAATCTAAGGCCTATGAACTGAGGCTCTCCGACTACATTTTAAAAGTCAAAAGCTCATGTTAGAGGAAATTTGGAATTTATGGAAGAACATATACGAAAATTTTTTAAAAGTAGCACTGTCGTAGCATGTGCCATTTGATGATCTAGTGTCACATATGGCCAATTTCCGATTTTGTCAATTCCAGGGCTAGGAACAGTTTATGAGCGAACACACGAACTGCTTTTAAGAAATAAAATTTGGGGTCCGCAAAGCACGCGGAAAATCTTGCGGATTAAGGCCTCTCGGCGACATTAAAAACTCTCGAAACTTTGTTGCCTTTTTTAGACAAAAATGAAAGCCTATATTGAAGAAAATTTTAGGGAAACGACACTGTAGCGGGAAGGACAAATTATCTACTGACTGTTTTATGAGCGATCACCCACAGCTTTAAGGCTTGCAATTCAAGGCGCGCAAAACGCGCGGAATATTTTGTTTTTTTTTGTTTCTTTAAAACTAATAATTTAAAATAAAGAAGGAAGGATTCGGAATTTTATTAAGGAAACCTTGGGAAACCGCACTGTTTTTGAGTGGGGTTTCAAATGGCAAATTTTCGAATTTTCACTTTTTCGAGCAAGGGCGCAATCGCCCCTGCCTCCCGTAGCTACGCCACCGCTCTGCAACATTGAACATTGATAAAAATTTTGACACTTCAATAACTAAAGAATCCATCTACAAAGACTACACAACTGAAAGGGTTGAAAGGTCTCTGCTGACAGGTGTGTATGAGAGCATTTGAGTACGGCAGGCCAATGATTCCCCTGCCTAGAATATGAAGTCTCGCTAGAAAGTCTAGCGAGTTTCCTCGTCCAGTTGGCGAGGAGCGTACAGAAAATTTTTGAAAAATTGTGACCACTCAGACAGCCGGAAATAGCATGTCTCGGGCTTGTTAGTAGTAGCTAAGTTTTCCGATTTTTTTTTTTTTTTTGCAGATGTGAGCACCACTTAGGGATGTATTGCGGCCCGTGAAGCGTGTCGATATTTCTGTCCTTTTGATTATAGAGCTTATATTTGTTAATATGAAGCTTTTATTGCAGAAAGCTTTGGATTCTGGGTTTCCTGTGCGGAAGTTTAAAGAGTTAGGGGGATTACTGAAGAATATGCACTTCCTTCAAATAATTGGTGGAAAATCTGAGAATGATTGCTTTTCTAAAATCCTCCCGACTGCAAAAAGCAAGAGCGGAAAATCTTTTCTCCGATAAAGTGGGCCTCAGATATTATTTTGTAAACTTTAGGCGACTAAATGAATGTTCATACATGTTTTTCTAATTGAATGTTCATATTTTGACCATGAATGCAAATCAATCTTGCTTTTGATGTTATAGTTGGCCGACTTTCTTTCTTTTCTCATTTTTTCTCTTTTTTCCTTTCCCCCTTTCTTTCCTTTGACCTTCTTTTTCGTTTTCTTTTTTCTGCTGTCTTTCTTTCTTTCCCTTCCCCCTTTTTTTCCTTTTTCTTTTTCTCTTCTACCTTCTCTTTTCCTCTTTTTCCTTTCTTTCCTTCTCTTCCTTCCTTTCCCGTTTTTTCTTCCCTTCCCGTTTTTCGTGTTGGGGGCGCAGTGTGTCCCCCTCCCCTCCCCTCTCCCGCTGATTACGCCACTGTCAGTTCTGTTTCAAAATTGTTCACAAGGACAGGGAGAGGGGAACACATAACGTTGCAAACAACGTGATGGTATGTTTATCACATTTGCTGTTCGTCCAATACTGTTTTTCACAAATTCCCTAGATTAGATTTCAATAATTCCCAAGATCAAGTTCTAACTAGCGTGTTACGTTGTGCAACAGGCTCAAATATTCCCAAGATCATCGCGAATTTTCCAAACGCTCATATGCTACCTCGTTTATGAATATTGAACTACTTGTGACGTTGGTGTGTTGTCTGTAGAAGAAGTGGTGGCCAGAGGGTTGCGATTTATCACTTCCCACGTGGGTGTGAGAGAGCTTCTTGACAAATCTCTTGAGACATACTTATTATAAAACTACATCACAATGATAACTTCAAAACAATGGTAACCCGGTGAATTATCAACTCAAAGTCAAGAAAACAAGAAAGGTATGAACCAATTGGGTAGTATTACGATAGAAAAGTGTGATAGCATGAACAGGCTGATTCATTCTCATGGTATCAGTAAACCACGCCCTCATTTATTTGCGTAACTGCTGGTACGAGTGATTCTAGCGGTAGGCCTTTTTAAAGGAGGATATGTAGTCACCCAGCTTCTTTTAGTATGTTGGCGGAGTTTGTTTCATGATTGGTCGTTGAGGATCATGTAACTATAATTTTTCTCTTCATTGGTGGAATTAACTAGAAGCAGCTGCTTGGTTTACCTTGAAAATGCATATTGGAGTACTAAGATATTATGAAAGACAATTTGAAAAGGAAATTGTGAGACTTAGCTCTTGATTCGAAACAAACTTGAAGCGACTGCTCTTGTTGTTTTAAATACGTATTGAGTGATTCACACATCTTACTTGGCAAATGGTCAAAAGGTTAAATGCGCATCGGGCACACAACTGAAATGGTTGGATAGACTATTCATCATTAATTTCAGATTCGTGATCGGTCAATTTTTACCATTATATATTCCAGGCGCGAATCCAGGAGGCAGGAAATCCCAGGACGCCCACAGCCCCTTCAGGTGTCCTTGCCCAACCAAAATTGCAATACCAATCTTGAACAACTACGTCAGAAGGGCAATGATCATTACAAGTCACGTGTTTCTTTCATTCATAATGAACTATAGCGTACACGCGACCTCAAAGTGCCTGAAAATCTTTACATTGAGTTTGAGTCAAATTGCATGGTCTGCATAACTACATAATCTAGTTTTGAGATGTGCGCCGCCGAATTTTCCATGAGACTTAATACTTTCGAAGCTGCGTAGAGGTACAGCGCCATCACTTGGTTATCGCTGGTTACCATCGTTTTAAGTCGAGTTAAGTTATGTGGACAAATTAAGTCTTAAAAGCTTGACAACAAGGTAAATATATCTGACGTCATAAACTCGATGAAAAGGGGGAAAAACGTTTCTATTTCCTGGCTAAATTTTGCCTAATGTCATCTATTTTTCTTTTTACTTTCATCTTTCTTTCCATCAAAGTCCTAATCTTTTCATGTGCCGCCGTGCACCAAATTGCATTTCGGGACCTTAGAATTAAAACAATTTGTAAGAAAGGAGGAAGTGGAGACATCCTTATAGCTCATGCAAAGAATCTTACAAGCCTGAATTTATACCGAAGTGGGAATGTGCGTGATACTTTTTGGCTCTTTTCAAAGTAGCTAACTCAATTTTAAGGCGTGTTTAGCTCAAGTATAGCCAGTAAACACATCACACAAATATAACTACACGTAGTAGAAAATAACAATAGCGCCATTATTTTCTAGCCAACAAACGACTGCATTCCATAATCATATATGTCGAGAAACTTGATCGGACCACTAACCGTACAATGAAATAAATATTAGAAAGGAAATAAGTAACCAAAATCAGCGTAGGCCTACTGCCTTACTCGCCGTTATTAGCATCAAAGACTGCTAATTCTTATCGTCCTTTTTTCAAAAGGATTTTCCTAAGCTATTGCCCTTTTTAAATTAACGGCAAGAACATTTTTCTACCTGTGTGTGGAAAATTGTGAAAAAACGTTGCACATTTCAACCGTGACGTCATGATTGCATCTGATGACCGTCTTTTTACATTGGTGATGTGCAAACTCCGGCCAGGTGGCCCAACGCGACCTCCTTGTAAGTCAGTTTCGTTCCATGAAAACTTCTTTCTTCCCAAGAGGCATAGGGGATAACTAATAAACGTGTTTAAGGGGAGGGGGGCACTAGCGATTTTAGGGGAAAAAGTACAGGGTCGGCAAACAACGTTAGGCATAAACTACAGTTATAAATGCTTGATCTTTCTCGGTCAATGTGTGTTTCCCGTTAATATCTCTTCGGTTTTGGTATTACGTTTTTGTGAGGTCGGTGAAACCTCTCTGTAGCACCATCGTGAAATCTTGTGGAGAATGATAGTATATACAGGGAATTTCTTAAAGGGGAAGTTTGAGCAAAGATTTAGCTTTCATACGGAAAAGAGGACCCAAATTTGCACAGTGTGTCGAAACATGCATTTCTCGAGATATTAGTGACTGAATTCACTAGATTTGTATTTCAAAGTGAGCTTTAGAGCAGCAGAGGTTATATCACTTCCTCATATTGACAAGGAATGCTTTGTTTCGCTTAGTTTTTCAGATTGTTGGGTTTCCATTGCAGTTAAATGGGTTAGGTTACGCAAGATGGAGTTTTACTGTCCAGTTTCCAACCAATTGGTTCAAGACGTCGAGTTGGTGAGGCCTTTTTCCAGTTGTGGCTCACTGGCTTGGTTTCCCTACTCCATTGCTTAATGCTGAGCACCAAGCACAATTCCTCGGCCAGCAAAATAGCGTCCGCCCTTTTTCGGACCGTTGTCGGTCACTCCAGCGGTCGGTCACTCCAGCGGTCCTTTTAAAGTCTTCGGTATGACCCGACCAGGTACTCGAATTTCCAACCTCCCAAGTGCAAGTCTGATGCTTAAACCACTTGACCATGCACGTAATTGGGATAGGACCTCCCTGTGGCGGATGCAAGGTTGACTAAGTTCTTATGCCACTTTTGCAATCACATTCGGATAATATGCGATTTATGTGGGAAAATTGGTTGTAAAGTTTAAAGAACAAATACTTCAAATTAATGTGAGGACGTGATGTTATATGTGCTTGCTTTAAGGCAGTGGTTCTCAAAGTGGTCCCTACCGCCCCCTGGAGGGCGTTGAAAAGTTTCAAGGGGGAGCCGAGGAGTTTGCAAGCAATAGGGGGGCATTGGCATTGACTAGGGGTCCATGGAGGTTCTCATACATTCGTGCAATAAAGGAACCTAGGAGGCTGCACAGTGGTTGACACAGACTGTCTTCTCCAAAAGGTTAAGCAACTACTGACAAAAATTTACCCAATATAAAAAACTTTTCTGGGTCATTTTGGTGCTGGAAATTGAAAGTCGAAAGCTCAAAGTCAAAGACCTATATAAATATGATGGCATGTTGGGTGGGAGGGTAGCCTACGTAGCGCCTCTGTGGCTGCAACCCCCTTTAGGCTGCTGCCCCTCAGGTTGATTTTTTCGTAGAGATGAGCTGGACGAAAAAATTCGTCCGCCCCGCGGGCTAGTGGGAGGGGGGTGTTGGATCAGTCATGGATGCCTTATGGGGCAGTATTTTGAAAAAGTTTGAGAACCACTGCTTTAAGGTCACTTTGTGTTGAAAATGCGACAACTTTTCTTGTTCATATCTTGAGAACAACACATTGGATTTCATTGCGAGTTTTAGTGAAATGCTTAGAATAAGTACCCCTTTAACATATCAAAACCTGATGTGAATTTGACCCCTTCTTCAAAGTAAAATCTTTCTGACTTACTATTTTCTCTTAATGGAAGCTATTTGCATTGCATCAGTTTGGGGAAGAATGGACTGAATCTTACTCAAAACTGTTTCGTTATTTTGTCCATCTTCTTCTCTATATTGTTACAACATGATCGGTATCATGCCTCGTGCTTTCAGTGTTAGTATCAGTTCTAAGAACCCTTCTTTATGACAATAATAAAAAGCTGGTACTAACCTTGGAATGAAAGCAAAAGGATCATCACGTTTTCTTTTAAAATCTTTCGTTCCTTTCTAACCGTTGGACGGTAACATTGTCATATTTGAAAGTCGTTGAAGCTTTGTATAATTTAGCCATTAGCTTAGATGTTGCCACTCTCTCAAAACTTTATCTTCATCGGTGAAATGTAAAAACCCGACTTGAATTGTTCGAGGTGTCTCTGGAAGTTGCAGTCATGATTATAACGAGATTTCAGTTCTGAAATGAAAGTTCTGAGTGAAGATCAAGTAATGTTTCCAAAATTTCATGCTTTATTTGAGTTTCACACAATATGTTTTCTGTTTCAGAAACTCAACAGAAAACGAAAATTTGTATTTTCGATCAGTTTTCAGTATTATTTGAAGGCTCCGTCTTTCATGTCATATTATGTTCCATTTCAGCATTGAACCTTTCTTACCACACCTCCCTGCTTTAACAATATTCACTTCTTTACATCGGCTTCATTTAGTTCACACCGAATGACTTTCACTTTTTCCAACTCATTTACGAGTCCATTGAATTGAATAGACTCTGCCGTGTCTGCGTAGCGGCTTCTTTGAATGATTGAATTCCTTTCGCATAGCTTCAATGTGAAAAAATGGATTGAAACTTAGCTGTTCTGGCCTATTCAAGTTTGTACAGTCTTTAGCTCCATTATTACATGTGCTCTATCAACACTCGTGCTTCCTTTGTTGGTACCAGCTCTGCAATGTTGATCCGTAATATTGTCTTTAAATGCAATGCAATATGTTTTTAAATGCATTATGAGGATCGACACAATGTCTTTAAATATTTTGAACTCGTGGTAGTCTATTCTTTAACTAATCTTGCTCAATTTCTTTAAATAAAAAGACTTATTCCCATGACCATTTCACTAAACAAACATCACTTTGTATCGATTTTTGGAACAAAAAGAATAAAACGTCTGTTGGAACATATATAGCTTTAGCTGTGGAATAGACTTCTCCTCAACATTAAGAAAATAACCTCTCTCAAAACATTCGTAAGACATATGAGGACATCCTTAATGGCTCCTCTTTAATTAATCTTTATTCTTAATTCTGTAGGCTTCTTTCTTCTAATTTCTAACTATCTGTCCTTTGCTTCTCTTGTATATACATAAAAACACAAATTCATCTTTTTTTGTGCAAGATCTGCTTTGCATAAGCTGTGTTTTTTTAATCTGTTTCACTTTTCTGTGGTAGCTATTGTTCCTTAACAATTTGCTTAAATATCATGAAAAGTGGAAATAAACGAAATTAACGAAAAGAATGCTTTAAGTTTTAAAATTTTCCTTGTAATTCACAAGCCTGTCGTTAATACTAAAACCGAATGCTTCCTCTATCTTTAATATTCAAGCGAAATAAATATCCATACAGCTGAGAAAAAAGATTATTCAAATTTGTAAACATGTGTCACGTCTTCAGTGCATTCTGCACCTACTAACCCAACCGACGAAAATTTAATTCCGCAAAAGCTACCCCCCTTAGATCTGCGCCTGTCTGCCTGCCTGCCGTGGTGCAGTGCCGTCATGATTCACGGGTCGCTGTTATGTAACGACGGGTCCAATGGCAGCGCTCCGGGAGCGAGAGGGGGATTACCGTCAGATTTTGTTATTGCCCCCCTTGACCCCTCCCTAAGTTAGGTCGGTTAGGAGTTACTTCAACCGCAAAAATGTATAATATGACCTTCCTTTCACGCAGATAAACTATATGCTACAACCTTGTAGCTTCCGGGGGCTTCCGGAATTTATTTTTGAACGGCGCCCCTGAGTAAGGTTGACGCTGTGTTATTCCCACAAATGTTTCACGCAGGAGGCCCATGTTCGAGTTACACAAACGTCTTTCAAAATGAAACCTTCCGCCTTTGTGCTTTGATTTGCCGTATAAAAGTACATGAAAGAGTACAGATCTCTGCAACCGGAAAAAAAGGGTGGTTGCCGGTAGATTAAAGCCGAAATTTAGAAGTTAAAACCCTAACACACTCTTACTACCTGCGTGCTTGCCTGACTGACTGACTGATTGACTGACTGACTGACGGAGGGACAGACTGACTGGCAGAATGTCTGAATGAGTGACTAACTGACTTAGTGACTGAGTGACTGAGTGACTGAGTGACTGAGTGACTGAGTGACTGAGTGACTGAATGACTGACTGACTGGCTGACTGAATAAATGAATGAATGAATGAGTTAGAAGTTGAAACCCTAACACACTATAACTACCTGCCTGCTTGCCTGCATGACTGACTGACTGACAGACAGACGGACGGACGGATGGACGGACTGACTGACAGACTATCTGAATTACTGACTGACTGACTGACAGAAAGACTGGCTGACTGACTGAGTGACTGACTGACTGACTGACTGATTGCCTGCCTGCCTGCCTGCCTGCTTGAATGAATGAATGAACGAATGAATGAATGAATGAATGAATGAATGAATGAATGAATGAATGAATGAATGAATGAATGAATGAATGAATGAATGAATGAAGAGATTACCCACTCCCTGACTGACTGACTGACGGACGGGAAGACGGGCCGGCGACCGAACGAACAAAAGGTCAATGGTCAATCTTCTTTGTAAACCAGGAGATTCATTTCTAAGTAAGACACTGTATAAGATATTGTTCTTATTTCAAATCATTATCCTTGATGAGAAATTTAAGCCATTCTTCCTCGTAGTGCGAGTTACTTCCACAGAGAAAAGATAATGTAATAATCTTTCAAGAAAACCTCATAATTATTGTTGGGAATCTTAGCTATCATACGACGTCGTTTTATTGGGTTATGTTTCTTTTCGAATTTGGCATATTGAGTTGATGTTGATCTTTTAAAGAGTCAATCAGAGTTCGTTTTTATGTTTTTTCCCCAACTTCAATTCTGCATCACATTCCTGCATTGATTTAAAACTAACAAAAAATGATCGGAGGCCACAGTCTAACCAGGAAGGTGTTGAAAATAATACTTCCCTAATCTAACGTCGTGATTGGCTGCAATGTATTGGGTTCTCTCTCGTGTTGCATCTGTTTGGAATTTTGTTACCCAACAAATGTTCAGCAATGTTCATTTAACAGTTATTAACACAAAATTAATGTTCATTTTAATCTGGATGACCTCTTCAATATTCTATATTTTGGTAATAGGTCCAAGTTTAGAAGGGAAACCCGGTGGTGGAACAAAATGTTAATATTCTCCCAATTTCTCCGTCAAACTCCGACTGCCTGTATAGAGAAGATGTTGAGCGGCACTGCTACAAAATAATGCTTTTAAAGCGGAAGTACGAGTTCTTGATAACTCTCAACTGGAAACTAAAAACTTGGCTTCATCTTCTTCACACAAAAATCAGGAGAACACCTTTCAGCGGAAAGGGCTATTAATAGGATATTAAACAAAAGCAGTTTGCTAAAGAGTTCAGTAAACCAAGCCAATATGCAGTATGCAATTCGTTTCCTTTGTATGTAGCCAGACGTTTTTGAATATTCATTAATAAGCTGCTAACATCATGTCAACGACTGGACATAACCGTCAACAGCCAGTGTATATACATGCGCGTCCGCAGAAATTTTTAAAAGGGGACAAGGTCATTCATGAATGATGGAATTGTGTGCACTTTCTAAGCGGAGCGCCACCATAGGTTGGCTCGGAGCGTACAAGAAAATTTTGGGCCTTACAAACCCTCCAGATGGCCGGAAACGACACTTGGCGAGTATTATAAGCTGCATTTTCCCAGCCCTGAAACAGGAATTTCATATCTGTAATTTTTTTATTTTTAGAATTTTCAATGTAAGAAATTGTTGAAGGGAAATCTGCCTCTCTGTCACGGCCTCGCACGCCTATGCACGATAAAACTTACGCTGTCAAACAGTCTATATAAGCCTACATCCGTTACCCAGTTATGGATCATACCCCCCCCCCCACCATATTCACCTTGCATATCCCAGTTACATCCGCGAGTCGCCACTTGAGATCAGCATGGGACCAAACCAAGACCGATGCATTCATCAATAGTCCAATAGTTCCAATAGATATCACGAATGATGGTCCCCAAATTACGATTTCACCATTCAGCATACCATCTTCTCTTTTGCTATTCCTGGTCAAATGTCCGCATATTTCACGAGTAAAAGCTGAGCTATGAGTGAATATATTTTGATGATTTATTTTTATTTTTTTTATTTCAATTTTTAACTAATTTTTTCACAAGTTTAATTTTCCAGGACGGGAGTGCCCCCCTTGCCCCCCCCCCTTCCGGATCCCATGTGTATACATACTAATAACGACGCATTCACATACCGTACTTTCATTTTACACTAATCAACGACGAATGTTAGTCTACATTGTTACAATGTGTTTGCTGCACGGAAAATGTAAAGTTATATGTAGGGCCTTACTGTGCGTGTTCATACCTGCTGTCTAAGCCTATGTTGCCTCGCTGTGTCAGGCAACGTTTTCCCCATACTGGTCTACTTAGGATTTCAGGTGAGATTCTCCTGCTCTTTTCATGTTATTGGACAATAATTTTGTTGGCGTGGGTTGAGTATCTTACTTCAACTCAATTCTAAGACAGTAAGACTAACGTTACGCTATAGGCTACCCACAAATGCTCTGCACTGGTAACGTGTGGTCTGGTATTTCACTTTCATTTGAGTATGTACCAATTCACCTACAGTTGTTTATTATTCATGAACATTCAATTAAACATAGTTTCATAGGTTCAATCTCCTGACTGATAAGCTCATTACGAGGAAAGAACTAGAATTTCATTTGGCAAACCGAATTCAACATCTGCATCTCGGTCAAAGATTATCCCCGGAAGAAGCTAAGACCGTTCTTCCTACTATGTTAGAACCACAAAAACAGTTTCCAAGTTCACCAGTCTGACTCTCATGCTATCACTTTTTTGGAGGTTTAAGTATTTCTTAATTACAAACTCGTACTTCCGATTTAATTGGCATACTTAACCAAGTTGCTTTACATCCAAGACCAATTCACACCCGAAACCTATTTTAAAGGGGTAATAATACTGAAAATACACTGAACTAACTACACTGACAGAAGACTAGATAGTCTCCACTACATTGTAGCCAATCACGAATTCGGAGACTGTGATCACACATTATTTTTCGCCCGCTTTAAATTAATGTGGTGAAGAGTTTATTAAAGTTGTAACGTCACCACACTTGAAAATGTTGCCATTGTTATTATCGAACGCCACTTAGGACTAAAAAACTCGAACTTGATTTGTCCGTATGGTTCTTGACCGAAGGACAATTTTTTTTAAGGTGGCGCCTACAGGATACCTGCATCATGACACAAAGTATCGCCAACGACACTTGACCATTAATTGAACTAAAGGCGGTGGTAATTAAAATATATACTGTTATTTGTATAATAACTGTCTAGTTGATTAACTCGAGCTATCGCCAATTTTTACTACTTCTGTGACATTTAGTGTGTACCAGTTTCACGTTTTTGTGGAATTGTGTCTTTGTAGCTAATTCAGATCATCCTTTAAAAATTATTAAAGGTGTTACATAATTTTAAATGAAGTTTTCGACTTGTAGAGGTCTCCGTTTTGATTACAACTGTTGCGCTATTCCTAAAGAAGACCGACTTTTCGAGAACAGAACATGATAAGAAGCAAAGACTGTCGTAGGTTGCATTTTAACTAAAGTGTGTTGATACAGTATACTCTCATCGAAGTCACGTGTTCATAGCTATATTGAAAACTTTTTCTTTAGAACATAAAATCTACGATTGACGTTTATCGTTGACATGGATGCCAACAACTCCGATGCTTTGAGCAATGATTTGCCCTTACGGCAAAAAGTTGCTTATTTGGTTCTGGGGATTGGTATTATCATTGTAAATTCTATTGTAATGGTGCCCTTTGCAAAGGATCGAGATATTCGTAGGATTCCAGCCAACTATTTTATCTTAAACCTTTCAATTTCAGACTTCTTAATGGGACTGGGTTGCCTTGTTACTTTCGGTTGGTCTGTTTCTTGATGGTTCGTGCCACATTTTGAAACCACATTTTGTATAGTTGTAGCAGCGTTGCACCATGGACTATCCTTAATGTCTGTTGTGATTGTACTTCAGATGAGTCGTGATCGGCTACAAATGGTTTCAAATCCTTTCAAACACCGTGAGAAGACGGTTCGTACAGCTGTAGTAAAATCCCTTTCCAGTTGGTTATATTTTGTGGCATTCGTCCTCGTGGTCATTGTATCACATCTTCTATTCGAGCACCATCCCACGAAAGCTATTTGTGTTTTAACTAACCTACCGCGATTGTTCGTTTACATGTCTTCGAGTCTCAATTTTGCTATTCCACTCTTCGTCTTTATATCCCTGAATGCTTTGTTAATTATCAGACTCAAAAGAGCAACCCTGGAAAAGTTTCGGAGGAAGAGAACAGAAATTTATAAAAGACGTTCACAAGGAATCAATGTAATAAGTTCAGAATCACAACATTTTTATTTTTCGGACGGCAACGAAACTACCATCCACGGGAAAATGGTAACTGGAGGCGAGCGTTCAACCTCCGAGGCAAAAAGCACATCCGAAGAAACACTGCGATTCCAAGACAAAGCTCTTGAACAAGAACTTCAAAAGGTTGCCACGGCGGCCAGAAAACTGGGAATTT
Organism: Holothuria scabra; assembly: GCA_037179385.1. Taxonomy (NCBI): domain Eukaryota; kingdom Metazoa; phylum Echinodermata; class Holothuroidea; order Aspidochirotida; family Holothuriidae; genus Holothuria; species Holothuria scabra. The sequence continues at coordinate 2,916,938 of CM074183.1, forward strand.
TTGTTGGTGTTTTCTGCATGAACTGGTTGCCATTTTATGTTATTATATTGATTGATACCATTGTACCGGTTCCTGATTGGTTGGTGTTTGGTGGCGCTGTTAACCTTTCGTTGAGTTGTTTCTTAAACCCCTTTTTGTATGTATTAATGAACAGAAGATTTCGTAATCGTGTTTTTCTGATGAGCATCGGTCTTAAATGGAAAATTAAAAATTTGCTTTTTTTAACATAATTTATTCTAAAGGTAGGAATACGTTCAACACCGACTTTCATTTACATCCAGCTCTATCAGGGTGTGTGTGAACCTGCCAACGGCATGGTGTCATTGTTCTGCCTTTAAATATGCCTACATGTGTTTTGTAGGCCATCCAAATCACCTTGGTTTAATAAGCACTTGATATCGAAGTCAAATTCTTCATTGCAGATAGGCTACCCTCTTTGCAGGTCTGCCCGGGGAGCCCCTGAAAAATTTGCTAGGCAAAGAAAATTAAAATATCATTAACGTAATGTACTTTCGTATGAGGAATCCCTCAACCAAATTAAGTGTCCCCCTTGAAGTTATTGGCAACTTCTATACTTTTTTTACTGCCATCTTGTCTCGACCAAAGATGGCTGCATGTGCTAGATGTGGCGCAGGGACGTAAAGCAATAAGGGATTAAACTCGGCGATGGTTAAAATCTAATCTTGCAGCAAGAACAGTAACACGCCTGTAATCTAAAGTAAAGGTAAAATTCTCTCTTTCTTTCAAAATTCAAAAAAGTGAAAAAAAAAAAAACATGGAGAATTTACCCTTGTGGAAGGTATGGTAAATTTATTTCAGTGATAGAATAGTTTTCAAAATATTGTCCTCAGTCTACATCCGTTAATGATATTTGGGGGAGGGTATATGATAAGACGTATCTCATTAAGAAACAACCTTATTGCTAAAAAAACGACGATTTGTATTTAAATTTTTCATGATGAGAATTTATTTTATTTTCTTGTAACACGTGAGGCTGCCAAAGCCTTTCACCCTTCTTTTTGAAGGCTCGCGTAAACTGCCGCACATAGAACCATTGTGCACGTGGAAATGTTCGCATTATGTTTGCTTGTATATATAACTAAGGAAATTCCAAAGAAACTCAGTGATTCCACTCATAATTCGGAAAAAACTAACGAATTGAATGATTTTAACCTAAGTCATCTCAGTGTTGTTTCCAAAAGCTGATTAAGACTAATTCTGGGGAAGTTTATGGATCTGGATTTGCCTTTGAAGTAAAGTAAATTTTGACTTAAATTGCAAAAGAATCTAAAGCTATACGTATTTTTTAACGTACTTCATGAAAAATACGGTATGAATCTTAAACACTGACGACGCACAACTCTCATATGGATGCAAAGCGGTGTTGAAATGCACACACAAGTCGTAGACTTTTCCCAGAGTACGGGAAAATACATTCGAAGATTACCTGCCTGTCTGAACAGTATTAATATTTACAAGTGCCATTTTCAAAATGGATTTTCTAACTCTATCTGGACAGCTCCTGCTGCATAACTTTTCCTCTTTTCTGACAATATTGCAGCCCAATACGCGATTCTTATACGTTATTCCATGGGAAAGGGCCGACTTCTTGTCACACGTGCCACAAGGAGTGGCAGACTGTTGCCAAAAATGACATTCCCAGTGACAACGACGGACTCCTTGTCTCACGTGCGACAAAGGTGACAGGTTATAGCCACAAGTGGCACTTTTTTGGGTATTGTCAACATGAATCCCAAAGAAAACAGACATATCTGATAGAAATTGTGAGAAGACATGGATTTTGGAACTTCGTTTATACCTCTTCGCAGTCGTCGATTTGTTCAATAAATGTATGTATTTTTAAATGATAGGTAATGTTTAGATACAAAGAGCGAAACCACAAGCTTAGGGACCTTCAACAACAAATTTACAAACACAAAGGCTAGCATGATCAACTTACACACCTTTTTTTTTTTAAAATAGTAAGCAAAACCTGTGACTGCATCGAGTCTTTATAACTTCAGCTTAGGACAGAACTTAGCAAATTTGTTCGATATCTCAAAATCGGCGACGGTAAACAACCAAACATATAACATTTTCATTCCCCTAGCAAGTTGACAAAAATTTGAAATCGATCCGGTTTTCTCTTTCGTAGGATCGATCAAAATTGTAAGGTTATTTTTAAAGTTAGTTCTCGTCAATCTTGGGGTGGATAGGAGAGCAATGCATCATAGGAGGAATTTGAAAAGGGCACCATCAATAACAATTTATTGCCTCAATTGGGTTAAAATTGACTTTCCACCGAAAGGACTTGACTAACTGAATCTTCGGGAAGTCGGGAGTTTGAGTCCTGGCCGGGTCACACCAAAGACTTTTAAAAATGGAACCTTCTGCCATTGCGCTTGGTGCTCAGCATAAACAATGCATGGGGGAGGGAAAATAAGCCAGTGAGCCACAACTGGAAAAAGGCCGTGACCGGCTCGACTTGAACCTCGACTTTCTTTTTGTCGTTGTTGATTGTGTTCCAGTTTTCTCCCTATACATGTACAACTCTCTGGTATGATGTAACTTGCTCCCAGCTAGCCCTCGTACCTTACAGTAAACACATGAGCTAACGCTGTACCACGCTGTAACGATGCATCTCAGCTCGACTGACTGACTGACTGACTGACTGACTGACTGACTGACTGACTGACTGACTGACTGACTGACTGACTGACTGACTGACTGACTGACTGACTGACTGACTGACTGACTGACTGACTGACTGACTGACTGACGAACACTTTTAATATCAATCTCAGTCCAATCGATTACAAACGCCTAAAGCGATTCAGCCAATGGACTATGATTAAACTGTTAGAAGATGAATTAAAGCATTCCATTCTTTAGTGCTTGATCTATCACGAATAAAATCTGGTTTCAACTAGTAATTTGTCAAGAATAAACGTCTCTGCTAATAGCTCAGAGTTAAAAGCGCGATTATCAGTACGGAGCATGAAAGGTCTATAGTATATATTAAAGCTCCAGGAAATGTTGATGGAAATAAGTGTTTTATAATTATGTTCATAAAATACAACAACCTAAAAGTCTTTTTATATAAATCTAGTCACTTACGGAGGAAGGACATATTAGGAGCAAAGTCAAACTTTGTCCCTGTTTATCTGCATAACTATTCATAGACATAAAAAATACAGGTGGATGTATTAAAGTACTCGGAACCAATAGGCATCGATGTATTGGTACGAAACCATGCTTGTAAATATTTATTTGTTGTGCATTTGTTTTGAAGATTCAATTAAAAGGGTGCTTGAATCCAAGATCTTTCAGCATATCAAGGATGGGATTTGGAGGTACCAGCCCCCCCCCCCAAAAGTGTGTGGGGGTGCTGGTACCTCCGAGGGTCAGTAACGGCAAGACTATCTAAGCGGAGCGCCACCACCAGTTGACGCGGAGTGTACAAGAAAATTTGGGGCTTTAAAACCCCTCCAGATGGCCGGAAAAGGCACTTCCCATGTGTTTTAAGCTGGATGTACCCAGCCTTGAAATACGAATCTTATGTCTGGGACTTCTCAAATAATGAGAATAAAAAATCAATCTATGAAAAATGGTAATACATACACCTTTAAGGGACCCCCAAACTGGGCTCTTCTGATCTGTGGCCTGGGGGATGAGACTAAGGGGAACCGGTATCTCCCTTTCCCTTGGAAAAAATTGTAAACTTCAGAAGGAAGTAGATCGCGAATGCGGCAATATTTGAATCCAAGCGGAGCGCCACCATCAGTCGACGCGGAGCGTACAAGAATATTTTGGGCTTTAAAACCCCTCCAGATGGCCGGAAACGGCACTCCCCACGTATTTTAAACTGGATGTACCCAGCCGCAAATGCGGCAATATTTGAATGGATTTCAGCTTACCTAAGTACCTTACCGTTTAACAGGAAAACCAAAAGTAGTTGTGTCCCCCTCTGAGAAACTTTCTTTGCGTTAGATTTCCTAGATGCAAAATGGTGCTATAACTGGCAAAACTTTGAACTGATTATAGTCCTAAGTTTTAGGATTTTCCCTTTTTGGGGAGCATGAAAAATATCAAAATATTTTTAGTTTTTGTAGTGATTTTACAAGAGAGACATACATACTACAAAAGAAACAATGTGCAAAATGGTGCAGTATTTGTTCATCGGTACATTACGTAATCAAAATTAAAATACTACGAATAAATCTCTCAAAATAATTGAACCGCAAAGCAGAAGTATGGATCATGGCATGTGGGCAACACATGAAATCAGGACCTTGTGGACATTTTAAAAATCCCCCGGACGCCAACTAGTGCCAACTAGTAAAAAGAGGTCTTGTCGAAAAAAATCGTCCTACAGTGGCACTTGTCATGGGCAGGAGTGAGGCACGACATAGGCCTTCCGCCTACTTGTTAAGGATGGAAGGGAAGAATTATCCGAAGGCAGTACCTTACCCTTACCTGCTTACGGCATATTTTTGTATAATAAAGTATAGGAATGGTCGTGTAAGAGTGGTCTCCAGTGGACGATTGCCTTATTTTCAGTAAATCAAACAGCCATCCCAAAGGCAGAAAGGGTCTTAACCCAACAAAGTCACATTAAAGTTTGTCGTCGAGACTTTCGTTTCATCTTCGAAGTGAAATGCAATAAACGACATTGCAGATTACAAACGGTATCTAATTTAGTGAAAGTAGGCATTTTGAAGTTATTACTTGATTTCATACTTGCGCAAAAAATGCGTTTTACACACATTCATTAATGTTTTTTGTTTAATTTTTACACATTTTATTTATTTACTGTTTTGAAGGAAATACTTCAAAGTTTATTTCCGTTCAAAAATTTTATTTTTGTTATTACTTTATCGGGACGCAAAAAATCTGGGGGGGGGGGCTGAAAAAAATCTGGGGGGAGGCCTAGTCCCCCAGTCCCCCCTCCCCCGTGGATACGCCACTGATAAAATTATAGGTTCATTTTCTTACAGTACTTGTACATATATTATCATGATAAGGTTTTACCGGATGAAGTGGATTTTGACAAAATTTGAGAAATGACTATAGTTTTCAAGGTTAGATGTCACGGACGTTGAGGCCTTCAAAATGAAAAGACTTTAAAAATGGAACCTGTACTCTCAATGTACTTGGTGCTCAGCAAAAGCAATGGGGTCAGAAAACAAACCAGTGGGTCACCACAGTGAAAAAAGGCCGTCACGGTGGCCGGCCAGACTTAAGCCAATTGGTCAGAGACCAGACCGTTAAACCTTATCTAATCTAACCTAACCTAACATACATCGACCGGATTGTTGGCTTTTAATTACCCCCAAAATCTTATTTTCTGCTTATGAAACTCGACCTTTTGAGATGATTCCAAAACGTATTCTAAATTTTTCTTCAGTGGAAATACAGAAGTTTCTCATTGATCATTGTTCATGCCTACAATTTTTTCAGATTTAAATTAATTTTTCATCAATAAGAAACAAAACCGGTAAAATAACTAGTGGGAAGTTGTTGCCGACTTCTCAATAACATGATACATTGTGTCTCAAATAGCGTCGAATGGCAAAAATATCATAATTTTGCATGAAGTCTGCCAGCGAAATGTAAACTAGTATACATGCAGTGAAAGAAATGCGTCTCTTTATTGAAATTTTGATAGTGCGTCATTAATCTTGCTTGATGGAAGCTTGAGGTAAGAAATCAGGGGATAAAAGCAACATTACCGTCGGAAACGAATATTAGCGACTTATCGGTTTAGGACGGTCCACCTACAGGTCTGTGGGGTTAACCTCCCCCCTCCCCCTCAAGAAGCGTTCCTTCCAGACTGTTAAGGTGTTTCGGTTTTGAGGGGATGGTATGAGGGAAGTTACCAAGACAACCGATTTACCATCCTGTTTCTAGACCGAACGTAATCGGCCAACGATCATGCCGAAAACCAACAAGAAGGGGTGATGTTCGCATCTGCTCATGCAGTCTATTTTTTTTCGTGCGCGTTCCGTCCTCTTTCTCTACCGTCCTGAAATCGAAAAGTCCCTACTCTGGTAAAATTGGCCCTCAACATTTTCCTTTGCCGTCAGTTTGCCCCTCCCCCAATTTTGACATTTTGGTGCCGCCACTGATTGTGGGGCACATCGATGGATACACAAAGCAAGCTGAACACATAATGTGCCGCATTCCAATGTTTTCTCACAGTAAAGCAGTAAGCATATATCTAAAATCTTGCAGGAATCGAACAAAATAAGGGTCTCTGCGTTACTTAAAGGCCCATTAAAATGCAAGTGTTTAGACCAAAACGAACTTTGGATACAATCCACTGAACAAGATCACACTTTAAATCCATTGCATTAAGAAAAGGTGATTCCACAAAATTCACAGCTTCCTAAGGAATGTTATTGCTTTAAATAAAAAACATAAACTTGCATATGGATGTTATCTTCTATATCAAGATTTTGCTTCAATTTTTCAAAATATGATACAGTGCAAGAAATGAAGACGTCGCCTTTGTGCGTAAGTGAATATTTCTTGATCAACAATAAAAAAAACCTGTTTTCCTCCTTGGAAACTTAATCTTTTGAAAACAAAATAACGCTCCATATAGCGTGATTTTACTGACGTCAAAAGCACCAAACCTTTTGGCCGGCAAAAACTAGTGGGGTACACTAGTAAGTGTAGCAAGCTGCGAAGCAGCTGACCACCAACGTCTGACTTGCATTACACAAGGTTGACATTTGTTTAGCAGTGGGCGTGGCTTAACAATTATGACGTCATGTGAAAGCTCTCTATACATCTAGTTCTCACATCTTGCTAACATTTAATGGGCTTTATGAAGTCAAAATGTTAATCTTTTCCTGTAAAATCGCAGCACTAACATTTTAAACAATGATTTTTTGTGATCATTTACAAAATCGGTTTGTGTTTATCCCATTGCGTTCGTGGACAAATCTTGGAAATCTCAATACTGAAAAGGATAAATCAATATTTTACTTTTCGAGCATTTTATCCTTTCTGGGGTTTTCTTCCTCTTATCTGTCTTTGACAGTAATTCACCAATATCTAGCAACTTGGAAGTCCACTTGAAAAACGAAATCAATAAAGAGCCAGAAAACGGTCATTCCATAAGATTGTCTAATAATCCCCTGCAGGTGACCCGTTTCAAAGCTATTGTAAAAGCACAGGTAGAAAAACGGTTTTTTTTTTCTCGTAAATAGACCTTGAATACTTTGGCTGAAAGAGTGAACGAAATTGCCTTGATTTCTACGCAACGATGCGCACGGTATGAAAAATTCAAACCTGAATAAAAAGGTAGTACGTACGTCAAGCTTTGTTAGACTCACTATATAAAGCCTACAGTTTGCTGTTAGAAGTGTCAGGATGGTGATATTTGTGGCATTGTCTCAATTACAGAAGTACTTAACGTGTATTAACTGTCATAGCAAACCCGTCCGTCAGAAACAAGTATATCAGCGACCTTGCCTTTTACTAAAGCTAGATCATTATGAGGTGATAGTAACACCTCTGAGGACAAGCAGTGGTGTAGTCTGTTCTGTTTTTAAGTTTACCTCTTAGCTAAATAAAATATGATTTTTTTCATTGGAAACCTATTCATTTGCAACCTTGGAGCAGAAGGAAGCTATTAACGTACAGTTTGGGCTTTGTTTCAATGTCAGTAGTTTTTGTCACATCAGTCGAAGCACTAATCGAAAATTCTTTACGCAAATTATCATATGAGGGCCATTACAGAAAGTAAAGAAATGGATCAGTTTTTAATCAGTATGAATGATACCAATCGTCAATACATTGAAATTCCTTTAGCAGTTCAGATTATACATCTGGTTCTCGGGATCGCCATTTTCATTGTAAATGTCATTGTGGTAGTGGCATATGCAATAGACAGAGACATCCGGCTTGTTCCTGCAAATGTTTACATTTTAAATCTCTCCATTTCGGATCTAACAACTGGGCTAGGCCTTCTCATGAGGTTCTTTTGGGCATTTGAATTGGATGGAGCGGTTCCAGTGTACGAACGCGTGCAGTGTATTTTGTTGGGAGCATTTTACCAAGCAAGCCGTGTTTTGTCCACATTGATAGTCATAGAGATTAGTTCGGATCGTCTCAACATGGTGTCAAATCCTTTCAAATATCGCCAAAGGACAGTTCGTAGAGCCGCAATAGTTTCCATTGGAACTTGGATTGTACCTATAGTATACATAGCCTTCCTCGTACATGTATCTCCTATTGTAGCGAAGTTGTTAAAAATTGCATACGACGGAGCTATTTGTTTAGAAACGCAGTTGCCACGCGGATTTGTTATCTTATCCTTTTGGGGAGACTTTGCCATTCCTTTCATCATCTTGTTTGTTCTTAATACCTTGGTCATATTTAAACTTCGAAAAGCAACGCTGGAGAGGTTCCAAAGACAAAAATCAGAATACAGAGGAGTAAACCATGACGTTGTCTTATCAGAAACAAGCCATTCTTCTAACAGCACTATTCCATCAGCGTATGTTGTTTCGGACGGCAACGAGAATACCCCACAAAATAATATAGGATTAAAAACACGTATACAGAATCATGGAGGAAGAGGTAATAGGACATTATCATCCCTTCCAAATAGTCCGACTGACAAAAGGATCACTGCCGCTACAAAACGAGAGTTTAAGAAAGTTTACAGAGCAGCAGCAATTTTGAAAGTATTTGTTGGTGTGTATTTCGTTTGTTGGGTACCGTTTTACATAATTTTAGGCATATCTCAACAAAACAGTGCAATTCAGGACTGGATTATTCTGCTTGCCTCTGTCATTGTTTCTTTTAATTCCTTCATCAATCCATTTTTGTATGCATATATGAATAGAAGGTTTCGACGTCGATTTTTGTTAATGTTTACATGCAGAAAAAGATGAAACTTTAGAGAAACAAGGCAGTTGCCTTGCCATACCTGTTCCCTAATTTTGTTCCTACTCCTCGTGTATCAGTTCAGTCCCTCTAGTCAACATGGAGAACCTGAAAAGAGACAAAATGAGCTATCTAAGCATAAAGGCTCTAAAGGTACCGTAAGCCGCACCGACACATAGTTCAACGCGGTCAGCAGAATTGTCTGGCACTCATGGTGCGGTCATGCAGATTAAAATAATGTAAGTTAAGGCAAGGAGGGATGAAACACGCAGGCTCGACTTAAGTCATGGTATAAGCATGGAACAGCTCATAAGTAAAGTGGAGTGCCCTGAATTTAGCTGGCTCAAACTGAGCCAAAATACATGCGATATAACTCGAAGTCATTTCCGTGCAACTAAGTGCTTGGTTACTATGCGCATGACATAAGTATCTAAAGGCACAAAGAAAATGAGGTGTGCTTGCAATATGCTACTAGACACACAACTCACTAGGACAGGGACCGCGGAGACGGGGGGGGGGGCTAGGGGGGCTTTAGCCCCCTCACTTTTTTGTTGTTGGCATTTTGGACCGCCTCAAAGTGCCTTTTGGGCCGCCTCAAACTGCATTTATTTTATTGGACATATCGATGGTTAGCCCCCGCACTTCAAAACTGGCTCAGCGGCGGCTGTTCAGGAAATGCTTTAGAACATCCTAATTTGCATATTTACATGTCCTGCATTCGATCCACACTTGTGCCTAACTTTAATTGTTGTAAGTGGTCTGAAGGCTCTGCTGTGTGGGCAAGGTAGTGATTGGAATGCGGGGGGGGGGGGGGGTTTCAGTGAGGTTACTACAAAATTAGTTTAATGTATCACCAATGCAGAAGGGGCAAACTGAGTGTTCTCTTTTTGAAAATGACATATTTCAAGGAGAGGTGCCTTTTTATTCTGGAACAGTTACACTAACGGAAATCTCCAGAAAGCAAAGTGACGGTGCCAGAATTGGCGCCAGGGCAAGATAGCTTCAAAGGAAAATGTTAGGGGCAAAAATCTTCTTGCACAGGGCTAAACGAACACGAGACACCGACTACCGTGAATGGGGCCAGGTGAAAAGCCCTGAACGGCCCTGGTCCAGGGGAGAACGCCCAAAAGCTCTGAGCTTTCATTATTTCTCTGGGTGAAGAAGAGGTCACAGGAAAGGCACACTTTGTATCCTTTTCCGTTACCCCAACTCCTATTTGACCTAGCGTGAAGGAGGGGTGAGGCACCTGGGGGAAAAAGGAAAATCGAGGGGTAAAAGCCCGTCATGCCCCAGTTGTGCCGCTTCTGAGCAAGCAAATGCAGGAATTTTTGCAAGTTCTTAATCTTGAATATCGATTGGACCTTCAATTGCTCTGCCATATAGAATATTAAACTTTTAAGCCCTTTGGAAAATTTACATGTGGAGACATTTTAGGACATTGTGTGTAATAGATGTTTCGTTAATCCTCCAACAATGGCAAAAAGATATACCCTGTGATACATTTGTTTAAAAATAATATAAGCACAATTCTTTCATATTCCTAAAGCAAAGGGAAAACTTGTTTTTATGTGTTGCAATAGATAACAGTAAAGCGGATCGGATCAGACTACTGTACTGAGCTGTGTGAGTTTTCTTTAAAATTCACTCCATCTATGGAAAAAACCCAAAATACTGACCAGTGTAAATGTGTGACTTGCTTCACAGCACGTCGAAATTTACAGTAAATTATTACTAATTATTTCGTGACGCACGCATCACCGTCGCACAGCTTTTACCCGACACGCGAAGTCCGATCAAAAACTGCCTTTTAATGTTCCATCACCAAGTAAATACTAAAAATTTTAATGTATAAGACACATTGAAGTAATTACATGTACTGCATAAGATAAAAAAGGCTTTCCCACAGGGTTCCAGAATTTTCATGGCAAACGTGTGCAAAGACGATAAGGGGAAACAGTTTTACCCCTTGTGAGAAAATTCGAGGCCATTTTTTTAAACGTTCTTTCGTCTTATTTTGCAGACAGTATGCTACTCGTATTTTTATTTGGATTTAGGCAAAATATGGTATGGAAAAGCCACTACTGGCAAAATGCTACCCTTAGGCGAAAACACGTTTGATAAACTGTGTTATACTGGAACGCCTAAGGCTAATATCAAAACCAATTCATCACAAAATGTTTTAGCAATTATTTCACCTCCCACCAACTAACATACATGTACCCGTTACGTACGTGGATTTGACCTTTTCCTAACAGGTTGACCTGTCGTAATATAGTAATCTAAGACCCTCCGCTCAACGTGCAGATGCCTTTACCAGTTTGGCTATGAAGCCCTCCTGTTAGTCTGAACCTCAGAAAGCGATCAAATAGTCACCTAGTCTAGCTCTCGCAAGATATGGAACACCGTTCCTTCTACGAGACTCGAACCCAGACCCTCCTCTGAACCATCCTCGACGAAAATGATGAGAAAAAGCAAGCAAAAAAAAAAAAAAGGAGGGAACCAATCCCCTTCCCCCACTTCCCATTCAATATTGCGGCAGTCCCACGCCCCCTGAAACTTCAACATTGATACGAAAACGGTGTTTGTCCGATGTATGTTTGTCTGGGATTGAAGGTGCAGATACGTTTATCAGCTTGGAGGGTCTGTGATCGGGGCCTAGTCAACTTATCATTTTTTCACAGAGTTGTTCAACTGCTTAATTAAAATGTGTGCTCCATTATGTCCTTTTCGTCTCTTCTTTAATTAATATGAGTTTATACATCACAGGTGTGAGGTCACCAAGTGCATAAGGGAACGATGTTCCTCATCTCGGGAGTGCTGGGTTCGGACGGAGATAGTGAGGTTCAGAGCTTCCAGGACGTCTTCATAGCCAAACTGGTGAAGATATCTGCACGTTGAGCGGAGGGTCTAGTTTCAAGGCTAGGCTTTGTTTATTATTTACTCCGAAAAAAAAACTAACTTGCTAAAAATAGCAAGTAGAGAACTAATTTTTAGCACTTCCTAAAAGCCCTATGAGGAACTGAACCATTGGTGCTATATACAGCTTTTGATTAAACGCTGGCATGACTAGCACTCGAACCAACTTTTGTTCACATGTAAGATGGTATACCGCCATGGTCAATAAAGTATGACTTTTAGGCTTATTTTGGCTAGTTAGAAATTTGCCTGGAACATTTAGCCGGATGCTAACTGAAAACACAATTTAGTGCAAGGGCTCATGTATATTTATTTGACTGTCTTGTCCTATTTATTTCCTCAGAATACATTTCTTAAAGAACTTTTCTTAAATTCAGTGATTCTGATTCTTAAGATTTGAATAAATACACCCCATGAAATCAAAAGCGGTGTGGAATATATCTGGTATCCCAGTTTGTTACATGATATATGAATTCAAGTATAACATGTTCACACTGGATGAAAAACAATCATTGCCGATGAACACATGCCTGACTCGTGTACTAAATAACCATGTTACGGACTTTTTTCTGTATTTTAGTGCATCTTGTACAGTTAATAATTTAGTCAATTCCTTACTGAGACGATAAGATATAATCAGGTGGAGAAGTGTCAAAGCCACAAGCAGCGATGAACCGTTATTTTTACGCACGATTGCACTTGACTCACCTCATCTGCAGAGAGGAAGAGTTGAAACTGGCTATTCCCTTTGACATCCTGTACTCCTTCAGTTTAAGGGGAGACGGATAAGTTAACCACTTCGAACCACTGTCGCGGTACTTACGTAGGTAAGTAGGTTGAGTTAGTCGAGAATTAGTATAAGCGCAGCCCTGCTAGAGATGGCCAGTCTAGCGCTGCATGAATTGAATGCTTTCAGTACATGTACACACGCAAACATTATGGCCGTCGGTGAGCAATCCCGCAGGGGGTAGGTTACATGGAAACAACATATTTCTTGGAACACCGCTTCTTTAGTTCGAACTCTTCCTGCAGTTAGTTTTGGTTACTTCAGTCCGAAAATGTAACGCTTTCCGAGAATGAAACCATAAGCGGCTCGGCATAGGGGCACGGGGGCACTTGCCATCCAAACATTTCCAAAGCATGGTCTTCAATTTCCCAAAAATAACCTTATTCGATATGACATGAATTAACAGTAGCATTTTTCTTTATCTGGGCAAAATATCCCAGCCTTCTGTCTCATACAAACGTCATATATTATTTATAAAGTATGAAGTAATGCGTAATTGTCAAGGATATAGTTCGTAATTGTATCAAAATTTTAGCCCAGTATCGGCCGCCCAGACTGAAGCGTTGATAGAGCTACCGGCACCAATAGCAGTAGCGAATCAGTACTGTTATTGGTACTGGAAGCGCTACCAATGGTTCTGTGTGGCCTGTTCAGGTTTACAGGTTCATTCGACCACTGGCCATATGAGTTAATATGATTCGATACCCGCCTGAAGTTAGACATTTTGGGCCGCCTTAAACTGCATTTATTTTATTGGACGTATTGGGCCGCCGCTTTGATGATTAGCCCCCGCACTTAAAAATTGGCTCCGCGGCCTTTGCAGTACTGTTGTTGGTGCTGCAGGGTAGTGGTACCAATGCATCTATGTGGCCGGTTCAGGTTTAGAGGCTCATTCGACCACTGGTCATATGAGTTAATATGATTCGAAAAGTTATGATTTCAATTTATTTTCGACAGTGTGCAGCTCCTTGAAACAAAAAAAGTCAAGAACAAATTTATGTTTGATATTTTGAAGAGGGACATATTCTAGGTATAGCTAAGTAGGGAAAATTTTTCTCATTCCCCATGAAGTTGACATATTTTCTACAAACAGTGAACTTGCAACAAGTAGACGTGACGTCATGTTTTCACATTGATGGAAATGTTTAGTGGTTTTTCTCTAAAATTTAACACCATATGTATACAATTTATCTGTAATATGTTGTAACCATAAGTGCATCCCGACCAATGGAATTTTAAAAACTTAATTTGCCTTAAGGGCAAGATAGCATCCCTAATCAATTGAAGATCAAACAGCAGGTTCCAAAATAAAAAGAAACAAAACAAAACATTGACCATCAATATGATTGCATGACATAGCACCTGCTCGGTTCAAGTTTACCTTTTGTAGAAAATGTCTCAACTTCAGTTGCTAATATCTCGAGAACGAACATGAGAAACGAATGAAAACTAACTTCACCAGAGTGCTTAGAATATGTTTGTCTTTAACATATGAAACTAAAATTTGGTTCTGGTCTATTCTTTTTAGTGGAGATTGTACTTCGCGACAAAGAAAATGATAAAATGTCACATTGTCCTGTAAAGGAGCCAGTACATTTTATCTGGTAATTTTCTGATCATTTTGCAATTTGACTTTCTTTTTATTAAAATTAAGATTTTATTGCAAAGGAAAGCTCAAAATAACGATTGCTTAAATGCTACTTACAAGCCTGGCAAGTGCAATTTCCGGCTATCTGAGAGGTCGCGATTTTTCAAAGTTTTCTATACGCTCCGCGCCAAGTGATGGTGGCGCTGCCCTTAGATAGTCTTTCGGGCAATCAGTCACCACTTCTCATGCCCCTTCCCCCCAAAAATATTTTTGCACGACATCCCCTGATACTATTTGAGATGTCCTGGTCGCAAGTTGAGTTTGCCCCCCACCCCCCACCCCCACCCCCGCAAACAAATTTCCTCATATTCGCCCTTCATTGTAACGTTCAAGTCCCGATGTGGGCTAGCCTTAGCATGTACAAAAAGTGAAAATTTTCATCATGAAGAACGGCAAACACGACACCGACACATTCTTAAGGAATTAAGCACACCATGGTTTATGAGTTACTTTTGTAAAATGTAAAATGGCTGTCACAAATTGGCGCCATCTCTTTAGCTGGGAAAGATTATTTCAAATAACTGAGTAAGCACCTTCCAAGTGCCAAAATAATTTATCCAGTAATTAATAACCTTTAAAGTGTTACGCTAAGTGTCACTTACAAATGGAATACAGTGCTTTCAATTCAGCACTTAAGTTTTCCCATGTACTTGATGAAATTCTTGTAGTGCAAATACCTACCACAAAGAAAAGATAATGTAATTATTTTTGAAGACAATATCTCATTGATATTGTTGGTTCGAATCTTGGCTATGGGGTGTTTTTTTAAGGTATGTTCTCTTTTGAATTGGCATATTGAGTTGATGTTGATTTTTAAAGCTGTAATCACAGTTTGGTTATATATTTCTTCAATATTTTAATTGTGCACCACATTCTCACATTGATTTAAAACTAACCAATAGGAACCGTGGCCATGGTCCACCTATCATGATTGGTTACAGTTTGTTAGATTCTGTCTAGTCTTGCATCTGCCTGGAATTTTGTTATCTGACAAGTATTCAAAATTTTTTAAAGAACAACAATTAACAATTAATTAGCGTATTAAGTCAAGTTGTTTCACTTCGAAGAGTTACGCAAAAGTAAGAATATTGAACTCTTTTACATCTGGCTTTTATAGGTTGTGTAGCTAATTGCTAAAAGTATCTGGTCACGCATAAATACTACAAACAGGTCGGAATTGAATTGTTAATTTCTTACTGAGACAAAACTTATATGTATACAGGATATGGGGATTGTTTACGTTTGAATATTTGCCAGTAGTACGTGAAAGAAACTTTACAGGTTTGGAAAAAACGAAAATTTCATGAACTCACCAAATGTGCCTCTTTACTAATTAACGAAACGTATTTTAAAAACATTGGAAAGTGAGGTAAGTGAAAATAAAAGTAATGTTGCTGAAAAGTTCTATACCGAGACTTATGTAACCAGATGCGCAACCGGACTGTATGGTAAAGTGGTTAGAGCATCAGACTCGCAGCGCAGTTGGGAGGTCGGGAATTCGATTCCTGGTCGGGTCATACCGAAGATTTTAGAAACGGAACCTATTTCCATTTAACTATCTAACCTCCATTAAATAATGCGCAACCGTCAGTTTAACATCGACAACATTATTAATCAACTTGGCGCTAAATTAGGTGAACCGTAAGGTTGTTGGTCGCCCATTGAGCGGTTAACGCTTGAGAGGTCGTACGACCAAATCGCATACAGAAATGTCAAGATCTCGTAATTATAGTTGGCCGTTATAAAAACTCAACCGGCTTGAAGTATAGAATTTAGAAGTCGAAAAACCTTTGACGCAATTCCACATTGAGAGGACTATAGCTTACACGAGCCTGTCCAGTGTCCTAGGGTTTTTCCAGTGCCGGGTATTGTGCGGATTAAGCCAAAAACTTTTAAGTACGAAATAACACATACATGGAAAAAGTTCCATTTTGATTTCGATAACTTATTTATTCGGTAAGTGGTTAAGCCTCACCGACGGGGGCATTTATCAAGCAACCGTCATCACACCGACAGCCATAGAGACTTATGTTGGCTTAACAGAAACGCCTTTAAAAAGCTCACTTTTGTCACACACATCGGCTTACTTGAATTGAGAAAGTGTTACGCAGGTAAACCTTTGCTTACTAAATGGGTGCTGTGATTTAGTATTCACTTTTGTAAATCAGAGGGGCACGTAGCAAGAAAAATATTTTTAGATAATTACACCCACAACTCATATTCATGTTGAGCGGTTCGGGCAGAGGGGTGGTTCAGAGTAAACTTTTGTAGCTGGGAACAGTGAAATAAAAAAAGGTTGAAAATTCGAATTAAGAGAACGAAGAAACGACAAAAATAACATGTGAATACTATACACCAAGGGATCAAGGACTTTGTCTGGGCGAAATCCTGAGGAGCAAACCTCCCTTTAAATGGAGAACCTATTGACGTTACCACAAAAAATTGACACTCTGTGTGGACTCTTCCTTCCGTCTTTCACCCACGCAAGAGCACTATCTTATATATTGGGGTAAGGGTTAAAGGTGAGAGGAGCAGCACTAAGTTGGAGTGTAGCCGTAACTTATACTCTAAAAAGGGTTTATCTACCCTCAAAATGACGAATGTAAATCCTGCACGGCGACACTCCAAGTGTGTATTTATACTTCAGCAAAAATGGTCAATTTAACCCACGCCAAGTGTATCTTTTTACAAAGTATCACAAACATGTAGTAATATTATCCATATGTGGCGTACAGTTTACCCAGTGTCACAAATGTCTGATACGTGTGTAAATTTTCACACATTTGTGTTACATTAACAATATTTACCGGCGTATGAACACCCATATGGGGTGTCACTGTGTGGGGTCTAATTTTACCATTTTGGGTATAAATAAGTCAATTTTGTGGGTGATACCGGCACTGCAAAGAATGTTTAGTCGCAATGTTTGGTTACCTCCCTCGTATAGATGGGACTTGACACATTCCTGCGTCTTGGCATTAAACACCCAAAGATTTCATGCTCTAAAAGTTCAGATTTAACGAAGAAAGGGTACATTCCATTAAAGTTTCCTTTCGAGTCAATTTATTTCAGCAGGAGAAAAATGGTTATAACTGGCCATTTTATAAAGATATGTTTTGGCAAGGTATAAAGTGTAATGTGCATGGGATATTCACTAACTTGAGTCAACATTTAATTTTCGAAACACCCTCTTCAAGCATTTCTACATGGTCACAAATTGTTGGCCTCAAATTCTGATTTAAAATTGTCTCTTGGTAATGTCTTACAATTTTATTTAAAATGAAAGCAAGATTCTCATTTCCTGTCCTAATGGAAGAAATTTTAGTGCTCTCCAAAATTGGAGTGAGGGTCAAGATCAAAACCTTATATGATTGCAGTGCACAGTTTGGTGCACAAAACCACCGTAGTAAAGTTATTGGGGAGGAGGGGATTCGTTTCCCTCTCCCTGTAAGTATTACAGCTTTCAGAGGTGATTTGCCCGAAACTGAAGATATAATTGTGCTTCAACTACTAAAAACGTACTGAGTATGTTTTCAAGGCTTACCAAATTTTCAAAACGTGTGTGACAAAAGTGGGCAAAATGTGTGTGACAAAAGTGTGTCCTGTCAAATTGTGACAAAAGTCGTGACCTCTTTTCTGACAAAAATGGGCAAAAAATTTGACAAAAGTGATTGGTGAGACAAAAATGGAATTTGTGACAAAACTAGTTGCTTCACACTAAGGACTAAGGTCAAACTTGATTTTCCCTTAAAGTTCCGGCCAATTTTAGCCGAAGGACAGACTGTGTTGACCGAAGGACAACTTGAATAAGGTGGCGCTTAGAATACCTGCATCATGACACAAAATATCGAAAGCGACACTTGATCCCTCATTGAACTGAAGGTGGTGGTAATTTGACTATGCTCTTTTATTTGTATAAGAACTGTCAAGTTGCGAAGACTTGATTAAAGTGCGCCTCGCAGAGGTACCTAGTTATTCTTAATGTTTATGACTTCTGAGAAATTTAGTTTGTATCGGTTTTAATTTTTGTAGAAGTTTTCATCATTACGTCTTTTTAGCTTATCCAGATCATCGACCTTAAAATTTATTCCACGTGTGAGGCAATTTTAAATGAACTATTCGGCTCTCAGAAATCACAGTTCTGATCACCACTGTGTAATGTAAGAACTGTCCTTAAAAAGATCCGATTCTAGAGAATATGAAAATGATGAGACGCAAAGTCTGTCAAAGGTTGCATTTTAAACTATAGCTTGTTGTTACTACGGTGTCTATAGTTTTTCTCATATCGATTAAAACATTTTCGTATGGACGTAAAATCTACGATTGACGTTTACGTTGACATGGATGCCAACAACTCTGATGCTTCGACCATTGATTTGCCCTTACGGCAAAAAGTTGCTTACTTTGTTCTGGGCATTGCTATTATCATCGTAAATTCTATTGTAATGGTGGCTTTTGCAAAGGATCGAGATATTCGTAGGATTCCAGCAAACTATTTCATCTTGAATCTTTCCATTTCAAATTTTTTTATGGGACTGGATTGCATTATTACTTTCGTTTGGTCTGTTTCTGGAGGGTTCGTGCCCCGCTTTGAAAGCACAAGGTGTATAATTATAGCAGCATTGCACCATGGACTATCTTTAATGTCTGTTGTTATTATACTTCAGATGAGTCGTGATCGGCTACAGATGGTTTCCAACCCTTACAAGTACCGTGAGAAGACGGTTCGTAACGCTATATTAAAAACCCTTTTCACTTGGTTATATTTTGTAGCATACGTTATCGTGGTCATCGTATCACATTTTCTTTTCGAGCACGATCCCACGACATCAATTTGCATTGTAACTAACCTACCGCAAACGTTCGTTTACACGTCTTTGTGTCTCAACTTTGCTATTCCACTGTTCGTCTTTATATCACTGAATGTTTTGCTAATTATCAAACTCAAAAGAGCAACACTGGAAAAGTTTCGGAGGAAGAGAACAGAAACTTACAAAAGACGTTCACAAGGAATCAATGTAGGGAGTTCAGAACACCATTTTCACATTTCGGACGGCAACGAAACTACCATACACGGAAAAATGGCAAGTGGAGGCGAGCGTTCAACCTCCAACGAGAGAAAAAGCACATCTGACGAGGCACTGCGATTCCAAGACAAAGCTCTAGAACAAGAACTTCAAAAGGTTGCCACGGCGGCTAAAAAACTTGGAATTTTTGTTGGTGTTTTTTGTCTTAACTGGTTGCCATTTTATGTTATTATATTGGTTAATACCATTTTACCAGTTCCTGATTGGTTGGTGTTTGGTGGCGCTATAAACCTTTCGTTTAATTCTTTCTTAAACCCCTTTTTGTATGCATTAATGAACAGAAGATTCCGTAATCGTGTTTTCCTGATGGGTAAAGGTCTCAAAAGGAAAGTTCAGAAAATTTGCACTTTCTAACAAAACTTTATTGATGGTTTAGGTTCGACACCACTTTCATTTACATCCAACTTCACTATGTGAACCTACCTTTACAGATTATAGCATAGTTCTGCCTTGAAATACTTGTTTTGTGCATGCCATTGAAGTCACATTGGTTTAGTATCGCATTATGTGGCTTTATATTAAGGACACATTCATGATTACACACAATCCATATGCAGTCCTGCCCTGACCCCTGGAAAATTTACGACACGAAAAAGTGAAAATACCATTATCATAATGCACCTTAGTAAAAACCCTCGACTGAAGTAATTGGCCTTTTAAAGTTATTGGTACTTTTATTCTGTTCAACGAACTGGATGTGGCAGCAGAGTAAAGCAATCTGGCGTTAGACTCAGAAATGGTTGAAATTTGATCTTGTCAGGAGAACAGAAACACACCCATAATCCAAACTGATAACATTCCCTTCTTCTTTCGTTTAATATTCGACAGCAAAAACAATGTCGAAAATGTAACCTTTTCGAAGGTATTAAAAATTCACTTTAATGGTAAAATAGTTTAAAAACAGCCTACCCATTAATGATATGTGGAAGAAGGACATATGATAAGACATTTCTCATTAAGAAACAACGCCTTATTGCTACAAATACTGACAAACTGTATCTAAAATTTTCATGAAGAGAATTTTATTTTGCTGTTACACATGGGGCCATTGTAACATTCCATCCTTCACCTGTAAGGCTTAAGTGTACTACCGCACCCACGCTCTGAAATTAAAAAGTTGAATTCCACTCGTGAGTACAGTGAAAGTTATATAACTCACTCCAACAAGGGTGAAATTCACTCCAACAGAGCAAAGTTTCACACTTCATGATGTGCTTGCTAGGACCACTTTTTAAAAAGAGCGGTCCCTCGTAGAACTAGGCTCGCTAGTGAATTTACTCTTCTTGGATTGAATTTACTCTTTGTGGAGTTAATTAATACTCTGTTGGAGAAAATTCACACTTTTTACTCTAATCGAGAGTGAACATTTTCAGTCTCTTGCTTTTAGCGTGTAAATTCGTTGTGCACTGTAAAATACTTCAATGTGTTTGCTTTCATAAATTGGAATCCTATCACCGTTTGGGTTTAGTGACTGTTAGCAGCTATTGGTAGTATCCATCAGCCTTAAATCTTCTACACTGACTACATACATGAATTTCAAATGCTCATATCTAGTGAAACTGGGGAATTCAAGATACGATATAGAGTACAACCATCCATGATACAGTTAAGCTTAGAAAATTGAAAGACTAAAAGTAATGGACCCCAGTTATGTCTGTCTGAAGTTAGACCATCACATAACTGCCCGGATTCGTCCAGACGATTGCGTCCATTGAGGGACCATTTTTTACACACTGTGATACGGATTTTTGTCATCATGTTTACAGTTTATGGATTTTTCAATTGTAGAAATAAATGAGCATTTACGCTCTGTTGATATGTAGTAAACAAATAATGCATTAAACATGAAAGACTTTTAGGGATGAAAGATTTAGTTTATTATAATCTTTACAGTTTAATGGATATATTTTCATGGATTTTTCAATTGTAGAAATAAATGAGCATTTACGCTCTGTTGATATGTAGTAAACAAATAATGCATTAAACATGAAAGACTTTTAGGGATGAAAGATTTAGTTTATTATAATCTCATGGAACAGCCCAATCGATTTCAAACGCCTGAAAAAATTCAGCTCATGGTCTTTAATCAAAGTTTAAGTGGGTGAATTTTAGCATGCTTCTCTTAAGCGTTCGATCTGTCAAAAACAAAATCCGGTTTGAACAGTGATTTGTCAATAAAGAACGTCTTTGCTAATAATGGTAGCTCAAGGTTAACAGTGCCGTTTTTCAGAACGGGGAAACTGCCATCTATGATCAAAAAAGGTCTATAGTATAAATTAAAGCTTAAGGAAATGTTGATGAAAATAAATGTATTTTAATAATGTTCATAAAAAACAACGACCTAAAAAGCCCTTTAATTCGAAGGAAGTTAGTCACTCATGCAGGAAAGATACCGGGTGAAAAGTCAAACGTTGTCCCCGTTTATCTATATGTGTGACTTTTCATAAACGTGCACGTGATTATATACATGCATTCTGTTTGTAAATATATGTTGTTATTATACGGGCTTTGAAGATTCAAAAAGTAAAATTGAATCAACAAAGACTTTTCTGCAATTGACCTATTTCCAAATAGCAATTACAAAGGATTGTGGGATAGAGTTTTGGTGTTTGTCATTTTTGTCAATGGCATTTTACTGTGGTGAAAATTGACGTACACCCAAAACTCTATCCCACAATTCATTGTAATTGCTATTTGGAAATAGGTCTATGAACAAGTTCTTGAAAAAGTGTCATGCAGAAGTACTCTAATAAAGATTCTCACCAAACTTTGGATGGATAGCAGAGGCGAAGAGCCCATGTGCTTAAGCATGGGGTGACCGCCCCCTGCCTTTCAGCGCCTTTTTGTTTTGTTTTTTAATTTATTCCTTAAATGCACCCCTGAAGACCATTCTCACTTCCTTAATCCGTGATCTACCACTGGTGGGTTGGGTGGGGAAATGGGTGGAGTGAAATGGGGTGGGATAGAAACTGTAAGAGTCGGTCGATTTCGCAATTTTGAAATATTGTAAGTCTCTACATATTAGAAAAAAGGTTTCACTGATTGCCAAAGAACATCTGTGTTGAGTTGCCCTAATGCGAGTTACTAACGGTACATTATGACGGTAGCTCGAGTGGTAAATCTTCCCAGTATCAAATGTACCATCCTGAGGGGACATGTTCTAATGTTGGCACTCTTTGACTAGAATTCCCCAAAAGATTTCCGTGTAAACAAAGGCAGAGCCAGAATCAAAACCTGGGCGCAAAACAGGGCAAAAGGTAATGTTGAGGGAAAATTTGAGGGCACAGAGCAAAACCAAGACCAAAACACCAGTCCGTTGAGGTGGGGGTCCAGGGGGCAAAGTTCCAGGGTTTTACAATACCTCTTAATGGAAAGTTAAGTCTCTTGAGAGGTATGTTATTTATTTTCTTCGGTTAACCAAACTGTTAACTCACCTCTCTTGGTGTAGGGGGCAAGGGCAAATTTTCGAGAGGAAATTCCCTTCTAGGCCCATCGCAGCACTGCCACTGCGTGTAAACAAATAACTAATGGAGGGCATTGCAAATGATGAGGTCATTTCCATCCATCCCACTCAGTGGAAGGTGAATTTTGGATAGAGCAGTTGAGGTCAGACTAAATCGATCTCTAGCGCAGTAGCTTTGTCATCATGCAACACAAATAAAGTAAGGCAATTGACAATGAGGGATTAATCCCACTGTTCCGACTTTCAGGCTGGAGGTTGGGATTTCGAGTCCTGGCAGGGTCATACCGCAAACTTTAAAAACGGAACCTACTGCCATTGTGCGTGGTGCCCAGTATAGACAATGGGGTAGGGAAGCAAGCCAGTGAGTCACAACTGAAAAAAGCAAGTGGCCGGCTCGACTTGAACCAATTGGTTGGAAACTGGGACGCAAAATTAACCAACTAATTAACCGCACGGTGGTTACCCCTGGTTTCAGTCTGGAACACTCTGTCTAAAACTACAATGGCATAACTCTGACAGAGCCCCCTTTCAAAAGGGACGCAGAGCAAATTTTGGGGGGATACCACCAAACCGGCCCAATATGTTCAACAATATAATAGAAATGTTAGTCGGCCCAAAATGCCTTTGTCAGAAAAGTTGGGTAGAGGGTGGCTAAAGTCCCCATGCTCCCCGTCTCCGTGGTCCATGATTTTATGGGTCCTAGGCACGTGTCTTGGAATTCTACACCAAAATGCCAAAGGCTCAGCTTGACTACAGTCAAAATTTTTTACAGTCTTATTTAAGAAGTTGCACAAGACTTTTTAGAAACAAAATAATTTTTTTGTAAATTGATAGAAAATAAATATCATCTACTTGAATGAAATCGTTGGTTGCTTTTCAGAAAATAGGCCTTCTTGTGTTTGTACGAAACTTTAGACCGGATGAGGTGACTTTTAGACATAAACGTAAGGGGGACATTATCGTTAGGGGGAAATTTACGTTCCCCTTTATGTTCTCACACACTGTTTTAATCGGAATACGTAAGTGTATAGTAAAATCTACATGGGGGTACGTAATATACCTAATAACTTCAATGTTGACCAAACTACGGACACCTATCTGGTAACATGTACAACTAATGGACTATCGAATTTACGTACATGTATATGCTTTCCAGTTATGTATACAGTTATGTATTTTATATATATATATATATATATATATATATATATATATATATATATATATATATATATATATATTTATAACGTACCATACTCAATCAAATGGAAAATTCTAGCACACGGAAATTCTTATTCCACATCCAGCAAGAGGTGCAATCTTAGTGTAACTGAGAAATATTTCATCATCCACAAACCTTATATATCTTCGTTGAATAATAGGAATGAACTTGTTAGTAGCTGTAGGCACCGTAAAAAGAAGCTGCTATCTCTTAATAACTTTTAACAATGAAGCATAGAGTGCTTACCTTACTGATCTGTAAAAAACTTAGATTTTGTGCGTTTTTTAATAACCCGCGCACTCTAAAGCTATTTTTCTCGTTCTAGTTCTGCAGATAATACTTTCTTCTGTGGACGTCATAATAAGCGCTTAACCTCTTCGACGTGTCTAAAACACGCGCGTCTTAGTTTCATTTTGTTGTTTTATATATATATCTGCCAGACTGAGTCACCCAAAGTTTGTCTGATTCAGCAAGATTCTGGTCAATGAGGAGGGAGGCTCTAACCTCCAGGCTCCCTTCTCGAACTTCCATGGGTATGGCATGAGTAAAGAAGACGGTTTAAGGTAATGCACACAACGGCGGAGCTTTGACAATCAGCACTTTTAACGGTCGTGTGACATGAAAATGACAAAATTGGATATATGATGTAAAAATCATTGAAACCAAGAAAACAACCATAATTCTCATCAATATCCGTCGAAACTGACCAATTCAAAGGGCAATTTTTGATTTACACTTAATCATTCATAAATATGAGCACAATATGCAAATCTTGTAATGTCATTAGAGGGACATGTGTATAAGACTGTCGTCGTTTTGTTTTTTTTTTTTTACAACCTTCATTTCAAGGACCCATGTAACATATTTTTGTCCTGAGGGTTTTTCTTTGAAGTTAAAATTTTGTCCTTGGAAATCATCAGCATCAGTCATCAAACTGCTGAGTAATTAAGGGATAATTGTGTTTTCCCTCTCTTGCCGCCCCATGTACGCACACTAAGGATTTGGGTCAAACAAGAACGCACACCTCCTTAGGGTAAATTTATTTACAAATATATGCTTACACCTCTTACCTCCCGGGGAACCCCACCCGTGATTCGGTTTCAAGTTTTCAAGGTTTTCAAGTTTTCAAGTTTTTTCAAGATTCGGTTTCGGTTTCGCCCAAATATTTTTGCCGCGCCCAAATATCCCCCCCCCCTATTTTTCTTTGCCTTTAGTTTCCCCCTCCTTGCTCCCTTTCACTTTTGAAATTCTGGCACCGCCACTGAACTTGAAGTATTAGCTACATAATTCTAGCTCCAAGTTTGAATTCACACCTTAAAAAAAATATCAAGCATTCCATATGTAAGCCAACTATAGCTCTGTGTGGTAAAAATTTTGGGAAACATCAGCAAGTTAGCAGTTACAACGGGTGTTTGTATTTTGTCCGTTGAATGCGTCTCTTTAAAGAGTGCATATAGGGTTCAAAATGAAAATTTCTAATAAATGAAATTGGGAATAGAACTCATAGAAACGACTCACAGTATTTGGAGAAGGGTGAAATGTTGATAAATGCATACCTTGGACGAAGTGAAACTAATATCTCCACAAGAAACAAAATCTGATTTCACGATAAAACTCAGCGCAAGCAGCGAATACATAAACATACAGCATAACCAGCATAGCAAAGCAACAATGAAAGATGAACAAATTTCCAGGGCCACATATATGATTCTTTTAATACCGCGGAACATATCTTATGGATTTTATTGAAGATTGAATTCTCAACGTTCGGTTCAGTCTCGAGATATTAGGTGCGTTCGATTTACCGGCTCGAGTAGCTCGAGTGGCTCGAGCCAGCGTTCGATTTGACAAAACGTCATAAAAACGTCACAACTGGAGCCGGCCAAAACGACCAGCCTCCCGAGGTGGTCTACTTGAGCCGCACGACGCATTTTACGTCAGCTGCTGTGAATAGTAGCCAGCGAACAGCACAAAACATGGCTACACATATGATAGATCCGGCAAATCTGTCTCTGTTATTATTGAAAAAGGACATCTTTTCTAGAACAATGTGAGTATGGGGTAAAATCAATTTGAAACAATTCTCCAATGGTTTTACAGCAATCAACAGCTCCGTGTTACAATTAAGGATCATTTTAAAGGAACGAGAAGTCTCGCAAAGTGTGCAGAGTGCAGCCTGAGGCATAACATAACATTGGCTAAATACCTTAAAACTACTGTAGTGAACTTGCCTAGGCCTACACTATACAGGGTATACCAGGCTAGGCTATTTATTATGACTATGAGGATCCTGTAACAGATCTTGCTGGTTTGCAAGTATTATATTATTTGTATCAAATAATTGGGCAGGACTAAGACAAAACCGAGCTCGCCAAGCCCATGAATAGTGCTGCGCATTTTGTAGGCCTACATGGCTTCTAGTTCTAACGTTATGCCCAGGCCTACTGTACAACTACAAACTACGAAGTGGAACATACATAATCTAGCCTAGGGTAGGCTTTGTGTTGTAAGGTAGGACCCCAAGGGGTATACTCCTGACCCCCAGCTGCTACATAAATGCAACACTTTATTTTACCAGCATGACAAAAACTTCTACGCAGGACTAGGCTTACCTACACTAATAACTTGGCAACAGCCTGGGGGGGGGGGGGGGGTGCAGACCGAATTTTGATTTTTTTTCAGGAGGGGGGAGGGAGTGGCCAATTATCAAAGCGGCCCAATATGTTCAACTATGTAATATCAATTTAATGCAGCCCAAAATGTGTATGATAAAAAAAAAAGCCAAAGCAACCCCCCCCTCCCCGTCTCCACGCATGGTCCCTGATCTAGTTATGAGTTTTATGTGCAGAGCTTTAGCCCTCTCACTACACACCGAAAGGTAGAACTGCATTTGAAAAGCAGCTTATTTGAGAAATTTAAAGGGCAAGAGCAGTTACCCCACTTGAGTAGTGTTGTAGACTATCCTGTTTTGTGATTGGCTGATGAAAGTCATGTGACATGCAATTTTTCTCTTAAAGTGTAATATTTAATAGAAGTAGCTGCTTGTTAGTTTTACATTGAATATGCAATACTGAAGTTTTAAAATATAAAACATTCAGGTACCCCCCCCCTCCTGCATCAAAAATAATCTTCCAACAGCAATTGTAGCCTAGGTAGTAACGTTACTTCTTTTCCCTTTTGGGGGATTTTCATTTTTTAAATTTTGTTGAATAATTTGGCTTTTGCTTTTAGGTTTTGCAGGTGTTGTCAAAGTCCTAGAGAAACTACCGTCAGAAACTGCTTTTCCAGTGAAATTAAATTTCACTTCATCGCCAGATAACTCTGCATCATTATCACCAAGTAGTAAAACAGTTGATGCCCTGGTTGCCCCACAAGTGACTGATGCACAAACTACTGGAACCACCATCACCTCACCACCACAAAACAAAGATAGTTTCAAGGGGATACACCCAGGTAAGTCAACATGGCCTACAGCCAAGGATCATTTTTAGCTCCAAGTTGTCCAGCTTATTTGTATAAACTATTTGGGCAGGACTGAAAGAAAGAGCTCTCCCAGGCCATGGGCAGTTGTCGTACATTGCATTACATGGCCTCTTCATACTATGAAGTGGAATAGGCATACATTAGGCCATGTAACGTAATGCACAGCACTGCTCAAAGGCTAGAGCTTCTATACCCTAGCTGCAAGATGGGTGGGCTAAATGCAACACCTTTATATTACCAGCATGACCAAAAATTCAATGAGGATTGAGGACTTTAGGTAGACAAGGTGTGAGTTCCATGTGCAGAGCCAGAGCCCTCTCACTACACACTGAAAGTTAGAACTGCATTTGAATAACAGCTTGTTTGAGACATTTAGCAAGATAGACTTACCAACCATACAACTAACAACTATAAAGTTAATGTAGGAGAATCAGTGGTTGCAGTATGTAGTATATAGTACAATAACGCATAGTCAGGTGAGAACTTTTCAGCTTAGAAAATAAAGACATTGATAAAAAGTCACCTTTTGGTTTTTGGACTCAGATTGCATGGGTAGAAGCCATAACTTCTTTAATTTTCACCACCACAAAAGACAGGTTGAAGGCCAAGTTCTAGTAATAATTAGCCCAGCATACATGATATAGGTATACAGGTCAGTGGAATCTTGGAGGGGGGGGGGGAGGGGGAATCAAAAATACCTTCTAATAGCTGGTTAGTAATATTACCTTTCCCTTTTTGATGTTTTTCACTTTTTAATTGTTATTTACTTATTTGGCTTTGGTTTTAGGTTTTGGGAGTGTTGTCAAAGTCCAGGAGAAGCTACCATCAGGAACTGCATTCCCAGGGAAATTGAATTTCACCTCATCACCAGATGACTCTGTGTATTTATCATCGAGTAGTAACACAATTGATGCCCCAGTTGCCCCACAAGTGACTGATGCACAAGCTACTGGAGCCACCATCACCTCATCACGACAGAATCAATCTGAGCTTGCTGACTTCATTGCTTGGGATGACTTTAAGGTCAAGGCTATGTTGGCAATTTTTAAAGAAAAGAGAGATCTCTTGAATACCAAAAATAAGAAACCAGCATGGCAAAAAATAGCAGATGAATTGTCAGCCAATTTGAAAGTGAACATTACTGGGAGTCAGTGTTATGACAAATTTAGGAAACTGAAACAGTCACTGCGAAAATATGAAGATGAAAAGAATAAAACAGGAAATGGCACTCCAAAGCCATTCAGGTTTACTGATCTTTATGACATTGTTGGGGATGATCCAACCCTTCAACCCTTTTATATTTGTTCTTCAGATGGCAGAAACTCCATTCCAGCTAGTACACCTAGCACAGCCAGCAGTGATGATGAAATACTGGATGAGCTATCAGAACCGCCACGTAATCGCCGGCAGAAAACAAGGTCAAGGTCATCTTTGGTAGTAAGTGAAGTTAGAGAACTATTTGCTGAAAGTCAAAGGGATTTACAGGAAACCTTAATGACAATGCACAACGAAAATAAAGAACTACTCACCAAGCTTATAGATAAACTTTGATTTATTGTTACTACTTCTGTTACATGTTCCCGTTTTGAGTATTACTTTGACATCTTTTGCTTTATGTTCACATTTTATATAATTTTCAAAGTAGTTCTTTTGTTCATGAATAATTTCCAGAAATTTACATATGATGGTGTTCAACAGGTATTGATTCAAAAGTATTGCAGTCATGATTGCCTGTTTAGTACTATACGTTAAATCACGATCTACTGTAAGGGTGGAGAATTTACTTGCAAGTAGCAGCTAAGATTTAAAATTAATCTGTTTTGTCAAAGTGCTAGGATGATTACAATTCTTTGATTACAGAACAAACATTTTGAGCTTAAAATGTTCAAAAGCTGAAGTGTTTCTAAGTAACATTCAATTGTGTTGTTCAACTGTGTTGAAGCTGGAATAAAATTAATCCAGCCTTTTCAATTGCCTTTCGTACACTTGTGTTCTCAGTAGCCTACTGTACTGAAGAACGTGTAGTTTAAAAATTAGTTTAAAGCTGCCAGTATTTCATTCCTGATGTGTTGGCCTGTTACGTTATCGTGGTACGGGTAATGAACAACTTCTCTGTCATTGTCACCTTGATATTCTTCCATTAATTGATCATCATTCATAATGCAAATATTGTGAAGTGTGCATGATGCTAGAATAACATTGCAAAGGAATGCAATATCATCTGCCCTGAAGAACTGTAGACGTAGAAACCTCCCTTTTAAGTGACCGAAAGCTCTTTCAATAACATTTCTCTGACCACTCAGTTCCCGGTTGAATCTTCTTTGGTCTCCACCCAAATTTCCAATATCTCTAAAAGGGGTCATAAGAAATCTAAGGAGGGGATAAGCAGAGTCGCCAATCAAATAATAGCCAGCTGGTATTCTTTCTTCGTTATTCTCCATTATAGAACAATTTCTGAACACCCTTGCATCATGCACACTTCCTGGCCATCCGGTTAAGACATGTGTGAACCTTAGGTCATAACTACAAATTCCTTGAAGTTGAACAGAATGGAAATGTTTACGATTGAAGTAACTTTCAGGGTGATTTTGTGGGGCAGTTATTCGAATGTGTGTTCCGTCAACCGCTCCAAGTGTATTTTCAAGTCTCCCAAGCCTCTGAAATCCTTCAGTTACTTGTGCCCTTTCAGCTGCAGTGATGGGCCATTTGATTACCTGTGGCATTATATCAGTAACAAGCACAGTAGCTACTCTCCTGCAAACACTGTGGAAAGTTGATTGTGAAACACCAAATCTGTCAGACATGGTTCTGTAACTCTCAATGTTCCCTGTAAATTAAACAAAGTTAAACAACATCAAAGAAGGAGAGTACAGAAAAATAGGTCACAAAATTTTTCTTTTCTGTAGTACAAGTACAAATTATGTGACTCAGTTTGGTTAGTAGGTATTCAGTAGCGTTATGCAGTGACCAACCTGATATCGCCTGTATTCACTGAAAAATTAATTTAAAATAGCTGTAAAAGTTTTCTACATTTTCCTGTG
This sequence comes from Holothuria scabra, assembly GCA_037179385.1. Lineage (NCBI taxonomy): Eukaryota > Metazoa > Echinodermata > Holothuroidea > Aspidochirotida > Holothuriidae > Holothuria > Holothuria scabra. The sequence goes on from CM074183.1 coordinate 2,947,486, forward strand.
AAACTTGAAATGTGACAACTTGCTCCAGAATTGGGACAGGTTATCACTTTAGATAGGGCAAAGATTTCACAAGGCCTGGGTAAACATTGCAAATAGGATATGTGAGTTCCAGGAACATGTAAATCAAAATGAAACAAAAATCTATAATTAAAGCAGGGTTCAACAAGTCTTCAGACTAAGAGCCTTTTTGGTTTCCATGATAAGAGAAACTTATGCAGTCATTCTGGCAAGTGTATGTATGTATGTATGTTTGTATGTATGTATGTATGTATGTATGTATGTGTGTATGTATGTATGTGTGTTTGTGACACTTTTGCTCATTGACTCCATATCTCAACAAGGCAATCTCTGACAGTTCCCAAACTTGGTACAAATATGCCACTTATTAAGAGGAAGAACCCTATCGTTTTTGGCGGAGGTCAAAAGTCATGTGGGGTCACCAGGAGTCAAAATCTGAAAACCGCTTCTCATGTTAAAATTCCCCTCCCTAATATTCACAAACCCCCCTAAAATTTAAGACTTAGGAAAGGGGAAGTGCCACCTCCTAAATTTTTGAGCTCGTGTTACCCGTGTTATTTGCAATAGATCATCAAAACCTCAAGGCAGTTTTGAATTCTGATTATAGTACTGATGAAGAAGGGTTCACATTTTACACATGGATAACTAAAGATTTCTTGCCAATTATTGTTTTGTACACGTTTGTGCATTCAAAGCTGATTCATTCTGACAGTAACAATCATTAAAAAGTTGAAATGCCATGGACAGTTATGTTGATTATTCCTTAGTCCTAGTAGCCTTTCATGATATTGAAACCTGATTGTGCGGAAAGTATCAGCAACTAAATGGGATTGTTTTACAGGCATTCCAAAATATAAGTTGCTTTGCCTTTACAATGGTAAAATGGGTTCAGATATGTGGAACCAACTTCACTCTGCAGGTCACACAGGGAATAATTTATCCAGTATCGCATTGCAATTTGCTACACAAACAGGCCAAGTTGCTACACAAATGAAAAAAATGTGTAGCAATTTTTTTGTGTGCATAACCCTTGCATTTTCACAAACGATGTGTGAAAGACCTCAAAAATCTTCAAAACTGCTACGCAAAATTTTAATGCTAAACTATTCCCTGTCACATGATAGAAAAGCCCATAACAGGTAGCCTGTCTCTACTTAATCTTATGGAAACCTCTGTTCATTTATTGAGTTCTGCGTACTTTCCCCGGTGACGTGCCCAGGAATTGTGGGGTGGGGGAAGACTGTTAATCCCTCTACTGATGCAGAGAAAAATTAAACTGGCTAGGCCCAAAACAGTGGCTCAATTTGGAACTCTGTCATTGTCACCTTGATATTCTTCCATTAATTGATCATCATTCATAATGCAAATATTATGAAGTGTGCATGATGCTAGAATAACATTGCAAAGGAATGCAATATCATCTGCCCTGAAGAACTGTAGACGTAGAAACCTCCCTTTTAAGTGACCGAAAGCTCTTTCAATAACATTTCTCTGACCACTCAGTTCCCGGTTGAATCTTCTTTGGTCTCCACCCAAATTTCCAATATCTCTAAAAGGGGTCATAAGAAATCTAAGGAGGGGATAAGCAGAGTCGCCAATCAAATAATAGCCAGCTGGTATTCTTTCTTCGTTATTCTCCATTATAGAACAATTTCTGAACACCCTTGCATCATGCACACTTCCTGGCCATCCGGTTAAGACATGTGTGAACCTTAGGTCATAACTACAAATTCCTTGAAGTTGAACAGAATGGAAATGTTTACGATTGAAGTAACTTTCAGGGTGATTTTGTGGGGCAGTTATTCGAATGTGTGTTCCGTCAACCGCTCCAAGTGTATTTTCAAGTCTCCCAAGCCTCTGAAATCCTTCAGTTACTTGTGCCCTTTCAGCTGCAGTGATGGGCCATTTGATTACCTGTGGCATTATATCAGTAACAAGCACAGTAGCTACTCTCCTGCAAACACTGTGGAAAGTTGATTGTGAAACACCAAATCTGTCAGACATGGTTCTGTAACTCTCAATGTTCCCTGTAAATTAAACAAAGTTAAACAACATCAAAGAAGGAGAGTACAGAAAAATAGGTCACAAAATTTTTCTTTTCTGTAGTACAAGTACAAATTATGTGACTCAGTTTGGTTAGTAGGTATTCAGTAGCGTTATGCAGTGACCAACCTGATATCGCCTGTATTCACTGAAAAATTAATTTAAAATAGCTGTAAAAGTTTTCTACATTTTCCTGTGAAACTTGAAATGTGACAACTTGCTCCAGAATTGGGACAGGTTATCACTTTAGATAGGGCAAAGATTTCACAAGGCCTGGGTAAACATTGCAAATAGGATATGTGAGTTCCAGGAACATGTAAATCAAAATGAAACAAAAATCTATAATTAAAGCAGGGTTCAACAAGTCTTCAGACTAAGAGCCTTTTTGGTTTCCATGATAAGAGAAACTTATGCAGTCATTCTGGCAAGTGTATGTATGTATGTATGTTTGTATGTATGTATGTATGTATGTATGTATGTGTGTATGTATGTATGTGTGTTTGTGACACTTTTGCTCATTGACTCCATATCTCAACAAGGCAATCTCTGACAGTTCCCAAACTTGGTACAAATATGCCACTTATTAAGAGGAAGAACCCTATCGTTTTTGGCGGAGGTCAAAAGTCATGTGGGGTCACCAGGAGTCAAAATCTGAAAACCGCTTCTCATGTTAAAATTCCCCTCCCTAATATTCACAAACCCCCCTAAAATTTAAGACTTAGGAAAGGGGAAGTGCCACCTCCTAAATTTTTGAGCTCGTGTTACCCGTGTTATTTGCAATAGATCATCAAAACCTCAAGGCAGTTTTGAATTCTGATTATAGTACTGATGAAGAAGGGTTCACATTTTACACATGGATAACTAAAGATTTCTTGCCAATTATTGTTTTGTACACGTTTGTGCATTCAAAGCTGATTCATTCTGACAGTAACAATCATTAAAAAGTTGAAATGCCATGGACAGTTATGTTGATTATTCCTTAGTCCTAGTAGCCTTTCATGATATTGAAACCTGATTGTGCGGAAAGTATCAGCAACTAAATGGGATTGTTTTACAGGCATTCCAAAATATAAGTTGCTTTGCCTTTACAATGGTAAAATGGGTTCAGATATGTGGAACCAACTTCACTCTGCAGGTCACACAGGGAATAATTTATCCAGTATCGCATTGCAATTTGCTACACAAACAGGCCAAGTTGCTACACAAATGAAAAAAATGTGTAGCAATTTTTTTGTGTGCATAACCCTTGCATTTTCACAAACGATGTGTGAAAGACCTCAAAAATCTTCAAAACTGCTACGCAAAATTTTAATGCTAAACTATTCCCTGTCACATGATAGAAAAGCCCATAACAGGTAGCCTGTCTCTACTTAATCTTATGGAAACCTCTGTTCATTTATTGAGTTCTGCGTACTTTCCCCGGTGACGTGCCCAGGAATTGTGGGGTGGGGGAAGACTGTTAATCCCTCTACTGATGCAGAGAAAAATTAAACTGGCTAGGCCCAAAACAGTGGCTCAATTTGGAACATGCATGTCGGCCAACTGGGGAGGGGAAATAGTGCACCTGTTGTCCTGCCAGAATTGGTCAGACTGCTTCCAATTTCCCCTGAGGTTCTTATTTTCCCCAGACTACTTACAGAAGAGGGGCTTGGCCCTCCCCCCTCACATTATGCACGCCGCTGACATTTCCAATTCTCACTGGGTGTTACGTGGGGCTGTCCCACACTTACCATTCCCTAAAATCAGCTCCGTGCTACAAGATAACAAGTAGTGGAGTGGCAGGGGGAAACTTGCCCCCCCCCTTACACACACAAAAAAACGTGCAGGGGGAAGAAAATGGGAAGGGAAAGGAAAGACAGAGAAGAAGAGAAAGAACCAGTACAGAATCAGTTATTTTACTAAAAACCTCTAAAGACTCCCACCCCCCCCGCCGTGCCCGGACATAAAGGTTTGTTTACGCCGCTGATAATCAAACAGCCAAGACATATTTTCCTGGCATGTAACAGCATCTGGCTTTCCCCCGGGCCAGTGCTCATGTGTACTTACACTGAAAATTACAAAAGATGCCGCAATGTCACTCACTGTCCAGCCTAACACGGGCCTAGGCTTATTACACACCATCCTCAGTAAGTTTTAATTTCCCTTACCGGTGAACCAGAGGAACATGAGAAGTTGTTTGGATAACGTAATTGGCTTTCTTCCGCTAGAAATTCGTAGTTCTGAAGGGAGTTCTGAATGAGCCAATTTTGTCAGCAAGATTTCCATTGTTGACCTGTCCAGTCTAAAATGGAACTTAAAGTCCAGATCATCGTACCTAAGCACCGTACTTTCGGCAAACTGTTGAATTCGAGGAACTTTACTCCGTCTAAGTAGGAATGCAGGGGTGAGTAGAATTCGAGATCCCAGTTGTTGTAGTACTGCTAAATTCTTTAGCTCTGTTTCGGTTGAATAAATATTGAGGAGAGAAGCGATTAAAATCTTCTGTCTCCTCGTCCGAACATTCATTTTGACCACCGTTACTTCGGGTAACTTGTTAATACAAGCATACAACATGCTATCATATACCACACTGAGCACGATCGGATAGCTCGGACTGCACGAAGTTTAGTAACTAATAGTATGTAGTACGCATGTGCGCCTGTTACGTAAATACCAGCCACTCGAGTTTGCATTCTGTTTGTCTCATGACTGCGCAAGCGCGAAGGATGGCTCAGCTGACGTGAAATCGGCTCGAGTCGTGGCTCTGGTCGGCAAATCGAACGCACCTATTGAAAATAGTGAACATGAAGTGAACATGAAGCAAGCAGGCATGATGTCATGAACTTGCATCGACCGTTATGATTTTGTTTTCATTGTTTGTTGTGTTGCCCTTGTTTTAATCGGAAATGCTATTTTGCGCCTGGGACATAGATAGGTTTCCATTTTTAATTACTCAGTGGATGCATTTACGGTGTACTATACCAGAGTTTTGTTGTATTAAATTGGTCATAAATCCAAAAGGAAAACAAAATATTGTCTGTCAATGTCAATTCATTACAACAAAACCTGTTCGCTTTAAGTTTCACATTTAAAAAGCGAGTTTGGAAACCTTCACATTAAAGTGTGTGACACATGCAAAGAAAGAGGCACTAAGCAGGCTCAGCACATAGTGCATGGCGATACAACGTTTACGTGCAGTATGTGCATATAACAATAACCGTATTTAAATCTCTAGCCCAACGGAGACGGAGGGTTGGGATCAGCCCCCACTAAAACATGTCTGCTATAGTGGTGTTCATCTCCCCTTTTCTCGCTCAGATTGTCTTTCCGGCAATAAGTCCCAATATATTCTCCGTTCTGCTGCTTCTCACTTCATTACTGATGGATTAAGAGATAATGAAATTCAAAGTTTTCTTAGGATGGTAACTACATTATATATGGAACATAAATTTGATGAGAGACTTTTCTTTCATTCATTGTCAATCAAGATCACCAATAAAATCATTGACAAGCATTGAAGTTTTATTTTCTCAAGAAGTAGCACGTTGCAAGAGATGGAATTAAGTCGCATATATGAAATGATGGAAGTTTGGTTATTAAGTAATGTTTTCTTGATCGACAAAAACCTGCAATTCCTTTTGAACCTGATATTTTGAAAAGAAAAAAAGGATTTTATTAACTATTGGGTGATTTTACTGACGTCACAAGCCCCGCCCCTTTGGCGGACAAAACTAGTTAAGTACGCTGGCTAGTGCAACCACCTGAGAAGCTGTTGGCTACCCACGCGTGACCTTTGCATTAAAAACACCCTGTCGATATTTTTCCGGCAGTGATGGTGACTTACGAAGTGTGATGTTCGGTGAAAGTGCTCACTATGCGTCTTCTTCTATCACCTTGCATGTATTCATGTATTGGGTTTAAAAATATTAAACCTTTCCCGAAAAACCACAGCATAACTTTTTCAGTTAAAAAAAAATGGTATCGGTGATCATTTATAAATTCGGTTTGTGTTAATCCAATTGCGTGTGTCGACATGAAGACTTCACAAGATAAATCAATATTTTACTTGTCCAACATTTAATACTTCCCTGGTTTTCTTCCTGGGTCTTTGACAATAATTCACCGATATTTAGACAGTCCGATATTTAGCAAGTTGGAATTCCACTTAAAAACGAAATCAATAAAGAGTCAGAAAAACGGTCTCTCCATTAGATTGCCTCATTAATCCCCTGCAGTAAACGGTTTAAAAGCTATCATGAAAGACAAATGTAAAAAACGGAATTGTTTTCTTATGAATAGACCCTAAAAACTTTGGAAGGGAGAGTGAACGAAATTGCCTAGACTGCTACGCGACGGTGCTCACGGCGTGTTAAGCTCAAAATTAAATGAAAAGGTAGTTCGTTTGACCTATGGTAGACTCAAATATTGATGTTGGAAATGAAAGGATCATAATATATGTGATATTGTCTAAATTGAATAAGTATTGATACGTGTACTGATTGTCATAGCAAAGCCAGCAGGGAAACAAGAATATCAGTGTCCTTGAATGTTCTCAAGCCAGGCGGGTTGTCACCTCCGAAGGCAAGCAGCGTAGTTTGTAGTGAATTTGTGTTTGCAGCTTGGCTTGATTAAACTCTGTTTTTACATCACACCTGTTACTTTGTACAGCAAGGACAAAAGGAAGGAATTACAATACTTTGGGCTTTGTTTTATTGTGAGCAGTTGTTGTTGAATCAAACGAAGCACTGAGATGGAAAGTTCTTTATGAAAACTGTTGCAAGCGAACCTTGACAGAGAGTAATGCAATGGATCAGGCAGTAATACGTGCGAATGATACTAATCGTCAATACATTGATATACCATTAGCAGTCGAGGTTATACACCTACTTCTCGGGATCGCCATTTTAATTGTAAATCTCTTTGTAGTGATAGCATATGCAACAGACAGAGATATCCGGCATGTTCCGGCAAATGTTTACATTTTAAATCTTTCCATTTCGGATCTAGTAACCGGATTAGGCCTACTCATTAGATTCTTTTGGGCATATGAATTGGATGCCGTGGTACCAATTTACGAAAATGTGCCGTGCCTTTTTCTGGGAGCATTTTATCACGCAAGCCGTGTAATGTCCACATTAATAGTTATAGAGATTAGTTTGGATCGTCTCAACATGGTGTCAAATCCTTTCCAATATCGCCAAAGGACAGTTAATAGAGCCGCAATTGTTTCCGTAGTTACGTGGATTGTACCTGTAATATATATAACCTGCCTCGTACACATATCTCCTATTGTAGCAAAGTTGTTAAGGGTTGAATACGAAGGTGCTATTTGTTTAGAAACGCAGTTGCCACGTGGATTTGCCTTCTTATCTTTTTGGGGAGACTTCGCAGTACCTTTCACCATCTTGTTTGTTCTTAATACCTTGGTCATAATGAAACTTCGAAAAGCAACGTTGGAGAGGTTCCAAAGACAAAAATCAGAATACAGAGGAGCAAATCATAATGTTTCCTTATCGGAAACGAGCCATCCTTCTAACACCAATATTCCAACAGCGTATGTTGTTTCGGACGGAAACGAGAATACCCCACAAAATATTGTTTTGGGTGTAAAAACCCATAAACAGGATGGTAGAGAAAGAGGTAACGGGAAATTATCATCCCCTCAAATAAGTCCTACTGACAAAAGGATCAATGCAGCCACAAAACGAGAGTTTAAGAAAGTTTACAGGGCAGCAGCCATTTTGAAAGTATTTGTTGGCGTGTACGTTATCTGTTGGATTCCGTTTTACATTATTTTAGGTATATCTCACCAAAACAGTTCAATTCAGGAATGGATTATTCTGCTTGCCTCTGTCATCATTTCTTTCAATTCCTTCATCAATCCAATTTTGTATACATATATGAGCCGAAGGTTTCGACGGCGATTTTTGTTAATGCTTAAATGCCGTAAAAGATGAAAATATTGTAATGTATAAAGAAATAGAAACTACGTGTTCTCAATCGAGGAGAGTGTAACACAAGCAGAAATCTCCAGAAAGATTTTGAGAGGTCTTAGAATTTTCAGAGCAAGTCACAAATCTCAAATATCGGTTGGACTTAAATTACTGTTAACAAGTAGTCGAACGTCGAAAGTTTTTTTTTAAATTTGAAGACATTTAAGGACAATGGGTGAAAAAGTCTTGTTTTACCCTCCATTCATACCCAAAAAGTGATAAAATATTAATCGAAAAAAATAATAATCATATATTGTTTCATATTGTGAATGCCCACAAAACATCTTTGCTTTTATGTATTGTAATAAGCAAGAGTAACACCGATCAAATCGGATTACTATCTGATTTTTTTCGTTAAGTTAAAGGGAAAATTTAAGCAGAAGAATTATTTTCACATGTAAAAGACTAAATCTACTCAGTGTGGTGGTATTTCCATTCAAATCGGACATGTAGTTCTCGAGATATCACCAAACGAAGTTTGCAACGTGATATTTAGGGCAGCAGAGATTTTATAACTTACATTGACAAGGAATATTTTGTTTTCCTTTGTTTTTCAGACTGCCATGTTGACTTTAACGTTAATAGAATTAGGACCTCCCCATGGGGATTGCAAAGTGTAACTATTGCAATCACATTTTGGTTATAGGGGACTGTTGAGAAAATAATAGGCTGTAAAGTTTAGCGAAAAACAAAAGACCTCCCATTAGTAAGGGGATATGATGTCATATGTGCTTGCTTCAAGTTCACCATGTGTTGAAAATGTGACAACTTTACTTGCTCATATCTTTTGAACCCCACATCAGATTTCAATGCAAATTTCACCCAAATGCTAGGAAAAAGTACCTCTCTGACAAATTTGGTCGTAAGGACCAAAAATTTTCCAACCAGTGTAAATATGTGATATGCATCAAAGTGCTACGAAATTCAAACTTTTACTTATTTCGTGACATCACACCGTCAAACAGCTTGTCGATCAAAGTTGCCTGTCGATTAGACCTCACGAAGAAATTGAGGATTATTTGATAATGGTAATTCTGCAATGCAAACCATATTCACAGTTTCACAGGTTTACCTCCAACCACAGGCACCCAACAATTTCCCGATCCATAAACGATCAAAATGGACACCCCCGGAAGGCCGTAACTATCATGTTGATAAGTCAGGACGGCAAGGTCTTATGTGGACTCTTCCTTTACCGAACAAAGTAAACAGAAAACACCATTTAATATCCCTTTAGTTCAAGCGCAGGCTATCAGGAAATTACGAAGAAATACCAACATCGTTATTCGACCGGCCGACAAAGGAGGGGCTTCTACTATTCTAAATACGGCAGATTGCATTAAGGCAGTGGCGTAGCTACTGGGGGGCAGGGGGGGGGGCAAATTGCCCCCCCTGGAAAAAATTTTGGGGAAATTTGATGAAAATGGGGAAATCTGATGAATTTTCTTATTCTTACAAAAATTTCTCAAAATCTTTGGTAGAATAAGATATTGTGAGACATTTTTCATACATAATTCGTATTTTCATGCAACAAATTAACTAAGATTTCGTCAATGTCGCATGAACCGGCCCTACTCGTGTTCCACAGAAATGTCCTCGCCGCGTAGCAGATTGAATGTTCTCTTGTATACGCACTGGGGTTATGATCAGTGCATTTCAGTGCACACATTCAGGTATTTAACAACAGCTGATACAGTGCAACTAACACTGAAAGGCTGTAATCCCGAACTTATCCCTTTGTACACAGTCTCTGTGATGTGCACTTTGGCAATTCAGTAAAAGGATGTGAAAACTGACAAGTCACTACCATAGACCCCCGGGGTTATTATGTTGTTCTACAAGCTATTAGTAGCTACGCCGATTTTACTCTGTGTTCGTAACGATGGATGGGGCTGAAACAATCCATGGCCAACGATAAACTTAAAGTTAGTCTAGAAATTAGAATGAAAGGGATCCATTGGCATACTCAGATTTTGTTACTTAGCCTAATCCTTGGAGGCTTACAGTCTAGTTCGGGAAAATAGCTTTCTGCCCACTTGGGGTGTAACAATAAACGGGTCAATGAGTACCTTGTAGCCTTCTACACTTAACAGACTGCTGTTCTAACAGGATATCCTGTGTGATCGAGCCACTATTAGGCCTCCTTAGTGGCGTGCGAAGGGCATACCATTGGGCCATGCCCCCCTCACAGATGCCACTTTTTCTTTGTTCTTAAAAATACGTAGTCTAACTTTACTAACACAGATTTTATTCAAAAGATAGCATAAGTGGCACCAGATTGCTTATAGGGACACCCAATTTTTCAAGAATTTTCAAAGGGGAAGGATTGTCTCTGCAAGGTCCTTCAGTGATGCCATTTTTTTTTTTTAAATTCCTATAAATAGACCTAGGCAAATTCTGTCAAATTCCAATTTTTACCTAAAATGGTAGACTCTGTTTCCCACTGGTGGCATCGATAAAAAAAAGACAACATGTTTAGATTCTCTTTAAAAACATGAATACGCTATTTTTGGCCATCAGAGGGGTCTAATTTTTCGAAATTTTCTTTACGTTCCACGCCAACCAACGGTGGCGCTTCGTTCAGTCTTTTGGGCAAAATTACATTTGTATGGTCAAATTAGCTCTTAACTCTCTGATCACTTTGCAGTTTGCGAACATATTTTGAAGTGAGCGTTTTATTGCAAAAGACAAAAGAAGAAAGCGACTCGTTAGATTCTTCGTATATGTCAGGAAAATGCTATTTCCGGCCATCTGAGGGGTCTGATTTTCGAAATTTTCTCTACGCTCCGCTCCAACCAATGGTGGCGCTCCGCTTAGATAATCCTTATGATAAAATAACGTTTTGTGGCCAAGAAAACCCACAATTCTGTACCGATCAATGCTCTTTTATTTTGACTTCTAGAAGTGTGCAAATTTAATGACAAGTTTTACTTCGTAAGGTAGCATAAATGGCATAAGAATGCATGTAAAGACACAAAAGTTTCAGTTTTATCCATGAACCACCACGATTAACTTTTAACACTGTTCCTGTCAAAGTCGAAAATCTTGCACCATTTTGCATCTAGGCTCCTTAAAAACGTCAAAAAATTTCCGGACATCCCCTCCCCTTAGACCATACTGCATGCCCCCTTCAGAGAAATTCTGCGTACGCCACTGCGTTACTGCATACAAATAAACCAGATATTGTTTACCAAAATAATATACTTTGTTATTTCCGGTTGCTCTATGTTATACTTTAAGATTAAAATGCAGGTAACATTACAAAATGACATGGTAATGTTGTTATACTTGTAAATTTGCATATTTTATATGAAATACATACACATTGACCGGGAAAGGTTTTGGGGAAATTTCATACCTTTGCCCCCCCCCCTGGAAAAAATCCTAGCTACTCCACTGCATTAAGGAAGACGAACAGCAACTCAGAAATGATCACTTCTTTAAATTGTTGCATGATGATCCCTCGGGATCCTTTTCCAACAAAACCGGGACATTATGTAACCTTTTATCCGAGGATGAAGCTGATATTGTGAAGGAACTTATTCTAAGCAACCCCAGACTAGGTATTTTTACACGTGACCAAAAACCCATAAGTTAACTCAATTACTTGCTGCTCATTTGCCCCGCAATTCCTTTAGATATAGAGAATTTGTCTAAAGATCGAACAAATACGTACCCTAGCCTTAGAGCATATTTGCCTCCCAGCAGACCCATTATTTCGGTAAAGGGACCCCTCACAGAACATTTATCTGGGTACGTTGATTTTATCCTGAAACCACTTCTCAAACATATACCCAGTTACGTACAGGACACTACCAATTTTCTGAAACTCATTAGTTCTGTACGTGACTTCCCCCAAGTCGCATACCTTGTAACCATGGACGTGTGGTCCCTTTATACTAATATACCCAGCAGGAAGGTATTCGGGCTTGTCAGGAATTCCTTCGGGAACTTTCCGTGGATCAACAGACTGTGGATGATTTAGGTCCCATTTTGAATTTCATCCTGTGTAATAACTATTTTCCTTTAACGAGTTTTATCTGCAAGTAACTGGCACTGCGATGGGTACCAAGATGGCGCCTAGCTTTGACAACATTTTTATGCACAAAATTGGACAGGGTCTGTTATCCTCATTTCCCTTTAAATCAGTCGTTAAATTGATGACATTTTCTTTATTTGGACCCATGGTTTAGATACGTTAGGTCGTTTTAAAGAACATGCTAATAACTTTCATCATTCCATTAAGTTTACTTTTCAATAATCTTTGACTGCGATAGCATTCCTGGACGTTCGTGTCAAACGTGAGTTCAATAACCTCTCTACCTCTGTTTATTCCAAACCGACTTTAATCCAAATTATAACAGTTTTCATCCTAAGAGCATTGATCATTCCATTGTATATAGTCACTCCCTACGAATCAAACGTATTTGTTCAGACCCCAGTGACTTTGATGAGCATATTTCCAAGCTCACGGGCTACTATCTCTCAGCTGATTATCCATTATCAAAAGACAGATCAACAGAGCCAAGAAACGTAGCCCTTCAGGGCTTCTCGAGTATCGTATCAAATCACCAGTGCTCGCATTCCCTTTGTGACGAGTTTACACCCCACTGTTAAAAGATCAATAGGTACTCTCTAAAAGGACTACGAGTTCTTAAAAGAAGATGTTTCCCTTTGTGACCACTTTCAACCAGCCTCCCCTTCTAGCCTTCCACCAACCCCCTAATTTGAAAATGTTGCTCACCTCCTCTAGACTCCCGGTAGATCGGAAAACCTTTGGGGGCAACACTGGTTGTAAGAAGCATAGATGCCAAATCTGCTCCCACATCACTTCGTGCTCCAAAGTTTTCCTCCCTAATGTCACGCGACCCATACACCCCCCGGCCCTCACATGTGAGCCACATGTGTAATTCCAGCAACGTAGTTTTATTTTGTATTGAAATGTTTGTAATTTGGGTAACAGGCTCTACTTTCCGTTTAAGATTCAATAATCACAAAAATCTGTTCGAGACAATTTGCCAGGCTTTCCAGTAGCGGAACATTTTAACCTTCCCGGTCACTCTCTTGCTAACCTAAAGTGTATTCTTGAAGAGTCAAATTTCCGTTCCCCAGCATTACGTAAACGTAAAGAAATGGAATGGATTTTTAAGATTTATTCCTTTGTTCAGAATACTGACAAAAACTTAGGACTTCTAACTCCTTACAAATTTTGCAAGGCCTGACCGACCTCTTGACCTGGGTCGGTGTATATATATATATATATATATATATATATATATATATATATATATATATATATATATATATATATATATATATATATATATATATATATATATATATATATATATATATATATATATATATATATATATATATATATATATATATATATACAAAATAAGCAGAAAAAGAGCAATGCCTCTGCCACCAACCAAGAAAGACGAAAACGATGGTACATTCTGTAATCCCGTGCTTTATAGATGAACAAAAAGCAAATAGTAACAAAATACAGAATATGTACAAACTGAACGTTTCGAACCTCCTAGATTCCTTATCGACAGTATAATGGAAAGCTTAACAATGTTACGGAGAGGAAAGTACAAGCGACCTGATCAGCGGTCACGCCTGTTGGCCATGAATGAAAGGTCACGGTTAAGACCGTGGACGTGACTCTCACACCTGAAGATTAGCCTTAATTCTTGTTTTTTACGAATCTCAGTTGTAGAAAAGCCTCCCATCAATATCGCGAATTTTAAATCGTTCACACTGTGGAGGGGTTTGTAGAAGTGTTCTGCGACAGGGAAGCCGGTGCTTTTGTTACGAATGCTAGATTTGTGGTTGTTGAATCTTAGCCTAAATTTGGAGGAGGTCTCACCTGTGTAAGAGATCGTCGGACACTTGTCACACAAAAGAAGGTAAATGACATTGGAGGAATTACAAGAGTACGGGCCCGGTGATAATTGAATTCCCTTGGGGTGGATGTGCACTGTACGCTCTGTGATCATATGGTTGCATACTTGGCAACGACTACTACCACAAGGGAAATTACCTCTGGGAGGGGTAGCCAGGGAAGGATTGAGCTTGGTGTGAACCAAGATTCTGCGTAAACTGGGCGGTTGCTTGTAAGCAGTAACTGGGGGTTCATTGAAAATATCTCTGATAGTGGGGTCTAGGCTGAGATTTCGCCACGAAGTCTTGATTCTTTTGAGTAGGGAGGAAAGTTTAGGGTTATAGGTAACTACAATGGGGATTCGTTTAGTTTCATTCCTGGCACGGGAACAAAGCAGATTGTTTCTATCTAACTGCTGGACCTTACTGAAGTAAGAGTCAATAAGTTTAAAAGGATACCCCCTATGTAAAAGGTATCCAGCAAAATCGACCATGTGTCGTAGTTGGTCGGCTTCGGTAGAGCAGATACGTTTGATTCTTAGGAATTGACTAAAAATGATCGAATGTTTGATATGAGAAGGATGGAAGCTGCCAAAATGTAGATAAGAATGACTGTCCGTGGGTTTTGTGAATAACGAAGTCTTAAGGCAACAGCCTGTGACATGCACAACCGTGTCCAGAAACGGTAATTGAGTTTGTGATTATTCCATAGTGAACTTAATGGAACTATGAAAAGAATTTACAAAATCCTTGAACTTAAGTAATTCCTGTAGGCCATGAGGCCAAATTAGAAAAATGTCATCGATGTAACGAACATAAAAAGAGGGTTTCTTGGGGAAAGCCTCGAGGAGGGGTTGCTCTAAAGAGGCCATGAAGAGGTTAGCGTGTAATTTTTCTAGCACGTAAGTACTGTGTAACCCCACCAGGTAGACCCATAGTATCAGGTATCAATACCCCCACCGAGTATCTGTCTGCATATGTTGACGGCTTTTTACAACCCCTACTCAAATCTATACCCAGTTATATTCAAGATACCACCCACTTCCTCAGGCGTCTCCAAGAAATTTCCCACATTCAAGCAGGTTCATTCTTGGTATCTCTTGATGTTTCATCATTGTATACTAATATCCCACATGAGGAAGGGATTAATGCCTGTCGGGAATTTCTTTTGAAGTACCACCCCCCTAGTAGAGCCAATGACTTAGCTTCCCTAATAGAGTTCATCCTCAAAAATAATTATTTTCAATTTCTTGATAAATTTTACCACCAAACCAATGGGACCGCCATGGGTACTAAGATGGCCCCAAGTTACGCTAACCTCTTCATGGCCTCTTTAGAGCAACCCCTCCTCGAGGCTTTCCCCAAGAAACCCTCTTTTTATGTTCGTTACATCGATGACATTTTTCTAATTTGGCCTCATGGCCTACAGGAATTACTTAAGTTCAAGGATTTTGTAAATTCTTTTCATAGTTCCATTAAGTTCACTATGGAATATTCACAAACTCAATTACCGTTTCTGGACACGGTTGTGCATGTCACAGGCTGTTGCCTTAAGACTTCGTTATTCACAAAACCCACGGACAGTCATTCTTATCTACATTTTGGCAGCTTCCATCCTTCTCATATCAAACATTCGATCATTTTTAGTCAATTCCTAAGAATCAAACGTATCTGCTCTACCGAAGCCGACCAACTACGACACATGGTCGATTTTGCTGGATACCTTTTACATAGGGGGTATCCTTTTAAACTTATTGACTCTTACTTCAGTAAGGTCCAGCAGTTAGATAGAAACAATCTGCTTTGTTCCCGTGCCAGGAATGAAACTAAACGAATCCCCATTGTAGTTACCTATAACCCTAAACTTTCCTCCCTACTCAAAAGAATCAAGACTTCGTGGCGAAATCTCAGCCTAGACCCCACTATCAGAGATATTTTCAATGAACCCCCAGTTACTGCTTACAAGCAACCGCCCAGTTTACGCAGAATCTTGGTTCACACCAAGCTCAATCCTTCCCTGGCTACCCCTCCCAGAGGTAATTTCCCTTGTGGTAGTAGTCGTTGCCAAGTATGCAACCATATGATCACAGAGCGTACAGTGCACATCCACCCCAAGGGAATTCAATTATCACCGGGCCCGTACTCTTGTAATTCCTCCAATGTCATTTACCTTCTTTTGTGTGACAAGTGTCCGACGATCTCTTACATAGGTGAGACCTCCTCCAAATTTAGGCTAAGATTCAACAACCACAAATCTAGCATTCGTAACAAAAGCACCGGCTTCCCTGTCGCAGAACACTTCTACAAACCCCTCCACAGTGTGAACGATTTAAAATTCGCGATATTGATGGGAGGCTTTTCTACAACTGAGATTCGTAAAAAACAAGAATTAAGGCTAATCTTCAGGTGTGAGAGTCACGTCCACGGTCTTAACCGTGACCTTTCATTCATGGCCAACAAGCGTGACCGCTGATCAGGTCGCTTGTACTTTCCTCTCCGTAACATTGTTAAGCTTTCCATTATACTGTCGATAAGGAATCTAGGAGGTTCGAAACGTTCAGTTTGTACATATTCTGTATTTTGTTACTATTTGCTTTTTGTTCATCTATAAAGCACGGGATTACAGAATGTACCATGGTTTTCGTCTTTCTTGGTTGGTGGCAGAGGCATTGCTCTTTTTCTGCTTATTTTGTGTATTTATTTTCCACCAACGCACGGACTTCACCATGTTATATATATATATATACCAATTTGATTTATATATATATATATATATATATAAATATATATATATATATATATATATATATATATATATATATATATATATATATATATATATATATATATATATATATATATATATATATATAAATCAAATTGGTAAAGCTGGAAAATCTGGCTGAGGTGAAAAAACGATGTTGACTCCACCGGGATTCCAACTCGGGACCTCCCGCTTTCTAGTGCGGACGCTCTAACCACTGAGCCATGAAGCCAAGTTGGTTTGGCCTTTGTTCAAATGACAGATGAAGCAACTCGCAATTCACCTCCTGAGCAGGCGTCTAATTTTTTGGAACAGCACTAGTTCTCGTTTGACGCAAGCCCAACCAAAGATCAAAGTTGATGCTATCCAGCTGAACACAATTGTATATATATATATATATATATATATATATATATATATATATATATATATATATATATATATATATATATATATATATATATATATATATATATATATATATATATATATATATATATCGTTTTTTCACCTCAGCCAGATTTTCCAGCTTTACCAATTTGATTTATATATATATATATATATATATATATATATATATATATATATACATATATTCTTATATATATACATACATCCTAGTGCAGTGCTCGATGTCTTCAAGACAGAACGCACTTTCAGTATTGAGTTCTATACAATATTCAGTGGTTGCTACACGATGTTTCATGATCAAAGGTTTTCATCACCCAATTCAGTCATGCTATCTCTACTCGGCTGGCATGTTTTCGCCATGTCTGTAATTGCTTATAAATTATGTTCTATTCTTCAGCAAATTTTGGCCCACGAACTTTCTCCCAATTTTTGATTTTTCATCCAAGCACAAATTGAATTTTTATGAGGCCTTTTATAAATGTTTGATTCTCTTAAAATCGACCAAGTTAGCTCGTAATAACTATTGCCACTCCGTAATCCCAAGATGTGTTATGAGAGCCTAGTCTCTTTGCTTAACCTTTTGATTGTTTATGGCAGGGTTGTCCAACCTTTCTCAGCGGTGGGCCACATGTAATGGTTATGATGGACGATGGGCCGCATTCTATACTCGTTTTTTTTTTTTTCAATTTTTCCCGACGCCCGAGGAAACAAAATGCAATCATTGCGCGTAGGGAACATTATTCATTTTCGTTTTTGATTGAACAAATAAGTAAATTTTAGCAAAAATTGATGGTGTCGGGCAGAATATTCGGACTAAGTTTTTTTTTCCCCTCCTGAATCATTCTTAATCCGCCCCTGTGGACAACACTCCAATGTAGCTACATGTAGCAGACATTTGAAATGAATTATTTCATTCAAAAGTAAGTAGCGGACGGCGAAGCCTCAAGTAGTCATCAATTAATCTGCTTATTGAATAATTTTGCAATATAGATTATTTCTGAAGGGCCGGACGGAACCTTTTCGCGGGCCGGACCGTGGCCCGCGGGCCGTAGGTTGTACTACTCTGGTTTATGGCATTTTTGTGACAACTAAATCTCTCTTTGACCCTGCTAATCACACTTTCAATACAAAACAATACAAAGTACAAAAGTTTTCCCTTCCTAGTACAATAGTTCACCATTTCGGGTGACATCAGGTGTTTACAAATGAAAGCTTGTGTCAAAACGCAAACCCATTGAACCTAGTATGTGTAGTTCAAGGTAAATGGTTTAGGTTTACATGATGGTACCCCCACACAAAGATAGGCTGAAGTGCATTTAAAGGCTAAGATTGATGATCTGTACAATTCGTTAGTGATCAGTGTAGGAACTAGAAACGTGTAAAGCGATAGCGATCTAGGCATCCACCGACAGTGAAACGAAAGTAGTCTTCTGGTCACGATGGCATCCACGTACAAAACTTATGAAAAGACTTTATGACTTGTGTCTAACGAAAGGTTATATCCATATGACGTCACGAGCAGAAAGTGAGCTCCGATAAAGGAACGCGGTTATCATGAGAATGCAATTTACACCAACATCTGTAAACTTGTGTTAAGTCATGACATTATAAGGTCATTGTTCTAACCCCCCCCCCCTCAAAATGACGTCGATACATAAGGTTCAATGCTTCTTATATGTCACGTGGAGGTATAACTCACTTGCGGAATATTAATTGGAAATGTAAGAGGTCTAGAACTGGGCAAAGACTTAAGACCTCAGTTGGAAACCAGATTCTACTTTGCTCTTTTGGATCATGCTTTACCACTGAAAGACTACTTAAGCAAATTTAATGTTGATTTTATTTGACGCTTAAAAAAGTTTAAAAATGGGTTGTTTAAGCAGGGATATGTTTGGTTCAAGCGTCATCAATTTCTTTTAAAAGTAACTTTACCATAATTTAGATGGCAGTTTTTTCAAGGGAATATTTCCAGTTTTTACTTTTAATTCAGTGTTTTAACAGTGTCTAGTAACTTTTAAAACAATAGAAATTCCCGTTTGTTTGCTTAGTTAGGTGTTATCTCATCCGGGTATTGCTTGTATTTTTTAATTACAGAACCAGTAATCGATACCGAATTTGAATGCAAAACGTGTATTTACGCTATTATAAAACCGTCGTTAATTTGAACAATTATCGCTATTCTATTTACTCCTGGTTAAGTTTCCTAGCAGTGTTGTAATGACTCGAGTCAAAGATGTAACTCGAGTCTGACTCGAGTCACGATTTCAGTGACCCGAGTCTGACTCGAGTCCCAAACTCACGGGACTCGACTCGAGTCACCACTTGCCAAAGACTCGACGTGACTCGAGTCACAGAAGAGAATGACTCGACTTGACTCGAGTCTTTGTCCACAATGACTCGAGTCACACCCGAGATTAATAAAACAGAAACTAAAATTTGTTTTCATCATTGGACGCAAACCAACGGCCGTTAATTACTGCTTTATCCATTATGCGCTCCTATCTGTACATAAGGGGATCCTAACATACAGCTCTGCTTAACATGTGTAGCGCCGTCAATTTCACGCGTACAACAAACTTCTCGAAGCTGAGTGCCCTGTATGTGTAGTACTAGTGGTACCGTGCCAGTGTAAACATTACGATTTCCCTAGGCCTAGACCTAAGTGTCTGGCCTAGTACACTACGCTCCACAGATAGATGACTGATTTCCCTCGCCTCTGTACTAATATGTGGTATTTTGACTTGAAGTAGCTGAAGGTGTGACGAACAAAATTTCATTTCAATGTAGTCCTATTTAGTTGGTAATATCTGTTATTGGTATCGAGGATTTTGATTAACGAAATCAGTTTGTTACTGGGACACCTGTGTGACCTGTGGCTTCTGATGAATCACAGCAGTGGCGTAGCTGGGATTTTTTCCAGGGTAGGGGGGGGGGGTAAAGGTATGAAATTTCCCCAAAACTTTTCCCGGTCAATGTGTATGTATTTCATATAAAATATGCAAACTTACAAGTATTACAACATTACCATGTCCTTTCGTAATATTAACTGCATTTTAATCTTAAAGTAAAACAGAGCAATCGGAAATAACAAAGTATATTATTTTGGTAAACAATATCTGGTTTATTTGTATGTACTAACGCAGTGGCGTACGCAGGATTTCTCTGAAGGGGGAGGGGCATACAGTATGGTCTAAAGGGAAGGGGTGTCCGAAAATTTTTTGACGTTTTCAAGGAGCCTAGATGCAAAATGGTGCAAGATTTTCACCTTTGACAGGAACAGTGTTAAAAGTTGAATCGTGGTGGTTCATGAGGATAAAACTGAAACTTTTGTGTCTTGACATGCATTTCTTTATGCCATTTATGCTACCTTACGAAAAAAAAACTTGTCATTAAATTTGCACACTTTTAGGAGTCAAAATAAGAGAGCATTGATCGGTTTTTGTGGGGTTTTTTTTGCCACAAATAGTAATTTTGTCATAAAGATTATCTAAGCGGAGCGCCACTGTTTGGCGCGGAGCGAAGAGAAAATTTGGAAAAATCAGACCCCTTATATGGCCGGAAATAGCATTTTCCAGGCTGATACGAAGAATCTAGCCAGTCGTTTTCTTCTTTTGTCCTTTGCAATAAAATGCTCACTTCAAAATATGTTCGCAAACTGCAAAGTGATCAGAGAGTTAAGAGCTAATTTTACCCCAAATATGTTATTTTGCCCAAAAGACCGAGCGAAGAGCTACCATTGGTTGGCACGGAGGGTAAAGAAAATTTCGAAAAATCAGACCCCTCAGATGGTTAAAATAGGGTATTTATGCTTGTAAAGAGAATCTAAACATGAAGTCTTTTTTATCGATGCCACCAGTGGGAAACAGAGTCTACCTTTTTAAGTAAAAATTGGAATTTGACAGAATTTGCTTAGGTCTATTTGTAGGAATTACAAAAAAAAATTGGCATCACTGAAAGACCTTGCAGCCCGGACAATCCTTCCCCTTTGAAAATTTTTGAAAAATTGGGCGTCCTTATAAGCAATCTGGTGCCACATATGCTATCTTTTGAAGTAAAATCTGTGTTAATAAAGTTAGACTACGTATTTTTAAGAACTAAGAAAAAATGGCATCTGTGAGGGGGGCATGGCCCAATGGTCTCCCCTTTGCACGCCACTAAGGAGGCCTAACAGTGGATCGATCACACAGGATATCCTGTTAGAAAAGTATTCTGTAAAGTGAAGAAGGCTAAAAGGTACTCATTGTCCATTTATTGTTACACTCAAAGTGAGCAGAAAGCTATTTTCCCGAACTAGCTTGTAAGCTTCCAAGGATTAGGCTAAGTAACAAAATCTAAGTGTGCCAACGGATCCCGTTAATTCTAATTTCTAGATTAACTTTAAGTTTATCGTTGGCCATGGATTGTTTCAGCCCCGTGCATCGTTATGTACACAGAGTAAAATCGTACAACTACTGCTAGCTTGTAGAAGAACATAACAACCTCGGGGGTCTACGGTAGTGACTTGTCAGTTTTCACATCCTTTTACTGAATTCCCCGAGTATAACCTGAATAACAGCTTCCTGTGCACTGAAATGCACTGATCATAACCCCGGTGCGTATACAAACACAAGAGAACATTCAATCTGCTAAGCGGCGATGACATTTCTGTGGAACGCGAATTGGGCCGGTTCATGCGACACTGACGAAATCTGATTTAATTTGTTGCATGAAAATACGAATTATGTATGAGAAATGTCTCACAATTTCTTATTCTAACAAAAATTTTGAGAAATTTTTGTATTATTAAGAAGATGCATCAAATTTCCCCATTTTCATCAAATTTCCCCCCAAATTTTTCCAGGGGGGCAACTTTTCCCCCTGCCCCCTCTCCCAGTAGCTACGCCACTGAATCACAGTTTAGGCCTATTATAATTTTCACTTGTTAACGTAACATTGGGGCCTTAGTGTCGTGTAACTGGTAGCAATGGTGTTTATACGTTCGCAGCAAGATTAATTAATAGGGTGTATCGCAGGTCTATATGATGAGGTTATGTGCGGAAGCACATCTTGCCTAGTTTGTGTTGTACATGTATGGCTTGAGACTCAATGAAGGCTTGATAGTGTAGTGTAGGAGTTTAATGGGTACTTGATTGTATCTGAGTGTTCTTGTATGACAAACATATTATTAGATGAATTATGTCATTGCTCAATATGTAAAGGTTAATATAGTACTAACTTACAGATAATGTTTGTATTCCAATCTTCACATTTTGGGTTGTGAAGTCAAATCTCACTTGAAAGTACAGGAGTGGACATCAGTCACCTTCTTAACCCCTCCCCCATAAGCGCACAATGCGGGGTTACAGGGGGGCACTCGCCCTCCCAATTCGGGTGAAAGGAGTTGGTCTATTTGGGCAAAACATGGGCAAAGCATGATAAACAGTGACATTCGGGCAAACCATGCTCTTGCCCCCTCATAGAAAATTACCCTCGTACGCCTATGCCCCCCCTCCTCCAACAAAAGTGTGCAGTCGCTTAGCAAAGGACTGCATTTGCAAAAGATTAACCCATCACGTACCATGGACTCGATGCCAACACAACATGTAAGAGATCAGGTGACTTGGAGTGACTCAAAGAAAATAAACACATTATGACTAAGGTGACTCGAGTCACAAGACCACTCAAGCTTTCGAAAGACTCGAAGTGACTCGACTCGAGCTGAGGGAAGACTCGACATGACTCGACTCGACTAGAATTGCTAAAGACTCGACATGACTCGAGGCGACTCCAAGCTTTCCAAAGACTCGAGGTGACTCGACTCGAGCTGAGGGAAGACTCGACATGACTCGACTCGACTAGAATTGCTAAAGACTCGACGTGACTCGAGACTCGACACCTTGTGACTCGAGGTGACTCGTGACTCGACATCAAGTGACTCGATTACAACACTGTTTCCTAGTAAAACTGGTTAAACTAATTCAAATCCTAGTTACTTTAACCACAATTCGTGTTAATTTAATCAGGATTTGCATTAGTTTAACCAGGATTTCATAGACCATTTACCCAGGATTATGTTGAAGTGAATATAACACCGACCCTGGTTTACTTTAATCCCGGTGCGGTAAGACTATTTGTGCTAAATAAACTCCACGACTTCCAATCTGCAATATTTTACTGATCTTACATGACAAATCACAGTTTTAGCTCATCTTTTAACCTGTCAACCTACCGAAATATGTTTCATCCAACTGTAATATGAAAAACTTATTAAAAAATCTTTGTCCATCGTGTGGCATCTGAACTCATTGATTTTTATTTAGTTTAAGCTTAAGTGAAGACCACTTAATCGGTTCATTTGTATAGAAAAGAGCCAGTCACTCCATTAGATGTTGATTTTGATAAGCTCCCTTTTAAAAATCAAAGCTTACGCTTTATTTCAATGAAGGAACTGGAGTTTGATTTTGACAGCCAGTAATTTCCTTTCGACTAAAAGAAATAATAGATGGTTCGGACATTGCTTTCGACACAAGAAGTTCCATTTAATGTGGAACAGAGTAGATGATAGTTAGTGTGCACTTCTTGTGGTAAATGTCACATCGGTAGTACATGTGACACATCAGAACTGAAAGAAGTACTCAAATGGATGGTCAAACTGCTGTTGAAAGTCGTAATAGTAATTTTTAATTTATAAAGAGTTGCTTAATCTACACTGTGGACTTCTTATATGACCTTAAATTCATTTCTTTGTTACGGCTTTGTGGAGTTTCAAGTTAATCGTTCGCGTGGAAACTCAAAATTCGGTAAAATATTTTTGCTTTGGGGATAATTGCAGTGATCGATAACACAATAACTGAATTGAGCGATTGATTAGAAGTCACTGAAACACGTAACTTCGAAAGTGATGGATCACTTTACGATGAGTAACAATGGCACTGTTCGTGAACACATTAACATACCAGTTGCGGTGCAGATTCTCCATGTTATTCTAGGAGTCGCCATAATCGTTGTTAATACAGTTGTAATGATAGCATACACTCAAGACAGACATATCCGACTTGTTCCAGCAAATGTATACATTTTGCATCTGTCAGTATCGGATTTTCTTACTGGGATCGTCCTACTCTCAAGGTTCGTCTGGGCAGTGACGTCAGATGCAGTGGTGCCGTTGTATGGAAGCGTCCCATGCCTTTTACTAGGAGCATTTCATCACGTACCTATCATGTTGTCTTCACTGATAGTTATAGAAATTAGCTATGATCGTCTAAAGATGGTGTTAAATCCTTTCAAATATCGTCAAAGGTCTGTTCGTAGAGCAGTTATCGTCTCCATCTTTACATGGTGCATACCCGTCACATATGTGTGTTTCTTCATATTCGTGTTTCCCCTACTGCCACATCTGTTCCAAGTTGAGTTGGAGGCCGCAGTTTGCTTAGAAACCCATTTACCACGCGTACTTGTTTTTGTGTCTTTTTGGAGAGACTTCCTTATACCCCTTTTCACATTATTTGTTCTTAATAGTCTTGTTATCCTAAAACTTCGAAGAGTGACTTTGGAGAGGTTCCAGAGACAAAAGTCAGAATACAAGCTAAAAATGCCCGAGGTTTCAACCACGAGAACGAGCAGTCGCTTTGATAATGATCAAGAAACCATATTCACAATCTCGAACGTAAAAGAGAATATTAAACAAAATAGTTCAAAAACTGTCGATGAACACTTGTTAGATGATCGGAAAAGTTCCTCCTTACAAAAAAATCCGACTGAAACGAGAATCAAGGAAGCAACGAAACGAGAGTTTCGAAAATTTTACAAAACTGCAGCAATTTTGAGGGTGTTTGTAGGGGTGTACTTCTTTGGTTTGCTGCCGTTCTATGTTATATTAGTTACTGACCAATACATTAAAATTCCTGAATGGTTTACAATTTTGGCAACAATCAATTTGTCTTTCAATTCCTTCATAAATCCATTCTTGTATGCATACATGAGCAGAAAGTTCAGACGTCGTTTTTTGTTAATGTTCAAGTGCCGTAATTTATTGTGACCAAGGAGAGAGCAGTTTTTATGCATTTACCTTTACAGAACTCTCCACCCAGCCACCACCAGAGACAAGCGTGTCATTGCACCTAACAGCAATAAATGCTGGTGGCTATATTTACCTTTACGAACTTTGTGTCCCCAACAAGAGACAAGCGCGTTTCATTTCACCATACAGCAACCAATGCAGGCATCTGAATTGTAAATCGGTCGGGTACGCACGTAGGTCTGCTCATTCCGCGTGTTTGGTCTAACGGTAAGAGCATCCGCCTCTCGCGCGGAAGGCCCGGATTTTATTCCAGGTCGTGTCATACCAAAGACTCTAAAAATTTGTGTGATGCTCCGCATAAGCAATGGAGTAGGAAAAACAAGCCAGTGAGCCACAACTGGAAAAAAGGCCGTGGCCGGCTCGACTTGAACCAAAAGGTTGGAAACTGGGCCGTAAAACTCCATCTAACTTACGAACTAACGTCTAACGTAGGTCTACTCGTGGTTGTAGCGTGCCTCACCGTTTTCATCCTTAGACGAGACCACATTAAAGAGCAAGAGCAATCGTCCGAAACTTGTTTTGATACAACACCAAAATCTCATACATTTCGTTATATTTTTCTCTCGGTCATCTTTCATTATATTTCAAAACTTGAACATTGTACATTTAAGGTCAACAAGTAGTTATTTCTGGTAAATTTCACAATTTTGGAGGAAAAATATTGTCACGTCATTGTCAAACGCTATTCCTGAAACAGATAAATTATACTAATCTTATTACATTTAATGAGATTTCATTCTTCTTTCATTCATTAACGTTACATTCTGGAACAGATTTGCATTGTCGGACAAAATAACTTTCTGCATCGAAAAACGGTAACTCAAGATCACACCCACTGTCTGCCAGTTACCTACCCCCGAAATAATGCTCACCGACGGGTGGCGTATATTATTGTGCACGTAGGCAAAATGGCCCCATTCCTCGTACCTGGTATTCTTATTTCGTACTGTTTGCTAGTATATTTGAACAAGAGGAAAGTCAGGATATACAGTAACAAAGAAATCAATTCACATGTCCTTCTCTTCGAAAAAAAAGGAGAGAAAGGGACGTGGAAGATGATAGTCTTTTTTCAACTTTATATGCCAGCTGTTATGTTAAAAGTCGACAATTTTAAGTTCAACCATGCGTGAAGTGATGATTCAAATTTGTGGAAGAACGAATGGAAATATTTTCCCTCATTCATTGTCACACAATTACTTATTATCATAATTTCTAACTAAACAAATTATTCAATTACAAAAAACGGATGATATATTTAACTTTAAAATTTGACCTTCAAAAATGTAAAAACAGAATAATATTAAACCATACACAAAATCCAAACCTAATAAATTAAACCAGAGCATCCGAACACGCTCCCTGATAACCGCTTTTAAGTTCTTCAAAATGTTTGAAATTAACAAATAGTTCCTTAAATAATTGGGTACGTAGACTGGTAAGGTACTAAACGTTATTTCTTTTTCTTACAACGGAAAACATAGAACTACTTCATTACAAAATGGATTTTGTATGTCAAAAATATCCGGAGAGGGTACCCCTTCTGGCAGTAACCTGTGACTATAGATTTGTGACACATGCTACGAGTGTTAAGTCCCTTCATTCCAACATCTTTTCGCACCTGGGACAAGAAGCCTGTCCTTGTATGACAGAATGAGCCTTTTCGAAAAAACTATCCCCGACACCTTGTCGAACGTGTGGCAAGGAGCCTGTCTCTTTCTTGCGAAAAAGCGGATAAAGATCTTGTATTGGCTGTATTGTTGTCAAAAAGGACAACAAGTTCTCCAAAAGGGGTTGTT
Organism: Holothuria scabra; assembly: GCA_037179385.1. Classification (NCBI taxonomy): domain Eukaryota; kingdom Metazoa; phylum Echinodermata; class Holothuroidea; order Aspidochirotida; family Holothuriidae; genus Holothuria; species Holothuria scabra. Next base: position 2,974,441 of record CM074183.1, read on the forward strand.
TCAGGCTGCAAGATAGACATAGAAAATTCCTGTTGAAAATCGAACTTGTTGCAGTTATTTATTGGTATCATCAATTGATTGAGTTCACGTTTTAAGTCATGTCTGAATACGCAACGGTAATATTTCTAAATTTGAGTTAATTCCATAGCTTACAAGAATGTTTTGCATATAATTTCAAAGAGCTTAAGTATTATTTGCCCTTATGAAAGAGATGTTTAAGTGTTACGATATGGTTTGCTACAAAATGAAAATTTAATGTTCATTTTTTTTGCAAACATATTCTAAGGCTATGGCATTGATAAGGTAAAGATCTATATCAGTAGGAATAATTCTATGAATGAACCTTTTCTTAAACCAATCTCTCGATTTCAGATTTCATAACTGGATTGAACTTGATCGCAAGATTTGTTTGGGTTGTTGGATTGGGTGCCGTATTGCCATTATACGAAAGTGTGTCATGTATTTTACTAGGTGGACTTCACTACGACTCTTTTGTCTTGTCGTCTGTGATCGTTATAGAAATTAGCTGGGACAGTCTCAATGTGTTGTCGAATCCATTTATATATCATCAAATGACTGTTTTTCAAGCGTGTTTTATTTCTGTATGTCCGAGGTGTGTGCCAGTAATGTACATAATTATGTTATCTCACATTTGTGGTGGGGGATTTGGGAATTGATGAGTATTGAAAAAAAGGGAGCTTGTTTAGAAACCAACTTATTACGCGCATTTGTAATCTTATAGTTTTGTTGGGACTTCCTAATTCTTTTATCAATCTTGTGTGTTTTAAATAGCTTAGTAATACTGAAACTCCGAAAATCTACTCTGGAGAGGCTTCAACAGCAAAAGGAAGAATACAAAGGAAAAAGAAGTGAAACTCCCTCTTCCCAAATTAAGAACTTTCATGAAATATTACAAACCGTTGTGGAAGGTAGAGAGAACACCTCACATAGCAACAAGTTTTAACTGAAGATGCCCTCTGAAGCGGATGAGAGTGCATTGAGAGGGGACCATACCTCACAGGAGCAAAGTTCTAATGATGCAAGGATGAAAAAAGACTCAAACAAAGAATTTATGAAAGTTCGCAGAACTGGAGCAATTTTGAAAGTGTTTGTTGGAGCATTCTTCATTTGCTGGATGCTATTTTATGTTATTGTAGTTGTTGATCAATTAATTCCTTTTCCTAAATGGGTAATAATCTTAGTCTCTCTCAACATTGCTTTCAGTTCCTCAATAAATCCATTTTTGTATGCATACATTAGCAAAACGTTCCCTCGTCGCTTTTTCTTGATGTTAACTTGTGGAACAAAGTGAAATCAGTAATAGTTGATTGTATCACAAGAGAAAACTCTTGAGATTAACTTTCTCCGAGTGTAAAATAAAATATACAACGTACTCAACGTTCTCGTAGATACAATTTTCATCGAAGCTTGTTGTTGTGAAAGATATGTATACAGCCTTGTAAAAATGAGTTAAAACTAGTTTCATTCTTCTTAAGAAAAAAATCAAGTCTAAAGTTATTAAGTATGTTTGGCCAAATGTGAATTGGTCTTTGAAGGCATTCCCCAGTCCATTTATACTCGGAAATAATTCTCAACTTTTGTTAGTCTTTAATGGTCAGGTGACCGTGAGATATACATCTTAGGCTACTCCATTCTACTTGGGGTTGTGCTGTTTTATTATTTGCTTTTTGTTTTATCGTTATGTTTAGTAGGATGACCAACTCTGAAACTTTGCATTAGAACAATGCTTTCAATGGAAGAACTAAGACTGTACACTCGAATATCACTTGCACTGACCCTCCGATACGATCGTGTATTATCATGTACTAATACATGATCCGTCATCGTTTACCCTTTAATTATTAAAATTAAGCATACTACCATGGTTGATGTAAAAGCTTTTTCATTCCTTTGCAGACCCCCAGTCTCGGGCAAAACTCATTGGGACACCCCCGATCCCCTTTCCAGTACTGACAACAGCCTGTTCACAGCCTAAAGTCACTCTTTCGGTACAACATTGGGAGGGGAGCGGGGGATTCCATGATTGCCTTCTAACTGAGATTGCAATAGTTGTTTCTTTCAAGATAGCACCTCCTTCTTGAATTTGGGCACCTATTGTGCTTCCAGCAGAAAAGCATGCCAGAATGCCGTTATTGTTTTCATGCTAAATATAATTCTTGTTACCATGTTGATTTCGTCAAACCCCTTTTGAACTATCAAATCAACAAAGGCAAGAGGAACCGTATGAGTTATCTTGACGAAAAAATTTCATTCGGTTGGGCATTTGGTTGCCAAATGTTTGTACCAGTGAATTCAAATCAGAATTAAAACCAAAGTTAAATCAAAGTTAAGGACGTAAGATGAAATTTACATAGCAGTTTTCGGCAACCTTAGTTAGATTAGATGGAGTTTTATGGCCCATTGTCCAACCAACTGGTTCAGGTCGAGCCGGCCAAGGCTTATTCCAGTTGTGGCTCACCAGCTTGTTTTTCCTACCCCATTTATGTTGGGAGTGGGCACCAAGCACAATGGTAGTAGGTTCCGTTTTAAAAGTCTTCGATATAACCGGTCCAGGACTCGAACTCCCTACGTCCCAACTGCAGGTCTGTTGCTTTAACCACTTGATCATGCAGTCGGCCACATTCGAGGGGAGCAGACTTTCTGAAATAAATTATGAAGTTGGTACGCCCGGCCGACCGATTGTGACATCCACCGGTAGCTCAAACGTGATTATTAATACTAAATCAATCACAACACCTTCGACCACATTTTCAGGAGAATGTGCTCTAAACTATGAAACTTTCGCTCACTTGCAATAGCTGATAAAATGGGAGCCACTGAGAGTCCAAAAGCTCAAGCGTTGGACGCTGGAAACGCCAACGCTTGAAACGCTTTTGGAGTGAGAGCAGCTTAAGTTTGACATATAGAGGAATCCGATCAGCGCTTTAGTTTAGTGACTGTTTTCAGCCATTAGCGGGGTCCATCAGCCTTAAATCGTCTTCATTTATTGTCTCATTGAACTTCAAACCCTTATATTCAGTGCAATTGAAGGAATCAAGATACAATTTAGTGTGCAACCATCCATGATACAGGTAAGCAAGGAAATTGAAAGATTAAAGGTAACGGACCCCAGTTATGCCAGACTGAAATCAGACCATCACTTGCTTTCCGGATTCGTCTATACCTTTCGCTAAATACTGTTACCATCAACAACTTGGTTTTCGCGTCCGCTACTCAAATGAAGTTCGAATATTACCAGGAGACTTTTATTCCGCGTAGTGGAAATCTAAAGAGCAGAAATTTCAAGACACGGAAGTCAGCTCGACCACGTTAACTGTGGGTTAGGACGCCACGTTGTGTTATCTAAAGCCCCTTAAGCCCGGTAAACACCGCCACGACTAACGGAGACTCTCCGTCGTGGACAATTTGCATAAATCCTAGACACCGATTGCATCCAACTAAGACTGAACATGTTCAATCGGACCGACGGCTTACGAAACAACGGAACTCTAACGGTGAAACTTGCCACACCGCCAGGAATACAGCCGACGGGACATCTTGTCGCTTGGTGTCGTAGATGTTGTGGCAATGTGTACCGGCCAACTCCTTGCGACGAGATTATACAGACACGTCACACAGAGTGCAATTCTTAGCTTAAAGTTCCCCATATTCTTGCAACGAGAAACTGGCACTGTAAAAATTGCCTCTGTAACAACTAGCGAGGGTCTCCCCTACTCCAAAAAATCGGGCTCTCTGGCCGTTTCCGGTACGCTTCGCGCCAACCAATGGTGAAGCTCCGCTTAGATAGTCCTGCTGGCAATCAGTTCCCCCGCCTCTCTAATATATATTTTTTTCGTTCGACCGCGCTTGGGCAAATTGCATAATCGTTGACGTTTGTGGAAACAAAATATATAAAATGAGTGTGCCCTTTTAATGTGGGGCCCTCCCTCAAAAAAGATCCAAATCCACCCCTGCTGTGACTGCTTAATTTGCGTAATTTCTATTTTCGTTCCAAAATATTGAAGATATTCGCGATCAGTGTTTTAAGTTTGAAAGAATAAAACAATTACGTTGTTGTTGTCATTATTATTATTGTTGTTCAATTGTGGTTACCGTATGTCGAGTTATCATGTTGTTAGATGTACCACATACAGTGAACAATTATATACTCACAATGTGCAATCCCTGGCTTTTTCAAGTTGTAGACTGTGTTTTATACCGTAATGGTGATGCGCTAATGTAACAAAGACATTAAATATGCTGCAAAGATGCACGCGAGCTCATAGCAGAATTTTACAATGCCGTTTAGGACTTTAGTGGTGCGGTAACCCCCTTTAGGTTTTTAGGTCAACTTGACAAATACAATAACTCCCTGGATGTAAAGGTCAATAACGGGAGGTTAAAAAACTTACATACATTGATATATTATGCGGATGCGACATATAGCAGTTATTTGCGCGTGTTGCGCTGGTCTTAAATTCGATGAATATCGTTTCTATTTAAATAACATTCGGTTTCTGCTGCCTCGTTCTTAGCTTACCTAAAACAATGCGAACCCATATTTCCATTTGTTAAAATTTTTTAAGTTATCGTGCCTTCTCGCTCTCCACACTTTAGCTGCGTAAAAGATGTTGGTACTCCCCTTTATCTGTATATCTAAATCAATGATTTCGTCGGAACCTCGTTAAAACCCAAGCTTCCAGGAAGTTTCAAGTAGGCCAAGGAATGAATGGCTTGCTTAAAGAAACAAAGCTTGAAGTTGATATGGGCTCTCCTCCAGTTTTTTTTTTTTCATTTACTATATTGTCGCGCCAATAATATTGTGAGATTAGTATCCATTATTATCCATTGAATGATATGCATACTTTTACCTGGAAATTCTTATATCCATTTGCAGAAAATGTTTTTCTCACTCCAATTTATTATTCTTGGTTCGTATTCTGAATGTATAAATTTCCTAATATATCAATTTGCTTAAGTAGGCGAAGCAATGGCCTCTTTACACTATAAAAGCAAAACGGTAGCTTACTCAATCTCTAATGGAGTGAAAAGTGTGAATTTTCTCCATTAGAGTGTCCATCCAGCCCAAGAATAGTGAAATTCGCGACAAAAGAGTGAAATCACTCCAAACGAGCGAGGTTTCACTCTTAATGAAGTACCCACAGTAATCATCCGTTCATAAAAAGTTTGACGGATGAACAGCTACACACCAGGAGCTAACCAAAAATGACATAAGAAACTGACCACTTCTTGAGTTGACCCATGTATTTTGTGCATCTCAGTTTAGCCTCTGGACTGCATATGCAATGAGAATGAAATTACTAACCTGGCTTAAGACACCCCTATTGGTGTCATACATAGGCCCTAAGCCTATGACGTGTCGAAGAAGTACAGGAATACGAGATGACGAGATTTAGCCTCTGGACTGCATATGCAATGACAATGAACTTAAACCTGGCTTAAGCAGCCTCCTCTACTGGTGTCATATATAGGCCCTATATGCCTATGACGTGTAGAAGAAATACATGAATACAAGATGACGAGAAAAGATGAGATGAGATGGTACAATCTGAAAAGTACAAACAAAGGAAAAACTACTCCAGAGCACGAGTTACACTCAAATATTCTGCATAATACATGAATATTCAAAACCATTCAGGGACCCCTTACCCTCAATGTTCTTTAATAACACTCTCTAAAGGTTTTTGCTAATGAAGGTAATACACACATTTCCTCTATGGCAATTTTCTGACTACAATTTCAACTTCACATACACAGTAGCCGACTACAACCACACTTTCCCATCATTTCAACACCACGTGACTTATACGGACTCACAGTACTTTGAAAGGTACTCCCTACCATTCAACTTGGTGTACCTCATTCATAAAGTTGCTAAAGCTTACGCGGTCATCACCTGCAACAGTGTGACAAAGTTTTCACAACAGAAAACATTTACATAACCCATGAAGAAGGTTACTTATCACCCCTACAGGGATCCTTTACTCCCAAATTACTCTCCATGAGGTCCACATAGGCCTCTTATATAAGTATAACATAAACCTACGACGTTGGGCTTCTGCTAACCCCTGGGTGTTGATTGTCAATGATGCGTTCACACACCACCGTTCCGTTCTTCAAAAAACGAATAGCGCCCCAACATGAAACAAAAAATAAATGTCATCCAGGACAAAAAGTGACCATTGCAGGCATTCGTAGTGATTTCCCTTGTTCGGAGAGAATTTCACTATTCTTGGAGTGAATTAACACTCTATTGGAGAGAATCCACACTTTTCACTCTTTTAGAGAGTGAACAATTTCACTTAATCACTGTGAAGTAATGACACTTGAAGTGAACATTTATACTCTCATGTATATTTTATATTCGCTGTTTTGGGTAACCCAATAGAGTTGTGGGCTCAAGGGTCCTTCACCATACGTATGAGTTGTAATGTAGGTCTGAAAAAAAAAACCGTTTTTACATTCCAGGTAGCAATTCTGGGAACATTTTGGGTTCATTAATTAGATTGATTAGATGGACAGTTTGTAGAACTTTGATAGGAGACGATAATATGGTCTATTCACTTATGGGGTAGCCTTTGTATCATTAATTCCAACATATAAAAAAGTGAAGGAACAAACCACCAACTTTGTCCCATTTCGCCGAGTGACGAAGAGTGTTCCTAACTAGTGACAATGTCTTTTATCTTGCTTACGTGGGTAGATGCGCACAGTTTAACAAGGTGTTTCTAGACTAGCTGCTGCCATTGTATTGTATCGATTGTGTTCTATGTGTTTGAGTTATGGATTAGGGTTTTCGTTAGCCAGGTATAAAATATCTTGTTTGGCAGTGTGCATTCAGTGCCCCGCTAAGTCTGATATATCGATGTACGCATTCATTGACACCCGTCTAGTACAATGCTGTACTCATTCAATGTCATTCACGCTCAGAACAAACCTAAATAATTTCAAAGTCTATCCTATATGCTGGTTACAGTATCATTTTACCCCCTCCCCACCATCTCCCTCTATGAAACAGAGACGTAGCAGGGTATTTGGTGAAATATGTGCAAAATACAGCTCAAACCAATTCCCCTTACAATCCTCCGACTCTCAAGGGGATATGGGTAAGGGTGAAACCTTTCACCACCTGGTTTCGTGGTTGAGATGGGCTCAAAACACTGTCCACGTTGTCCACCGGTGCTCTGAAAGATAACTCTTGCCTCCCATGGAGGTGTTGACAGGAAAATACTATTGGAATTTTATAGCAGCATTTCTCACAAAAGTTTACTATTGTGCACAACAACGCAAAATTAATATTAACCTGTTCCTACATTTGTTGCTCATGAGGGCGTACAGAAAATTTACGACAGCATCCAATCCTATTAATAACTTAAGCATGTGATTAATCCATGGTTCCACTTGGACGAAACTCCTTGCTATTAGACCAATATAATATGGAAACCAACATAGCGTGTAGACACTCACGAATTACAGTAAAAATCTGATAGTTTTGTGCATCTTTTTATATTCTCTTTGAATAGTTTGTTTTGTAGCATCTTGGTCGGTGGCACTTGCTGAGGGTCAATTGTTTTTTCAAGCTGGAATGAATTCGTGTTTACAGAAGAAGAAATGGTATCCATATCGAACAGACCGCCAATGCCTTCCTCAGAAGTCAACATGGCTGATAAACCCAACCTTAGACGTTGCCTTCCAAGTCGAGAGAGAGAGAGAGTTACACGTCTAATACGTAAAATAATTAGTCCGTTGATAATGATGAGAATAGTTTAAGGTATCAAGAAATCTAAAGCCAGGCTTACGTATGATACCTGTGAATCCAGGATAGATATTATGCAAATTCCTACCAAAACCTCCTTGGAGTCCTCGCTGTTAAACAATGCTTTAATAACGATTGGAGCGAGAAATGTCAACGCTGTAACATAAAATAAGATATAAATCCAGGGACACATAACTTGAATCATCACTCGACGTCGAGTAAATTGACGATATTTGAAGAGATCCGTGACCATCAATAGAAATCAAAGAACTCAACAAACATGTAACTAATCAACTCACTGAAAGATAACCAGCTCAACGCTTTTCACAAACACGTAGAAAGGTGAAAACAGAAATATTGCTACGTTTGCGCAAATGGTGGTCTTTTCTCAAGTGAGTGGAATTAAAATCTTTGTTTAGCACAACTACCCTACTTATTTGGAATAGTGTATGAATATAGGGTAAGGGTAAGACACTGATTAACTCATTAAATATTGTAAGCTAACATAATTGGAGCAACAGCTATTCTTTGTGCTTTGCGCCCTGCTACTGCAGAGAATATTTTGCGTGGCACGGTGTTATATATACTATCGACAAGCTTGTTACTGCAATCTGATGATACCTTTGTTAAATGAGTAACATTAGGAAGCTATTATTTGGAATGGTGTACAACGCTTCGAAGTTAGCTTCATATCGACAAGCTCACGTATTAATCTGCTTCTTGTGTCGTTCTTTACATTTCCATGAACGATTAGAAGGTAAACACATATCTCTTCTACTAAAGTGTCCGGATGAATTGAACTGGAGTTACGTCTATACTGCCAGTTCATTGGAAGTCGTCAAGGATATAAAACGTTGTTTGACATTTCGACCTCAGTGGAAGTTATGACGACTTAGCAATACATCATGTGGGTTTTAGGTCAGACATGAACAATATGCTAAACCTGTCCTCTTAAAGAGCAAGCTGATTTTCAAACCTCACTTTCTATTGTGGGGTATATCAAATTTCAAACACAGTCAATAACAATTGCGCTGGTTCAAGTTTTACCTTCATTCATCTTTAAACAGTGCAAAAGCTAGGTTCCTTAATATATTTTGAACATAGCTAGTGTTCCGGTGCTGAATTCTGAGAGGTAACTAAATTAATAACTACTTTTATTAAAACCCCTTGAACCGTTCTTAGCGTACCTAAAACAATGAGACGCTATGTTCACACCCGCTGCAATCACAGGACCAATCCTCTCACCCCAAACTACTATTCTTGTAAGGGGTTACCGAAATTCTCAATTTTCTCAGCCTTTGATTGACAGCTAATCCAAACACTGCAGAGTAACAAAGCTTATATTACACAGCATGAACTGTACTGGGAGTGTTTTGTTATAACACATTGGGATTCTTTATACTGTCCCCTAAAGAAATAAACTGAGATTGTATTTGGATAAGGATGAATTTCAGACAATTGTTGGAAGGGCTTAAGTTAGAAGGTAAGGAGAATTGGTTCTCATTGGGGTGAGAGAATTGGGCCTTTAAAGCAAAGTTATCGTTCTTGTTCTCGGCATCCTTACATCATATTAGATACTGGCGCTGCTACATTTTTGAGATCAACGATCGTATTTAAACCATACATTAAATTAAAAGTGCCAAAGTCACAAAATGACAACCGATATCTTCGTAAGTGTTCCGTTATACTGAAACTTTTTTGAAGTTCAAAGTTAACCTAAGAAGAGTTTCTTAAGTGAAAGTCAGTTTCTCAGTTATATTTTATATCCACTACTGATTTGTTACGCAAATACATTATTGTGAGCTTAAAGTCCATCTACTTATCAGGAAATCAAAAAGATTTATATCTTACTTGGGAAATTAAAATGTTGGTCAGCAAAAACCGATTGTTTACACTCCAGCTAATAACTTCTAGGAACATTCTTGATTCATGAATAAGTTGACACTTTTACCGTGTTTTGAATGTAGGCAGACTTGTGGACGATTAGAATACTTCTCTTCTGAAGTATCATGGATTCCGAAAAATAAAGAAAATTAAGGAACAAGCAGCTAGCTTTCACCAACTTTTCGCCATCACACCACATGACAACATTTCTTCCCTATTTAGTGAGATTATGGTCTATTGTCTTGCATGCACCTAATCCTTTGCAAAACACACTCGTTGGACTTCGTGCAAAGACCACGGACAAGCAATTTTAGAGCTCTTGTGTATCGTGTGACGTATGGTTACTTTCTCTGTCTATCTGTCTGTAAATAGATATGAAAAAGCTGGATTCTTATCCATAGCTAGAAAATGTTTTCCTTACATGACAACGCAAAATCAGCGTTAGCCTGTTCTTCTATTTTTTGCTCATGAAAGCGTTGAGAAATGGATTTATCACAGAAATCATTCCTATTTAATTCCTATTTATAAAGTCAGCTGGTTGTTAACCCATGATTCCACGTAGATTTAAAATGGCAACCCCTCATAAAGTATAGACACTAACGAACCACAACAAAAGTCTAATAGTTTTATGCATCTTTTTAAATCTTTTCCAACACTGTGATGTAAAGTATCTTGAATTTCGTCTACGGGAACTTGCTGAAGGCAAGTTCTTTATCCAAGCTGGAATGGTTTCATGCTTACAGAAGAAGAAATAGTATCCACATGGACCGGACTGCCAATGCTTTCCGCAGACGTCAACATGGCTGATAAACCTAACTCTAAACGTTGGTTTTCAAGTCGAGTGAGTGTTAATGATGAGAATAGTTAAAGGTATCAGAAAAGCTATAATAATGCTCAAGTATGATGCTTTGGGATCCAAAACAGAAATTATGCAAATCCCTACTAAGACTTTGCTATTAAACAGAGATTTGATTATGACTGGAGCGAGAAATATCAGTGCCGTTACGTACATCAGGATACATATACAGAGAAACGTAATTTGCTTAATGACCCGACGACGAGTAAGTTGACGATATTTGAAAGAGTAGATGACCATCCTTCGTCTGTCCCAGCTGATCAGAATGACAAGAAGTAGTAATGACAATACAACGGAAATTACAAAGCCACCCCAAATAATGCAAAAAACATTGGTCCTTGACAATAACCTGGCACCCATTTACATGGCTACATGGTTGTAGCCATGTAAAATAAATCAGAAGATTAATACCAGTCAGGGAATCGGATATTGACAAATTACAAATGAGGAAATTTAGAGGAACCCTTCTTATTTGTCTATGGGAAGAAGTAGCAAAAAATAACCAGCAAGTTCAATAATATGGCTGCTAATCCAATCAGAAACGTGAATGAATTTAAAACTATGAGTATATCTAATTTTCCCAATTCATCAGAGAAAATAGAAGACATCATCATCCGACTACACCACAATCAAATTCAAAAATTTAGTGGAATATTTTTTTTTGTCTGAATACGTACTGCGGTTAGTGCAGTTTCGTGGACCGTGTGATTAAAACTGACTTTAAATATGTTGATACAATAGTCCACATAGATATTTTCTATTTGCTGTTACAGTAGTCCTGTTAAGATTGTATCAATGCTACTCAAAGTATAGATGCTCCAACTGCCGTGTTGTTATTTACAATAATCAATAAAGATCACTGAAGCAGAACGCAACAAAAACACAACTAATCATCGCCCTGAAAGATGAACAGTGTAACTTCTACTTTCCATGGAGGTCATACAGGAAACAATAAATACGCTTATACAAACTGCAGTCCTTTGGCTGTGATTCATTTAGATGGTACCACAAGGAAATGCCACCAATGCCGTCTGTTAGTCATTTATGTTAGGGTTTTACATCTCAACTTATATAGGAATCCGGACGGCAAGTGATGGTCGGATTTCAGTCGGCCTTAACTGGGGTCTATCACCTTTTAATATTTCAATTTCTTTGCTAGCCTGTATCATGGACGGTTGTGCACTAAATTTGTCTTGATTTCTTCAATTTCACTAAATATGGGGATTTGAAGTTCATGTAGACCGTAAATGAAGACGATAAAAGGCTGATGGGTCCCACTAATGGCCGCCTACAGTCATTAAACACAAACGCTAATCGGCACGTCTATAACTTTCTAGTTTTATCTAAAGGCACCCACTGCCTTTTTCCAATGGTTGGACACTGAATTGTTTTACCTGCGCTATTGCTGATGCCGAAAACTACCCACAACGGCAGTAGATTCAATTTTTTCAAGCAATTATCACTCAATACAATGCTTGGGTTACTTTGTGTTTGGAATAAGTGATGACGGTGATCCAGAGTTGTAACGAGTCACCCAATTTTGCGGTCAAGTCGAGTCATTTTATATAAATCCAGAATTGTTACTTAGACGAAATAAAAAAAAATAAATAATAAGTCAAATGGGAGACTCAAATTCAAAAATCAAAATTTATTTACCATTCAGGTACATTGTAATGAAAACTTTCGCAAACTGTCCTGTCCGAGCAGGGAGTTGTTAAAGAAGGAGATACAACGAACAAATTTTTCCAGACAATATGTACTTGAAAGAGATTATATCTTTTGAGGCGCCACTATTTGATCGACAGGTCCCTTTGTTTCTATTTTTAGCTCCCTTGTGACTAAGTCCTTTTAATAATCATTTCTTCCATTCTCCTTCGAGTAAACCCTAAACAATGGCATTGTCTGTATGTCCTTTGATGTAGAGGTTTGTTTCCGCCAATGGCGAAGCTTATAATAGCAATTTCTATAGAAGGACTGGAAACAAACGGTTAAACTAGGTGCTCCAATTGCTCCCCTTTCGTCATTAGATGGAAGCATTGTTCAAGTCTATACTTTTACCTCAGATTTAACAATTTTGCCATCATTAAGAAACAATAAAATTAGAGAAATTGTTGCTGTCTTCAAATGAAACAACAGGTGGCGTCTCGGATAGCGTAAAATGACATAAATTTTACAATTTTCCATGACGGCTTGCAACAAAATATTAACTAGTAGAGTGTAAGGGATACGTCTCTTCATTGGAATTTCGATAATGCGTCACTAATCTTTGTTTATCTAAGTATTGAGATAACAATTTGGCGGATAAAAGCAAGATTATCGTCGGAAACGAACACTGTCTCAAAGAGACCAAAGAACGCTGCTTCTCCTTTTCTAGCAACTTCCTGGTCCGAGATACCAGCAAACATATGCCGACGTTCCAGGAAGCTTTTCAAATGCATTAGAAGAACTTTTGGCGACAAAACGTCCTGAATGAATTGCCACAATTATCAACGCAAGCATTAAAATTATTCCCGCTCAGGCGAAGCTGTCGTGATATAGTGAAAAGGCTTGTGATGACTTGCGATCATCACACAAGCAGGGCAAACATTCTTCAAATGTCATTGCAAAGCACTGAGATCGTGCACTTGTTCCGTCGCCAATGGTTGTCAAACCATGGCATAGTCCAGGGGAACTGAGATTTTAGGGAGATTTCAAGTCATAACTGTACAAATACGACAAATGTAAATCCCAAAGTATACAACTAATAAAGATTGAACCTAACCGCATTTACACGCATTTCCTACTTTAAAACCCGATTGGTTACATGTAACGTGGTCAGAGAGTGTTTTTCAACACATTGACACACTTTAAACATCGATCAACGTAGCAAAAAGAACATCACTTCGGGAAAAGTAATTGTTTATCGAAGACACACATTGCCATGCTAAAATGCACTTTACCATAGTTGTACACAGTTGGACACGGTATTTCACGTATAGAATTGAAATTTCGGAAGGGAAATTAATGTATAGTAATAACCCTAGTTTTTAAACGCCAGATATCAAAATAAAAATAACCTAAGTTAAATCCTTTGGAAAAAGTGCTCTTCTGCCTTCATCCGGCATGCCACCTTTAAGCAATATATACTGTTATTTAAAGCTATTTAATTTTACTTGGCCCATCTATCTAGGATATTAGGATAAATGGGGATTTAACACATAAACATGCAGCTACGCAATTAACTCCATTCTTGAACTACAAACGTGCGAAAAACGACACGCCACGGTGACAGGAAACGTGGTCACATCTCCCCTAAACATACGAGAGAGATATGCTTGAGGAAAAGGTGCAAGGGAAATATTGCCACTTTTGTTTTACGGAAAATAATCATACTTTTAAAATCTTTACTTTCGACACACGATTATGATTTATTCGAAAAAGGCAAGTAACATTCCAAATATTGGTGACTTAAAAATGAACCCAAACGTTTTAAATTTCAAATAGAGAAACTTCCGTAACACTACTTATGTATATTTTTAAAAGATCAAGTTATCATTTTTTCCTTGGCGAGACTGAATGGCAATTGATGATAATTAAAGCTATTTCCCTGTATTACAAATTGGTGTACTTTTAAAACAATATTTTCCGTTAAAGGAAACTCAGATCTGATTGCAAAGTTATTGCCGTATGCAGAAACGTAACATCTGTGCTAGCCTATCCCTGTACTTGTTGCTCATTAAGGGGTAGAGAAAAGGATTCATCACTGAATTGAACCCTAATATTAATGATGCCATGTGAATAATCCAGGGTGACACGTAGATGAAATTCCTTGCTACCAATCCTATACACAACGGACTACAACACATGATGTACACACATACGAAAAGAAGTAGAAGTTTTATTGTTTTCCGCATTTTACGATATTCACTCTTAGCGTGAAGAAACAAATCCTGGGTTCTTCTAGGAGGTGATTGTGTCATCACAACCTGTTCGACCTCGGTTGTTTCACAATCTTTACTTTTATCCACTTCTTCAGTCGAAGAGGCCACTGTATTCACGTGGACAGCGATATCAACATTGGCTTCTCTAGATGTTGATGAAGTGATTGATCGTACCCCTAAGATTTGTGTCTCAATACGGTTGACTGTGATACGTCTAACTCGTACAGCTATCGTCCCATTAACAACAATGAGAATTGTCAAAGGAACTAAGCAATCGATAACAATATTAATATATGCAGGATGTGAATCAGAATTCGATAAGTTGCAAATACCTACTGAGATGTTATGATTCATAACAAGCTTGGAGATTGCTGGTGCGACAAAGAGGAGTACTATAAGGTCGAGTAAAACGTATACCCACAGGATTAACACTTGTATAGCCACCCGACGACGAGTATGCTGACGGTGTTTAAAGGGATCGGTGACCATTTTTAGTCTATCCCAGCTGATCAAAATAATGAGATATACTGATGAGAGGACGGACGCAAAACCCCATGATCCTGATAGAATACAAAGTACATTGTAGTTGGATGGATTGACACGCTGATGAATCCAAACAGAACGGGCTAACAGGTTAACACCTGTCATTCCGTCTGAAATCGACAAATTAAAAAAGAAGAAGTTAACGGGAACTTGTCGGATTTTTCTGTCCGTTACGTACGCAAAGCCAACGAGCACATTAACACAAATGGCGAGCATTCCAACGGCTGATGTAAGAAAGCTTACAAAAACATGTAAATCAATCGTTTGTAGACTGTCCGAAGAATTAGAAATCGACATTTTTTCTCAAAGACCACGTGAAAATTCAAACCAAAAAAGGATTGAAAATACGTTAATTTACTCCAGGAAAGGAAACCTTATCAGTGGGGATTACAGCCATCTGCATACAGTGCCGTTGGAAATTTCAGCTCTGAAATAATGCCAATTTGAGACAGTATGCTGCAGTGTTTGAAATACATTCATTAATAGAAATTTTGGTTGCATTACCCAGAACAGACAAGATTATTTTGTAACCAGTCAAAGCAAGTCAACTCGGTGAATAGTCGATACTAATGCAAATGATTTATTGTGTACCATTTGGACAACCATAATAGGAAAACATCAAGAACTAACATCCGCCGGGGTTGGTTTATAATATCATTTCAGATGGCGAAAGTAAAACATGCCTGATGAGAACTCATTTTGTTTTTAATCAACACAATTGTAGAATATGCAAATGAGATATTAGTTTAGTCTAATAACCACCTTTATTACGAGCAATTTCCAGCACAAATTTTAGTAATACATATATATGACATCTATGCACCCATTAGTACTTCAGTTCTAAATGAGAGTCATTTAAACACAGCAATCAAGGCAGCCTTTTTTTATTTCTTTGCTTTTAATTCATATCCTATTGCTTTCAACTTCCAACCATAATGGAATCATATACCGTTGGTATTTAGGTCGGTTAAGCAAAGGCTAGATTTACTTGAGTAAGTAAACCAATGCTATTGTAAAAAGCTGTATCATTGAAACACAAGATGAATTTGCTGATTGAGATAGATAACAGTGTTGCTGTACATGCACGTAAAAGTCCCCCCAAAATTAAAGAATATAATCTATGGGGGATTTTTTTTTGTTATGTCCTAAACCCGAGTTTTTAAATTTGTTAAAGTAGGTCAATGCCTCTTACCAAAAAAGTTTTAGTACCATAATTGCTCACTTCAAGGTGTTGCGAAACACGTTTAATGATAAGGCAAGTTTATAAAGAAAATTATATATTTATAAGAATTTATATTCATTGACTTCGATAAAATCTCTTGAAGGCAAAGCCGTTAATCAAGGAACAAGTAGGAAAGTACAATTTACAGAATGAACAATTAAGTTGAGAAGGATTTGTAGGGATTTTAAACCGAATAAAACAAATTTGACAATGTCATACTTTCTTCTGTTTCCCAATTAGAGAATGTGTGAAAAGGGGAATATATTCGTTCTAAAGCAGAATTTAACATAACACCTTTTGCGCAACACGAAAAAGCATACGACTGCAAATGAATGATAGATTTTTGACAAATATTACCGTAGAGAGAGAGAGACCTTTTTTCTTGGCGACAATGTCTCTTCAATATTATTTCAGAAGTTTCATACCTGTTAATGCCTTATACCAACAGAATCAGAGTTCTAGTTTAGGTGACACTTTTTCAAGTAGATTCATTTAGAAGAATACTTTGTGAAGGAGATTTATATCATTGAACTTACTGAAGAAAGCGAATTGCATTTAGCATGCACTTTGGTCAAATCGTGCTAATTATGTAAGCAAATATGCAAATTAGCTCATCCCATTTCGCTGGTAGGACTATGTGGCAACCACATGAATACCTTGTTTTGTTGTGTTACGCAGTGGTATAGGAGCATGTTGGCCGCATCATTCTCTCTTATTTGACACTTAATTTATCAAAATACATGATCAAATGACCAAAATATGAAGACTTTGTTTTACAGAGAGCTATTAACCTTTAACAATACAGAGTTGATGACCAGCCTAACAGGAGGCGTAGTACTAAGTTTTGCACTTAAGCCTTAGTTTGCACTATGCCCACACTGCTTAGGTCGGTCGAAGAGGACCGACACTTGAAGACCTGATTCTGCAGGCCCTGAACTTTACCTGGTAATAATCTTCCTAGCTGTATGCGGAGCTCTTGAGGACGCTTTTGATCGAGAGCCTTATCTGCGCTGAATCTTTTATTTCTCCATCGGTATTTATGGGTTAACTATGCACAGTGTTTACCAGTGACAAACTCTGGAAAAACCACAAGAGGCAGTGTATAAAAGAATGGCGCCATTTCCCTATAACATACAATATTGACTATATTGGTAAGGCTGTTAAAGGTTTGGGGGTCTCCATTTCTAACTTTTGATTTTTGCATAACAGTATTCTTTTTGGTAATTTTTTGTCAAATGACGAATTTTTGCCGATTTCATTTTCACTTGTATATACCACACCTGGGCTTCTCTCATTGTATTTTTAATGACAAGAGTTACTGGAAAAATCTTACTTGAGTTACTGGAGTTACTGGAAAAATCAGTGGCGTTGGATTTTTTACACTGCCTTACATACTTCTTTCTTAGAACATTTGCATAACAATGACAAGAGTTACTCCTTCCTGAAAAATCAGTGGCGTTGGCTTTTTTACACTGCCTTACATACTTCTTTCTTGGAACATTTGCATAACATAGCATTTTTCCTGTTTTGTTTCAAAAATAGCAAATTCAATGGGTATTTTTGGCAATGGTTGACAATGTTTCTCCACCCAAAATGAAACGTTCAATATATAGTTTCGTAGAACTTGTCACGTATAAGCTTTGCTTTTGGCAGATGTCACACGCTTGTCTTGTGTAGATATTGCAACTTAAGAATTTGTGTACATGGAAAGTGAAAAGAAAACTAAACGAAGCAAAATTTTTTTCCCTTTTCCCCGGTGATTAAATGTCAAATGGAGGTTTTGGAGTTTAAAATGATGATTTTATCCTGAGGATAAAAATGATAGAATGTTTTTAAAATGTCTTTCATTTATGGTCAAGTTTGACAGGATTTTGATTTTGAGTTTTCTTTTCACCTGAAATTTCATTTTACTTCACGGCATCGCAGTTCCCAATAAGCCCATAGAATTTATGGGAAGCACCGTGGGATACCGTAAACCGGATACCCAGTTCCCTTGTCTTTGGTCCACGTGTATGCCACAATGAGCATTTATCTGTAGCTGGATCTGTAATCCTAACGACTGGTTTCCTATCCTCTGCAGCAGATTAAAACACAAATAAAAAATTCAACTCAAAGTTCACTGCACACAAACACACTAACGATCACATCTTATTACTAAAGAATGATTGAATGAAACCTTCAAGTACAGTACTCAAATTTGTTATATGTGCTTAAGGATTTCGCTTAAGCCAATACTTTTAAAGATGTGGGTGCCTTGAAATTGAATGACCTTACTCGCTTTTCAGCAGTGTCATTTTTAAAGTATATGAACAAACTACATTCTTGGAATATAGGGTGTTTTAGTATCCATAATAATTATACGGCAATACGGCAAGTTCCTGAAATTATTACATCCACATTATAACTGTGCGACCTGGTATTGTTTCGGCATTGTAAATAGAACAAACCAGTGACTGGTTAAAAGGACAAATAATGCAATTGATTGTTAGCGGGTTTCAGCTCCTTCTCTGCAAAAGAAAAAGTAATAATATTCAAATTCCTAGCACTTATTCCATTGAATGGGTTGTAAATTTTGAAAACCATTACACTAGTTTCAACCCATTATCAAAGTTATTCATCGGTCTTTTGCATTGTGAACGAGAAAAGTCCTTATTGCCTCCAATCACAACCTTGTGACTGTTAAATAAAAATTGAGAAAGATTGAGCACAGGTGCGATAACTGTTACAACGGGAAAACGTGCTTCTAATTAGCGTCGAAGTGGAACTTTAATAGATAAGAATTTCAATAATTTTATTTCAGTTGAGATTGGGCATAGGGCGTCACCAAAGACAGGGGTCGTGAAGAGAATTTTGAAGTGGGAACTTACCAACAAACCGGCCGAATATGTTCAACAGTATAGCAGGAATGTCCGGCGATCTCCAAAATGCCTACGGCAGAAGAGGTGGGGACTTCCCCTATCTCCGTGAAAGTTACAAGTTTTGATTTAACAAAATTGTAATTAATTTTGTTTTTGAAGGTTTACAACGGGAGCTCTCAACTAATTAAAAGCAACTGAAACATTTCTGTTTCTCTGCCTTACCAGTTGGAAGAACGTTACATTCCAGATTTTTTTTTCTTTGTAATCAATAGTTGAATTGTACCCTAAATGAATTATTCGAGCAAGTATAGTAATATTTTATACTTTAGATTAAATCTCCTATTTAAAAGTTAAATTCTTAAAAAGAGTGAAATTTTACACGCTACTAGAGTAAAGGCTAAAAAGTCCAGTCCAAAAGAGTGATATTTCACTCCAAAAAGACTGAAATTCACTGGAAGAGAACGGAGTTTTACTTTTGATGGAGGCCTACAGTGACCACTCTTAAAAAGGTATGATCCATGGAGACACTCGTTGAAGAGTGAATTTTCACTCTTCTTGGAATTTTGGAATTGAACTTCCACTCCAATGGAGTGAATTGATACCCGTCAATCTATGGAGATTGACTGAGATCACTCTTTTCTATTTAGAGTGTATGTTGACGCATTTGCCCCAACTTTTATATTAAGTCATTGCTAACTGCGCCATTGACACACTCGCGCAACTTCCAAAATAAACACAGGTTAGCTTCGCACAGTATACAGTAGAATTCCCACTGTCACTGGAAGGTATGACAACATTGTTTTTCATGAGCGAGTTTGCACTCTTTGCAATAAGGAAAAACTAGGAGATGAGTTTCACTATCCGTTCGAGTGCCAGCTCCTTTCCCATTTAAGAAAAAAATATATTGCTCCTTATTATTATAGATATCCTAATACTTTCAAGATGGAAAACTTATTTCAATCTAAAAACAAGAAGACCCTACTTAAAATTAGTTCATTCTGTGGTGAAATCCTTAAGCGGTTTTAATTCTCAGGTGGATAGTGGTTGCTAAAGTTAGTCTTTTTCTACTTAGTTGGTGCCCGTTTGTGCTATGATTGTGTAGAGTCATACTTTGTTACATAGAAATTGTGCATATATGTGCTTATGCTATAATTGATATATTATAGGTTTTTTTTTTTTTTTTCTTTTTCTGTCTTTTTACCATTTTTCTTCTTTATTTTTTGTTGTTTATAAACTATGCATTTTGTTGCAGTATTAATTTTATAAGTCTCTTGTACCCCGTCAGGGGAGATATAGAGAAATATACTGAACTGAACAGGGCGGATATTAACATAATATGCACAAACGTTAACAAATTTATGGTAAGCATACTCAACCAGCACAAAAAAATCAATTGTTTGCATACATTGGTGCAGGTTAGAATAATACTTACCTACACCCACAAGGTCACATTCTCGACTGACTTTATAGCTCTTGCTTCGCACGAACTAATTTCGATATCAGGTTTCATTCACTCGAAATTGAATCTTCTAAAATTACAAATATACATTTAATCAGTTTATAGAGGGAATATCTTATTCAACTCCCATGCTCTAGCTTACTACAACGCTGAGAATAAAAGCTTAAACATCAAAGCACTGTAACATTAAAAAGCTCTTGATATCCTCTTTCGCCACACATGTTGCCTTTTTAAATTTCGTTTGACTTCTTTTAATTTCGTTTGACTTCTTTTAGCCTTTCGTTTGAATTTTAAGACCAACTGCACGGTCAAGTGGTTAGAGCTTCCGACCTGCAGCGTGGAGCCCAGTCTGGAGTTCGACTACTGACTTATGTCATACCGGAGATTTTTAAAGGGGACTCTCCTGCCATTGTACTATTATGTTAAACAAATTTAATGCAGTGAGGAAACCAAGCCAGGCATTGAGTCACAACTAGAAAAAGGCCATGACCAGATGCCGGGGACAACTTAAACCAATTGGTTGGAAACTGATCTGTTAAACCTCATTTAGACGACCGACCGACCGACGGACTATCCAACCGACCCACTAAAAGACTTACCGACCCGACTGAGTGAGTGACTGACTGACTGTCGGACTGACCAATTGACCGACTGAATGACTGACTGGCAGGCTTACTGATGGACTGACGGACTGATTGGATGGCTATCTAACTACCCTTTTGGCATTAAATCCTGCTGAGCAGAGATCATAGGACAACAGATATCTACATCTAGGATACATACTGGTTTTCTTGGTGTTGTTTACAGATTTGGAGTGCTAAAAACAGTATGGAATATACGTGATCACACTTAAACAAAGTGGCAACAATCTAATGAAGGATTTTCATCTGAGAATACCATTTCAAAAAACTTAGCTGTGGATACTGTGAAGGGCAATTTCCTTCGATATATTTAGCATTATTTATCTTAATATTTTGGTAGATTGCCTCCCGTTAGATATCTTTCCATAATTTTCAGTCCGATTTCCAAACTCCTAACCGCGGAACCCCAATCAAAATGCCTTTTCAAGGGTGTATCCGAGAAATTTTACTGAGATTTAAATTTTCGTTCGCTGTGATTGGGTGGTATAAAGAGAAAAATGGGAATTTCTAACAATTCTACAAAAGAATGGATAATAAAATTTGTGAGTTTATCTAGCCCACAATTGGGCAATTTCTTTCTGTAGTCTACATACAGCGTTTGTAGCCAGTACATTAGCAAAAGAAAAAAAAAACACCCACACACATTGAAAATTTTCAACCCGAATCCTAAAAATGGTTCATTTGCTTCTATAGTCCTTGAAACCTCAAGAAAAGTCAAATAGAATAGGCTTAATACATTTGTATGTATTACCCTCTGATAATGCACGTCTAAACGATAAACACAAGCATTTGCAAACTGAGTTGTTTGAAGGGTCGACTAAAGCAGGTATAACCACTAATTGAACTGGAATTACGCACTTAGGCATCACGGAGTTATAAAAGATGTTATGCACCCACTTCGATTATTGCAGGCAATTATCTGAAATGAAGTCGAATTCATAATCTTCATTTCGTTGAAGTAAATGGTGCAGTATTTTAGTTTCCGGAGATAATTGACGAGTTCGTTTAAATGAACTTCTAAGTTGAAATGGAAAGTTATCAAGAGATCTTTTAAATAGCTATTGTAATATTAAGAAAGCATGTGAAGGTGATCTTTTCTCTAATTTTACACGATTAATTGTTTGAAGTGCTAAAGGTCCTTAACGATAACGACTACTTGGATACCCTTGTAGTAATGGAAATTTATTTGTATTACCTTGGAATAATGGCATGCCAAAAGGCTCACCACATATGATGATGTTCTAAAATTACACGTTCACGTACTAAAATACACGAACGTGTACTAACTTCATACGATCATGATGTTAATTTACACCGTCATATGTCAAACTATAATTTCATCATGTTAAACGTAACAAAGTACATCTAAAACCTGCTTTTGTACATGTTAAAACGTACGATATTCATATTTTTATTTTCCCTTAAGCCATACTGAGTAAGCCTTTCGGCGTGCACGAAGTACGCAGAAAGTCTCACCGACATACCCCGATCACCTAAAAACATGCGATGTAGTAAAACTACAAGTAAATGTACCAACTGCTTACGATCATGTACTGATTCCAAACGTTAATGAACTGAATGCACACGCCCACGAACTGAAAGGGTCCAAGTGCGCATCGAATGGAAGGGCCCAAAGTTATTAACTTTGAAGCAAAGACTTGTGGAAGTTTTGATCCGATTGGACATTTCGATGGTAAATTGCAGTGGCGTAGCCACGGGGAGGGTCTTGGGGTTAAACTCCCCCCCCCCCGTTGATCCAATCTTGAAAAAAGTAATTGCCAAAACGCATGATCACTATAAAGTGTATTTACATTTGAGGCACAAACATTGCACCATTTTGCATCTAGAGACCTAAAACGACCGTTTTCTGCCTCTCGTTAGAGCTTTCCCTCATGTTGTGCTCCAAATCACTCTCAAGACACAATAATGGGTACGCTACTGGTAGATTGCAGTGGTTAAAGCCAGTGGAGAGAACCGCCATTTTTAGTTCAAGAACCGGAGTACCGCATGATCATTGGATCTATTCAAGATCGTAGACATGTAGACCTAGGCTTTAACTAGGCATGGCAAGTGATCAAAATGTATTGCGGCATGGTACCTGACGATTGAATGTTCCGGCCCAGTGCCCCAGTGTGGGTAAAAAACACCGACACACACACACACACACACACACACACAGTTCAAACACGGTGAAAGTCCTTTCCTTTGGTCTTCACTTTCCACAGACCGGAAACCGTGGGATATTCTACAACCCCCAGCCCACAAGCTGACAAGAGGGTGTATGTGGGTAATTTGAAACGAAACGTCACCTGGCTGATCGAGTCACTGGGCACTTAAGATCCACAAGGGGTGAAGGTGTGGGGGTTTGGGTGTGGTAAAGGTTTCGATTAACATTTTATTCTGACCATTGACCTAATTTCGTTTATCACAGAAATAAATGTATAGAAAATAATTGAACATTGGGAGTTTAAATATGCAAGAGGATCACTAAGCAACACTTCCCATACAGTTTACAGTGTTTTTATACAAAACCAGGGTAGGAATGGCTTTATAGAAATGGGTGTGCTACACGTTGGGCAACGTTCAAAATTTGTGACCTTCTGACCTCTGGTGACCCCATATTGCACGTAATTTACATTTTCACTTTTCTGTTTGGTAGGGTTGATCAGGTCAAACATTTTGATGAGTCATACATCAAATAGTTACAATTCTTTTCAGAATTATTGCTATTTGAATTTCCCTTACCCCCAAAATGTAGTCACTCAGCTGCCGTGCACTGTCAACATTTAAACCTATAGAAACCATAGTTCATTCCCAAGGAATCGATTTTAAAATAAAATAGTTTCAAAATTTACACTTCAAACTACCTTCTTATCCCTATTTCATCAACTCAAGGGGGCTGGCTCGGTGGTCCCCTAGCCCACGGACTGCAAAAGACAAATTTCTGAATCTTCAGTTATGGCTGAACGTAGAGAAAATTTTGAAACGTCGCGACCCCTCAGACAGCTGGAAATGGCATACCTCGGGCTTGTAAGTAGTGGCTAAGTTTTCCGATTTTTTCTTTAAATTTTCCCCCCTTTTTAACAAACTGCCTGATGTCTTTTTGGAGATTGTATGTGAGGAAATTGAAAGTGTTGGGTTACTGAAGAATCTGCACCTCCTTCATATATTGGTGGAAAATCTGAAAATGATTGCAAGACAACTGCATGGTTGTTGCTTAATGATGTGATCTAAGGCCTACAAATGACACTCTCCAATGAAATTTCATAAGTTTCTCAAGCTTTGTCATCCTTTTTAGATAAAATATTTCAAATCAAGAGCTGTAAAAGGAAAATTTGGAATTGTATTAAAACAGTTCTTTTTTTTTTTTTTAAAAAAAAAAAGCGATGTAGCTGCCGTTGTCTCCTGATGATGTGGTGTTACATATGGTAAGTATCCGACTTTGTCAATTTCAGAGCTCGGAGAAATTTATCAAACTGAGTTATGATATATAATTTGGAGGGAACCGAGAATATTGGGTTTTTTTTGGACCCGGTTAGTGGGGACGGGAGCATGCCCCCCCCCTTATTTTTAATTGAGGGATGTCGCTCCGTCTCCCCCACCACCCTCGCTTCCTACGCCTATGAACATGTCAACAAACTTTTATTAATGAATGAATTGATTTCAAAAACGAAGCTTGCAAACAAAGCTTTAAGCCAAGGAATTAGCCAGAAATAACCATCATTAACAACACGATCATAGGAACTGCACTGCCGAATTACGAGATGTCTGACAACCCCCAACGGCAATGAACAAGCTTTTCATCATGTTCTTCACACAAAAAAGTACCGAGGATAAGCCTTCTGGCGGAATAGAACTATAAATAGGGTATAAAAACAAAACAAACAAAAAAAATCAAATAACAGGTATAGTTATTCAAACGACTGTAGAATATGAAATTCGATTCCTGTGTAGGCGGTCATTGGCACTTAATGAATATTCATTTATCAGCGGCTATGGACAACCACACAGTTAAGATGCAGCTAATCTATACTGATACTTTATGTATGCCATTGCGTACCATATTTTCATTACACTTATGAACGACGAATGTTAGGATAGGATGTGCTAGCTGTACGAAATGTGTAAAACTATAGGACCTTACGTACTGTGCATGATCGGTTCCAGTTACAATTTAAGTTGATATTTTCCTCCTTTTCATGTTATTGGACATTAATTTCGATGGCGTGGTATACGTTTCTTAGCAAAATTATTGGCCTAAGCCTAACTTAAAACTAACCTGAATAGGTTGTTTGTGCATTGGCCATTCGTCGAAGAAAAAACAAAAGCCATGCACTGTTTACGCACGTGTATTTATTTCATTTTCAGTTGGGCATGTGCGCACGGTACCTATAGTTGTTTATTCATGAATAATGGTAAACAAAAATATTCTTTTTGGTTTATACGTTAGGGCCAGTTCTAACAGTATGACAAGCAAAGTGACCTAAACGATCAAATCCATTTTATTTATATCACTTTAAAAGTTGTAAGCACTTCAAAGTTTTGAAAGGTGCCAGACGCACTCTTCTGTAAAACGTTATGATTAAATATCCGTGAGGGTGATTAAATCATTCTTCTGTCAGAAAAAAATGGAGGATTTTTTCAACAGAGTTTTCTTATACGTTTTAAAGCCTATTTAAACCACGCGATTCTTCCTTGAGTATGTCTCATGAGTCCCACGCAAGTGCCAATCAGCAAAGCCCACCCAACATGCCCAGTTGGCCCAAAATGGGATCCTACTGATCTACCTGCTGAGCTGCCTGCTGATCTACTTGCCTAGCTTTAACAACTGAAGCCCATCTGGACCCCAGCTGGGCTTCAGCTGGTAAAAGCTAATCCAGTTGGACCCTTCATGGGAACACCTAAAAACACGGTGGGTCCTAGCTGGGGTACAGCAAGTCGCCCAGCAACAGCCCATTCGGGGCCCAACTCAGCATGTTCTCTGCGAGTTAATTTGTCGTAAGGTTGTTTTCTTTGCAATTTCTAATGAAAAGAGCTGCCTGTGATTCAATATCCGTGAGGGTGATTAAATTATTCTTCTGTCAGAAGAAAATGCAGGATGGTTTTATTTTCATCAGAGCTTATCTTATAAGTTGTGAAGCTTGTTTAAACCATGCGATTGTTGCTTGAGTATGACTCATGAGTCCCACGCAAATGTCAATCAGCATAGCCAAGCCAACATGCCCAGTTGGCCCAAAATGGGCTCCTGCTGAGCTAACTGCTAAACTACTTGTAAAGCCTATAGCTTTAACAACTGAAGCCAATCTGGATCCCAGCTAGGCTTCAGCTGGTAAAAGCTAACCAAGTTGGGCCCTTCATGGGAACACCTGAAAAACACGGTGGGTCCTAGCTGGGGTAGAGCAAGTCGCCCAGCAACAGCCCATTCCGGCCCCAACTGAGCATGTTCTCTGTGAGTTAATTTGTCGTAAGATTGTTATCTCATCGCTCCGTGAGGAGGATGAGATATTGTAGTCACTTTGCCTATTGGGCTATATGTGGCAATGCCAGCTTAAATCGCAATGGTTGCCATGGTTACGGTAAATTTTCCCAGGTTACTAGTCTCGAGGTCTAACCCATGGTGAGGTACTCCGGGGTGACTGAAGGTCCAGGGCTGAGAGAGGGGTCAAAACCCGTCCGTGTGTGTGTGTGTTGGTGGGTGAGTGTGTGTGTGTGTGCGTGTGCGTGGGTGTGTGTGTGTGTGTGTCCAATTTTGTTTTCTTAATATCTTGTAAACGGCTGGGCCGATTTTCTTCAAACTTGGTAGGATGGTACCTCAGGTGAAACAATTGCATTTTGATACACAACCGGAAGTGAAGGTCAAAGGTTACAGGTCAAAGGTCAAATTCGGTTAAAATCACATTTTCTGCTATATTTCAAAAACGAAACGTTCTCCTGACACGAAACTCTACACATACGATGATTGCATCTAGACCTACCAAAATA
Source organism: Holothuria scabra (assembly GCA_037179385.1). Taxonomy (NCBI): domain Eukaryota; kingdom Metazoa; phylum Echinodermata; class Holothuroidea; order Aspidochirotida; family Holothuriidae; genus Holothuria; species Holothuria scabra. The sequence goes on from CM074183.1 coordinate 3,001,583, forward strand.
TGTGGTTGCCATAGCAACAGATGTCAAAGGTCAAGTGGTAGAATGTAACAAAAAATTTTCAAGTGATAATTTGTTCGTAAAACAACGTTTTTGTCCCTAAAACTCCTCCTAGTGGGCTGGACCGATTCTTTTCAAAATTGGTAGGTGGGTACCCCAGGGTGGGAACTTGTGTCTCCCAGACCCTCGGAAAAAAGGTCAAAGGTCACATTTTGCAAGAAAACACTTTTTTCCCTATTTTGTACTAAAACTTCAAAAGAAAACCTTCATTTTACATGAAAATTCACAGGTATAATAGGGTAGGCTAGTTCTACCAAAATATGTAGTTTCCATGGCAACCGATGTCAAAGGTCACGTGATAGGAGGTCACATACTTTTTATTGTATTCACTTTAACTCTTAACGGACGCATCCCACAAATCTGAAAATTTAAGTGTAATAGCCTAGGCATGATACTGTAAGTTGTACCGATATGTGAGGTTGTCATGGCAACCAAGGACATAGTTCACGTTACAGATTGTCAACGGTTAAAGTGGGCATGACACGGCCATAAAAATTTTTTGTGTATTGCAAGATAAGATACAGTATTTTACAAATATCATCTCACACCCCATTAAAAAACCCGTACAATTCGGCATAAATGATATTCGAAGGAAAACTGCGTTCAAAATGAAATTTCGAAAAATGCCGCAACACCTCGCCTGACTTTTATGACGCAATTGGCGGCACAAACCCCGCCCTAGGGCGCGCATCTAGATGTGGAACTAATGTAACGCTGGGTAAAGTTATCTTATCTTAGCAACCTCATGAAAACGATTGCATCACAATACAGAGTCCAACATACAGAGTGGAAGGCGCAGACCATGGTGGGGATTCGGAGCAAATCATTGGCCAATATGTTCGTGTGTTTTTGCGCGCGGGTAAAAATAGTTTTGTTTTATTGCAAGAAAGACGCGGTTCGGTCGTTATAAAGAACAGCAATGAATATGTGTGGGCAGACCAAAACAAGCGCGTCCCCACTACGAGCGAGTCTTTACCGTATGAGCTGCTTGATGAAGATGCTATTTCGAATACTAAGCAGTCACCGCGCAATGCACAATTCACAATGTAGTCAGTAGCCACGCTCACTGCTATTGTAGCACCGGTGTTTGCAATTATGTATGCGCTAACACGCGTTACCATGCACATTATTCGATGATTGTGAGCTCCCTGGTACGCATTTTTGAGACGCGTTCACATACGCTTTTTCTCATTAGTTTGAATTTCAATTGGGCTGAGCCTGGCCTGTAATTGGGAATTCAAAACGTTGTATGTCGGTATTTATGGACATAAGTTAGTAGGGAAATCATTCACTTTATGTCAAGGTGTACCCAAAGAACAGTTACCGAGGAACTTACTTTAAAAGATTTTCGGCCGACGCATTAATTTTTTCTGCGTACTGGCCTGTGGCGAATCCAACCCGTGGCAAGGAATAACCCAAGATATGAAACTGTGGGTGACTAACATTAGGTTAGGCATAGGGCCTACCTTTCTTACATATTAGTGGCCTGAAAACTTGGCGGTTTTGAAGCATCGCCAAAAAAGGTACGTGACAATTTCCTTGCCACGGGCTAGGATTCGCCACAGGCCAGTGCGCAGAAAAGGTTTGTGCGTCGGCCGGAAATCTTCTAACGCCACGCATTCAACAAGGCGCACACACCCAGTTTTTTAATTGAGACGCACATGATGCGCATATCAGCGATCCGGGGCACCCGTGAAGTTTGCCGTCGCGTCAAAATGGAGAATACGCTCATACAGCTAGTGCCTAAATAATAACAATTACGCACTTGTCTGAAGCGTCTGCGAAAGCGTCTTAGGTTTTTAATCGTTGCGTTCATATCCGTATCAGTTAAGTGTAACAGTCAAGCTAGTTTTCTTTAGAATGTTACAAGGGGATACCAACATTTTAAAAATAAATTTGTTCCAAAATCTTAGATAGACCTACTGGATTAAAAGGGAAACCGTTACAAAGATTGGGTAGCCCTTCTCCAGTTCTTTTATAATCCGGTGTCAGAATTTAAATATCCAAATGATGTTTTTTGTTTTTGAATAAGGGGTGCGCCTATAGTTCCAAGAACTTGATTGGTATGTGCCATATTCTTTCCCCTAGTTATCTTACGAAAAAAAAACTTCCGTCCCTTGGAACGAAAAAAAAATCGATTCCCAAATGGACTTCAAATAGGAATTTCAAAGGATTGAGGCATGCAGCTTTAGCATGGTAATTTTTCTCAATGAAATTCTACTGTAGCATAAAAACAGCACAGATAAAACTTCTAGCACATAAATAGTTCAAGTTCTGTAACCAACTTGCGCACATGTTAGCGATGAGATATGCAACTCCGTGGATTGCCCTCTTGTTTTCTTTGCAATTTCTCATGAAACAACTTCATCTTCAACTTTCAGCTGCCTGAAGCTAAAAAATATTCAGTTTGCAAGTGAAACTTCCTCACTTACCTGATCAGTCAGATTTGCTTCTAATTTCGAATTAAATTAAAACATGCGTCCTGGTGCAATCAAAATCTTAAGTATCATGAATTTGTGTCGCATATACGATTAACAAGGTGCGATTTAGAGTCATGCGTGTAGTTTATGCGAGAGACCCCAGCAAAAATGGTATTTGACGAAGGAAGGTATAGGTAAATCCATTTCCCCTTTTCATTCCCATAAAAATACAAATAAAGGTATCTTGAGGATATACAGAAATGTTTTTACTTAAGGAAGAAAAATAGCTTTTATAGCCAATCAGACTGTAGCTTACATGGACTAACTCCTGAGAGTGCATTTTCCTGTTTCAATACGCAGATCGAGAGTTATGTTATTAAAGTACAATCCACTGTAAAATGTAATATTCTAATATGAGTGCCCTCATCCATTACGGTGATTTTAATGCGGGATAACTCATGGCTATCTGCCCGTATACGTAATAACAAGATGAACTGAGAGATAAAAGCAAAGCATGAATTTACATCTCATACATGATAGGCTTATGACGACCGGGTTTTGACCGTGACTCAATTACAATAAATATGACTACCGCTAAATTGATTTTAGCGTACCCCGTAATAGTAATTAAGGGATGGGTCCTTCCAGTGCTGACAAAATATTTTGATTCCTTTTTTATTAATTCAACCTATACAATCTACGAGATCTTAAGAATGGAAAATACGATGCATATTTCTCTCGAAACTCCTCTTATTTGAATGTATCAGGAGGAATATTCCAGTCATTTTATTGGAAAGCGATAGGTGAAGTTTGACGAAATTTGCACAAGTACACATCGAATATCTTAGCGACAGCGTAAGCATAAACGATTAGTAGGCCCGCTACGTTGAAACAAGTGTTCTCTAAATTAATAACAATGTTGAAATATTCAGGAATACAGGAAAATGTATTGCTTCTGGGTGAACAGAAACAGGTATAGAAGCCATATCGCAGCAAAGTGCGGTCAACTAGTTGCCACGGCAGACTTAGTTATTGTTATGTCTTCCACCCAGAGTAAATCATTCAAGAAAATTCATTTTTATTATTATTAGAAGGTCCACACAGTTAACACATAGCAGTTAACGCATACTTGATGGGCCTTTAAGTTAAGTCCAATATGTTAACGAAACTTTTTGGTTTTTTTGGTGTATCTGGTAAAGCCAATCAATTATCGGATAATATATCATATCAGATATCTGACTATAACAAGGATATATGTAGTGAGCTTCATTTGCTCCCTAAAATAACAAGATTTAATCAGACAGAGAAAGAAGATGTTTCGAAGAGTTAGAGGAAACGTTTCATCAAACTCAAACGTCTGATTGTGTAAAGTTTCCATATTCATAATTATGTTAAATTGTTTCAATGTCTACGGACTGGGATTTAAAATTCAATAACTACACCCTCGAACATTGTTTTGAAGAAGATATGAAAAAATTGTACATGTCAATCGCTGAGTAGTACATCTTACTGTACTTCGTTTTAATAAGCTGCCCTCGCTTAATCACATAGGCTGTGTCCATTTGAAAAGACAGAGTACTAAGGCATTCATCTTTGTTTTGCAGGTTGGTATCGCAACCGAAGCATCAGAGCCAATCTTTTTCTATATTTGTTGCTCATCAAGGGGTAAAGAAAAGGGTTTATGACAGCACTAATACCTAACGGTAGAGTTAGCATCTGAATTATCCATGGTGCTACGCTGAAGATATTCCTGGTAATCAAACCTGCGTAGAATGGAAACCAACACGCCACATAGACGAAAACGAACAGAAGCATAAATTTGATTGTTTTATGCACCTTGCGATATTCATCTCTAGAATTTTGAAAAGGAGCGATGCAAGTGTCCCTGACAGAGGTCTTTGTCACTGACGCCTGTTCAGTCCCCAATGTCTGTGTACTTTGACATTGTTCTCTATCTAGATTCGCAGAAATGGTATGCGTGCTAAAAGAAGTATTGTCATCGATTTCGTCTGAAGACCGCGTGGCGGCGATCTCCAAACGTTGTCCCTCAATTCGAGCGACTGTGACACGTCTAATACGTATTGCTATCATTCCATTTATTGAAATAAGAATAGTTAAAGGGAATAAAAAATCTATAAAAGCACTGAAATATGCAGTTTGAGAATCAATACTATAGATATTGCAAAGACCGACCACTACCTCTTTATTGAATACAATGGAAGTGGTAACTGGAGCAAGAAATAAAAGCACCAGGACATCCAAGCAAATGTAAACCCAGAGGAGTAATATTTGTACAACTACCCGACGGCGTGTAAACTGGCGGTATTTGAAAGGATCGAAAACCATCTGTAGTCTGTCCCAGCTGATCAATATGACGAGGAGTGCCGACGAAAGGACTGACGCAACACCCCAACCACCCCACAACATGCACCACACATTGCACCTTGAAAATAGTTTCGCACCCTGTTGAACCCATATGAAATGAATTATAAAGTTGATTCCAGTCATTCCATCGGAGATGGACAAGTTAAAAAAGAGAGAATTGACGGGAACTTGTCGAATAGTTCTGTCCGTTATGTAAGCTATAATGATCGGTAAGTTTACACATATTGCCATAATCCCAACAGATGCCACCACATAGCTTACAAATGCAGGCAAATCCAATGCTCCTAGGTCATCGGTGCAATTGGAAATCCTCATCTTCTTGGAAGGGAGTTTTTAGCTCCGAATGGAAAGACATCTAGAGATTGAACAGTTTGGCAGCATTATTTCTTCACGGAACACACCATGTGATCACTTGAGTTCACACAGTTCTGTTTATCGGTAAATTTGTTAAATCCAGCTTTGGCACAATTTCAGACTCGAGAAACGTTTTGCTGCAGTGAAATATCAAACAAATTCCTGATTTAAAACCCTTGATACTTATAACTCACCACTGAACGACGTTTCATGATGCAAATATAAGCAGACCGACTTTAAAGTATTGCAGACTCTACTGTATACAAGCCTGTAAAATATCGTTCACATTTTGTTTAAACGCTCCGAATAAAAGCCGTAGCAGAGGTCAAATTTAATAGAAACAAAATACGGCAAGTAACCCAAGGTATTTTATCCAAATTACAACAGTGTGACCTGAAGAGTTACCGTATTTTGAATAGAACAGGACAGTGACTATACTTAAAACGATTGGGAACCTGATTGGGAACGGTTACTAGCTCTGTATACTGCAAATAAAGAGTCATACTCTTCAAGTCCCTTGCGTATGTTTTATAATATATTGTTCATTTTGAAAACCATTACAGTTGTTTCAGCCCATTATCAAAGTTATTCTTCGATCTTTTGCATTACGAACGATATGAATCTTAATTGGTTCCAATCACAATCCTGTGACTGGGCAATAATCTTTGCGGAAAAGAGTTAGCAAGGGTTGGATAATTCTTAAAACGGCAAAATATGCTCATAAATTACCAAAGGACGGGGCCGTGAAGAGAATTTGAAGTAGGAAATAACCACCAAAGCGGCCTTATGTGTTCAACAGTATAATAGTAATAGTCGTCCAAAATGTCTACGCCAGAAAAGGTGAGGTATACTCCATCCCCATGAAGGGTAAAAGTGTTTTGTTTTTTTTTTTTCAAAAAATTATAAATACACATTTTCATCAGTTCATAGAGGAATTATTATTCAGCTCCCATTGTCTAGCTTTATTACTACTACGCTGAGAAGAAAAACTTAGAACATTAAGATAGCTTGTGATTTCCTCTTTCGCCATACATGTTGCCTTCTCTTTGTTCCGTTTAAAATTAGAGACCAACTGCACTATCAAGTGATAAGAGCGACCGACCTGTAGCTCGGAGCTCTGGAGTTCGACTGCTGACTATGTCATACTGGAAACTTTAATAGTGGATCTTTCTGCCATTGTGCTATATTACATAAGCAATGTAGCCAAGCCAGTAAACCACAACTAAAAAACGGCCATGGCGGGACCTACCTACTAAGATCAATTTGTTGGAAACTGAGACTGTTAATCCTTATTTAAACGACCGACCGACCGTCTGTCCGAGAAAACTAACTAACTAACTAACCTTTTTTGAAATGGAAAACTTGTTGCAAAGTGATCCTAGGACAACAGATATCGACATCGATGAAAGAATCACCTAAATGGCAGCCTAGCCATCAAAGGCTAAAGACTGGTTTTCCTGATGTATTTTTTCCTATTTCGAGAGTCGTGTATGAGAGTATGGAACATGTGTAATCATATTTTGACAAACTGGCAATATATTATATGAAAGAATTTCCATTTGAGAATACTTTTTCCTGAAACTTACTTGTAAATCCTGGTAAGGACGATTTCCTGCAATGTAAGGATAATTTAAGTTAAATATTTTGTAGTTTGCCTCCTATTAAATTGTACTCCATGATTCCGCCCCTCATTTTTCAATGGGTCGCACAAGGCCCCCCCCCCCCCCCCCACGGGCTTCCTACGCCTATGAACATATCAACAATCTTTTTTTGAATGAATGAATTGGTTTCAAAATAAGCTTGCAAACAAGGTCTAAGCTAAGAAATTAGCCAGGAATAAAAATTATGAACAACACGATCATCTTAACTGCGAGATCTCTGACAACTCCCAACGGCAAAGAACAAACTTTACTCCATGTTCTTCACACAAAAATATAACGAGGAGTAAGCTTTCTGGTGGGAATAGAACTATAAACAGGGTATATGGCAGCTACTATTGACAGAAAGCTGATAATAGGAAGTCGGGTTGACCTTGCTGTAACATCACTTTTTGTACAAAAAGTGGGGTGTCGGGTATAAATTGTATAGAGGCAACCTTATGCCTAATGACAAAAACAATTATAATCAGGTACAGTTACTCAGACGACTGTAGAATATGCAATTCGTTTTCCTGTAGGCAACCATTGGCACTTTATGAATATTCATGTGTCAGCTGCTTTGGATATCGCATCGACCACACCGTCAAGACGCAGCCAATGTATACTGATACTGTACGAACCCAATCGCGTACCATATTTTCATTACACTTATCAACGGCGAATGTTAGGGTAGGAATGTGCTCGCTGTACGAAAAATGTATAGCTCTATACAATCAGATCGTACATGTAGTCTAAGCCTTTAGTAGTTTATGATATGAGCATAAACACTACTAACACTTAGGATAAGAAAAACATGAGTCAAACTTACCCCAAGTCTTGTGTTCACTAACAGACGTAGCAGACGATTTATCAGGTCCTGGATCTCGGAGAACTTAGGTAAACAATACTAGTAGCGGTGATAATTCGCCGATCAACCTAACGTTAAACTAACTAGCCTAGTAACTACAAACTGAATAGTGGCGGTAATTTGCCAGTCATTGACTACTGGAACAGCACGCAATGTCCTTGCCTGGCGGTAATTCGCCAAGGGCAACGCTATGCTACAGAACATAGTTATTAATATTAAATAAACTTTAAGGATTGACACGCCATCGCGTAGTGATCGATCACAAGCTCAAGCTACCCGATCCTACACAGTACTTCCTACGCTATACTAATCTGGAGTACTGGCTACACACAGTGTAGGATAAACAAGATAAGTAAACAAAACTAATCGGTCACAAAACAGCTTATAACTGGACTAAAATTAAGGCTATTAAAACTGGACAGTCTTCCTAAAGATGATTATATACAAAGATTGCGGCGATGGAATAAAAAACAAGAATATACTCTGGATATAAAAATGCTGGTTTGGTACGTCGCTAGCTCTCCATATCCATAAACGCACGTGAGTGCTCTAATTAATTCCCGCCAGGTAACGCGAGTACAAGTGGCGGTAGTCTGGCTTTGGCTTCTTACCCGAAACTACCAAAGCTTCTAAAGACATAATCACTACAAGCCTACAAGTTATCCCCCAATTCCAGTTAGGATTAAAGGTGACATTTTCCTCCTTTTTCATGTTATTGGACAACAATTTCGATGGCGTCGCTAACGTTTCTTACTAAAATTATTGGCCTAAGCCTAACGTTGAGCTAACCTGAGTATAGGTTATTTGTGTGTAGACCATCGGTCGAAGAAAAAAAAAATGAATGCTAAGCACTGTTACTACGTACGTGTACTCATTTTTTTTATCAGTTGGGCATGTACGCATGGCACCTAATAGTTGTTTATTCATAATAATCATAAACAAACATACTTTCATTGGCTCATGCCTCTGACTGATAGGCTCATTACTGGAAAGAACGCGAATTTCATTTGGCAAACCCAGTTCAACACTGCATGAAAAACAATTCACACATACTTGACTGGCCTTTTAGCAAAGTCCAATGGTGCTTGATGTTTTGTTTATTTTGGTGTATCTGGTAATGTCAATCAAATATCAGATAATATATCATATCAGAAATCTGACCATAGCAAGGATATATGTAATGAACTTCATTTCCTCGATGAGAAAACAAGATGTATCAGACAGAAAAAGCGATGTTTCGAAAAGTAAGAAGGAAAGTTTAATCACCTTCAACAACCGAACATCTGATCGTGTTAAGTTTTCATATTCATATGTTAAATTGTTTCAATGTCTAAGGACGATGATTTAAAATGCAATAACTACACCCTTGAACATTGTTATAATGGATTGTACACCAATAAGGAGAAGCATTATTAGTTCAATTTTGCTTAGACAAAATAGTAAATTAATCAGAACTTCATGACTGAGTCAATTAACAGAATCGTTAGGGTTAATTGGAAAACTTCCAGATTCCCCAAAGTCAAGAAATTAACTACTGAAATGACAAATATCATAACGAATTGGTGATCTAAAGGAGTAAGAAAATATACCGTATTTTACCAGGGTGTTTCAAACATGGATATTGACAAGGACTGTAGTATAAAAAAACGATCTGAAGTTTCATAAATTTATGTTACAAAGATTGCAAAATGTACCCGCCTTAGATCTTGATGATTATTGAGCTAAGATAAAATGTTGAAGTTTATTCTCTCATTATAAAAGTTACACTGCAAACAATAACCATGTATTTGTATTACAATGTTAGCCTGTGATTATTTTGGGGGTGGCAAGGAAGTGGACTGCAAACAGTATCATGATGAAACCCCTCTTACTTTTTGTTACATCTTTCATTTCTGCCTGATTAACTCTTATCGCTTCAGGGAGGAAAAGAAGCCCACTACATGCAGACTTGATTAAGTCAAATTTCCTATCTGATTTATTGATTGGCAGTGAAAGATGTGTTTCAATACACAAAAAGTTATGTAACATTTGGGGTTAGCTAACAGTTCAGTCAGCATGTGTTAATCGCTTTTCACGCAGTGTGAACACAGTGAAAGCATAGCTCATTTGAGGTCACAGATCATGTAACAAACTCAGATATTAGTTACACCCCATACCGCCTTTAATGTACTGGGGTGTTTATGTTCCTTTTTCAAGAAGCGACGTCACAGCATGATAGAAATTGTGCAAGAATTATTCCAAGGAGTTTATATACCTATTGGACTATCTCAAATTAAGTGAATCAATTTCAAAATTTCTTAGCAACTTTGGATGCTATTACAATAGGATCACAATGAAACCAATCGATCTTTCCAATAAACAATAGCAATAGCTTCATCTGATTAAAATATCATGCATTATTACATAGAAGGGGACCACAAAAAGGTTGCATAAATTGTAGTTTTGAAACTTTGGGTGAGCAATTAATTGTTGAGCAACGAATAACCGACGGAGTTAGTCTCCACAAGTGAGTAACTTTTTGCTCGAAAAGAAGGCTACCGTGCTGGATTTTTGGTGTCCGGACAGACACCCCCAGACAAATACCCCCCGGATGGATACCCCTGGATAGTTACCCCCTGACGATTACCACCCGGACAATAACCGCCCGGATAACTACCCCCTCGGACAACTACTCCCCTGGACAACTACCATCCGGACAAATACCTCCCGGGCAATTACCCCTCGGACAATCCCACCCGGACAACTACCCACCCGGACAACTACCCACCCGGACAACTACCCACCCGGACAGCTACCCCTGCGTACGAATACCCCCAGTGAATACCCTCCCGACAAATGCCGTTAACTATAGGAGACGGATGCACAGACATATGAGCTAGTCTTTTTTCGAGTTTTGTTACTCAGCATGCATGTAACCCGACCCCTAAGATAACTGCGAGAGCATCTTCACAATTGGGTCAGGCCTCTGTCAACTGACACCACTAGGGTCTTTGTGTGCCATAGCCCTACGGTAGCGCCACTTTCTATCTCCGACTTTTTCAAGTTCCGGAAATGAGCTTTTCACGTATAAGATCCCAAATATAGATAGACAATCGGTCGAGGTCCCTGGCAGTATAGGTGGGACAGAGGTTTAGAAATTAAAGAGAATGGTAACTGTGGTAACTGATAGTAGTTACTGTGAAGTTTGTATTAGTTATTGTGAGACTTCTGTATTTATAACACACGAAAAATTTCTGCTAATTCCTGTTTAAGATTTAGGAGTTTTTCTGTGAGTAATTTAAGTTGATTTACTTTGATAATATGGGCTATTTAAGCCATTTTAAGACGGAATGAGCAGGGGGAGGGGACAGGCCCAACCGCGTCCACCCTTTCTCGTTTGGTGAGTCAGCACAATCTATACCCTCCCCAGTCAAAATGTCAGTCGACAATCATTTCCGGGTTCGATTGTCTCATGGACCGTTGAGCTATCAGTCAAATCCGGCTGCTGTGTAACCAGTGTTATGCCAGCATAATTGCTTATCAGGTTTCGAAATAATTTGCACGATCGTATAAAATGTAAGAAAGGAAATAAGGTAGAGATCACGATATCACTACAATTTGAAAGAAAACATTCTCCTTTTCTAGCCATTCTATTTGCAATAGAAATAATGATTATATAAGAAATGTAATTTTCCCTAACTATAATAACTAACTACGCATGCCGACTATACACAGATTATAGCTTGCTATGGTGCCCCATAATTGCCCACCATGTAGAATAAAATATTCTTGCAATATTTTTTTTTACAAAGGTAGGTAGCGTCAATCTTTACCCGGGATTTTTTCATGGGGGATTATCGGACAAATTACGAACCGGACGTACACCATGCACTGTGACAAATATACCGCGGACATCCACTCCGGTACTACACTGTTAAAAAATTTCTCTGTAAATTTACATAATTTTTATGGCAAATTTTTTTCCAACCAAATAATGTTTTTTTTTTACAGCCAGACTGTAATCATGAAAAAACATTAAGGGTTTGTTTTTTCTTTACAGTTTTTGCATGTAAATTAGTTAACAAAAGTCTACTGTAAATCGAATTACAGAATTGTTCTGTTTTGTTTACCTTAATTTTATGTGAATTTACAGCCTACTGTTTTCATTCCCGACGTTTTAATATTTATTATAATATCGCTTTTTTACCTTTCATATGTTATTACGTAACATACACTTCACCATTACGTAGATCAGGTATTTGCTTATCAACGTAATATGTCGTTACGAAATTGTTTTCAATCAAAACATATTGAGGATGCTTTGTCGTCATATTGTTGTCAAGTAGACTGCTATCTCTAGGAACTTTGTAATTGGAAAGTCACATTTTTTGTACAATATAATAATTGTTTTTAAAATAAATATGACAAAGAATGCAAATACATTGGTTGCAAACATTTCCAGACAAGGTAAACAATAATTTTATCACTTCCTGATTAAAAAACGCCAAAAAAGATATTATTCAAAGCAACAGCAATCCTTTTGTTAGGAAAATGCCTACAAAATAAGCTCCACCCATTTATGCAAAATGAGATTTACGTCATAAAGTGGTAAATTTACAGACTCTTTCAAGTAAATTTGAGAAACGTTTTTAATTTGCTCCGATCAAGTGCATGAGCGCCTGAGGCGATGAGTTGACATCAGTATACCAATTGTCAGTGCTCTGAAATTAGGGCCTTACAATTTCTTTTTACTTAAAAATGTGTGACAAAACACCAGTTGTATGATATTTATAACTAAGAACGTAATAACTAAGTATGCTTTTATAATAAATGTAAGTTAATTTTCAAATAGGGCCATAAATTTGCCAAAAATGTTTTTTTTTTTTAAACTGAAACTTCGCAGAACGATGCATGTTATATATTGACAATTTTCTGGCTATTTCTTATTTGTTTGTTTGGGCTTATTTTTGGTTCTTTTTCAGCTTAAAAACAAAATGAATGTTCGTTAAATGACAGTATATTTATGTGAAATCAGAAAAATACAAAATACTGTTAAAATTTCTGTAAATTTACAGAAAAACTTTTACAAAGCAGTAAAATTTGGTTAAAAAAGCAGACAGAAATGGTTTTTCAAATAAACAGAAAATACATGTTAAACAACCTTTTTTTATTGTATCAATACAAAGTGTCTGTAAAGATACAGAAAATCTCTATTTAAAGTAAAATACAAAAAGTTTAAGTTAAAAAAAGTCTGTAAATTTACAGAAATTTTTAACAGTGTATATCACCCGGTCAAATTTCACCCAGATAACTACCCAGGACATACACCCCAAGGACAAATACCTCCTTGGATAGGTACCAGATGGACAATTATCCCAGGACAAGTACACTCTGGACAATTACCTCCGAGTACAATAATATACCCCCTACCCCTTTACCGGCAATTACTTCCGGAAAGGAAAACTCTCCCGCCGTACAAATACAACCTGCGCAGATACCTCACCCGGTTAATACCCGAACTGGGGAATCCAACATCATCGCCCAGGGAGGCCTGGGAAAACTAGTGCCACATCCTGCAATGTAGCGGCCATTTTCAGGGAAAATTTCAACGCTCCGACTGAACCAATAGTCGCGTGCTAATTCTGAACAGAATTGACTTTTCCCCTCAAATCATTGGCGTCTTTAGTGGGGAGGGGGAAAGGGGAACGTGTCCCGTCCACTTTTTGGTCCAGGGACATAATACAATATGCATCCACCCCACTTTTCTCTGCCATGCTTTTACTTTTCTTAAAGCGGCTCATTGTGTTGGTTCATGAAATTCAAAAGAATTTTTTTCTGCTAAATTTTCTTCACACACCAATGACAAACGGCGGAACGCGGCAATTTGAGAATTTTTTCCCAGGTATGGCCACTATATTGCATGAAGGCAGTTGCTGGGGGTAATTGTCCAGATGGTACTTGCCCGGGGGGGGGGGTAAATGTCCGGGGTACTTATCTTCGGGGGTATTTGTCTGGGGGTATTCGTCCGGTTGGCGGTTGTCCGGGGGGGTAGTTGTCCACGGGGGTGTTTGTCCGGGCGGTATTTGTCCGGGTGGTGACTGTGCGGGGAGTGATTGTCCAGGGCTATTCGTCCGGGGGTATGTGTCCGGTAACAGGATTTTTGTGTTCACATTATTTTGTTTATCATAGAAAATTGGCTTTCTGTGCTGTATTATTTGCACTTTGTAATTTGTTTATAGTAATTTAAATTGGTGTTGAACACTTCATAAAGCATAATAAACTTGGTAAAACGGATTGATTCTGTGGCAATACATGTAGTAGCCGTCCATGTAATATGATTTAATTCAAGGTTACATTGATTCTCTCTTCAAAAGTTCGTGTTCATTATGAATGTGGAGGTACTAAAATTCTTGATCAGAAATCAGATATTTGAAAATGCCTGTGTAGGCATATAAAAAAATAACGAACTTCCATTTTAGAGGTTTTCTGAAAATAAAATAATTTACGACGCTTAACGGACTATAGGTAAAAACATCATCGACTTGTTCGGCATATTCTGTTTCTTTGTAGAAGAAGAGTTAAGAGGAGGCACGTGTACTTCGATCCCTAAATGATCTGAGCTACTAAACATTTCCTTGAAATGTGATATAGCAGCAGGCGTAAAATGACTCTACCAAACGATTGACGTCAACTATTACAACTGTCGTTCAATCATACTGTACATGCCTTTAGTGAGATCTTCCACAAATCCGTCTTTCATTAACGTTTTTGCATGAGTAAGCGTGAAGGTTATCAATTCTAGTGATCCTAAGTAAATGCCGGAATGTATAGAAACACAATAGAACCACAAAACGGGATCCTATCTACTTGTAGCAGGAACCGGATGTAATGTAAAAGTTTCTTCAATTTGCAGTGCACACGTACACATATTACCAGCTTTCTGACATATTGTTTATCTTCCGACGTAGTTGAAATTTGTGTCGCCACAGAGCGAAGTTTGAAGATTCATCGAAGGGTCGCAGTAATACAACAAATAATTCCAGCAAGTGGGGAAATTTCACTACAAGATGAACCAATCATATTCCTCTGCAAATCAAGAAACAGTGGATGTACCTGTGTTTCTTAACTATGTAAATATTGTTGTTGGATTAGGAGCCGTCTTGGTAAACGTTCTGGCCATTTATGCTTACGCCACGGACAGAGAGATGCGGCGTGTTCCCGAAAATGTATTCATATTTTGTCTTTCAATTTGTGATGAGTTAGTTGGCATAAGTCTCATTATACATTTTATATGGTTACAAAGTGGAGCGTCTCTTCCTCCAAATCGCAGCGTTCCCTGCTTTTTCTGGGGTTTTCTAACTTATTTCTCCGTCCTATCTTCTGTTTATCTTGTCATTTTGATCAGCTGGGATAGGTTACAGATGGTCACCCATCCTTTCAAACACCGTCAGTTTACTCGACGTCGATCAGCCGCACAGGTTACCGTACTCTTTGTCTGTCTTCTGTCATATCAGGTTACATTCACTTTCCTAAGTCCACTGATAACCGACCTCTTTTATGAGAGAGATATTTTACTGACTCCCTGCATCATTTCTACTTTGGATTTCGTTGTCGCATCATTCAGCATAGTCCTTGATTTTTTGATACCTTTAACAATTCTTGTTATTATTAATGTATTAATCGTGGTTCGGATTGGAAAATTAACATTCGAGCGAGTAGAGAGACAACGTGAAGAAGTTAGTCCAGAAGGTATATCGAACTCATCTATAGCTGATACATCAGTTGACATGGTGACAGTTTCATCTGTAGTGAGTGCCAAAACAAGTTCACGTCACACGGGTAATGGAGTTAAACGATTGAAAGGGGGTTATCCAAAGACTTCTCAAATAGTATGCAAGAGCATTCGCAAGACAATTCACATGTTATTTGTATTCGTAGCAGTTTATATCTTATGTTGGCTACCTTTGTACGTAGCTTTGCTCACTTCAAGTTTTTCGGAGGTGTCACCGTGGGTTCTCCACTTACTGTTCCTCGTTACCGGATTGAATTCGTTCATTAATCCTTTTATGTATGCCTTTATGAGCAACAAGTACAGGAACAGACTTACACTAATGTTGCGATGTAGGTTTTGACAATCATCTGTGCATCATTCCCTCACAATTTTATCCATCTCACCTTCTCATGGGAATTGACTTTAAAGGTTAAGAGCAGTCGCCTAAACTTGGTGTAGTGTAGTAGACTGTTCTGTTTCAAAATTGGCTCCTGAAGGTACCGTAACAACATTTTTCTCCTTAAATGTGGTGAAATTTACAAAGAGTACTCGCTTGGTGTACTTGAATATGCAACACTGAGGTCCTACAATATAATAAAAGATACTTTGAAGAGAAAAATGAAAAAATTGTGAGATTTCGCTGTTATTACCTCATAATACGTTTGTGGGGACTGCATTTGACATTGAATGTGAATGTAAAGCACTTTTGAGTTTACTGTACAGCGACAGGGTCACAAATGTTTTAATAATGACGAAAGACCTCTCTCTTTTCTCTCTTAGGGTGTGTGGTAGAATAGAAATTTTAACAGTAATGCCATAACATTTGTTAATTACGAATTACCCGATAGTGGGTATCATAATATTGAACCAGAAAGTTATACATCCGTTCAATTGAACAGAGACACAATCAAGGAAGCAATTGTTTTTTTTTTTCTTGGAAAATGCTTACTGTTTGCAGCATGGACCAAGCTTACGTTAATGTAATTGAAATCAAAATCAAGAAAAGTTAGGCAAAGCTGAATGGTCCTCTCATGCTCAAGATAGGATAGAGCCTGTGATGAGGACCATATGAAAATATTTCTCACATCATTGTGATTGTAAAAACTGAATTCCAACTGAGAAACGGCGCTTCAGGTCTTCGTGAAATGTTTTAAACGCGAGAAATGTTTTTAATAAATAATTTACAATCATGGAGGTTGCTTCCATGGATTAAAGCATTAAAGTTACTGGAGTAGATTTGTCCCGGCGACATGATTTTAAAGTACCTTTTTTAAACATTCTACATATTCAACACGTTACACAAAGACAGTGGCGTAGCTACTGGGGGGGGGGGGGGAATTTTGGGGGAAATTTAATGAATCTTCTTGTTATTACAAAAATTTCTCAAAATTCTTGTTAGAACAAGAAATTGTGAGACAATTCTCATACATAATTCATATTTTCATGCAACAAATTAACTCAGATTTCGTCAGGGTCGCATGAACTGGCCCAATTCGCGTTCCACAGAAATGTCCTCGTCGCGTAGCAGATTGAATGTTCTCTTGTGCTTGTATACGCACGGGGGTTATGATCAGTGCATTTCAGTGCACAGGAAGCTGTTATTCAGGTGATACTTTGGGAATTCATCAGTAAAAGGATGTGAAAACTGACTACCGTAGACCCCCGAGGTTGTTATGTTCTTCTACAAGCTGGCAGTAGCTGTACGATTTTACTCTATGTACATAACGATGGATCGGGCTGAAACAATCCATGGCCAACGATAAACTTAAAGTTAATCTAGAAATTAGAATTAACGGGATCCGTTGGCACACTTAGATTTTGTTACTTAGCCTTATCCTTGGAGACTTACAAGCTAGTTAGGGAAAATAGCTTTCTGCTCACTTTGAGT
Source organism: Holothuria scabra (assembly GCA_037179385.1). Lineage (NCBI taxonomy): Eukaryota > Metazoa > Echinodermata > Holothuroidea > Aspidochirotida > Holothuriidae > Holothuria > Holothuria scabra. The sequence continues at coordinate 3,018,942 of CM074183.1, forward strand.
GTAACAATAAATGGACAATGAGTACCTTGTAGCAAGGCTTCTACACATAACAGACTGCTTTTATCACAGGATGTCCTGTGTGATCGAGCCACTATTAGGCCTCCTTAGTGGCGTGCGAAGGGGAGACCATTGGGCCATGCCCCCCTCACAGATGCCATTTTTCTGAAGTCTAACTTTATTAACACAGATTTTACTTCAAAAGATAGCATATGTGGCACCAGATTGCGTATAAGGACACCCAATTTTTCAAAAATTTTCAAAGGGGAAGGATTGTCCCTGCAAGGTCTTTCAGTGATGCCAATTTTTTTTTTTAATTCCTACAAATAGACCTAGGCAAGTTCTGTCAAATTCCAATTTTTACTTAAGAAGGTAGACTCTGTTTCCCACTGGTGGCATCGATAAAAAAGACTACATGTTTAGATTCTCTTTACAAGCATAAATACGCTATTTTGACCATCTGAGGGGTTTGATTTTTCGAAATTTTCTTTTCGCTCCGCGCCAACCAATGGTGGCGCTTCGCTCGGTCTTTTGGGCAAAATTACATATTTGGAGTAAAATTAGCTCTTAACTCTATGATCACTTTGCAGTTTGCGAACATATTTTGAAGTGAGCATTTTATTGCAAACGACAAAAGAAGAAAGCGACTGGCTAGATTCTTCGTATTAGCCTGGAAAATGCTATTTCCGGCCATCTAAGGGGTCTGATTTTTCCAAATTTTCTATACGCTCCGCGCCAACCAATGGTGGCGCTCCGCTTAGATAATCTTTATGAGAAAATAACATTTTGTGGGCAACAAAAACCACAAATACCGATCAATGCTCTTTTATTTGGACTTCTAAAAGTGTGCAATATTAATGACAAGTTTTACTTCGTAAGGTCATAAATGGTATAAGAGTGCATGTAAAGACACAAAAGTTTCAGTTTTATCCTCATGAACCACCACGATTCAACTTTTAACACTGTTCCTGTCAAAGTCGAAAATCTTGCACCATTTTGCATGCAGGCTCCTTGAAAACGTCAAAAAAATTCCGGACACCCCTCCCCTTAGACCATACTGCATGCCCCTCCCCCTTCAGAGAAATCCTGCGTACGCCACTGCTTTAGTACATACAAATAAACCAGATATTGTTTACCAAAATAATATTCTTTGTTATTTCCGATTGCTCTATGTTATACCTTAGGATTAAAATGCCTGTAATATTACAAAATGACATGACAATGTTGTTATACTTTGTAAGTTTGCATATTTTATATGAAATACATACACATTGACCGGGAAAAGTTTTGGGGAAATTACATACCTTTGCCCCCCCCCCCCCCCCTGGAAAAAATCCTAGCTACGCCACTGCACAAAGAACATAGGTCTTAAGTGCCTAAATGTTTATATTGTGTCATCAATTTACAGTTTCATTGAAATTTCTCATTTCATAAATCTTACTAAAAAAACCACTTCATGAGCATGCGTTATCCAAACAGAGGCGTGACTAGGGAGAGTGAAACGGGTAGCCATCCCTCCTTCTTTGGCACAAGTTTTGCTTTTTAAGGATTTCCTCTATTTATATGCAATGAAATGTCCACGTGAAGCAGCCACTTCTATCGATCTGGGAGGCGTTTTAACCAAATTGTTCGGTGCGCTTTGTGCCAATCAAAGTGAAGTTACGCTTATAGATAGTCTGCCCAAAGGTTCGTTTCCTCCTGGAAAAAATTCCTTGCTATGCGCTTTTATAAAAAAAAAATGAAAATAGAGTTTTCAAAACCCATCATTTCAACTCACCAACCGAACTGGGCACGGCGATTAAGCAGCATCATTCGATAAGTACGGTCGTATCTTTAATAGTAAAATACCCAACACAAGTCATAGCAGATGACCAGACATCTTTCATATGAGCGTCATAGTTATCGAAAAAAGAGACCAAGATTACGAACCTGATCCATTGCCTGAACATACTTCGATGGTTGACATTTGTGTCAATTCAACGTCCGTCTGATTGTTTTTCAAGCCCACAGTATCATACGAATTGCCAATAAGCAAACCTAGGAAAGTGCTGGCCATTTTCCAAAAAAGTCCAGAAAATTTGTCATGTCAACATAAAGACATCTCACAATCAAGAGAAAGTTTGGTGTTAGAAAAAAGCCTACATCCTGTTTGACAAACGGTTAAGAGAATTGGATCGAGACCCACTTTACCACTGCTTGAAGTGCTATGTAGGACCGTAAAACCCCCATAAACTCATGAACCCCCTTTTTCGCCTCTAAAAATGGTGGTAAAATAGTTCATTTTATACACACACTGAAACTAGTACATATTTTAAGGTGGGAACCATTAGCTTTTCACAAACGCAATGAAGCCAGAGGAAAATAAGCCAGCACCTTAACCGGGATGCCAAGCGCGTTTAAAACGGTTTTACTTCCATGTTCCAACAGATTACAACTTAAAGTGTACCTCAAGTCAATAAATTCAAAAATATATATTAAAGAGCATGAAAAATGATTTCTAACTGTCCAACTCCCATCTTCATAGGACATTCCTGAGCTGAGACAAAAAATGTTGAAGTTTATTCACGCAAGTTAAAATGGTAGATTGCCCAATAATTTGTGATATCATTGTTGTACTAATCAAATTACAATCTTTGTATTTCTTTGTTTTTCTGAAAGTTACTCCACCTTGTACAAGGGTGCGATAGCACTTTTACTCTCATGAGGTGATGTAATTAATTAAGTCCGTCTCCTTGCAACGTGCCATGCAAGCAAACAGGAAGTGTTCAAGGTCATTAAAACATTTTTAATTTAAAAGGAAAACAAAGCAGTTTATGTGAGTTGTACAACAAGATAGTCACAAGTTATTGCGCAATGGACCAATTTGTTTAATGTGAATAAACTTCATCTTTTTACAGCTCAGGAATGTCCTATGAAGATGGGAGTTAGACATTTATAATTCATTTTTCATGCTCTTAAATATATATTTCTTAATTTTTTGACTTGAGGTACACTTTAAAGGAGAAACTGGAGGGGGAAATAGACCTTGGGATAAAGTTTCTTTATACTCCAACAGAACATAACTTAAAAGAATACTTAAAGGTGACTCTGCACAGTTGTAGTTAGATAGTTAGATGGAGTTTTACGGCCCAGTTTCCAACCTATTGTTTCAAGTCGAGCCGGACACGCCTTTTTTTTTTTTTTTTTTTTTTTTTTTTTTTTGCAGTTGTGACTCACTGGCTTGTTTTCCATACTCCATTGCTTATGCGGAGCATCACGCACAACGGCAGAAGGTTCCATTTTAAGAGTGTTTGGAATCACTCGACCTGGGAATAGAACCCGGGCCTTCCGCGTGAGGGGTGGATGCTCTTACCTTTAGACCAAACACGCGATCTCTTTGCACAGTTGTAATCAAGTGATGTATATAGTCACTACTTCCAAAAATTTGCTGAATAGAAAAATTGTGGCTGGATTTATCCAATTTTTTTCTGATATGTTTAAAGTGGAACATAGTCTTAGCATTCTGGTGAAATTTTGAATTTTTTCCCACATTCGGTTCTTAAGATATTAACAATTGAATGTGAAAAATTTTCTTCATAGATAATATTTGAAGCAAGCAGGCTTGATGAGATGGATTCACATTGCCAATGTTTTGTTTTTCCTTACAATTACCCACCAATTTTTTATAGCTAAACCCAGTCTGATATATTGGAACCAAAAGTGCGTCTTAAGCAAATGAATATTTCGAAAATATTATTTTCTTCAGGGGCATGATAACATTCTTAACCGATTCAATGTCTAACTAATAGGATGAAAAATGAAAAAAAAAAACATTGGCTCGCTTCAAGTAATCAGTTTTTATGGAAAATGCGTCAGCTTCAATTGTCAATATCTTGAGAACAGAACGTGGGAAATGAATGAATGAATGAATGTATGTATGAACAAATGAACAAATGAATGAATGAATGAATCTATGTATGAATGAATGAATGGATCTATGTATGAATGAATGAATGAATGAATGTATGAACAAATGAATGAATGAATGAATGAATGAATGAATGAATGAATGAATGAATGAATGAATGAATGAATGAATGAATAAATAAATGGATCTATGTATGAACAAATGAATGAATTTATATATGAACGAATGAATGAACGAACGGACGAACGAACGAATGAATAAATAAATGAATGAAATTAATGTAACTTTCCCCAGAATGTTTAGAATTTGTTCCTCTTAAACACATCAAGCATAAATTTGGTTCTGGACCATTCTTTTAACTCTCACTCCAGCCTTTCAAGCCTTACAATTTTGGGAATAAGGAGGGTAATGAAGACTACTAGAAGAAATATAGGAATTGTGACTGCCATGCTTAGCACTTGGACACTAGAAAGAGCTGGTATTTGCTAGGAATATTTGCCAAACGTGTCGTTATTTTCAAAGGAGTGAAAACTCAAATTCAATAAGCCATTTCACAAATAAGAGTGGGACTTCCCCATCCATGGTCGCCCAAATGCCATTTCTGAAAACCGTCCAAGAAACTATGATTTTGCCTGTTTTCTACGCAAGTGGGGAATCTCTTGGGCGACTAGGATTTGACATATGTACATGAATAACAACTCACTGATTGGTTAAGGTTAAATGACAACAAACAAAGCTATGGCAAAATTATGTGTTATATTTTTGCCAGTTTCACTGTTTACCTCCCACCATGTCTTCATCATCATGTCAATGCAAATGACCTATACATATCAGAATTAAATGTGGATTTAAATTCCCCCCATTATTGGTATAGCAATTCCATGTAATTCATAAATTTTACGCGATACTGGTCAAATTGGTTTATGTCTACGAGGTCACCATCATTAAGCACCAACTCAAATATTCACGACCAGTGAAAAGTTCTACTTCTAATTAGTTGACAAATGCTTTACGTGGAAATCGTGTTTCATCTATCCATTAATGATGATATTCTGAAAGCTTCCTAATTAAAGTCTTTCTTAAAACGCATATTAAAACAGGATTAATGCAAAACTTAGAGGGTTATTTCGGTCGTAAACCGGATATTACAGTCATGCCCTTGAGGGTATGTACTCCTATTTCCTCGCCGGTAAAACAAGTCAAGAACCTTTGAAATCTGTTTTTTTTTTTTTTTTTTTTAATTTTCCAGTTATTTTCTTTCAGGTTATAAGCAACGCCGTCAAACAGACTTGATTTAACTTGTAAGTACTGAGAATCAAATTCTCAACATCCTATACTCTTCTAAATAAAAACCTCTTCTGAAAAAACTATTGTCTTTGCAAAAAATGACGTTATGGTAAGTGTACGATGTTGGAATTTCTTTTGAGAGTCCAGTATTAATAATTTTTTAAGTACCCATCATCTTTGTTTAGCTTAGAGTTTGGTTTGTGGTACCATCACTGACATTTTTCAAAGACACAGTTCCGACTCCAAAGGAAAATCCTTATAACATACTTCCTTGAAAACTGACTTTGAAAAAATAATCAAAAGCAAAGGATAAACATATTAAGTCGATCCATCCATCAAAAAGAGTTGTTTATTTTATTCATGATATAAAACAAAGTTAGAAGCTACGGTACTTTTTACAGACGGTCAAATTTGATAAACTTTGATAGGATTTTTGAAAATTTCTTAGATTTTAGAAATGCTCCTTTCATATCATTTCTCATATCACACCTCGAAAATCAAGAGTCAACTAAGTAACTCTCTAATCAGCTAATAGAGTTAACATGTGAATTCAATCCATTTAAGTATTAATTCAGTCTAAGAATAGTTATTCAAATTCACTTCAAAAAGAGTAAAATTCAGTCAAGGAAGAGTGAATTTTCGCACTTCCACGAGAGTGCCTGCAACGATATTTCCATTTACTATTGATCACTGCTGGCACTTCATCAAGAGTGAAAATTTGCTGTTTTGGAGTAGTGAATTTTACAATTCTTCGAGAAAATTCATTTTTTCACTCTATTAGATTCATGCACGAGGAACGTATCTAAGGAACGTATCGCCCATCCTCAAACCACCTGAAATGGTATATACGTTACCTTTAATTCATTTCAGGCGTCCTCATGACAAAATGAAGTTTTCAGTGTCTTCATTTTTCAAACGAATACAATTTAATACAATTTAAAACGATATCTATGCTTCTGCATAGTAATTCATGATGTTTCCTTAAGAAATTGTCAATATCAAACTTTTATTACTGCTTATCTGATATAAGGGTTTTGCTCGGTCAAAACATATGAAAAACACACAAAGAACGTGTAATCTCTTTGCAGTACACTATTACGAATACCATTTTTCTCAGAAAACAATATATCCAAGTGAATGGACTATACTTTTCACCCCGTATTGTTTCAGGGTTTCAATCTGCAGAATAGCCTAGCGTACAGTTCACAGGATACGTACTGTGAAAGTCGTCTTTAGTCCATAAAGACCTTCATCACGGGGGTAGATGCTCACTGTTTAACAAGGTGTCTCTTGATTGGCTGCTGCCATTGTATTGTATCGATTGTATCCCTTGTTAGGGTTAGGGATTAGGTTAGGGATTAGGTCAGGGCTATCGTTAGCCAGTTAGGAAATATCTTTTTAAACAGTGCGCATGGCCCCCATCCCGGTGCATTGACCATACTAAAAGGGTATGCTACATGTTTGTACCAAATATCCCATATTCTCAAAGTACGGAAAGTCCCGCCTTACATCATAAGACAAACTACTTATCTTAGGCAGCTCCATGATCTAAACTACTTAAAGTTTGACCTTCTGTGGCGACCCTTTGGGGTCCTTACCTCTGGTCCTCTACCAAACATATTTCCTTCCATATAACATCTCTCTGCTAAAAGTCAATTAAGACACTTCATACATATTATGTGATAAGTCGTCTTCACCTGGTTGATTGGTTGATCGCTGGCAATGTGTGTTTTTAGACCGCAGCGTAGCGATAGGACTAGGAGGAAAATACCACCATCAACCCAGAGCTAGTGGCTGCAGTTTCTCTTACATCTTGCCTTTCCATGAAAATAGGAAAGTCCTAATCGGAAAATGTAAAAGTAAACATTGTTGTATCTCACCATAAGTCCCGAGAATTTCTGTACACAACAGTTTATAGGGTTTGTAGATAGCATGACCAAGTTTGGAGTGTGTTTTCCTGAACTCCCAAGAGGAGAGATATTTTACGTGCCGGGAGTATACAGGGTATATATGCGATTATGTCAATTGCATATATATACTCATACCGAAAGCTGTCAACAATTGCCATAACGATAGCTGTCAACAATTATGGACAATTTTGTTCTAAATCTAGCATATTACATAGACTTCATATATCGAAATTAGACATAATTAGAGATGTAGCTGTATTATTTTATACTAATCATTTCATCGAAACCAAAAGTTATTGCGATTATTTACTGTTGTGTCTGAAATATTGGTTACATTAGATGAGCACGATTAATTCAATTAGAACAATCGCTCCATATGCTTTTACTTTTTCGCTTAAACAGAAGGTGTTTTTCAAATTTAACATTTTCATGTTTTTCTCAATTAAAAATAAAACTTTGTATTGTAACGTCGCCAATCGATCATCCATTTAAAATTGGATGGTATATCTCCTGCAAATATATAATGATGACGATTTGTTGAAACACATGCAGATGAAAAGAGACCAAAACTGTCAACTTTAGGATGTCAGGTATGTTAGGGGTGAATCGATTCATCTGTCTTTTGAAGACGTTTATGTACACCTAAGTGTTTTTTCTATAGTATCAAAGGCTATATAACACTTCCCCCGATCGACTAAAGAAAGAATCAATCGCTGTGGTTCTGCAAAGATCATTCATGATTGGTTCCTTTCCTTCTTTTCGATAGAAAAAGTGGAAACTAATATGGCCAGACGAATTTTCCATCGCACTCGAAATCGTTACATAGAGCATCAGACTTGCAAAAGGGACTTTGGCAAGGCCACCCCTGGCCGGGTCATAACTGAAGTCTTTAAATGTGGAACCTATTGCCATTGTACCTGATGCATACGCAATGGAGTAAGGAAAACAAGCCAGTGAGCCACAACTGGTAAGACTGGTTAGAAATTCGGCCGTACACCCCATCAACTAACTTCTAACGCACTCGAAATCGTATCATCTGGCTTAGCCTTTTCCTATACTTGTTACTCATAAAGGCATACAGAAAGGGATTGATCGCTGAACTTAGCCCTGCAAATATATAAAGAAGGTGTATGATCCATGGAGACACATCCATGATAGTGTTTGTGATCAAAGCTATGTGTATCGGGTACCAACATATAACATACACAGAAACGAACAGGAGCAACATACGCATCGCCGAACGAACCATAAGGTATACAGCCTTAGAATGCTCTGGTAATGCGTATCGATTGACGTTCGTTTTCGGTCCAGAATTAAATCTTGGAGGGCCAAACGCTAACGCTGGAATAGTATCGGCATCGGGCGAAGTTGATATGGCCGTTGATCCAAATTCTAATCGTTGCATTTCTATTCGAGAAACGGTAACCTGTCCGATTCGAACGCCCACTAAACCAATGATAACAAAGAGAATGGCCGATGGTACGATGAAATCAAATATTATGCTGATGTAAATAAACCCGGAATCTACATAAGAAGCGATGCAAGGTCCTGGCTTCAGCAGGTTGTTTTCCCTAAAAATGACAGAAGTGATCACTTGTCCTAGGAAAAGAATGAATAGTTGATAGACTAGGAGAAGGATCCAGAGGACAGTTACTTGCAAAACTGCGCGACGTCGAGTAAACTGGCGATGTTTGAAAGGATGAGTGATCATTTGTAGTCTGTCCCAGCTAATCAAAATGACCAGAAAAGCAGAAGACACAACGGAAAGGAATGTAATACTTGCCCACACTAAACACCCAACGTTAAAGGTTGGAGGTGGGAGGATGGCACCTTCTTGTACCCATATGAAATGTATCAAGAGACTTACTCCAGTAAATTCATCAGAAATTGATAAACTCAAAATGAGAAAATGTACAGGAACACGTCGAATTTCCCTGTCAACGAAGTAAGCGTAAATGATCGGTACATTCAGAAAAATTGCTCCTAAACCTACAAGTACGCTTAAGTAGTTTATAAACAAAGGAAGATCCACTGACTCTTGATGAAAAGAGAAGTTGGAATATGCCATGTTTTTATATCATTGAAGGGATAACTGCTACAATGAAAAACAATGTTTTTAAATAATTTTGAGTGGAATACCTAATCCTCCAATTCTAAACAAGTAATATGTTAATAGTAACGACTGACAATACATATGAACTGCGCGTCCACTGGTCAAATATTGTCAAAGCACTTTATAAGTAGATGCACTGTGAGTAAAGCACTCGGTTTAAAATAGATTTCGTCATTTTGATAATTTTTGGAGACACTGTTGTGTAATGTTTTAAATCGCATCGTACGGAGCTTTAAAAATGCCATCATCCAATAGATATTAAAATTAACTGAAAAACACGAGTTCGTTAGTAAGTTAGTTGGATAGAGTTTTACAGCCCAGTTTCCAACCTGTTGGTAAAAGTCGAGCAGGCCACCGCTTTTTCCAGTTGTGGCTCACTATAGTTTCAACTGGGGAAACTATTTTACGAACAGAGGCTGAAGTGAATCTCCTTTATGACTGTTCTTTCCAAGAGTGTGCAATTTGACCGAAATTAACACTGACTTTGTCAGCAAATGCATATCTCTATATCTATACCTATATATATATAAATAAATATATATATATATATATATATATAATATATATATACATATATTTATATATATATATATAAATAAATATATATATATATATATATATATAATATATATATACATATATTTATATATATATATATATCATAAGCGACGGAAGATGTTTTTTATTGGGGGCCACGAGTTTTCGGAAGTCGACATAATGGTGTTGCCGTAAGGCGTCCGGCTTTGGGCGAGGCACGAAACCCTGTAGCCTATAGGCTTGGGCTCCCGCTAAAGGGCCCCTGGTGGGGTTCAAGGACAAAGCCCTGCTAGACGTCCAGGGAATTGGGGTATCTAGGTTTTTCTGTGGTGGGATTATTGGGGGACTGGGTACTTTTGTAGGGGGGCTAGAGTTTACTATCTAAGCGTAGCGCCACCATCATTTGGCGCGGAGCGTACAAAATAAATTTTGGTTTTTAAAACCTCCCAGATGGCTGGAAATGGCATTTGCCAGAGTTAATCACCTTAAATTCTACTGAGAAAAATTTGTGTTTTTTCTAAGATCGATACATACTTTTGAGATACTGATCAGCTCAGTTCAGTAATCCACTGGACTATGTATCCTAGGATCGCAAATCCGGAATCTTGCTGAATTCCAGTGCACGCTTGTGTAAGGTATTTCTATATACATAGGGGAGCATTTCTGTTTGGGGCAGAAGAATTTTGCTCGAAAAATGTAATTCTGCCCGTAAGACAGTCAAAACGGAGCGCCACCACTAGTTGGCGCGGAGCGTCCAGAAAATTTGAAAATTCGTACCTCTCAGACAGTCGAAAATGACATTTCCCAGGCTTATAAAGGGAATCCAAGCTGTCGCTTTTTAAAGTTTCAATTGCAGATAAACCTACGTTTGTTCCAAACTAAAATTCCAGCCAGAAAGACTAAGCGGAACGCCACCATTGGTTGACGCGAAGTGAACGGAAAATTCGGACGCTTGAGATATTAGCAAATGACATTTCCAAGGCTTATAGGGAATCTTAGCAGTCCTTTTTTGATCAGAAAATTACCAGATAAAATGTATCACTACGAATCGATGAAATTGTCCCGCATATTTTCGGGGGAAACTACAAAACGCAATTGAAAACATGCTATTGAATTTCACTCTATGGCGACCCTTGGCTAAATTGAATATATATTGAAAAATTGTGTGCCCGAACTTCCGACTATATATTATTTTACTTTTTAAAAAAGTAGGCCTATGGGGATCTTAGCAGTCGCTATTTTGATCAGAAGAATCACATAAAATGCACCACTACCATTGGATGAAATGAAGCAAATGATTTTTCTTCCATTACTAACACTTATTGACAGAGTTGTCACGTTACAAGGTTAGCAGACTTACGGCAAGACATTCTCACCCTGCATCATTAAAGCATCGAAAAACAAATAACCCGATTTTCATAACCATTGCCCGTACTTGGCTCTAGACCAGGATAGATGGCAAACTTTTGGGCAAAACCTGTCACACCAAACTCCAAAAATTCATTGATATGATGTGGGAAAAATTTTTATGTGGTGACATAGGGTACAGTTTATGGTTTGTGGGACCATATTTTTTAACCAAATTGCGCCTAGTGTCCAAGATGCACGCTCCGAAAAATCAAAATGGCGTCATGTGAGCGCGACGGGACGGAATTTGCTGAGGATTGATCCTTCAAAGATATATAACTTTATGGTGAGATTTATGGGGGCATTCTATTTATCATGTGGAAAGGTCCTCCCATCAATATCAAGATTTTTTTTTCAAATCCTCGATGAATTGGTAATGGGCCATTTTTAATTGGTCCAATTCCGTCCCGTCGCGTTTTGCCTTTTTTTTTATTTTTTTTTAATTTTTTCATATGATTCGGTCATAGAATCCTTACAGGACTTTCTGAACTATCAATCTTTAAGGGCCCTAGGATCACCAACTAATATGTTTAAATAAAGATTAACTTGTAGCGATAGTATGTATGTTTGAAATTTTCATGACGGGACGGAAGTTTTGCGCGACGGGACGGAAAATTTGCAAGGATGAATGTATTTAATATCCCTGGAGTAATAAACTTAGTATAAATGTTCTTTCTGATGTACCATGAAAGCAATGTGACCATTGTAATTGAAGTTATATACTTAGGTATCGTAGTTTGCACCAAAAACAAAATTTTGCGCGACGGGACGGAAAATGCTGCAACTGGACGGATGAATTTGTTTTATCACTGCTTACATACCCCAGAGTAATAAACCTTGCATAAATGTTCTCTATGATGTACCATGAAAGTAATATGACCATTATAATTCAGGTTATAGTTTGCACCAAAAACAAAATTTACTCCTTCGCCTGACTGTGTAATGATAATGACCATTGCACACTAAAATAGGCTGCACACAGTGTACACCATAGGCTATACTAAAAAATACACCTTTTTTTTCACATGCAACATCAGCTGTATTCCGTTAATTCCTGTATATATAAATCTGTAGTTACGGTGGGTGTTTGGTACCATGAAAGAAATCTGAGTGGTCAAGAAAGATTAAGTTAAAACAAAGTCTAAATCTCAAGAGTAGAATAATTTATATTAGCTTTGCTGGGATCATACACCTGTAGATATCATGATGGGGAAATTTTCCCATGAAATTAACCCAATTGGTAACGTCTGGTAGTCAACTGCCACCCCACCCCCCCTCTCGTCATTCGTTAGTATTGTAATACTTGAATCACAAGTAAGACAGGAACCAAATTGGTGACACCATGGATGTCCTATGTTTTGTGTTTGGTAACACATACCATTACAGTACTGTAGCAACAGACTACAGTGTTCAATTGCTATCTGTTACTTTGAAAGCAAGCCAAAAACAACAAAGACCATGGAAATGTATGTATGCAAATTCAAACATTATTCAGAGTAATGATGATGCAAGTAGCATGCAATTCTTTTAGGGTGTCAACTTGAAGGGAAAATTAAATTTTAGGCGAAGAAATTTGAATACTACACAATAACGCATTGACAAATTTCCGTCCCGTCGCATGATTATTATTTTTTTTTTAAGTAAGTATTTTATAATTAAAAGAAATACCAAATTGAGATGATTTAATGTTGTTGATAGAAGCGGTTGTTGTACTTTGTGGAAATAGAAAGTTGGCATTTAACCCCTTTTAACCTTGATAAAAATCAGTACTTTGTCTAAAGTATGAATGTGCAATCATTTCATCATTCCATCATTCCGGATCATTTCATCATTCCGTCCAGTCGCGTTTTTTAGATTTGTTACCGAGGGAACAAGTAAATTATAATTTCAATTTTCTTTGGTTTGAATTATTGAGTGTGATCTTCTTTACATAAAACCAAATAACTATAGTATTATATGTAAACTCTAAGAATATATTGAAGCAAGAGCTGTCAATTTCCGTCCCGTCGCGCCACAGATAGTATTGGATCTGACCCCCTGTTTGTCCGTTGAGTTAATTTGACAATTGAAAACGTCCCAGCATTTTTTTTACCTTTGCCCGATATTGACCATTTCGAGCAGTTTTGCAAGATTAAAATAATCGGCTATTTCAGGTATTGTGTTACACAAGATTTAAAAACAGGCTCAAGAATAATTGCCTCTTTAGAGCCACATGCTCCCCAAACGTGTCGCGATATATTTATCTCTTTAATGTTTCGTAACTATGTTACCCTTACTATGATACTTTTCCGTCACGAATAATGGCTTTTGAGCTGCCCGAATGTGTAGCGACTTTTTGGAACCTTGACTTGGTTTTTCAAAAAAAAAATTATTGCGACTTTATGACGTTTCTTTCCCTATTTCCGGTGAATTTTTTTGCGGCCACATTTAGGAATTTTTTGAAAAACCATCCCATTTTTTCAAAATTAAAGGGCTGTCGGAATTATTTCCATATTCCTGCCCGAATTTAGATTTTGCGGAAATTTGGGGCAGTCTTCCCCTTGCCCCTTCTCGCACGCCACAGGGTATGCCACTCAGCCAAGAGCTAAGTAAGGTCATGTGAGGCTATAGTGGTAAGGTTGCGATCCTTGAGACTGCATTGACCCAACATGGGTTTAGTGGTTGCACTGGCTAATGACTGGCGGCAATGGCCGCTAAAACTCATTCCAACCGTAATAGACCTGTAGACCCAAATATCTTACCCACCACACCAAGTATGATTTTGGAACGATTTTGTGCATCCCCAGGCATTGAAAAAAACCCTACAGGAGGTAGAAACATGTCACTATAATCCACACCAAGGTAGTCAATTTTAGTTACTCCAAATCTGTTAGAAAAAATTTTCATCCAGAAACACGACGAGTTAAAAGTCAAAAGATTCCGAAGACATGAAGCTTGTCACAGTCTACCTGAATTTATTCCGAAATTTTATGGCGAACAATTGCAAAGTACCCTGCAACAGTTTGAAGGGTGAAAATAAACTCTCTTGCGGGTTATCGTTCATGTGGGGGTCCAGGGGGCGAAAGCTTTGCACCTTTCGAACTCTGAAAAGTAATATATGAGCCAAAGAATAGCCGAAATGGAAAAAAATAACCTAAATTTGTTAATTACTTTTGAAAAATTAATTTTGCGACATTCAGTTACTGAGGGGCCGTGCCACTCAGGGGCGTAGCTACTGGGGGGGGGGGCAGGGAGGGGGGAAGTCCCCCCACCCGAAAAAATTTTGGGGGAAATTTGATGAAAATGGGGAAATATAATGAATCTTCTTATTATTACAAAAATTTCTCAAAATTTTTGTTAGAACAAGAAATTGTGAGACATTTCTCACACATAATTCATATTTTCATGCAACAAATTGACTCAGATTTCGTCAGTTTCGCATGAACTAGCCCAATTCGCGTTCCACAGAAATGTCCTCGTCGCGTAGCAGATTGAATGTTCTCTTGTGCTTGTGTACACACGGGGGTTATGATCAGTGCATTTCAGTGCACAGGAAGCTGTTATTCAGGTGATACTTTGGGAATTCATCAGTAAAAGGATGTGAAAACTGACAAGTCACTACCGTAGACCCCCGAGGTTGTTATGTTCTTCTACAAGCTAGCAGTAGCTGTACGATTTTACTCTATGTACATAACGATGGATCGGGCTGAAATAATCCATGGCCAACGATAAACTTAAAGTTAATCTAGAAATTAGAATTTACGGGATCCGTTGGCACACTTAGATTTTGTTACTTAGCCTTATCCTTGGAGACTTACAAGCTAGTTAGGGAAATAGCTTTCTGCTCACTTTGAGTGTAACAATAAATGGACAATGAGTACCTTGTAGCAAGGCTTCTACACATAACAGACTGCTTTTATCACAGGATATCCTGTGTGATCGAGCCACTTTTAGGCCTCCTTAGTGGCGTGCGAAGGGGAGACCATTGGGCCATGCCCCCCTCACAGATGCCATTTTTTCTTTGTTCTTAAAAATACGTAGTCTAACTTTATTAACACAGATTTTACTTCAAAAAATAGCATATGTGGCACCAGATTGCGTATAAGGACACCCAATTTTTCAAAAATTTTCAAAGGGGAAGGATTGTCCCTGCAAGGTCTTTCAGTGATGCCAATTTTTTTTAATTCCTACAAAAACTAATGGTGGCGCTTCGCTCGGTCTTTTGGGCAAAATTACATATTTGGAGTAAAATTAGCTCTTAACTCTATGATCATTTTGCAGTTTGCGAACATATTTTGGAGTGAGCATATTATTGCAAACGACAAAAGAAGAAAGCGACTGGCTAGATTCTTCGTATTAGCCTGGAAAATGCTATTTCCGGCCATCTAAGGGGTCTGATTTTTCCAGATTTTCTATACGCTCCGCGCCAACCAATGGTGGCGCTTCGCTTAGATAATCTTTATGAAAAAATAACATTTTGTGGGCAACAAAAACCACAAATACCGATCAATGCTCTTTTATTTGGACTTCTAAAAATGTGCGATATTAATGACAAGTTTTACTTCGTAAGGTCATAAATGGCATAAGAGTGCATGTAAAGACACAAAAGTTTCAGTTTTATCCTCATGAACCACCACGATTCAACTTTTAACACTGAGCCTGTCAAAGTCGAAAATTTTGCACCATTTTGCATGTAGGCTCCTTGAAAACGTCAAACAAATTCCCGACACCCCTCCCCTGCATGCCCCTCCCCCTTCAGAGAAATCCTGCGTACGCCACTGCTTTAGTACATACAAATAAACCAGATATTGTTTACCAAAATAATATTCTTTGTTATTTCCGATTGCTCTATGTTATACTTTAAGATTAAAATGCCTGCAATATTACAAAATGACATGTAATGTTGTTATACTTGTAAGTTTGCATATTTTATATGAAATAAATACACATTGACCGGGAAAAGTTTTGGGGAAATTTCATACCTTTGCCCCCCTGGAAAAAATCCTAGCTACGCAACTGGTGCCCCCCCAAAAAATGTCATAAAAAACTTATTGGGAGGCCAGGCCCCCTGCCTTCTCCCCCCCCCCCCCTTGCCCGCTTCCGCCGCCTATGTTTATTTAATAGAAGAGCAAACAGAAGTTAAGAAAGAAATAAACAAACGTGTAACATAAAGTAACGTAAACTATGATTTTATTTTAAGAGAATAGATTGTATTGCCATAGAGTTTACTTGACATCAGCAGGAAAAATCAAAAGTAGCAAGGTAAACTATGATTTTATTTTAAGAGAATAGATTGCATTGTCATAGAATTTACTTGACATTAGCAGGAAACATCAAACGTAGCAAGGTAAACTATGGTTTTCATTTGAAGAGGATAGATTGCATTGTCATAGTGCTTACTTGGCATCAGCAGGAAACTTCGATCGTAGCAAGGTAAACTATGATTTTTAATTTAAGAGAAAAGCTTGCATTGTTATAGAGTTTACTTGTATTTAAAGGCGAACATCAAAAGTGGCAAGGTAAACTATGATTTTCATTTGAAGAGAATAGATTGCATTGTCATAGAATTTACTTGACATCAGCAGGAAACATCGAGAGTAGCAAGGTAAACTATGATTTTTAATTTAAGAGAAAAGCTTGCATTGTCATAGAGTTTACTTGAATTTATAGGGTGAGCATCAAAGGTGGCAAGGTAAACTATGATTATTATTTAAAGAGAATAGATTGCATTGTCATAGAGTTTACTTGACATCAGCAGGAAACATCAAACGTAGCAAGGTAAACTATGGTTTTCATTTGAAGAGAATAGATTGCATTGTCATAGCGCTTACTTGGCATCAGCAGGAAACTTCAATCGTAGCAAGGTAAACTATGATTTTTAATTTAAGAGAAAAGCTTGCATTGTTATAGAGTTTACTCGTATTTAAAGGCGAACATCAAAGGTGGCAAGGTAAACTATGATTTTAATTTGAAGAGAATAGATTGCATTGTCATGAAGTTTACTTGACATCAGCAGGAAACATCAAAAGGTGGCAAGGTAAACTATGATTTTCATTTGAAGAGAATAGATTGCATTGTCATAGAATTTACTTGACATCAGCAGGAAACATCAAGAGTAGCAAGGTAAACTATGATTTTTAATTTAAGAGAAAAGCTTGCATTGTCATAGAGTTTACTTGAATTTATAGGGGGAACATCAAAGGTGGCAAGGTAAACTATGATTATTATTTTAAGAAAATAGATTGCATTGTCATAGAGTTTACTTGACATCAGCAGGAAACATCAAAAGTAGCAAGGTAAACTATGGTTTTCATTTGAAGAGAATAGATTGCATTGTCATAGCGCTTACTTGGCATCAGCAGGAAACTTCAATCGTAGCAAGGTAAACTATGATTTTTAATTTAAGAGAAAAGCTTGCATTGTTATAGAGTTTACTTGTATTTAAAGGCGAACATCAAAGGTGGCAAGGTAAACAATGATTTTATTTTAAGAGAATAGATTGCATTGTCATAGAATTTACTTGGCATCAGCAGGAAACATCAAAAGTAGCAAGGTAAACTATGATTTTTTATTTAAGAGAAAAGCTTGCATTGTTATAGAGTTTACTTGAATTTATAGGCGAACATCAAAGGTGGCAAGGTAAACTATGATTTTTATTATAAGAGAATAGATTGCATTGTCATGGAGTTTACTTGACATCAGCAGGAAACATCAAAAGTAGCAAGGTAAACAATGATTTTATTTTAAGAGAATAGATTGCATTGTCATAGAATTTACTTGACATCAGCAGGAACCATCAAGAGTAGCAAGGTAAACTAGCATAATGATTTTTATTTTAAGAGAATAGAATGCATTGCCATAGAGTTTACTTGACATCAGCAGGAAACATCAAAAGTAGCAAGGTAAACTATGATTTTCATTTGAAGAGAATAGATTGCATTGTCATAGCGCTTACTTGGCATCAGCAGGAAACATCAAACATAGCAAGGTAAACTATGATTTTTTAATTTAAGAGAAAAGCTTGCATTGTCATAGAGTTTACTTGAATTTATAGGCGAACATCAAAGGTGGCAAGGTAAACTATGATTTTTATTATAAGAGAATAGATTGCATTGTCATGGAGTTTACTTGACATCAGCAGGAAACATCAAAAGTAGCAAGGTAAACAATGATTTTATTTTAAGAGAATAGATTGCATTGTCATAGAATTTACTTGACATCAGCAGGAAACATCAAAAGTAGCAAGGTTAACTATGATTTTCATTTGAAGAGAATAGATTGCATTGTCATAGCGCTTACTTGGCATCAGCAGGAAACATCAAACATAGCAAGGTAAACTATGATTTTTTAATTTAAGAGAAAAGCTTGCATTGTCATAGAGTTTACTTGAATTTATAGGGGGAACATCAAAAGTGGCAAGGTAAACTATGATTTTTATTTTAAGAGAATAGATTGCATTGTCACAGACATTACTTGACATCAACAGGAAGCATGGTAAACTATGATTCTATTTTAAGAAAAAAGATTACATTCTTTTCGAGTAATAGCTTGACGTCAAAAGGGAATATAAAAATTAACAACGTAAACTATGATTTGATTTTAAAAGAAAAGATTGCATTGTTTTCGTGGTTACTCTATATTGATAAGGAACATAAAAAGTAGCAAGGAAAACTATAATTTTGTTTTAAGAAAGTGGTTGCATTGTTATCGACTTTATTTGGCATTATAAGGGAAAATCAAGATCGCAAGATTATATATGATTTAATTTCAAGAGAAAAGATTGCTTTGTCCCTGAGTTTACTTGACATCAGTAGGGAACATTAATGGTGACAACTTTATCTATGATTTTGTTTTAAGAAAGTGGTTGCATTGTAATTGAGTTTTCTTGACATCGGTCAAAACAATGGAAAATTTATGAACCTTAGCAAATTGTCAATCAGAGCGATATCCTTGTCGCCAAACTAAACGGAAAACAATATTTTTGAGTATTCAAAAGGACTTAACAACTTTTAAACACTTTCAAACACCTCAAATGACTTTTCATGTAAGATATAACATAACATAAATCCGTTCCTACATAAATTGAATAGTTTAATAAGTCACACATATTCGTTACATGGTTTGAGAGAGCCACTTAAATATTTACATATATTAAATGAATGTGAAAAATTGTTATATATCGACTTTACATCCAAACAGGTGTAAGTTTTAAAT
This sequence comes from Holothuria scabra, assembly GCA_037179385.1. Lineage (NCBI taxonomy): Eukaryota > Metazoa > Echinodermata > Holothuroidea > Aspidochirotida > Holothuriidae > Holothuria > Holothuria scabra. Next base: position 3,038,293 of record CM074183.1, read on the forward strand.
CCACGGCCAGATTTTCCCTTTATAATGCTCACTGTGTATCAAGGTGTGTCTGGATTGGCTGTTGCCATTGTATTTTACCGATTGTATTCTTTGCTGGGGTTAGGGATTAAGTTAAGAATGGCTATGGTCAGCCAGTTAGGAAATTCTTGTTAGACAGTGATCATCACCCCGGCTTTTTGAGTTAAATGCCAACTCTGGCAATTGTCAGTTCTGTAGAACCACCTTGGCGAGATCAAATATCAATCGTTTGATTTTTGAAGTAGCTCGAGACAATTGAAGCTTAGTCACCTGTTTCAAATTCCATGTATATACTTACATTGGAACCTTTATCGTGTAATGAATTTGTCACTTTGTGAATGTTCAGGTATTACTCTCCTATATCGCTCGTGATAGTAAAAATCAATGAACCAGCTAGGTAAAGCTGAACTCGATTGAATGACAAAACAGACAAATGTCAGAGCTTTCATTTGCAAACAACCAAAGATGGTAGAAAAGTAATCCTTTCTGGGATGGTCTGAGAAGAGTCTAGTTATAGGGTGCTCAAAAACAAGGTTTACCAGGAAAGGCACAAGCATGGCTTTCACCTACTAAAAAGCAGGCAAAACTGTGTTGAAATCGGTCATATTGGTAAAAAATTAATTTTCGGACACAAAGGGTAAGGTTAATTCTTACAAATCCAGGGTCTGTTCAGTGGCAAAGCGACCATATGGTCAGGACGAGCGTGCCCGGGCCCCTCCAGACTGACCAAAGTTGTTTGTCCACCCTTAGGTTTCTAACATCCTGCCATAATGTGCCCCCAGGCCATTCTCGCCCGCCTGTGACCAAAACTGCTAGCTCCCCACCGTCTGATATTGGCAATGGGATTTTGCTCGTGGGAAGGTATGTTTATAACAAAGCCACGGAACTTAATTTTCTTTGAGAAACAAACTACTAGAGTACATGAAACTCTTAGCTGGGATGCCATTAGAAACATGGTCAAAAGAATGATTTGAACTCATCCCAAAGTTGAACGAAAGATACATTTACAGACGTGTACTTTTCACCGTGACTCGTGCGAGGTCTCGAACTCTAGATCACATGCATTTTGATCCTCGGAAGATAAATTAGTCTGTTTCGTTATATGAGAGAAAAATCACCGCAATAAATGCTTTATCCACCTGGTGCTCGCTACAAAAAATTTGTTGGATGCATTTTAGTTTGATCTGGAATGTGCTAGTATAGACATCTCTTCATTAGGAGATGCTGCTTGCAGTATTTGTTGCTTCCTAGTGAAACAGGCCAAAACATGCTGTGAATGATAACTAGAAAGATTGCGTTTTTTCGGTCTCAGTGACTCGACTTGAACTCGAGTGCGTTAGACGCGATCTTGACGAGGACTCGGCTTCAAAAGACTCGATCTTGGTCTTGGGCTTGCATCCATTTAACTAGGTCTTGGTCTCGGATTGTGTAGTTTCGACTTCATCTATGTCTCATTGTTGAAGAGAGAGCCAAACTACATGAACTTCACACCACTAAATATGGAGTTCATTTGAACAGCAATACCATTCGACTCAGTTACGGCACCCCTTTCTGTCTTAAGACGATTAGAAGGCGAAAATGAAATAAAATTCTTATATATACAATAGCTTTCGAATCAGTGAAATAAACATAACTTCGATATTTTTTGGTTAAGGCTTTTATTAATGCTTTTAACGATAACTGGACAATTTCCATTCTGTTGGATGGATACATAATTGACTTTGAGTTTTTGCCACTTTTAGATTGTGTAACCTATTTGGTTCAAAGCAAATTTAAACTGGTATAAACAAGTTGTGTAAATCACCCGGTAAAAACCGACCTCGAAAGCGTGTCCTCGAAAGTTTCGGTTACAGATTAAGTTAAATTTTAAGAGATTAGTATAGAAGAAACTTTAAATTCAATTAGATTCAATTTGAAAGCGCTAAGTGTCACATATTTTTCGGCACCCCGTGGAAATTGAAAAATTCCTCCCCATGAGGGCTTCCCCGATGAAAAGCTTTACCCATGTTCCACTGGCTTTGATTCTGTTGTCCTTTTTTATAAGATGTCACTGGAGTGTTGTTCAAGAAAAATTGTTTTCAATAAACATTTACTGGGCTCCTCGTCTCTCCTCGCTGGGCTATACTTTAGCTCTAATGATTTATAATTGAGGGACAAATATTAGAGTGTTTGGTGAACTGCTTTCAAGTGGAAGCTTACCCTCAACTCCAGTGAAATTGAAGAAACCAAGATACAGTTAAGTGAACAACCACCCATGATACAGAGTAAGCAAGGAAATTGAAAGATTAAAAGGCTAAAGACCCCAGCTATGGCCGACTGATATTAGAACATACCTTGCTGTCCGAATTCGTCTGTAGCTTCATAATATAAAAAGAAATTGCCAGGTGTTCTTGTGATTTAAAGTTGTTGAAAAAGGCATTCTGAAATAGTGCCACCGTATGATTTTTTCCTCGGTTCCACATTTCGCAATTCTCATAATTAAAATTCGCGCTGTGCAATGGTGTAGCAACATACCAGAATACCACGAATTGAACTACAATCCTACAATGATTGCTGTGAGAGTCATTCATTGTTTTCTTTTAAAAAACATCAGTTTGAAAATAACCTGGATAATATCGGTCGAAGCTAATGGTGCGTCGTCACTTCACTGGCTAAAGAGAGAAAAATATCGTTTCAATTGACCTTTTTGAAAAAGGCGATACCACGATTTTCCTCGTGCAAGCAGTGTAAAAATCTACAATCTACAATCTCATGACCGCGGGGATTCAAGTTGGTAAATAAAGTTTGCTAAATTTTGTAGCTGATTCTTACATTTAAAGGAGACACACCAAGAAGTATTTACTTACGCGGTGCAGCAGATAAAGTCCAGTAAATTTAATGGCAGCTTATAAAAAGCTAATATTTAAGGTAATAACTTCTACCCTAATTGTTAGCAATCTGCTAAAATTAAAGTGGAATCTATTTTGTTTAAGCTTACAAAAAGTTAGCTAACAATATCTCACTTTGACCAAGTTCTGCATGACTGTGCTTCAATCAAAGTGCCATTAACGTCAAAAACTCAAGGTTGAATATCATCGAACTTTTTTACGAAGGCTTATTGCGGTAACTGTTCACAGTGGAGGTAATTTTTTTTTCACGTTATCACATTCTCGGACAGGGACAACCGTCGGTTTGATCTGCATTTTTGTACAGTCTTATGTGAAACTATCTCTGCTATCGCTGCCTGACGCCAAGAATAAGTGTTCTTGAGACTTTCCACAAGATGACGTTCCTTAACTTTGTTGACGTTGATAAGAAGGTGGATATTCCTGTATTCATAGACTATATGAACATTTTTATTGGAATAGCAGCAATATGTATTAACGTGCTGGCGATTTATGCTTACGTCATCGACAGAGAGATCAGACGTGTTCCCGTAAATTTCTTAGTGTTTTGTTTGTCAATTTCTGATGAAATGACAGGGATAACTCTTTTAATACATTTCGTCTGGGCACGATTCGGTGCTTTCATCCCAGCAACTGACAACGTTCCCTGTTTACTCTGGGGTAGTTTTACTTACTATTCAATTCTATCTTCAGCATATATTGTCATTCTAATCAGCTGGGACAGGCTGCAGATGGTCACTCATCCTTTCAAACACCGCCAGTTTACTCGACGTCGACCAGTTGTACAAGTAGTCTGTCTCTTGATCTTTCTCCTGCTCCACCTAGTAACATCTTTCTCTTTAGCTTCAGTGATAAATCATATATTTCTTAAGGAAGGGATCTTTACTCCTTGTATTATTTCTTCCGTGGATTATCGTTTTTCACCACAAAACGTATTGCTAGATTTCGTAATACCGTTTACTATTTTGGTGATTATCAACGGTCTAATCCTGGTTCGGATCAGGAGAGTCACCGTAGAGCGAGTAGAGAGACAGCGTTTGGAGATAGGTTCAGACATTACATTGTCTTCGTTTGAAAATGAAACTTCGACCGTTGAAATCTCAACCGTTTCGTCTGTTGTGGACATCGGAAGATATCAACCGGAAACAAGAACAAGCAACAAGATAACACGGGAAATGTCATTCAAAACTTCTCGCGTAGTATGTAAAATGATGCGCAAGACAGTGCGCACTTTGTTTCTGTTTGTCTTGATATATGTCATTTGCTGGCTGCCTTTTGTGACAGGTTTGACTGTGAAAGTCTTTTCGAATGTGACACCGTGGATTTTGCATTTATTTCTAATGCTTGTTGGGCTCAATTCATCCATTAACCCGTTCATGTATGCGTTTATGATTAGCAAATACAGGCATAGGCTTCTGCTGATTTTACGATGTCAGGTGCGATAGAGTTCAATGGTTATTGGTGACTGACTTCCCCACGAGCTACCGAATAAAGTGAATCCTTTATATTGCCACGTGCATTATTTAGAAATGTCTTTCTAGTTATGTCATGTATAAGCGACAACAATCACCACAAAAATCAAAATAATGAAGGGTGTACTCCTAAAGGCAGGTGGGTAACCGTTATGTTCATCATTGAACAGAGCGGGAGATCCGACCCGGTTGAAGGGGTGTGCGTCTCATTCACGCTTATTCTACAATAACAACTGCAGACCGCTGATTTGGGAATCGATATGGTGATCTCAGTATGTAGGTTCATGATACCAATAAGAGCAATACAACATAATGGACACCTATTTTGGAGAAATCATGTTGACATTTTCTCTCAATTTTAAATCTCCCATAAGGTAACTGTATCCAAGCTTTTAGTTGTATGTCTTCGAGTCCTTAAAAGAGATACAATAAATTACACAGAATACATAATGCTTTCAGTGAATTCCAAGGCGTACAACAGTAGCATACCTTACGCAAGGTACCGATGACGTAAACGAGGTTATAGGTACACTCAAATACTTAGGATGGCAAGTTAAAAACAAATTGCGGTCCCATTTTACTTTTGACACGTATTAGTTCACAATAGACTAGTTCGAAGATTACATCTGCGCATGGCGCGTTGGTGACAGTTCTGTCTATTTCAGCTGGTAACAAAACATCTGACGCTTCGCCGGCAGCGTCGGCTTAGCATACTGTTTTGCGTGTGTTTAGATCCCGCTGTTAGCTTAAAAACAAGTAAAAATGTTACCTGTTGACTTTTGACCTATTGTACAATAATGCTCCATGGCGAAACTTCGAACTGGTTGTTATGATACTGCTATCGACGTAATAACTGCGGCACGTACCTTATCATAAAAATGGTGGGCTCGTCGAAAAAGTGGAACACACACCATCACCATGCAGGGCGTAGATCTAGTTTGTGGATAGTAGGGGCAAAAATGTTTCCACAGCTGGACGAAACCTGTAACCCAGCCTATGAACAACCCTCCTATACGATCGCGAGGGCACTCATATACACACATACACAAACACATGCACACACGCTCTTTTTGACACGCACGTACTCTCAACTGACGTTTTGTGGAGCTAGTTAGTTAGTTGGAGTTTTAAGACCCATTTTCCAACTAATTGGTTCAAGTCAAGCCCTGGTCACAGCCTTTTTCCTGTGTTGTGGCCCACTGGCTTGTTTTCCTTACCACGTCGCTTATACTGAACACCAAGCACAATGACAGTAGCTTCCGTTTTTAAAGTCTTCGGTTATGGCGTTTTGTGGAAGCCCTGAAGTCATCTGTATAAACAACAATGTTATATTTTGTTAATTCTCCCTGCTGTTTTAATCTGCTTGAATTATCGGGTGAGAGGGAGCAAAACGATATGTGTGCCCCCAATATTTTCATCGACACCTCTTTCACCATGCTAGATGTAATTCTACCCAAGACCATGGACATACGTGTAAAGATTAAGCTAATCGGTGTGAGATGGAGGTTGAAAGATCCCTGCTTAGATGTGGTTGGCAAAAGTTTTATAAACTGTCATTACCAAACAGAACCGGTTTTCTTGTTGTAAAGAGTGCTTTCGCTGACGTCACAAGCCCCGCCCCTTTTTGACGGACAAAACCTAGTATAGCACGCTAGCTGGTTTGTTTGTTTGTTTGTTTATTTCATTCTCTGTGACACCTCCAAGGAGGTTAAAGAGACTTACATACATACAATATACATCAAACATTGACATAAATCTTTAAGAGTATGCAAACATGCTGAAGCTCGATGAGATGCAGCTGACTACCCACGTGTGACTGTAACCCGGAAGTGGGTGTGGCGTACCAATAATGACGTCACTTGAAAGCATTCTATTACTTCTGTCTAATAAGGGACTTGGGAGTGTATGGTTTGAAAATTTCGTTTTCAAAACTGAGAAATTGTAGTCCTCTGCACAAAGAGCGGTTGAACAGATGTTCTTACCGACGTCATTAGCCCCGCCCCTTTTGTGACTACCGGCTGGAAAATGCAGTGTACTACATATAACTGTTGCTGCGAAGTAGCCTATGATTGACGTGATGACTGCTGATATTTTGCAATGGCGCGGGGACGTGGTAAACCAGTTATGAATACACGCGAAAAACTCGGTAGTTAAAATGTGAGCATGCACTCTCAAATGTGAGTTAATAAAGCCTGGTTTTACTCTTTATGGAGTGCCTACAGAGACCACCTTAAAAAGATGGATCATTGGAGGCACTTGTTAAGGAGTGACTTTTCACTCTCCTTGGAGGGAATTTTACTCTTCTTGGAGTGAATGAACAATGCATGGAGTGAATTCACACTTTTCCCTCCATTAAGGAGTGACTAAGATAACTATTTTGTTTTGTAAGAAATTTAAGAAAATCCACAATTTGTAGCGGGTTGAGTCGTGTCAATGTTAAAGAAAAAGCCCATCCAGATTAACGTTGAAAGCGATGGAAGTTATTTTATTCATCTTCACCCCAAGCCTACAAGCATTAGATGATAAAAAGTACGCCAAAATCGGGCTAACTTTATATGAGAAATTAACGGAAGTACTTCGTATCAAAGGGAAACTTGTTTGTATTAATCAGTTCAACTCTCCCTTGAACTCTCTGATGACGTAGCAAGGTTACTATAGAGTTTTATATTACAATATGTATAAGGTTACATGTGCACTTCGCCGAAGTTGGCATAACTACAAGCAGTATTGGAAGGGGTTTGAGTCCTGTTTATAAGTAGCAAAGGTACTTTTCATTTCATTCAGTTCGGCTGACCATGGAAACTGACTTTCGGTCATTTAATAATGATGGGTTACGCTTGACGATGCTTGAATCACTCCTTTGTCTTTGGCTGTACTTTGCACCACACAGGAAGCTTTATTATAAATATAATGACGATAAACCAAAAGCCTTGTGTGCAGTAGCTATATAGAGATACCATTGCTAAAACGTATGCCTACATGAATATTGTGCGCTGGAAACAAGTGCGACAGGATATATATGAAAAGCAGACTCGAAACGCATTGCTGGAAAAAGTACTCGACTGATACCACGTTTAACAGACTATGGCTTATCCTAATTTGTCCGCTGTCCATCAAACAGTGGACATTCCCGAGTTTCAAAACTATTTAAATATTGTGTTTGGATTAGCAGCGACGTGTATAAACATACTAGTGATTTACGCTTACGCAATTGACAAAGAGATTCAACAAGTTCCCGTCAACCTGCTGATACTCTGTCTTTCCGTTTCCGATGAATTGACCGGAATTTCTCTTCTAATAAATTTCATATGGGTACAAAGTGGCGCTGTAATCCCAGACAGAGACAATGTTCCATGTTTACTCTGGGGTGGGTTAACTTACTCCGCCATCCTCTCTTCTACTTTCCTCGTTATTCTGATCAGCTGGGACAGATTACAGATGGTCACTCACCCCTTCAAACACCGTCAGTTTACTCGAAGCCGAATAATCAAACACGTTGCATGCCTTTTCGTCTTCATTCTGTTGTATGTAGTAATATTTTTTACTGCATCTGTAGTGATCAATCATGTCTTTCTCGATGAGGATATCAATCTGATTCTTTGTGTTCCTTCGTCGCTCGATTTTCGCGTCTCACCACACAGCATTATACTCGATTTTGTGATACCATTTATTATTCTCGTAATTATCAACGGTCTTATCATAATTCGGATCGGACAAGTTACAGTCGCTAGGGTAGAGAAGCAGCGTTTGGAGCTAAGTTCAGACTTAACACTGACTTCGTCTGAACTTCACAATTCAACTGTGGACATCTCAACCACTTCATCGGTTGCGAGTTATAACATTTATGAAACTAGTCAAACAAACAGCAAAAAAAGAACACCTACATGTCAAATTTTAAAGTCGTCACCAACAGTCTGCAAGACGCTTCGCAAGACGGTGCGGACATTATTCCTGTTTGTTTTTGTATATGTCCTATGCTGGCTCCCATTTTACATAAGTTTAATTGTGAAAAGTTTTATTGATGTTTCACCGTGGGTTATCCACTTCTTATTCTTAATTTTAGGGTCCAATTCTGTCATAAACCCTTTTATGTACGCCTTCATGAGCAACAAATATAGGCATAGGCTATCACTGATTTTTCGATGTAAGAGGCGCTAATTATTGGCGTATCTCTTATATTGAAGTCTATCAGAGGTCAAAACAGGTGTTTAAACGTTAAGAACCACTTAAACTATTGGTGCTATAGTAGAGACAGTAATGTTTTCGAAGCAGTGGTAGTCTAGATTTAATAAAGAGAGTGAAATCTTCTATCTTTGTTGCTTTTCCATTCATACATATATGTTTGATGCTTTTCTGTAGTTTCATCATCAAATTAACTGTAACCGCGGCTATCTTGGTAAGACTATAAATTTGTTCGAACCGTTCTAGGAACCGTGCAAAGAGTAAACGAAGTACGAGGATATATATAGAATAAATCTTAAGAGACGGCATATGCTACTTTTTATCGATTAGACCGACAATCAGGACGACTTTAAAAGTTTCTTTGTAGGTGTTCACTCAAAAGAATAGTCTAAAACCAAAATTATGATTGATATGCTATAAAAGAACATATTCTAGGCCAGGCGTGTTGCCAAGATTGTGTCATGGGGGGTGGGGTTGGTGTCATGGGGGGGAGGGTTGGGGGCACAACGTGAAGGAAAAATCTTAGGAAAGAGAGAAGAAACCACTATTTTAGGTGTTTTTTGCATTGCAAGGTTGGGTCATAGGGGTTCTAACACCCCCCCGTGGCAACGCCACTGTTCTAGGCATCATTTAGTTGCCTAAAATGGATGGTAAAATTTAAGGAAATGCAAAACATTATATTGCAATGTGAATCAATGACATAACACCTGTTTCCTCAAGTTTACTATTCGTAGACAATGTGACAACCGGTTACAGAAAATGAAAGGAAACAGATTGCCTAGAGTGTGTCCGTCTTTTACATAACTCTACGGTTGAGTCTGGAAAGTGCATGGCGGAACTAACGTATAGTCAGGACCCCCCAACCCACCGATCAAAATTGCCTGCCCAAGCCCTCTTTAGGTTTCTAACATCTGCATGCCATTCCCTACCTCCATCACCGGGTTTGGTATTCAAGTTGACTTTGAGAGCTTGCCCGTGGAAAATTATGTTGATCAGTCACAAAAGCCACGAAACCTCGTCTTCTACGAGAAACAACCTATACTGGTGAAGGAAAATGAAACTCATGGTTAAGGTTATATATATATATATATATATATATATATATATATATATATATATATATATATATATATATATATATATATATATATATATATATATATATATATATAAATATATATATATATATATTTATATATATATATATATATATATATATATATATATATATATATATATATATATATATATATATATATATATATATATATATAACCGTAATAGTAAAAATTAATTAGTAATGTCAACCAGGCAATGGTAAAGTGCTCAACCCTGTGAAGGGAGCTGTAATATTGAAAAGGTTGCAATAAGTTCTTACAACTAAGCTATGTTGTAAGAACTTATTGCAACCTTTTCAATATATATATATATATATATATATATATATATATATATATATATATATATATATATATATATATATATATATATATATATATATATATATATATATATTTGTCTCGGATGGATTTTCTGTGGTTGTTAAATCTCATCCTGAAGGGAGTGGCGGTTTCTCCCACATAGTTGCCTAGTTGACATTTGGTACAGTAAAGGATGTAATGGAGTGGCTTCCCAGTGGCGGAACATTATCATTCTGAGAATCATAACATTTATGACATGAAATGCGTCCTTGTAGCTTCAGGATTTAGATCTGCTTCGGAAAGAAAAAAAAAAGAACTGAAGTGGATCCTCAGAGTTAAATCATTTAAATCCGGCTTAAACAAAGATTTGGGACTACTTAAGGGATATTCCTTCGTTAATTCTTTGTAACTTTTTTTAGGATACCTTATCAGTTAACTATCTGAAACTATTTTCTCGTTCTTCTCTACCCTAAGTTTTCTCATCGATATTATTAAGAATGGTACTCTTAGAGATTTGTTTCTCCTGTCTTTAGTAGGATCTCACTGTAATAAGCTTCGTTAAGTTTTCGTTTTCTGGCACAATAGATGCATTTTTTAATTCTTACTCCAGAGGCTCCTCGCCGCTCTTCATAGCTCTGCGCGCCTTTCTCTTTGTACTGTACTTCCTTTGTAACTAAGGCCGAGTCATGCGCGCGTATCAATAACCCACTCCCAGTGCTTGGGCAGTAACGCTTTAACGTCACGTGAAGATCCTTGATTATGACGCAACACGATGCGCGTCTTTATTATTTCGTAACATTCTTCTTTATTATTTCGTAACGATCTTATCTCTGCTCTTAACGCAATCTGCCATTGTGTATGTTTAAATTTTAAGCTTTGTTCATTTGTCACCGAGGAAGGCCCCAGGTGGGGCGGAAATATCTGACTACAAAAAATTAGTACTCTCTTTTGTCCATCTTTGTCTCTTCGGATTTTCCTCTTATTTTATATCTTCAGGAGTACACTTGGATCTTTACTTAATCATTACTTATATATATATATATATATATATATATAAACCAAATAACAAAAGAACACAAAAAATGGATACATTCATTTCCAACTAAATTATAATATAAATCCGTGAATACAAAATATTTCGGGCTTAAATTACACAGCCCTTCGTCAGTTGTACAAAAACACTATAGTGCAAAAAAGACTGTATACACGTACTCGTTCTGCTTCCTCGCTTAGGTATCAACTGCTTGGGTGCCCATGAACGCCAAATCCCTATTCAGACCCGATTTATGATTGTTAAGTGAGATGATGGTTTGTAACTCACGGTTGCATCTCTGCTGAGCGCTTTTAAAATTGCCGTACAACAAGGCACACTTTAAATGGGAAAGGTTATGCTGAGGGAGATTAAAGTGTTCGGCAACCGGGAATCCAGGGTTATTCTTTCTTATGCTGAGCTTGTGATTATTGAAACGAAGTCGGAATTTTGTGCTTGTTTCGCCTATGTACGTAGCTAAGGGACATTGGGTGCATATATATATATATATATATATATATATATATATATATATATATATATATATATATATATAACGCTAATTCCTACCTTAGGGGGAAATTGTGATATCTGCGCGTACGTAGGGCGAAAAAATAACAATACAATACATAAGGAAAAGTATTCGCCCTAACGTCTAAAAATATAAACAACGATATTTCAATGGCCAGCCATCCCTTCGTGTTAACAGCTAGGTGTCCGTAAATTTGACAACTTTGAAGTAATTGCATCTTCTTTGTAAATCTAGGAGGGCGTCCTTGTCCGTTAACGTACTCCTATAGAAAAAGTGTGTAGAAACGTTAAGGAGAAACTTATATTTCGCCCCCAAAAAATTTTCCCCTTAGGGTCGACTTTTCAACAACAACTTTCCCCCTAAGTGCCGAAATAGTGAAATATATATATATATATATATATATATATATATATATATATATATATATATAAATCAAACTGAAAATCTGCCCCGACGAAAAATTGACCGTCTCCACTGGGACTCGAACCCAGACCTTCTGCTCTATGTGCAGACGCCTTACCAGTTTGGCTAGGAAGCCAGTCCTGGCTGTTCGAGTTTCCAGAATTAGAAGAAATGAGACACCTCTCCACTCTTACTTAGTTAATGTAGTTCAATTCATTAAGCATTGTTTTTTGTAAAGTAAAATAACCCTAGTCAATGTCAAAGTGACATTCAATAAAAAAGACATATCGCCACGCATTTGAAACTTTTTCCCTATTATTCGATGTTTTGCGTGTCCTCAAGATCTGAAAAAAATGACTACTGAGTTGATTAAAAAAATTAGTATGCATTGAAGAAACTTTAAAATGGAATCAGTTTTTTGGTGAGCCACTGTTCATCTTACACGTACATTTAAAGAAAAACAAAATGAAAAGATAAATTAGGATAAAGAAAACTTCAGGAAGCTTATAACCAGAACTTTTTTCTTATCTTTGTGGTTCTCTTGATTGTTTTGTTCTGTAAATTGACAGCGGTTTTGAGCCATTTTTAACAGTGTAAGAAGATATAGTTTGGCAAAGAGTGACTTATTTTTTCGGCACCCCGTGGAAATTGGAAAGTGACGTCACGTGAAACACTCAGTAGTTTTGGTGAGCATTCAATCTAAAACTAAAAGGTGTGAAACTACTTCTTGGAAACTTGAAGGTTTTTTCCCTACTATCGAGCGGAAATTTACTCCAAAAGTTTCACGCTTGATAGAGTGCTTGCAGGCAGTGGTGGACCTAGGGATTTCGGTCAGAGGGGGCGAAAATTGTGTGCAGGGGCGCTTCAAAGGAGTAAATACCCTGAGCCTCAGCACGATCGAAGCCACAGTATTTCTGACGTCCCATTTGACTTTCCGCACCTGGTGACCATGTGGCAGCTCCGCCACTGCTTACATAGAGCGGACCATGCACTTTTTAAGAAGAGTGATCACTGGAGGCACTTGTTCGCGAATGAATTTTCACTGTCCTTGAAATGAATTTCCCTCTTCAGGCTCCAGGTCAATGTCACTATTCTTGGCGTGAATTTACACTGAATGGAGCTAATTTACACTTTTTAGTCATTTAGAGAAAGACTGAGTTCACTCTTGTGTTTTTGGAGTACAAGCAGGAGTGGCGCCAGCGGGGGGGGGGGGGGGGGCATGTCGGCGATTTCGTCGGGGAGGCCAAAAAATTTAAAAAAAAATAATAAAAAGACCCACAATGACTGAAGTTACTGGATTGGCGATCTAGAGCATGTATTTTGTTTTGTAATGCTATTTTAATACATATGGGAATCGATTTTAAATCACTTCTTAACTCGGTTAAACCTCATTCTATGTACCTTGTCCTATCTCTTCCCCCGTCGGGTAAGGACGGCAATATTCAGGGGGGGGGGGGGAAGCCTGAACATGAAAAACGTAAAAGACTGAATTTACGGGATGGATGACCATGTTTTGTTTTTCTTTTTGAACTATTTTTTGCTTTTGTAACGTTATTTTAACGCATATCTGAATCGGTTTTTAAGACTTCTTACTAGTTCTTCTATCCCTCATCCCATCTTCAATCCGTGGGCGCAAGGTCATGCCTCCGTCGAGGACGGACTACCCACCCCCTGTTGTTGAGAAAATCCAATTTCGTCGGGGCGCCTTCATCTACAGACCCACGATAAAAGATGTGGTTCTGTAGTCGCTCCGCGGACGACCTTCTTGATCTTTTTTACTAAAAGACCTTATTCTTCATGGAAACTCACAATTCCGAATTCTCCTTGCAAAAACGGACGAGAGGTTGTTCATGTGCGTGCACTACCCAATGTACTGCCATCTGGCCTACCCGGACAGCCGAATTCCCACAAAGGTAATGAATACCGGCCATGTCATTTTCAGCTTCACATATAATGATAAACAGTGGTGTGAGAAAATCTCCCCATATGTCTGATTGAGAATTTATTTGAAGGCACCTTGTAACCAGTGACGTGATATATTTTCCAAATACGTTGGGAGTAAAACCATTTATAGTCTGGAGTTCGGGCAGTCACGTTAAAAATTTCATCTATTCAGTTGAACTTGCAACTGGATTTAACGAAGATTGTTAATGCAGTCGAAAACATTTTAGTATGTTTTCAATGCCGTTGCATACTTTTCCCCCGAAAAGATACAGGACCATTTCAACTAATTGTAGTAGAACCTTTTATCTGGTACTTTTCTGATCATTAGCAAGTTGGGGTTTTTTTCTCTATTGAAGTGAAACTTTTATTTTGAAGGAAAGCTCAAAATAACGACTGCTTCATTTCTAGTTACAAGTCTTGGAAATGCCATTTCGGGGTTAGATTTTTTAACAATTTTCTGTTCGCTCCGCGCCACCTAATGGTGGCGCTCCGCATAGATAGTGTTTTAGCCGAGCAGATTACTGACAGAACAATGCGTGTTTGTGAATTATTCTTCGTCTTGCCGCAGTATTATGAAGAGAAAATAATTTTATTGCGAAAGAAATCTGAAAAAAGGTACTTCTTTGATTCTAGTTACGAGCCCAGGAAATGCCATTTTCTGCTGTCCGGTGGTTCTCAATTTTTTAAAAAAATTCTGTGCGCTCGACTTAAGATAATCTTTCGGGCAGGATGACATTTTTCGGACAAAACAAAATTCTGACCCCTCCCAAACTGACATGCTCCCGTACGCATATGACATTAAATACTATATAAAACTTCAAATATATGCGAAGCCAAATTTTTTCGTCGGGAGAATGCTCCAATGTGGTCCGAAGGCCTAAATTTGCATGATGATATTCAGTAACCTCAACAAAACTACCTACTTGATTTTTCCTCATGAGAACGTCAGATTCCTCCATAAAACCCCCAAACTATCATGAAATTACAATTGTTCTCCAATATTAGCTTTAGACATTGTTAAAAGTGGCAAATTTTTCCAATTTCAATGGATACTCCGTACAATAAATAACCAGAGCCAATTCTGTTAATCACCCGGCACACTACCCAATTTTGCTCCTGAAAGGCATATCACTTAATAAAAGAAACCAAATTTATCATTATAACCTTAACAAAAAAAACAAATTTTCTTCTATTAAATTCCAAGGTTTCTCCATTTTAATAAGCTCATAATTTTCAAAGATTCGTTCAAAAAAGGGAAAAACTATCCGGACAGACTTCTAGTCTCGTCTCGAAGCCTTAGTTCGTAGGTCTTGTACGATTCAATTCGTAACCCCAAAGGAATTTCTGCTGTGGCCCATATAACGTTTTTGATTTTTCCCTTCTGAAAGACAGATTCTTCAATAAACACCCAAAATTTTTTATAGTACCAAGAAGGGCCAAATTTCTTTCAAATGTTTTAATTTTTACTTCAAAAAAACTCCAGATTTTTAAGTATTTGTTTAAAAAAAGCCCAAAATTTCGGCGCTCTCCGCGCGCCTCAGATTCTGCCAAGTCACGTTCCACCGGGACATAACATCACCTTTGTCGGGCCTGAAATCCTGGCGCCACCCCTGAGTACAAGTGAGAAATCGGTCCATAAAACCTCTCTTAATTTACTACAATCCACAATTCATAACAGCTTGAATCGTTTCAACATTAAAGTAATGCATACCCACATATACAAGTAGTATTATTGATCTTCACAGAAAGCTAATAACCATCAAATGATCGAAACTACACCAAAATCGGACTAAATTTGTACTTCGTCTCGAAGCGGAACGTGGTTGTATTAATCAGTTCAAATCTCCCTTGAACACGCACATGACGCAGGAAGGTCATTTGAGTTTATATTTCAATTTGTGTAAGATTACATGAGCACTTTGCCGACGTAGGCATTACTACAGTCTAAAAGGAATTTTGCGTCATTTTCATTTGTATTAAAGGTGATTTTCGTTGCATTCAATTAAGCTGACTATACAATGGAAACTGACTTTCAGGCATTTAACGATGATGGGTTGTGATTTGCGATGCCATTCTTGGATCAATTCTTTGACCTTGACGTTACTAAGAACTACGCCAGAAGCTCGTAATATTAATATAAAGAAGATAAACCAAAAGTACAGTAGGTACAAAGAGAAATTCTTTCGTAGGCGTTTACGGAATATTGTGATCTGGCAACAAGTGCGACAGGGTATATATCTTAATCAGACTCGAAACGCATTGCCTGAAAACGAAGTCGACTTATATCACACGCTTACGCAGTATGCTTTATTCTAATTTGTCCGCTGTCCATGAAAAGGTGGACATTCCTTTGTTTCAAAATTATTTGTACATATTGTTTGGAATAGCAGCGACGTGTATAAACATACCGGTGATTTATGCTTACGCAACTGACAAAGAGATACGACAAGTTCCCGTCAACATTCTGATACTATGTCTTTCCGTTTCCGATGAATTGACTGGAATATCTATTCTAATAAATTTCATATGGATACAACGTGGTGCCGTAATCCCAGAGAGAAACAATGTTCCATGTTTACTCTGGGGTGGGTTAACTTACTCCACCATCCTCTCTTCTACTTTCCTCGTTATTCTGATCAGCTGGGACAGATTACAGATGGTCACTCACCCATTCAAACACCGTCAGTTTACTCGACGCCGAATAATTAAACAGGTTGCATGCCTCCTTGTATTCATCCTGTTCTATGTAGCGATATTTTTTACTGCATCTGTAGTGATCAATAATGTCTTTCACAATGGAGATATCGATATGATTCCCTGTGTTCCTTCCTCTCTTGACGTGCGCCTCTCACCGCATAGCATTATACTCGATTTTGTGATACCATTTATTATCCTCGTAATTATCAACGGTCTTATAATAATTCGGATCGGACAAGTTACAGTCGCTAGGGTAGAGAAGCAGCGTTTGGAGCTAATTTCAGATGGGAAACTGACTTTGGCTGAAACTCACAATTCAACTGTGGACATCTCAACCGTTTCTTCAGTTGCGAGCTATAACATTTCTCAACCTAGTCAAACAAATATCAAGAAGAGAACACCTAAATGCCCAGTTTTAAAGTCGTCACCAACAGTTTCCAAGACGCTTCGCAAGACGGTGCGGACATTATTTCTATTCGTTTTTGCATACGTCTTATGCTGGCTCCCATTTTACATAAGTTTGATTATGAAAAGTTTTATTGATGTGTCGCCGTGGGTTATCCACTTCTTGTTCTTAATTTTAGGATTCAATTCTGTCATTAACCCTTTCATGTACGCCTTTATGAGCAACAAATATAGGAAAAGGCTTTCACAAATTTTGCGATGTAACAGGCGCTAACTATGACCGCGACTGTTGATTGGAGTCTGTCAGAAGACAAACCCACAGGCAGATCGATGTGCGTGATAGTACAGACTTGCTGAAGTATGTATACAAAATGCACTCAAGTGGATTGATGCCACATAACGTGCACGTTTACTAGTCTACCAATATTGCCGCCTGCAATGTACTGGACTTTAAACGTTGAGAACTGTTATCTCATCGCTCCGTGAGGAGGATGAGATATTGTAGTCAATTAGCCTATGGGGCTATATATGGCAATGCCAGCCTAAGATGCAATGGTTAACATGGAAACGGTAAATATTTCCAATTTTCTAGTCTCAAGGCCTAACCCATGGTGAAGTATCCCGGGGTGACTGAAGGTCAAGGGATGAGAGAGGGATCAAAACCTGTCCGTATGTGTGTGTTGGTGGGTGAGTGTGTGTGTGTGTGCGTTGACAAAAGCCGTCAACCTGGGACGTTTTTGTGAATACACACCTACCAGTCGGGGACCCAGCATACACCAGGGACGGTCCCCGTTTTAATTTATAGTATTAAATAGCCCCTTAGTGCTAAATGATGTGTCCATGAAGATATTTATTGAGATAAAGACAATATAGGATCAGTCCTAAATGAGAAAGCGCCTTTTTTCCATCCACATTTGCAGATACGCGTATGTATCACGTTACGTCCACAGTTCCCTGTGGAGAATCCCATTGAAAATATATTGAGCGCCCTCCTTTTCTGTTGTTCCAAGGCACGTTATTTACTGAAAGTAAACAAACTACTAGACGATTCTACAGCTCGTCTCCGGTTGAAATACAAATGTCCTCGTTCACGGCGTTTACAAGTAAGTATGTATGTGTGTGTGTGTGTGTGTCCAATTTTGTTTTCCTAATATCTTGTAAACGACTGGGCCGAATTTCTTCAAACTTGGTAGAATGGTACCTTAGGTGGAAAAATTGCTTTTAATACCACAACCGGAAGAAAAGGTCAAATGTTACAGGTCAAATCTAGGGAAATCTTCTTTTTCTGTTATATTTCCAAAACGAAACGTCCTCCTGACACGAAACGTTGCATCAAGACCTACCAAAATATGTGGTTGTCAGAGCAACAGAGGTCAAAGGTCAAGTGGTAGAGTGGAACAAAAATTTGCAAGTGACAATATGTTCGTAAAACAACCTTTTTGTCTTTTAAACTCCTCCTGGTGGGCTGGACCGATTCTTTTCAAAATTGGTAGGTATGTACCCCAGGGTGTGAGCGTATGTCCCCCCAGACCCTCGAAAGTAAAGGTTAAAGGTCACATTGTGCAAAAGACCACTTTTTTCTGTTTTGCACTTAAACTTCAAAATGAAAGCATTCATTTTACATGAAACTTCACAAGTATAATAGGGTAGATTAGTTCTACCAAAATATGTAGTTTCCATGGCAACCAAGGTCAAAGGTCACGTGGCAGGGAGTCAAATACTTTTTCTTTTGTATTTACTATAACTCGATCTTATATATATACCACTATATTGAACATTAGGGGGAAATTTGTATATCTTGATACGTTTAGGCTAAATGAAAAACAATAAAACACATAACTGTATATTTCGCCTTTAAGGAAAAATATATACATGTACGTAAATTCAATAGTCCATTGGACGTACGTGTTAACAGATGGGCGTCCGTAATTTGGTCAACATTGAAGTAATTAGATATATTACGTACCTCCATATGTATTTTACTATATACACCACCGCACTCCCATTAAAACAGTGTGTGTGTGAAAACTTATATATATATATATATATATATATATATATATATATATATATATATATATATATATATATATATATATATATATATATATATATAGATTGGAATTATAAAAAGTGCTAAAATTCGGAAGAAAGCTCCGCAAACGTTTCGGGTATGTACCCTTCATCAGGCAAAATAAAAACTGATCAAAAAAAACGATATTCAAAGCAAACAACAAACGCGTGCCGATACAACTCAATCGGCGCCCGTACAAAGGCCAACCACCAACGTCAACGCTTTGTGTGTCTTGCTATGTTCCCCATCGACACCTTACAATCGTTTCTAAGTCCCTGTAGTGCGGACGCACTGGTAACACACGCACTACCCATGACAACATCCATTCAGCAAGCCAAACCAAAACGTCCTAACGTCATGCGTACAACCTCTTTACAAAGGAAATGCCACTAATGAAATGTTTGCCTACTTCGCGACGTAATTATAAACACAGCTAAACGACGCAACCGTGCAAAATAAGTTAATAGTGATAACGCGATAATAATTAAAAGTAATAATAAATACACGCTAGGCGATTATGATATCATAATGAAAGGACTTTGCAAGGAAAATTGAACACGATCAATTTAAGTTCAAGTTGGGCAAACAGTCCGTCGTGAAAAAATAAACCGCACAATCTATAACAGTTCGAGTTTGACGTTCAGCCCGTTAGGAACTAGAGTTCCTAGCCTTACTATTTGTCGATTTTCGGCAGTAAGACGATCACGGTCGGAACCTCTGCATGAGATGGCCGCCGTGACCATCAGATCCTGTACAGAACAGGCCGATGGGGGGGGGGGGGGGGGTTAAATGGTTGGCAACCGGGTAACCTGGAAGGTTTTGCCTAATGGACCTCAAGTGTTCAGTAACCCGATCAGCTAGGCAACGTTTAGTTTCACCCACATACATCATGGCACAGCGCTTACAAGCTAGGATATACACTGTATTAGTAGACGTACATGTAAAATGATGTTTGGCATCGAAGGAACAAAGGAATTATTATTGGGACCTACAACAGACAGAAGCCTGTCTTTGCTAACAAGTTTACAAGTATTACATCTACTACGGTTACAAGGAAACGTACCTGCCGGATGTATCATAAAGGGTTGGGGATGTGAGGCCCGAACCAAGTGACTTGAGATGTTTTTCTCACTTCTAAAGGCCGTAATAGGTGGTTACACTCACGGGTAAAGGGATCTCTTCCTAGAATTTAAGCGTTTCTGTGAATGGATTCAACAATGGGGCGAACTGAAGGATGGTAAGACACCACGAAGGCTATTCTGGAAGTAGATTTGAGGATATTAGTCTTGGGGGCCATGATGGTAGCTCTGTCCATCCCTTCAACACCCCCTAGTGCCTTCATGAGTACCTTACGTGGGTACTGACGTTTCTCGAAAAAGGAGATCATCCCTTGAGATTGGAAGGCTTCCTCTCTGCTGGTTCCTTGAATACGCAGGATACGTAGGATTCAAGGAACCAGCAGAACGAAGCCTTGGAGAAAACGAGCAAATCTGGTACCAATCTACGTATTCCTATAGTTATTTCTTATCACCCTTCGGTCCGTCCTATTTTACACGCTATCCACAAAAATGTAGAGTTGCTCC
The DNA here is from genome assembly GCA_037179385.1 of Holothuria scabra. Taxonomy (NCBI): domain Eukaryota; kingdom Metazoa; phylum Echinodermata; class Holothuroidea; order Aspidochirotida; family Holothuriidae; genus Holothuria; species Holothuria scabra. The sequence goes on from CM074183.1 coordinate 3,058,938, forward strand.
GACAAGACCCCTCAACCCGTGGTGTTTTTCCCGGAACCCCCCATCACTGCTTTTACAGTTCAGAAAAAATTAGCCAACCATTTAGTTCGGGCTTCCCACCCACAAACTTCTTTCGACGACACGGCTGGTACCTTTCCATGTAACCTTCCGACGTGTAATAATGTCCAGTTGTTGGCAAACACGACCTCGTCAACATTTCAGGCCCAAACGGCAATAGCTTTATTGTCAAACAAAGATTCTTCTGCATTTCCTCTAATGTAGTTTATATTTTAGCATGTGGGAGATGTAACTCGTTGTATGTGGGAGAGACCAAGCGCCGCCTCGCGGATCGAGTCACCGAGCACCTTAGGTCCATCAAACAGAATCTCCATGGATACCCGGTGGATGCACATTTTAATCCCCCTTCACCTTGTTTTATACAACATTTAACTGTTACGGCAGCTGTAATGTGCCGAGACTCGGATCGTGACCGCCTTAGTGCTGAAAACCGACTGATCATGAGGCTAGGTACTCTCGCTCCACACGGCCTTAATGGTAGAATTGACCTTTTGTAATATTCACCCCTTTTTGAGCCAGTTTTTACTCCTTTTACACTTACCCGTTCGTGCTCATTTTTTACTGTGTAGCCCTAATTATTATTTTTTCCGGACCTAGTTTTTGTCTCTTTTTCTTTTTTTGATTTGTGTTTCATCCTTCGCACTCTTGTTTTCTGACAGTCACTTTCGTTCGGTTCTGCTTTTACAGCGATCGCTTCGGATTTGATGTTTGTCGTGTCCAATTGTTACTGTTGGTTGTTCAGTTTGGTTTTTGGCACCTGATGAAGGATTATTACCCGAAACGTCGTGGAGTTTTCCGCAAACTTTTAAGCACTTTTTACTACCTCTTTTCGACCTACACATTTCAGCAGTGCTCCGCAGCATTTCGACCTTTTATATATATATATAAATATATATATATTTATATATATATATATAACACAAATAGTAAAAACTGGTAAAACAAGAGCAAGAGCAAGAGCAAGAGCTCTTGTTTTACCAGTTTTTACTATTTGTTTTATGTTTTTACTGGTGTGGTGCTTTTCCTTTTGGTTTATATATATATATATATATATATATATATATAAATATATATATATATTTATATATATATATATATATAAATATATATATATATATATATTTATATATATTGGAAGGGCAAGGTGAACAACAAAAATTTTCGTAATAGGTCCGCTCGAAGGCAACAACGGGGGGGGGGGGGTTGGGGAGAGATAGACCTTAGGCGATCGGTGCTCTAAAGTGTGGGCATATGCTTATTGATAAATTTGGGTATATATATATATATATATATATATATATATATATATATATATATATATATATATATATATATATATATATATATATATATATATATATATATATATATATATATATATATATGTATATATATATATATATATATATATATATATATATATATATATATATATATATATATATATATATATATATATATATATATATGGTAACAGGAGAGAAAATTGAGGGCGGCAGGTATAAAAACCCTAGTCTACGTCTAAAATCACAAGTGTCACGATGGTCGAGTGGTTAATGCGGTCGCCATGTACGCGACAGACCCGGGTTCAAGTCCTGGTCGTGACTTAATTTTTTCTCTGAATTTATTTCTTATTTCCCTTGTTCATTAGGGCTAATGCCAATGCTTGGGACTAATTTCAATTAAATATATATATATATATTCAATTAAATATATATATATATATATATATATAACCGTAATATTAAAAAGTAATAATGTTAACCAGGCAATGGTTAAGTGCTCAACCCTGTGAAGGGAGCTGTAATATTGGAAAGGTTGCAATAGGTTTTTACAACGTAGCTTTACAGAACTGTTTCGTAAGGACCAATAATGTATGTCCTCACTCCTCAGAAGCCTGAAGTAGAATGATTTCAATAACGTTGAATACGTATGTGTTTGCTGCTTTTGAACGTGTCCATTTTAAAGCACGTGTTCGTTCCGTGTTCGTTGTGAGCAGGCAAGAACGGTGAAAAACGAACCAAGTTACATTACCTTTTAGATTAATTACACAACAGATGTTTCTTCCTGTGTCTACAAGAGCTTATCAGTTCGTTTCTTTTATTTAGAGTTGCTAAGGAAGGTTTGAGTATATTGAAGAACTTTTCTTCCAGACAGAGGTTACAGGTTTTAGATGATGTGGAGTATGCTCGAGCTTTGTTCATGAGTTTCCATTTTACGGAGTGTTCTACATTTGAATCCTTTAGTTTCCAGATGTATTCACTGAGTGCAGAAAGAAACCTCAACTGCACTTCTTCTTCTTCTTCTTCTCAGACGACTTTCTGATAGTTAGAATAGGTGATATTGTATGGACTGTAGCAACTATCAACTGCCGATTTATGTTTGACTGTTCCAGTGCAAGAGGGTGGCATTGCCGAGCAATCTTCCCTTTGGGGAATTGCTTCGTATCAAAGTTCCCTCAAATGAAATAAAATGCATCATTTAGCAGTCGGTCGTAGGAGAGCCCCTATCCTTTGAGAGCTTTGAATATTTAAAGGCAGGTATTCACCACCCTAGAAATTAACAATCTCCCAACCTATTCACCTTAAGCATCTCCTTCAGTTTTCTAAAATTCATCCTTATCCAGACACAGTCCTAGTCTATTGCGTCATGCTTCCTGGTTATCATAAAATACTCTAATGTTTAATCGGAACGCTCTCGGTACATGCATTGTAATATGAGATACTCTGTGTTTTTTGGAGTTGATGTGAGAAATCTGGTTCACCAATAATGAATTTGTAGTTTGGGGAGACGAGTGTCTGCCTTTATGTACCCTCAGATGCAATCTGTTGTGCAACATTTAGCTTCATTACACGATTTTTTAATACCTCGATTGAGGGACATTGTCCCGCTACTCTAATGTACCTATATTTAATATTTAGTTTTATCATACTTTGCTTGAAATTAAAAACAACTTTTTTACGGACATATGGCGTGCCATTTTAATGAAATGAATAAATTTAAATAAGAATATTCGGTTTTACATTGTTAAAAGGCTCTTGAAACACGCTTATCTGTTTAAAACTTGCGTGCAGGGTAACTTTATGAAATTTAATTCTCATTTCTCAAGAAGGGTTGCTTGATAAGCACATGTTGTAATCTCCAACCACAATTAATCACGATGTTGCACTTTTCGATTTTTTAACTCCTCAAGGACGTATTTTACACGCTTATAATAAATGAAGTCTTATTGTGGGACTTCTTTAAATGTAGGAAAAATCAGACTAGGTAGCGTTTTACATAAGGAGATCAACAACATATTGCAATCTGCCAAGACTAAAATGCTTTTTTCAATTCAATTGTCAGTGAATCCGGTGCCATATACAGGTCTGTAACCAAGGGGGTGGGGCCAGACCCCCTTCTCCTTGGCTCCCCCTGCTCTGTGGTCTTATGTGTTCTTATACAGTCATACCACTGTGCAGTAGTAATACCACTACCATAATTTCAAATTTTGATATTTTTCTTCAGTTTCTCAATAGAGGCTTTTCACATGACGTCATAATACTCTCCGGCGGCCATGTTGGTGTACATGTACCTACGTAGTTAACCATACGGGACCCGCTTGCTCGCTGAATTTGTATACACCGTGCATGTCACAGTGCACACTGTGCAGTGCGCTCGGCACAAAACCACGTGTATTTGGCATGAATGTCCTCCAGCATGGCGGTTGCGTGACGTAATTGCAAAGCCTCTATACACACGAACTTCACAACATACAAAAAATTGCCCTTAGGTTCACGTCTCAGTCCCCCACTGGTTGCAGCGCAACGGATCAGAACCGTGGAACATCGTGGCTGCACAGGTCAAAACGACAACACTGTCAACACGTGAGGTTCACGTGAGGTTTGGTGCACCCTAACATTTCACCAAGCTACATCCTAGCTGTTTGTGGGTTTCAATGACTTGTTGAGATATTTTTTATAACGTTTGTTTGTCAAGTCAGCCAAGCTTAGCTCTTTTAAGGCGTCTAACGCCTCTTAAGGCGTTTAACACACTTCACTCTTGCACCATCTATTGGCAAAAGGCATAATTTAATAGTGTTGCTTGAAGGTCCAGATATTACAAAATGCTCAAACAGATACCATTAACTGTACTATCTGCACTTTATTCTGATGAAAAGGGTCATCTTCTGTCATGGGGATAGATTTTGCGGGAACATATCTCCATGCCCTAATGTATGCTTCCAAACCAAGCGTGATTATAAACTTGTTAAATACTCACCGAGACTGACATTAATTTCAACCTCCCGACCAATAAAAGTTGCTGAGGGTGCAACAATAATTGCAGCGAAAGTATCATAGCATAACAGGTTGGAGGGCCAAGGAAAGCCAAAGCCCCATAAGATCCCCTGAGAGCCAAACCCTGTTCAAAAGTCAAACCACCAAACCAAAACAAGCAGCCTCTATAACCCTATCCTGGTCGGGGATAATTGTCAGCTAGACGATAAACAAAAGTTGATAAAGATACCAAAATAGCTTCCACATTTTTCAAAATCATTTGAAGAGAGCATTCTGGTAAAAATAAAACTGTTATCATAGTGGTAATGGTTTAAAAGTACTAATGAGCAGTTTCCATTTTGCTTTTCTTCGAGTGACAGTTCTCATGGTAAATGGCTATTTTATTCCGTAAATGCAGAGTGGTCATCTGACCTTGCCCGATAATGTCATGAGAATGCTTCTTTCTGTACTTCCGTGGTCTCAAAAACCAGAAAACTGCTTTGATTTCTTATGAATTCAATATCTAGAGAGCAAAGCAGACCTTTTGACTTGACTATTTCTTGCAATGTACTTTTAAAAATGAGTGGTCACTTAATATAAGTTATGTCAATTGATATTTCTTCGTGTACTTATCTCTATTTCCAGATGCCAAAAATGCACACCTAATGGTGATTAATTTCCAAAACTTCTCCCCTGTCTGCCTGTAAGATTGCTTGCTATTGGCTCTAGCAGGTTTAAACGTTTATCTTTACAAAATAGTCCATTATTCCATTATTATATTAAAATCTTAAATCTAGATTGCTAGACCTGACAATAACACAAAATATAATGGCTGCCTTCAAACAAGTGTGTAAAAGAGAGGGTTAGAAACATGGGCATGTGCAGGTAGGGGCAAGGGGGTCTTTTCTTCCCGTGGAAATTAAAAAAAAAATGAAAAAAAAAACGAATAAAAAATAAAGCAAAAAAGGAAGAAAAAATAACACCAACTTTTCTTAACAGTCACTCAGTGTTTCCCCTATTTACATGAGGTAAGTAGGCTTAAGAAGTGCCATTTCTAGCGATCTGGGAGGCATTTGGGGCCAAAAATTTTGTTGCGTTCCTCGCCAACTCATGGTGGCGCGAAGTTTTTTCCCCGTAAAATTATTTTTCCCCCTTAATTTCGTTCTGCGGACGCCAATGAATAGAAAATTTAGATGTTTAAATGGAAAAACTCGCTGAGGAGAAATGGCAAAGTAGTCTGCTATCAGGTTGGGAAAACCGATGAAAAGTCCGAAAGCCATTATTTTGATCGCACTGAGACTCAAGGTGTATACTCCTTCGAAGCGCAACTGCAGAACGTTTTCGTCCACTCCAATCGAAATCCCTAGCTCACCCACTGCGCTCTTCCCCCGAGATTCGCCCCCCGTCCTACAAGTCTGTTACAGGTCTGCCTTTTAGCAAAACTTAGTGTCCCCGTGGAAATGGTTTGCCACCCGCCACCCCCCCCCCCCCCCCCCCCCGCTCTTCAAGTCTGGTTACGGGCCTGGCATATATCAACAAGCCGGAGTTGTGTTCGGCGTTTTACTTAGTAATCTCACCTGGTGCTCTTTCCAAAATTTCGAAATTAAAGCAATTGATCAGTTTTTGCAGAACCCACAAAATTCTGGTTTCGTCACTTATTGACATGGTTGGCACAGAGCATACGCAGGAACATATGTGTGCAATTGTGCCTGCAGGGGTCTTGCGATTATACGCAGAATAGACGGATTAGAATCTACATTTCATTGTCACGAAAATGTAAGCTCACCTCATCAGCTCTGTTGTTAGGCAGTCGTGAAGTCATTTGTCTGTTCATAAGAATGGCTCTGTAAAGCTACTTTAAGTAAAAATTCTGCACACAGTTAAAGAGAAGTGCGATACAGTTCAAAACTTTGGAAAACATTGAACAGCGACAGTTTAATTTGTCTGCCTCAAAATGCTCGATATCTTCACTTGAGTGGTAATCGCGGGCTTCGTTGTAGGCTTGGGCTTCTCGACTTTGGAGTCATGACTCTTGAAAATCGTTTGATGTGTGCTGAACATTCCCGTGTCTTTGTCATTTGAAAAAAAGTTGAAAATTCTACGACTTTTGGTACTTCTTGTTCCCCGTGTAGTTAGACATAGGATTTGTCTCGGGACTTGAGTAATTAGGAAAAGGCATAATTCTAACGCCCAAACGCTGTTAAAGGCCTACTATTGTGTATAAGATAATTCCTGCTTAAAGTGTGTCGTTGTATATGAACTGGTGGCAATTATGTCGCCACAGAAACTAATGCCAAGGAGGGGCTTCAAGAAGAAGTTTCACAGTCTCTACTTTTGAGTTTGAAGGAACCCAACTCGACCTATACCTGATTTCGACGAAGACCGCGTTCAACAAAATGACGAATGCTAGCTTGTGTCTGTCGCAAGGTGGTGGTCAGGACGTTATCTTACGGGCCGGGCGCATGAAATGGTCGCTGTTCCTGTTACTGGTCCTGGTCGCCTTAGTATCATTTGACCTTCGAAGAGTGAGCTAGAATGTCAAACCATTGGGATTTATCACGGGGAACAGACATACATGAACTAATTGAATTCAAGATGTATCGAATTAAACTGACGTATACTTAACCCTGCGTTAGGTCAGTTAGGATCTAGGTCAACCTAAAAATAAATAACATATCTCTCCTGAGACTTAATTTTCACCCGGAGACATACTGAAACCTCGGGGTTTGGGGAGGCTTTGCCCCTTGACTCTAACCGCAAGGGCGCGCTCTTTGCGTTTGGTTTAGCCCCACGCGCTATTTTCTTCCCCCTTGAACATTTTCGTTTGCCCCTAGATTGCCCTCCCCTGTCCAACTATATTGACATTCTGGCACCAGAAATATTTGAAAGTGCATCGTTTCTTCTACAAGGTCTATAGAAAATTTAAAGTTTGTCTAATTCAAACAGTTGTACATAGAAAGTTTTTTAGAGTAAGGTCCAGTTAACTGGGTAAATGGGACACCTTGGAACGCCAAGAGGTGTCCCACTTTTATGGAGTAAATTTTCCACAAGTTCGACACAGTCGCCCCATGTTAGGCATTTCTATTCCGAAGATGATCATAAAGCGTTTGCATACCTTACACCTAAGTTTGCACAATCATTTTTGGAGCACTGAAATAATGATTTCATTATAACATAGAAAATCTGTTTGTGGTCCTGTTTACGGTGGGAAAAGTGAATCTATTTTGTACTGCAACTTTTGTTAGAAATAATTTTTTCAAACTGTTTACTTAGTTTGTTCTTCTACTACAACCAAACATGATGAGAACACGTCGAATTGATGTTAGCATTTTCATTATATGGACTGGAAGTATTACCCAAATGTCTTAAGTTGACATTTACGGAATCACCCATAGAACGCCTCAATTCGATATAACATTACACCGATTTCAATTGAAGTACACCAATTTAAGCCGAAATTTATCATTTTAAATTAAGATATATCAGATGCAATTGACACTTACCGATTAACCTCATTAACATATTTGATATCCCAATTTCTCAGCCGTCGCAAAACACATGCTCTATGCAAACCGCTGCGGTCTCACCACTTTGTGCGAATTCAGCCATTGTTGAATGTCGACTGTTGATATGCTGTTGGGAATGGTCACTTGCAATTTGAAAGTATTTGAAGGTAACGGTTTTGACTAACCATAGTCCCATTGAATTAAATACATACTAAATTAAGCTACTTCCGTCCTCTAGCTCCTTGTAGTTTTCAACCGGGACATGCCACCCTCTGGTCGAAGCTCACAATTTTGGCTTTAATGTGACGGCACTTTAAGATTTCCATGTCATGACGATTTAAATTTTGAGCTAGAGAGCCTTGAATGATAAGTATGTGTTTCCCGCTATAATAGCTACCCAAAAATGGCATTTCACAGAGCAGAGTACTACAATTAAAAATGGCACTAAGATTGTTCTAATTGCCTTGAATTTTGCCAAGTCCATTTTTCAACTCATCGTTTACAAAACTGATAGAAAAAGTAATAATATTTCATAAGTAACGTAGTCAGAAACAACACCCCATAAAATTTTTGAGGCACTTCATTTGTCAGTTAACGTTTCCCCAGCTACGAATATTTAAGTTAGTGGTCCACTACCTGAAGAGCTGTTATTGGCAGCTACAAACAGCTGTACAACATCGAATTTGTGTTTCTAGTTTTACTTTTTGCCTGATTCGATCATGTGACTCACTGCACGAATCTAACGGAACAATGATATTTAAGAGTACCTTACCGAAAAGGAGAGTGCATGTAAATTGCAGAGATTGCGAAGTTGTGATATCAAAGATGCCAGGCAGTCTCGAAAAGGAATGTGGAGGAACAAAACCAAAACCAGAAAGCCGAAAGGCTTAGTGATTCCTTGCCATCAAATACCTTTTCTTCTTTCAAATTGACAGTGTTTGATAAATTTTTCTTAATATTTTAGGAACAGAATTTTCGCAATTTTACTGCTGGTGAACTCAAATGACTTTTGACATCTACCAAAAACAATAGGGTTCTTCCTCTCACCATGACAAATCTATATACCAAGAATGAAAAGTGTCAGTCACTCCTATCTGAAGATATCGTGTTTACAAGCCATTTTCGAAGTTTTCGCAATTTTACTGCTGATGACCTAAATTGATCCTGGACCTCTACCAAAAATAATAGGCTTCTTCCTCTCAACATGACAAATCTACATACCAAATATAAAGAGTGTCGGTTACTCCTATCTGAAGATATCGTGTTTACAAGCCATTTTCGGTGTTTTAGCATTTTTACCGCTGGTGACCTCAAATGACCTTTGACCTTTACCAAAAATACGGTTCTTCCTCTCAACATGACAAATCTATATACCAAGTATGAAAAGTGTCAGCCACTCCTATCTGAAGATGTCGTGTTACAAGCCATTTTCGGCGTTTTCGCAATTTTACCGCTGGCGACCTCAAATGACCTTTGACCTCTATCAAAAACAATAGGCCTTTTCCTCTCAACATGACAAACCTCCAAACCATGTATGAAAAGTGTCAGTCACTCTTATTTGAAGATATCGTGTTTACAAGCCATTTTCGAAGTTTTCGCAATTTTACTGCTGGTGACCTCAAATGACCTTTGACCTTTACCAAAAATACGGTTCTTCCTCTCAACATTACAAATCTATATACCAACTATGAAAAGTTTCGGACATTTGCACCTTAAGATATCGTGTTTACAAGCAAGTGTCACAAACACATACATACACTCACACACACACACACGCACACGACATCACCATCGCATAGATTCCTTGCCTGCCTATGGCACGGAATCACCAAGTGGGGGCTAATTCAGGAAACTGAAAAATATCTCTGTATAAAAACTGTTAATATTTCGTGTCATTCTCCAAATAAATGATCCCAAATGACCGTGTGCAAATCTAAATATTGCACATATTACAGCCAAGCTTAATTTGTCCCTCTCCAAAATGGGATAGAAAAAAGATTCATGTTTTCCCCTGACCATCGCACTTCTTGACTTCCCATATAGTACCTTTGACATGCGAGGAAAACTGGAAACGTTTAGAACTTACTCACTTTCTGAAGAAAGGGGAAGAATTATTGAGCACCACATAAATATTCTACAATACGACGTGTCTGCATCAGGATCATGGGGACTGATGAAAATCACAGTTCATCATCTCGACGGCAGTTTCGAAAATATGTTCTTAAATAGATTTACAGTGTCATATAGTGAAATCACAGAAGAAAACTCAACCAAAATAACGACAACCAAATTTATAATCCTTACATGAAAGCCAATGAGCTGGCAAATCAGTGTCATCACAAATAAACAATAACAGATTTTCAGATTTCGGATTTGCCGCACTGTGTACCCACTTCTTTTAATCCGCAAGGTTATGAAAATCCCCTCTTTTTCACTACAACTACTGAAATGGTCAAACTCTTCCTAAGTTCTTCCCAATTTTACATCAATCACACATTAACATCTTTCACATCCAAAAAAAAATAAGCACCGACGCATTATTCTAACATGAGCAGTTCACACTCAAAGCGTACCTAAAATTGATGTTGTAAATTGGAACTAATTTTCAAGGGAGACCGGCCCGCTAATGGTGGTGTGCTCCCTGAAAGTCTCACATAGAATACGCAAATTTAAAGTAGATAAAAGCTTACGTCAACCCGTAACTAACGGACGCACAAATCAAATTTTTGTATTTGTTGGTCGGTGGAGGTGGAAGTTGCATGCTTCCTTATAAGGACGCTATTGCTGTACTGTGACGTCATGTGCACAGGTCTAATGATAACCCAAAAGGAGTTTCATGTACCTCATATCACTCTTCCGTCTACATAGAACAGGTCATGTTACCAATTCCAATTACCTTAAAAAGTTGAGAAGAGACGCACTATGAAATGCCGTATTTTCGTGGAAGATATCTGCTATGACTACCACTCTGTATTTATAAATAAAACTAGGAAATAACACATTTAATATTTTTATGGAAGTCATTATGTCATGATTAAAGCTGCTACTTTAAAATCTGACCTTTAGTGAAAACGGTGAAACTCACGCAAACGTGTTATCAAAACATAATTACAGGACTGACTTTTCTTCATCTCGAAGTTAACATTTGTAATTTCTTGGTTTTGCTAAATAATGTAACCCGACCTGACTTTATGGTTGGGTCACCTCATGTTCTTAAACACACTTGGCTACTTCAGCCATTACTTTTTCAGCCTATGAAGAGAAATACTCCAATGGTCGACTATATAGTTAATTAGATGAGGTTTTAAGGCTCATTTTCTAACCAATATGTTTTAAGTTTGGCCGGTCACGGCTCACTCTTGTGGATCACTGGCTTGTTTTCCCTGCTACTCCTTGATATGCTGAATACCAGAATCATTGGCAGTAGATTACCTATTTTTAAAGTTTTATTATGACTCGGCCAGGATTCTGAATCAATTCTTTATATTTTAAGTTTGTTTGTCTTTTAAGTGACCAAGTCCATTAGTGAAACGGACATCTAAATTTATCAAAACCGCTGTAGCTTCTTCAATCAAAGCCTGGACATTTTACAGGTGAGCGGAGAGTTTTCGTCACTAGGGTGATTATAAAGTATCGCTGTCTTTATGAAAAAAAATCGAAGTTTTAATGCTTTGATTCGTTGTTTAAATGACTAATATTTGAAAGGAAAGTAGAGTAATTACTAGCTTTTCGTTTATAAGAAAATTTGTTTTAATAGCTGTCATTAAGGATAGAGGGGCATTAATAAAATGGTCCTTTATTTTTTGAAGATTAAAGAATTATTCTAGATTTCCAATGATGGAAAAGATGGATGCATTTTACAAATTTGGCAAATTGACCAAGTAGATTTGGTCACAATCCGTTACTTGTCTTCATGCAATGAGAAGTGAAGGCAACCTGGGGATTTGAAATGAAAGAATATTGAGAGACTCAAATGTTGTATCTGTGGTTTTAAATAAATTGTCAAACGGTGGTGAATAATTGCTGTAGACCGGTTTGTGCGACCCCTATCCCTTTATCAAGACCTGTTGTTGTACATGGCCAGCCCAACAGCAGTTGGGCCAAATTTTAAAATGTCTAAAGGATGGTCTTGTATAAATTATGCCCGAACTCTTAAATACAAAGAATTTTAAATATCAACAAGTGGAGCCTTGGTATGCATTAGGCAGACAACAAAAGTCACTCCAGACGTTGAGCTGTGTCGTTCAGTGTCGCAGTTTGGAAAAAGAAAAAGTAGTCGATTGCGTAAAGCGCTGCTACACCAAAAGTCCTGTTCACTCTGCAAAACTTTGCAGCAACTTCCTGCTTGCAGGTTGGCCACAGCGAACCAGCTATGCAACGCCGAAATCTCGAATTACTGACGAAGTATGGTAACATCGACCGACTTTACTGGCATGTTATCCCCCCGAGTTAGTACTCCCATGACAATTTTCGCTCTTTCCCAGCCCTTATGGATTGAGGGTTGAAGAATATGCCCAGAATGTTTCCCATCAGCCGTAAAGAGAAGGAAATGCACCGCATTTTCACTGCATTTGAACTTGAATTTGGCCGGTATCTGAAGGCGTATTTAAACGTTACCCTATGGAAATTACCCTATATAGCACATTCGTGCTGGGACGTCTTTAAATCTCGTCGCAAACTAGCTGTTAGCGTACATGACCGTCGTAAGAGTGGAAGGAAGCCAGGGCAATTTTTAGCAATATGAAAATCCTGCCGACCGTCCTGAAATTTTTACATTTGCGTTGACCCTTTACGGTTGTTTGGGTCCTTTTGGACCCAGGCGCAGAGTGCGGCTGTCACCCTGCATTGCTGTTTCACGCGGAACTCGAAACTGCGAGCAGCTACCCGAAAATTCGGCCACAACAACGAGAGAGACAATAGTTTAAGGTCACGGGGTCAACAGACTACGGAAGCTAATGCGGGGCGTGCTACGTCCGCTTTTCCGCTCACTCCCGAGGCACGCAAATATGCCCCGATTGGAGCGCAATGGTAAAGGGTTAATAAATTGGAGAAATTTGATTTTGTCCAATATAGTCTATATGACTATGCGAGCTTGCTATCTGTCAAAGAGCAACACACTCGACTGATACGGACGTCTTGCAAAACTCGAGTTTTCAAACGAAGCACAGTACCTGACTACATGAAATAACGGTGTCATAAAATAAAGAGAAGAGTCCCTTTACTCAAAGAGCACTGAAACCTTCGAATCATCACATTTAATTAATTCATTCAGTCGAAGGTAATTTACAAAAGTGTGATCTAGGACCAAGCAGGACTGTTGGCATATAGGCCTACTCTTTTGTGAATACGGTATTATTTATAAAAGGTTATGGATATAATATTGATATACTTAATTTTATCTGTGAAATTTGAACGTGGCTTGTAAAATCGACGCAAAAGATCATAGTCAATTTATCTCACATTCCTTTGTGATTTCTGTCGCACAATTTTGAGATTGCCCTATATTATCACTACTTGATTTAGCAGACCAAAGTTCATCTTTCAACTTCTCCCATCGTGACACAGTCGGCGACGGTTAGACGGCGACTGGGGTAATGGCTTCTTTAAGTTCAGGTTGAATTGAGCTAAATTTTCCGAGTCTCTCCTTCTTTTGTTGGTTCAGTTTTGAGAGCAGTTAATCACATCATCACTAGCGAAGCCAGAGGGGGGCAGGGGCAGAGTGCCCACGCACAGAAATTTTGGGGACGCGATGGCTGAAGTTAAAAAAAATGAAGGAGAGCAAAAAGTAAAAATCCAGTGAGAGGAAGAAGAAATGGATGTGCACAGCGATAGTCCCGCGATCCCTAAATGCGTTTAAGCTATAGATATCTGTATGGGATAGTGTGATGCAGGGGTGGCGCCAGCGAGGGGACGGGGGCCTCCCCCCCTGTCGGGGAACACTGCCTCCCCACCGCCCCCCCCCCCCCTCCGTCGGGGAAGGTCGGCGGTTTCATCGGGGAGGTCAAAAAAATAATAAAAAAAAAATAAAAATCCTTCAAGGACTTAAGTTACTGGATGGGCGATCTAGTTTTTGTTTTGAAATGCTATTTTAATACATATCGGAATCGATTTTAAATTACTTCCTAACTCTTTAAAACCGCATTCTATGTACCTTGTCCTATCTCTTCCCCCGTCAGGGAAGGACGGCAATTTTTCGGGGAGGTCTAAACATGAAAAACGTAAAGGACTGAAGTAACTGGCTGGATGACCATGATTTTTTTCTTTTCGAACTATTTTTTTTTCTTTTGTAAAGCTATTTTAATCCAATTCTGAATCGGTTTTAATCACTTCTTACTAGCTCTTCTTACCAGCTCTTCTATCCCTCATCTCATCTTCATCCGAGCGCGCAAGTTCATGCCTCCGTAGGGGACGGGCTACCCACCCCATGTTGTTGAGAAAATCCAATTTCGTCAGGGAGCCTTCATCTAAAGACATACGATAAAAGATGTGGGTCTGTAGTCACTCGGACGACCTTCTTGACCTTGCTTACTAGAAGACCACATTCTTCAAGGAAACTCACAATTCCGAATTCCCCTTACAAAACGGACTAGGGGTTGTTCATGTGCGTGCAGTACCCAATGGTCTGCCATCTGGCCTGCCCGGACAGCGGAATTCTCACAAAGGTAACGAATATCGGCTATGTCGTTTTCAGCTACACATAATGATAAACAGTGGTGTGAGAAAATCTCCCCATAAGTCTGACTGAAAATTTATTTGAACGCACCTTGTAACGTGCCATATTTTCAAATACGTTGGAGCAAAACCATGTATAGTCTTGAGTTCGGGCAGTCACGTTAAAAATTTCATCTATTTAGTGGAACTTGCAATTGAATTCAATGAAGATTCTTAATACTGTCAAAAACATTTTAGTATGTTTTCAATTCCGTTGTATAGTCCCCCTCCCCCCCCCCCCCCCGAGAGACAAGACCATTACATTTAATTGTAACAGTACCTTTCATCTGGTACTTTGCTGATCATTAGCGAGTTGGGATTTTTCTCTATTGATATTTTAAAGGAAAGTTCAAAATAACAACTGCTTCATTTCTAGTTACAAGTCTGGAAAATGCCAGCTATCTTAGGTTTTAGATTTCTCAACAATTTTCTGTATGCTCCGCGGTTACTGATGGTGGCGCTCCGCATAGATAGTGTTTTATGGGAACAGATATCTGAACAGAACAATGCGGGTTTGTAAATTATTCTTCGTTTTGGGCAGTATTATGAAGTAAAAATAATTTTATTGCGAAAGAAATCTGAAAGTAAGGACTTCTTTACTTCTAGTTACGAGCCCAGGAAATGCCATTTCCTGCTGACCGGGGGTTCTCCATTTTTCAGAAAATTCTGTGCGCTCGACTTAGATAATCTTTCGCGCAGGATTACATTTTTTCGGACAAAAGAAAAATTCTGCCCCTCTCAAACTCAACTGACCCGCTGCCGCACGCCTATGACAATAAATAAAATATCAAACTTCAAATATATGCGAAGCCACCTTTTTTCCTCTGGAGAATGCTCCAATATGGTCCGAGGGCCTAAATCTGTACTTTTGATGATATTCAGTAACCTCAACAAAACTACCACTACTTGATTTTCCTCATGACAACGTCAGATTCCTCCATAAAACCTCAAAACTGTCATAATATTGCAATTTTGCTCCAATATAAGCTTTAGATTGTTAAAAATGGCAAAATTTTCCAATTTCGATGGATACTCCGTACAATAAATAACCAAAGCCAACTCTGTTAATCACCCGGCATACTACCTAATTTTGCTCCTGAAAGGCATATCACTTAATATAAGAGACCAAATTTTTCATTATATCCTTATGAAAAAATCAAATTTTCTTTCATTAAAATCCAAAATTTTTCCATCATGATAAGCTCTTAATTTTGAAATATTCGTTCAAAAAAGGGAAAAACTTTCCGGGCAAACTTCTAGTCTCGTCTCAAAGCCTTAGTCAGTTAGTAAGTAGGTCTTGTGCGATTCAATGCGTAACCTGAAAAGAATTTTAGCTGTCACCCACATAACGTTTTTGATTTTTCCCTTATGAAGGACGGATTCTTCAATGAACACCCAAAAAAATTTTATAGTACCAATAAAAGCCAAATTTCTTTCATAAGTTTCAATTTTTACTTCAAATAAACTCCAGATTATTAAGTATTTGTTAAAAAGAAAGCCCAAAATCTCGGCGCGCTCCGCGCGCCTCAAATTCTGCAAAGTCACGTTCAACCAGAACATAACATCGCCTTCGTCGGGGCCTTGAAATTCTGGCCCCCCTGTCGGGGAGCTTGGCCCCCCTGTCGGGCAAATCCTGGCGCCACCCCTGGTGTGATGTGTATTTTGACCCACTGCCAGATATATTTCAATCCCCGTATAGTAAAAATGGTTCTCAATATGTCACAATTCATGCAAATCTTTCACAAACTACCAAAATTTTCGCGCGCTCCGCGTGCTTTAAGCCTCACCTGGTGCTAAATAACAATGGAAGAGAGCATGCATTCGGACCCCCAACATAACTCGCACCTTCACCAAGGATGGCACTAGTGGGGAAGGTTTGGCTTCCGACGATGAAATGATCCAATGTCGTCGGAGAGCCTTAATACGTGAGCCTTATATAGGCTACTGTATGAAACGATGGGTAAACCCAACGATCTTTAGTCGCACCAACAATGTTCTTGTCTTTGCTCATAGGCAGGGCGTATTCTCCAATTGAAACCCCGAAGTTTTCGATTTTCCTCACAAAAAAGACCCAAATTTTCTTAAAAAGTTCCAAATTTGTATTTTCAAATATTTTAAATATCTCTTAAAAACAGCGAAAATTTTGGCGCTCTTCGCCCGCCGCAAATTATTCCCGTCCCTTACATCCTTTTGGCGTAAAATTGCCTTTGTCAGGGTTCAAAATTGCTGTCCCTCCCCCGTCGGGGAGGTTTTCCTCCATGTTTGGCAAAACCTGGTGCCACCCAGACTTCAAATGTACCATGCATATGTATCTCCGAAACTTCCCGGTCAAAGTTGGTGGGTTAAATGTTCCACTCGTAGCAAAGTCGAACCCTCCCACTGTGAAAGTTACATATGGGCATGAAACTGTTCGGAATTGTTAAATTACGACGACCAGTTTTCACCAGACTCTAAGAATGCCTTAACACCATAACTGCGGAGCCTTTCCATAAATCATATGGGTGGTTCTGCTATGAATGTTTTTGACTCAGCTCAAAATAAATGTTTACGCCACCCACTTACATTATCAAGGGTGGAATTTTACATGAATGTATACTGGCTGGGTAAAGAGATATCTTTCCTACTGCCTACGTTGACTACTTTGAAGTTTTTCATCACTTTCCTCCCTGGCTTTGAAGTAGGCCTATAGTTGACCTTCCTTCATCTCACAAAAATCGTTTAGGCCTAGTTTCTTCGCAAAAAACACAAGTATAAGTAATAACATTTCGCATCTGATCCCCCTTCTAAGAGCAAAATTTTTCAAAGGACACCCTCATCTTAGACCCCTCCCTCAGGACGTCGGGCCATCTGCACTATCCATCGTAAAGATCCTGAATACACCACTAATACCCACGGACGGCGGTCAAGAATGGGGACGATGAGTCAACTTTGCCCCTCCCCCCCACACACACACACCAAACATCTGGCTACCCCCCTGCACATCATTCTTTTCAAACAGAGAGGACTTTGCTGTCCGACGGTGCAAAGAAAGCTATTCCATTCGTGGGTCTTCTGTCCCCCCCCCCCCCTTTAACAAGATCCTCGTGGAAGGAGAACCTACATACTTTGCAAGCCTTGAAATGATCCCCTTCAAGATTCTTTCATCAATACAATAAAATTGTATGCGTAACCATAGGCTACATATATCAGCAAAAGTAGGAGCGCTTAAAGGGCAGGAGCAGTCACCACAAATTTATTTTGAACGTTGAAGCAACAGCTAAATCTTACAGTTTTCGTCTTTTTTTTTCTTGAGTATCTTGTTGCATATTCAAGGTAAACCAGCAGTGCGAGTAAACTTAACAATTACAAAGAAAAAGTATTGCCACGTGATGCTTTAGAGCCAATCATGGCACAGGAAAGTCTACTAAACTAATTCAAGTTGGGGTGAGTACATTTCCCTTTTTAAATAGGAAAGACTTATACTCGCCTAGATTTTTTTTTTTTTGGGGGGGGGGGATGAAATGAGGACATGGCCTCCACTTATAAAAGAGTACTTATTTCCAGTATTCACTCTCTAATAAAGTGAAAAGCAAAATTCTATCCATAAGAGTGTAAATACACCCTTGACTCCAAAAAACTGACTCCAAAAAAGCAAAGTTTCCCCCTTGAACTGCCCACAGTAATGTGAAAAAATGTGATCACTGCAGGTTACACTTTCACTTCTTGGAGAGAATTTCATCCTTCTTGGAATAATTTCACTCTTCCACGAGTGAACTGACACCGTAATGGAGTGATTTCACACTTTTCACTCTTTTAGAGAGTGACTTAATTCACTCTTTTGATTTTAGAGTGTGTGGTTTTAACCGTAACGAGTAAAAGATTAAGCACAATCGCGTTATCTAAATCCACCTTTTATATAAGGTTACTTTTTAAGCCACAAGCAATTCGCATTTTCCATTGAAATTGTAAGACCAATACTCCCTGACTGGTCATAAACATTTGAATCAGTGAAACACGCAATTAACCAGAATCACTTCCTCTTTTATTCTTTGGAGAAATGACGTCAGGGTGACGTAAATAAAGCTTCGTTATTTTCTAGAAAAGCTTTGGTGTATACCTTTATGGTATGCTACAAAGAGTACAATGAACTCTACTTTGACCTTCCATTGTTTGTTACTAGCTTTATATCTACTCAATGCAATGTATAAATATAAAACAAAACAGTTTCCAAAATACTCATCAAACGATACTTTTATCGATCCACCCGGTGATATCTTTAAACGATAAATATCGTTGTCAAAGATGACAAATGCTAAACCAGCTTAGCGTTAAATATTGTAAAGATGCGAAGTCAAATGGGTATAGAAACACAGACAAGTTTTTCGGAGCTGGCACCATGAAAGCTGGTCAGTCACTAAAATAGATCGACACGGTGTGTCATATGAAATTTATTCCACTAGCCCTGGAAAAAGCCCTCGCCAGCTTGACCTAAAAGCAATTGGTTAGAAACTGGGCGGTAGAACTCCATGTAACTATAACTACATGAAATTCGTAAATATTATCCCTAAAGCAATTAAGTGACCAAAGAACATGTCATAAGGGGTGATTTTCTATGAGGGGGCAAGAGCATTTTTTGCCTGAATGTCACCGTTTATTATATTTTGCCCATGTTTTGCTCATGTTTTGCCCGAATAGACCAACTGCTTTGCCCAAATTGGGAGAACGAGCGCCCTCCCCCCACCCCCGCCCCCTGCTCTCCCGCCTCGTACGCCTATGTCAAAGAAGGAGAATTTGCTAAGTTTCAATGAGCTTGTTCTAAAGGTTTGAATGAAAAGTGCCACAGTTAATATCTCTGAGTCAGTGATTTCATAGCCGCACGTTTCCCTACTGAGCCTGCGCGCTTGTAACTCTGAATTGATTTAGCAATTAACTTGCAATTTGAAGGGCAAAAACGGTCGACTCAAACTTATTTTGAAACAACTTCCAGATCCCACAGATTTCTTCTTATTTAACTTCCAAGCATCTTTCATGGTATATCACTACGAAATACATGTTCAAGGTAAACCAAAGACTCACGCTCCTAAATTTCATAAATTAGAGAGGAAAGTTTTGTCACATGACTCTCAACAGCCAATCATAAAACACGAAAGACTACAGCGCTAATCGTTTTGGGGGTGACTGCATTTCCCAATATCCAGAACATGTTATTTTATCTTGTTTGATTGGATTGCAAAGATCAAACCACCGGATCTTTTGTCATTGAAATCACTTTTCTGAGTGCTTCTTTATGTATTCATTTTCATTCCTTTTTGCTCCGGTCTTCTAAATTGAACGGGGACTAGGACAATGCAGTGGCGTAGCCGGAGGGGGAGGGGGAAATGCCCCCAAAATTGATTCAAGACCACATTTTTCCCCACCCCACCCCCAACCCTCCTCCACCCCCACCCCGCCCACAAAAAATACACAAAGATACAATCCGTTTCTTACAACCCAAAACTCTTATAGTCTTGTTAATAGTTTTCTTCAGTAGACCACTGTTTGTAAAGAACGGGAAAAGGTTTAAGTGTTGACACTCATCACTAGTCTTCATAATATTGCTTATACGATGTTGCCTCCTTTGAACGTTTGTTTTGCCCCCTCACAATGAAATCCTAGCTACGCCACTGGGGAAATGCACACATTTCCTGGACAGAAATCACAAACCGTAGACCGTATAGTTTTGCCGTGCTGTTCGTTTTAAAAGAAGGGTTTAAAGGTCGCATCAAGTTTTGATATGTTAAAGGTCGTTTCTCGGCCTTTTGGCTAAGATCATGTGTAATAGCTGTTCCTTTCATTCAGTCTAGAATGGAGACATACGTGTCAGACCAATGATGTACATGGTCTGAGAGCCGTGAGGTTGGTCAAGTGTCGTCCTTTTTAGGACGTACAGTAGCTTCTTTGAGAAGCAGTTTAATGATACTTAGGTTTCGCCCAACGGCTCTTTGCCAGAGAGTCTGGAGAACTTTAGAAAAAGTAGAGGGGTACTCATTCAAACAAGTTTGGTGAAATTTGCAGAAATCCGCTGTGTGGCTCTCGCAAGATATGAGAAGGTAAAGTTGTCAAGGAAACAAAACGTTCTTTGTCAATGTGAGAAATTGATACACACAGCTTTTGTTGCCCTCAAACTCATTTCAGAACATCAATCTAGTGACTAATTTCACTGCTATCTCAAGAAATCAATTAGGTTCAGGTGATTTCAACACGCTATGTGTAGATTTAGTTCCTTTCACATATCAAATCAAATTTTTGCTTGAACTTTCTCGTAAGGTGACATCGAAATGTTATTTTTATTATGTCACCTCGGCGGTGAAGGTTACCGTGCCAGTGACCTTATACATGGATACACCCAATCTTCTGTTAACACTGAGCGATGAAAGACAAACATATTTGTGCACTGACACACTTTCACGCAGTTTTTCTTTTTTCTAAAGTCCTCCCGACCCTCTGGAAAAGGACCGTTCGGCGAAACCAAACTTTCACTGCAACCCGAAGAAGCTATTACGTCCACTGAAGGACGATACGCGACCAACCTCACGGCCTTGAGACCATTCACATTATATTGGTCTGTCATAAATGGCTCTATTCTAGACTGGATGAAAAGAACAGATACTACACATGATTTAAGTCTAAAGGCCGAGAGGCGTAGTTTACCTAACATTTTATAGACTTTGAAACATCATATTGAAGACTGAACCAGGGTGCAACGTATGGGGAACGCGTCGCGTGCTGCACAGCTACAATGAACGGGGCGCACATTTGATTCACCATTACCATGGGGTTAGAGTGTGCTTCTTACAATAAGCCAGTTTGGTAATTCGATTTGGTGGCTATACACATGCGCACATCGTACACATCGTCGGGGAAATACAAATCTCGCACCAACAACACGTATTCCCAAATTTTACTAGTTTACATGGAAATTTGATGAAATCATTCTTTCTTAAAGGGCCATTTTCCTCTCACCCCAAACTGTAGTTCTTGTGGGGGGGGGGGGGGGTAGCAAAGCTCTCAATCGGCAAAGCTCTTTGATTGGCAGCTAATTCAAACAATGCAGAATACCAAAGCTTATATAGCACCGCATGAACTGTACTGATACTGTTTTGATTATGCACATTGAGCTTTTCTACACTCACCCTGAAGAAATAAAGAAACTAAAATAGAAACTAAGATTGTGTCTGGATGAGCATGAATTTCAGACAATTGTGGGAGGGGCTTAAGTACGAAGGTTAGGAGAATTGGTACCATATGGGGTGAGAGAACTGGGCCATTAATCCATAACATAGGGAGGGATTTCAAGCGTGGTTTTGTGCAATTGATTTTGTCTAAGTTGTCGTTTGAGGGTAAGAAATTGTATTTTAAACTGCCCTGAAGTAGCGCTGAGACCCCTGTTTTCGTTCGACTTGGTTAAGCACTGAGATAGTGTATATGCACGAACTGACGAAAACAAGGGAACGCTGTACTCTACGGGCTGATCTCCCTTTGTGTGTCCCACGCTGTGCCCCACAATTCCATCTGGTAACGCATTACCGAACTCGTTAATTGGTAAGTGCATGAATGCCAGAATCGGCAGGGTTGGGTATAATAAGCGTAAAAAGTCGCAACCATCGTATTTGGAGTGTAGAGATTTAAAGTTTCATGAAGATATTGGAGGAAAACAATCGAGCTGTCTCATCGGACAACACATATTTTTCTTTTGCAAATACGGGTTAGACCTACAGAACAGATTCTTACAACCGGTGAGGTTTTATCTAGAATAGATGCAATTGCTTCAGACATAGGCTATGACCAAGAAAACGGAAACGCGGGAGGATTCAAACCTTTTAGCTTGCATTACGCCAAAGTGAATGTTCCAGAGTTTAAGAGATGGCTTTTTCAACAAAAGTAAACTTTTTTGAAAGAACCCGACTTTTAAGGAACATTTTAAAAATCTTTATGGGAAAAATCTGCCCTTTCAAGAATATTGTCGCACGGCTGATTAAGGCTATCCGACGGACTTGAAAGATCCCAAGGCCAGTCTTCCCCGACGGGGGCCATGGGCTCTCCTGCCTCTTTCTCACCAGCCAACGTCACCCCTGCTACATTGTGTTACCACGAACTCATGTCCACCCTTCGCCTCCTTCATCCCAATCAATTGACAACGTGACATTCGTAATCTGACCTTCACAGGTGGTTATTTACATATTTTCCGGCTTAACGCAAAAGCACGGCCGTGAAGGGGTACTGGGGCAGTCCCCCACCTCCTCAGATTTTTTCTTTATGTGAAATGTTTAACTATAACATAGGCGGCGGAAGATGTTTTTATTGGGGGCCACAAGTTTTCGGCAGCCGACGTAATGTAACGCCGTAAGGCGCCCGGATTTGCACGAAGCACAAAACCCCATCGGCGTGGGGTCCAGGGGGCGCTTTTAGGGCCCCTGGTGGGTTTCAGGAGGCAAAACGCTGGTAGGGGTTCATAGGGGAGGCTGGATACTTGTGTAGGGGGTGACTGGAGTTTACTATCTAAGCGTAGCGCCACCATCAGTTGGCGCGGAGCGTACAAAGAAAATTATGGATTTTAAAACCTTCCAGATGGTTGGAAATGGCATTTGCCAGGTTAATTTGTCGCTAATTCTGGTGAAAAAATTTGTGATTTTTCTAAGATTAAAACACACTTTTGAGATACTGATTAGCTCAGTTCATTACTCCACTGGACTATATATCCTAGCATCGCAAATCCGGAATCCTGCTGAATGTTGCAAGCAGCTGTTCCAGTGCACGCCTGAGTAAGGTATTTCCAGAGGCGTAGGGGAGCATTTCAGTTTTGAGGCAGAAGATTTTTGCCCCCCAAAAATGTAAATCTGCCCGTAAGACAGTCAAAGCGGAGCGACACCACTGGTTGGTGGGGAGCGTCCAAAAAATTTGAAAATTCGTACCTCTGAGACAGTCAAAAATGACATTTCCCAGGCTTGTAAAGTGGATCCAAGCAGTCGCTTTTTTAAGTTTCAATTGCAGATAAACGTACGTTCGTTCCAAACTAAAATTCAGCCAGAAATACTAAGCGGAGTGCCGCCATTGGTTGACGCGAAGCGTACAAAACATTTTTAAATATCCAACCCCTTAAACAGTTGAAAATGGCATTTCCCGGGCTTATATGGGGATCTAGGCAGTCGCTATTTTGAGTTTCCTTTTGTAAAAAAAATGGTCACTTGAAACTTAAATTCTGCTACGAAGCGGTCTAATTGGAGTACCACCATAAGTTGGGGCGAAAAGTACAGGAAATTTGGAAAAATCTGATCACTTCAGACAGTCAAAAGTTTTGAAAATTTTGAAAAATCGGACCCCTGAGACAGTCGAAAAAGACATTTCTCGGGCTTATGGGGGGGGGGGGGATCTAAGCAGTCGCTATTTGATCAGAAATTAGCAAATAAAATGTATCACTACCAATTAATGAAATGGTCCCGCATATTTTCGGGGGAAATTACAAACCGGAATTGAAAACATGCTAATTAATTTTACTCTATTGCGACTCTTGGCTAAATTCAATATATATTGAAAAAATTGTGTGACCGAATTTCCGACTATGTATGATTTCACTTTTGAAAAAATTAGGCCTATTGGGATCTTAGCAGTCGCTATTTTGATTAGAAGAATCAGATAAAATGTATCACTACCATTGGATGAAATGAAGTAGATGATTTTTTTCTATTAGTAACACTTATTGACAGAATTGTCACGTTACAAGGTGTGTTGAAATGAATTTTCAAGCAGACTTACGGGACAGCATTGTTACCCTGCGTCATTTAAGTATCGAAAAACAAATTATGCAATTTTTATAACCATTGTCCGTGTTTGGCTCTAGAGCAGGATAGATGGCAAACTTCTGAGCACCCGAATACCCTCCTGTCTATCCGTTGAATTAATTTGGCAATTGAAAACGTCCAAGCATTTTTTTTAACCTTTGCCCGAATATTTGACCATTGCGGGCAAAGTTTTGCAAGACAACAGTGTAAAGTATGGATAATGAAAACCTTTTTTTCACATTCTACCCAAATGCGTCGCAAATCTTTTTTATTTTCCACGAAAATTGTACTTTAAATATAGCGTCTTCTGTTTTTCGGCAAAGATTTAGAAGCTATTAAAATAATCGGCCTTTTCGGGTATTGTGTTACACAAGATTTGAAAACAGTCTCAAGAACAATTGTTTCTTTTAAGCCACAGGGTTCCCAAATGTGTCGGGATTTTTTTTTTATCTCTTAACCTTTCGTAACTATGTTACCCTTACTATGATACTTTTTCATTTTCGGGTAAATGCTTGAAAGAATTTGGATATTCGACAATTTCGGGCATTGTGTTGTGATCAGGCTTCTGTGAAGTAACGGTCACAGCTTTTTGAGCTAGTAGACCCAAATATTCTACCCACCACACCAAATATGATTTTGGAACGATTTTGTGCATCCCCGGGAATTGAAAAAAAATCCCTACATGATGTAGAAACATGCCAGATGCTACGAGCACACTTTAATCCACACCAAGGCAGCCAATTTTAGCCACTCGAAATCTGTTAGAAAATTATCCATCCTGAAACCCGACGAGTAAAATGTCAAGAGATTCCGAAGGTATGAAGCTTGTCACAGTCTACCTGAATTTATTCCGAAATTCAGAGTGGGACACAATTGCAGCATACCCTGCAACTGTTTGAAGGGCGAAAATAAACTCTCCTACAGGTTATCGTTAATGTGGGGGTCCAGGGGGACAAGCCACAGGAAGCTTTGCAACTTTTGCACTCTGCAAAGTAATATTTGAACCAAAGAATAGCCGAAATGTAATAAAAGCAACTACAAAATGTTTAATTACTTTTCAAAAATTTATTTTGCGACATTCAGTTATTGGGGAAGCCATGTCCCCCAAAATCTCATAAAAAATTATTGGGGAGACAGGCTCCCTTGCCGCCCCTCCCTCCACCCCCATCCCTCCACCCCACTTCCGCCGCCTATGTATTATCGCCTATGTACACTTTAAGACATCTCGCCTCATACATATTCCCTTTGGAAAACTACCCACTCTCTCTAGTCACCGTCGTAAATGAGGTTGCACATTTGATTATTATAGGTGAAAGACATTACGTCGTACTTTCATTTCCTAAAATAAATTGTAAAGTACAACGTTACCTCAGTGGTATTAAATGGAACCCTAAATGTCACAAATTTTACAAATCATATAATCATATTGAAATCGCGAGTTTTTACTTTTCCCAAAACTTAGCGTTCATTATTCCAAATTACAGGAAGAATGACTTCATTGTTGTTTATTTTTCTGCGATTCATTCCCATTGCTTTTATCATTGGATCATTAATGATACTATGGTGGCACGCAATTGCCAATTTTATTCCAATGCATATTGTGGAATACACTAGTGTATGGTATTACCGATGATTTATTGTTTTATGTGAGTCACAGGTTGTGCCATTCTTGGAAAGATATGCGTATTTCTATCCGTCCAACCTTTGGTTATGTAATGAATCCTGTCCATTCATGTCCACGGCTTCTCTCATATTCAAACCATGGAAGTTCCGAGGTAGTACTTCCATGTTCAAACTTATAGTGACTCACTTTTAGTAAAATTATAGATAGTTACTCACACACTGGGTAATTTTTTTTTTTTTCAAGGGTTAAACAATTTTGCAAAAGAAGAATGCTGGAAAGGGAAGGGCTTCGTCCAGTGATTCATGCCTCATGCCCTCGCATGCGGCAGATTTCCGATCCAAGTCTTGCTAGTGTTAATTCAAAAATCGTCACGTATCCAGTGTCAGTAGACGTGAGTCTTATGGGGTTTGGAGTACGAGGGTTAACCCCCTGCCACTCGAGATGAAGAGAACAATGCGAACTAGCTGGAGAGAACAATGGTCTGGTACCGGTGCTATTGAAGATGTACACCGACTGACTGCATAGCCAAGTGGTTATAGAGCATCTGGCTCACAGTCGGAAGGTCGGTAGTTCGATTCCTGGCCGGTTCTTACCGAAGACTTTAAAAACGGAACCTAGCCGTTGTCTTTGGTGCTCAGCATGAGCAATGGAGAAAGGAAAACAAGCCAATGAACCTACAACTGTAAAAGGTCGTGGTCTTGAATTAATTGGTTAGAAACTAGGCCGTAAAGCTCCATCTAAACTAAACTTAAAGATTACAGGCGTCGCGGCATCAATAACACTTAAATCCG
This sequence comes from Holothuria scabra, assembly GCA_037179385.1. NCBI lineage: Eukaryota > Metazoa > Echinodermata > Holothuroidea > Aspidochirotida > Holothuriidae > Holothuria > Holothuria scabra. The sequence continues at coordinate 3,085,680 of CM074183.1, forward strand.
GTAAGGGGCATCAAAATTCTCAGTAGGTGACTGTGGTTTAATCGACATTCAATTTTGAAGTTCAAAAGATGTTGAGCACATAAAATTACAACAAAAGGATTCAGAGAAAGTAAGGCTGGTAACACATAGGTTTTTTTTTTTATTTATTTATTTTTTATTTTTGAACTCAGAAAGATAAGCTTCCGAGGGAGAAAGTTAATTGAGTCTACAGGGGAAGGGGATAAAAACAGTCGGTTGTACAAAGGCGTAAACAGAGGGGTCAGGGGTGAGAGCCCCCGCCAAATGTTTTGCCCCCACTCTTATTCCCCGCCTTACAAATGAAATCTGAAGGGAAAATTGCATTAATGGGCAGAATTTGTTAAAGACAAAAGCTTCACAACTACCCCTTGAAAGTATGGATTTAAGATGTATAAAAGAAACCAGTGAGTGTCATTTTAAAGAAAAACTTTTCTCTGCATGTTACGCGCCACCCCATGATGGTGCTCGGCTTAGATTGTGTCGTTTCTACTTCACCACTCAACTCTTTGCACCCCAACCCTTTTCCTCTAACCCCCACTAAAAAGTCTAGTTACTTCATTGCAGTTGCGAAAGTGCTAGTATTAACTTAGTTGAGAAAAGAATTCCACTTTTCCACGATAACGAAATCTGCCCTTTAATAAAGTTATGAAATAATGGGCAAATTGTGTGAGTACATGTTTCACATATTTTCTTTTATAGATACATTTGCAAGGAGCTGAACTCATTGATTTCCCCTGGTTGAATTTCCATATCAATTTCTAAAGAAAAACTACATTTGCCGGAAATTCGAGGACATTGTACGAGGCGTTCCCTTCAGTGACCTATAGTAAAGTGACTGATGTAAAGACGGCGAAAAGTTGGGGTTCAAGATTCAATTTAAGACCGACTAAAAATTGTGTAATATGCAGTCATCGAGTTGACTGTGCCATATGTAATGCAAACTTGATTTGTTAACTTAAAACAGTTGAAATGTAAGCCTCGACGAGCCAGGAGCAGTTCAAGTAAAGTTTACTGGGGCTTTGAGCTCATTTTGTTTTGGAATCCACATTGTCCAGTGACTCATTGACAACACTCCTAAAGGGGTGTCCCTCCCAGTTTTGACATCTTTTGTTCCAATCTACATCCAATCCAATTGCTACATCCAAAAGGGTTGTATGTGTGTGTGTGTGTGCGTGTGCGTGCGTGCATGCATGAGGCTCTTTATATGACACGGTAAATAATTATTACATTCGTACGTGGAAATGTTTTTACAATGTCACGTAGAGCTATGTAGCCCGTTTTTAAAGCTGTGAACAGATTTCCTTATATGTTAAGAGCATGGAAGTACTACTTCCATGTTAAGAGGATTTCCTTTTGTTAAAGTAGTTGCTGATTGTATTGCCCTCTGGCTTCTAACTATGGAGTCAAAATATGCAAGAAAATATCTGGAATAATTGCACGTTTTAAACCTGCTTGTAAATTGCCAGTGACGGCGTCAGAATTTCAAAATTTGGGGAGGGCTAAAGGAAATGTTAGGGGGCAAGAGCTTTTCGTATGCAGAGCGAAACCGAACGCGGAGACCACGATCCTGTGGGATGGGGACAAGAGACAAAGCCTCAGAAGGGTACAGGGTGAAAGTCTCCGGAAGCTCTGGGTTTTTAGTCTATACACTCCAAAATCAAAAGAGAGAACTTTGTCACTCTTTGATAGAGTGAAAAGTGTAAATTCACTCCGAGAAGAGTGAGATTCACTCCAAAAAGAGTGAAGTTCACAAGAGAAAGAGGGAAAATTCACTCTTCCACGAGTGCCTGCAATGACCACTCCTTTTTTAAGAGCGATCACTGTGGGCACCATCAAGAGGGGAACTTCGCTCGTTTTAACTGAATTTCACATTTTTTTTTTTTTTGAGTGAATTTCAATCTTCTTGGAGTGAATTATCACTCTAATGGAGTGAATTCACACTTTTCACTCTTTCAAAGAGTGAATAAGTTCACTCGTTTGATTTTAGAGTGTATCTGTGTGCAAGTTAAATCTAGGAAGATGTACATTATTTGTTTTTTCACTTGACCTAGTTCCTGACCTAAAATGGGGAGCAAAACTGGGGACAATGACAAAGCCGGGGAATGCCTCCTCATGCCCCCCTTAGCGCCGCCACACTAATTAGTTGCATCTAAAAAATTTTCAATTTCATGCTTTTTAAAAAAATCCATTCCATCATGAAGGAGAAATGGCTACGTTCACTTAATACCGTATTGGGTTTAACACAATAATTAAGGTTATTATAGGCTATTTAATGACAGCATCAGCACACCTGAGGATGGGGTCAAGGGGTGGAGCCCCTAGAAGCTCTGAAGTTTTAGCATACCTCTGGATGAAACATTGAGCCTCAGGAGTTATTCAATATTTTCGGTAATCCGACCTCCCAACCTACCTAACTTGGCTCGGTGTTGTGGGGGACAAGAACAAAATTCAAGGGAAAAAGACCTCCTCTCTCCCCCGTAACGCCAACACTCTGTGGTACAGCCTATGCCTGAAAGAATCAACATGCCAGCGACGTTGCAAACGTGTGGACTAGCATGGGTGGACAATGTACGGGAGCCCCGTTGGTTAAGCCCCCCATTAACCTACCCCGCGGAGCGGACTCGGTTTGTTCAGCCCCTTTAATTAAGGCTTCACAGTGGGGATATGACTGAACAGGGAATATGCCCCACAGTCTGCTACGTAGGCAACCATTAACCCGGACTGGTGGATGCAAGGTGTTACCAAATACTCGTACCTCCCCATGGAGATTCAAGAGGTCTTAGCCTAAAAAGGCTATAATTCCTTTTGGAGCTCCACGCATTCTTTTGGAATAATGTTCAAGAGCATTAGCCTGGACGTCTACATTCAAGTTGTACATCATGATGAAAAAAGAATGCACATTCGTCAGAAAGAACCCTCATGAAAACGAATCCACAGGGGGGCCAGATAGGTCTCCGTAGAAATGTGTGGCAATTAAGACCTTGTACATGCTATTTCCGAGTTTTCAGTGCTGGATCGTAAAGCCACTTCGCGAACACAAAAAGTGTCAGCCTGATTCGGGTAAGTTTTATCTCACATAAAATACAGCATGTGTCACTCACGGTTTGGAAATCTCAGAGGGCAACCTCCCGATTGTCTCTAAGAGACAGTAGGTTACTGTCTTACATGACACTGCACGGGCTTAGTTTTTTTTTTTTTTTTTTTCATTTTAATTTTTTTCTTATAATTATGAAAAAAGGCCACAGGACATTCGTACTTTATACATAACCCCAGTATATCTAATACAGGTAATGTAGTATCTACAAGGATTGACTTATGACTGGAAGTGGTCAGTGCATCAAGTACATGCAGAGCCTTTTCTGAAAGGACCAATCGATTTACCAGAAAGGTATCTTAAACGGAAATATAGACCGGAATTCATCCCGGAAGAAACTTCATAAAATGCAGGTTAGCTAGAAAAGAATTGAACATGTGGACGTTGCTTAAAGGGGCAATGAGAGTTTATTTTTAAAAAAATTTTCAAGACTTTAATTCTATACCACAATCCCAGCGTGAGTTAAGACTATCAAAAATGATCTGTCATCATGGTCTGACGTTGTGATTGGTTACCGTATGGATGAGATTGTCTAGTCTTGCATCTGTGTGGAATTTTGTTGCTAGTTCCCGAAAAATATTACAAAATTCCATTCCAACAGTTATTAACACAAACGAAATTTTCATTCTCACTAGAAAGACCTCTTGAATGTTTGTTGACGCTTGTAAATAATCAGTTAAAAGAATGGTTTAAGGTCACATCAAGTTTTGATGTGTTGGGGGAACCTTATCATCAGTACGCATTTCGGTGAAATTTGCATTGAAGTGCGATGCGTGGTTCTCATGATAGGAGCAGGAGTTTTCACATTTTCAACAAAAGATGAACTTGAAGCAAGCACATATGACGTCATAAATTAATGGACCATCTTTTGTACTTCTTTAAAGTTTGCAACTAATTTCCTCCCCAATAACTCAGTTATACAGTGTGATTGCATAAGTTCCATGAAAAAAAATACAAACTTTCCATTTCCTACAGGGAGATCCTATTCTTAGTAGCTTCAAGGTCAACACAACAGTCTGAAAAACAAAGGGAGGCAAAGAATTCCTTGTCAATGTGAGGAAGTGAAATAACCTCTGCTGCCCTCAAACTCACTTTGGAATACAAATCTAGTGACTTCATTTACTGATATACAATATAATAGTTTAATTTGAATGGAAGTCTCACCGTACTGTGAAGTTTTGGTTCCTCTTTAACAAATTAGAATTAAATGTTTTTTTGTTTTTAACTTCTCCTTTGAAGATAGAAAAACAGATGTGCTGCAACAAAAGGTTAATATTCGCTGGCAAACTCTAATTGTCCCTTCAAGTTGTTGAAAAAACACTACACTGTATTGATTCGTAGAACATAGAAAGGTTTCGTTCAAAAATGGAGTCGGGGGAGTCATGGAAACAGACTGTGCAAACATCAGGTATAAGGAAGGATAAACAAAGTGTAACGAAATGGCTGAAACAGCTTTCAGCTACCAGGAAACAAGGGGAAACAGATCAAGTCCACATTGGACATTTTAGCGCCTAAGAGCATGGAAGTACTACCTCGGAAGGAAATCCAACTTGGAAATCCTTCTGAAACTATGATGAAACTCTGAAGGTCAAAGCAATAAATCTAACACCTCCACACTCCAGGAGGGCATGCCCTGCAGGCACTCAAGGACGCTTGGAGTGACCGTAAACAACGAGTCACGTGTCTGCTCCATTCATTAAAAACATTCCCTCAACCAACGGGTTTTCCCAATGTGCTGCACAACAATGAATTGAACACAACACGCAAATTATCAAAATTATTTCATTCTAAAACCATGAAAGTGCTACCATAAAGTAACGCTTGCAACAGAGCATGGACCGAGTCATACCTTTCAGATTATACACTAGGCCTATCCGTATTTGTAAAGTGCTAACGTTAATGATTTTGTGAAGGCATTCCTTACTCGAGCCTGCCCCAATCACATTTACGAAAACAAATCATATTAGTCAGGGTTACCCTTTCGTCGAGTTGGTATCGACGTTCTATAAAGGCAGTACCCGACGTCAGGGTGACCCTGACCACTAGTCAAATGCACATGCATGCATTGCGAACGTTACACGCTATCGCACACTTTTGCTGAAATAATCAGCGAATACAATTCTAATGGAACGTTAAAAAGTTTTTCACAAAACCGAATGTGCATACAGTAGTTGTAAACAGCTTTTACAGTGTGGGTACCTGCTCTAAATTTGAATGCAACGATTCGGTAGAGCCAAGTGCTTGGCCTGACAAATTGACTACGCAAATAGGCCTAGTAAAGCATGGAGTAAACAAGCAGGTGTATAGGACCTTACGTTACTGTACAAAAACTCACTTTCACGAAAGTAGTTTCTGGAGTAAAAAATATCTTATTAGGACTAACGCTACGAATAAATTTGTTTCGGTTAAAAGGGACACCTATCCTGAACATCTATCCATTTTGAAGCCACTGCCAATAACATTGTACAAGAAGATTGTCTAAACTGGTTATTCTCTTTGCGAGAACATCCTATAAAAAGAATATAATTGGCTAGTTCAAAACCGACTCCACTCCCACAACCAGGACTCAAAGAAAATATTAAAGTCGTGTCAGATTGGGTTTAAGGTTCTCTTCTTGGTTTTTTACCCTAAATCCCCACTACCCATTGCCTTTGTGCTATAGTTTGTTACAACATCTAGGATTGTGGGCATATGAGGTGTATATCACAGGCCTCAACCCCTAGAGCAAGAATACCCCCATGCATCCACAAAGCCGGAGAGAGTCAAAGAGTTAGAGTATCCCACCCTAAGCACACCTAAAAAAGGGCACGTAATGTACTTATGCAGGCCAGGTCACGTCAGCGAAAATGGTAAAGATGAACGGTGACTGCCCTAAATTTTTTGACACTACTATGTTCTGAAAAACTCTATATTCATCTATGTTCACAGTTGTGAGAACATAGGGGTGTTGGAACACAGCCCCTCTTGGAAAGGAATGGATTTTTAGAATATAGGGTGGCGAATTATAGGGCTGTGACTGGGATTAGCATGAATTTTATTTCCTTCAGATTTTATTTTTTTCTGCCTGCCAGGCAACACTTGAACATCAAGACAAACATTTGTTAATTTTACTTTACATGTACAAGAAAATTAAGGTTGTGAAAGAGTTACAGTTGATACTAATGATTTGGCCAGCAAGTTGTCGTCCTATTTGGAAATTTAAATACATTGTAAGCTTTTGCCTTTAAAATTGGGAATTTTTACCCTTAACTTTAATGTTAAAGTTTAAAAGTGAAACAGGAGTGTTAGAATGAATATGTAAACAAATGATCATGTTAGTAAGTTGTAATAAATGAGACATACAAACCTGCTTCTGATCCAGAGTAAGACATTCTCTACTTAATACTGTTGCCTCACAAACTTTCATGTTACCGTATCATTTCATAACAGATGGACACTTGCAGGGATAAAAACTAGAGAAAGTGTACATCTCCACTCTTCGACTTCTCAAATAATTTTTGGGACAAATTTATCAGAAAACTTGTTAACTTTAATTGGTAAATCGGGTGCTAGAGTATCACAGTGTACTACAAATTGTAGCAATCCTATTTGAACTTGACAGAAGTAAAAATTAAAAAAGGAGAGATACTGTATTTTTGACAATTTTAAACATCTAAGTGTACTGGGAAGGGGTCTATAACACATCCTGTACAGTTGGTAATTTGGCTGCATCCTCCAACATGAATGATTCTTGACTTCAGAAAACTCCAAAGTCTTGGTTGCATCTATAATCTTGAAATGAAAACACTGCGAGAAGAGCTGACAAATTCAATCCATCAAAATGAAACTTGGAGTCGTGATCACAGGTAAGAGAACATTTTATTCCGCAATTGACTGATGACAGAACTGCCACACATGAAACTGACACACATCTCATTAAGTGCTCTACGTGACGATGAAGAAGTGTAAAAAATATAATACAAAGAATAAATTTTTTGTAGTACCAAAATCTATAAAACACACATGCAACTTACTGCAACTGGAAAATGTCCTGCTTTAAATCCATTTCAAGTCCAAAGTACTGTTAAAAGATACAAATTTTAACCTCCCATCTCACAAAAAATCTATCATGATGATCAACCAGTTACTTTCCTAGACACAGTTTCTCCTCAAATGCTGAGTTTCTGCATTAAATCCTAGAGTCATTACGATCGGTACAGGTCTGCAAAATGTTCACCCATTCAAAGGAGGACAGCCAAGAGCATAGTTCCAAGTTGGGTCAATATCCAGCATAGATGTGTCCGTTTTGCTCCATGGTGTGTGTCAATGGACATTTCTTTCAGCCATACAAAAATTTTGGAAAGTGACGTTGTCCAGTTGGCGGTAACATACAGTTATTGGACCAAGTTTCTCCGCTAATGAAATCAAATCTTAAATGAGATCTCACAACACTAAACATTGTATCATAAAAGACGCAAGTTTCAACTGAATCTGTGGACACTTTTGTGAGAAGTTGATGGCACTAAATACTTCATCAGATTTGGTTGCTTCAGAATAAGAAAGCTCTGCAAACAGCTTGATACCCTTTGGAACTGACTATCACCCTCCATTCAACCAGTTATTCCAGATCTAGCTAGGCCAATTTCTACCATCTGGAAAAGAAAGGGGAGAAAATTAGGTTATTCACAAAATATAAACTAAAATCTGGGATATAGCTAGCTGAACAAAGGCTAAGACTATGCAGCAAACACATTGTTTGTTCAAATCTTCCCTCTCTTACAACAGGTTTTAAAACGAAGTGAAAAAAGTCACTAACTTTACATATCTGTAACATAAACAAAATATGCCTCTTTCTGTGCCAATAACTTAATTTTAATACAGGGAAAAATCCCTAGGCCTAGGCTTAGCTAATATTGCATGAGTAACATAGCTTAGGCCAAGGCTAAATTATTGCTTGGGTCTGGGCCTTGCTAACACTACATTACAGTATGTGAAAGTTTTATCCTTGGGAAAATGCCATGTGAGCAGCCATGTGAAATTCCAGGGCTTTGATCAGGTAAAACTCTGGATATTTGAAGCAATCGATCCCAAAAGAAAAAAACAATCGTACCGATTCCAAATCTAAACAAGTAAAGTAACACTGCGGTACGTAGCCTTAGTCGTAAGCTTCGATAAAATTCGTGGAACTAGTATTTACACTGTCACACACAAACTAAAAGCTACGATCTCCCGCAAAAATTGGTACTCAAATGGCGCGAAAATTACGTCACTGCAACGCCATGGCAACACAACGGAAATTTCGAAAATTTCAGGCCAAGAAATTTGGATTTTTCGACGTGTAGGCTTTCGTAGGCCTGCTCGTGGGTACCAGGAATGCGAAGATATGACTTTCCTGTAGCAGACAGTGCTAAAATTAAGGCCCGCATCGGTGCGGAAACTGCCTAAAAATGACCATTTTTGAGACCAAAATTCTCCTCTTTGACACGGTAACTGTATCCTGTTGTATCGTACATTTATTGATATAACTTACCAGAAATATATCCTTTAGGAATCGGAGTTTTTCGGCGATACTTTTTAACCCTTCAGACACAACTGCACATCGTTTTCAGCCATCTTGCTTGAATTATAATGAACTGCGCAAGCTCCAAACACGAGGGAAAGCACCGTGATGTAATGGATTTTGGAAACATCAAGAATCTTCGGTTTGTCCAACCGATAGAGGGCGACTGACCTTCGCGGTATTCTTGACTGCTTCAAAGGTAATCTGATCGGTCTCCTGGGACAGTAGACCTTGGGTAAAAGTCTGTGGATTTACATTGGAAGTGTTTGTGCCCTGGAGCAGTATTTTGGCTTGGAAAACATAAAATTTGGAAGTTGGATTTCCTTCCGAGGTAGTACTTCCATGCTAAGAGTATATTAAGTAACATCTTGCTATTGAAATGTATGAAACCACATCGTCCTCTTCAGGGTCACACCTGGCTACTAGTTTGTCCCCTCCGTTTTGGCTAAGATCATGTGTAGTATCTGTTCTTTTCATCCAGTCAAGAATGGAGCCATGCATGGCAGACCAGTAATGTAAATGGTCTGAAGGCCTTGAGGTTGGTCAAGTGTTGTCGTTAAGTGGACTTATAGCTTCTTTGTGAAGCAGTATCAAGTTTGGTTTCGCCGAACGGCCCTTTGCCAGAGGGTCGGGAGGACTCTGGAAAAAGTAGTTTGTCCCCTCCCTCCAGAAGGGGGAAACAAGTAAAGAAGTTAGGTACACGTGCTGAACAGTTGTGAACGTTGCGAAGGATTTGCAAAATAAACTAGTGGGCACATTTGCTCATGTGAATAGGTTACTTGTCGTGGGATCACGTCCACCCTCGATACATACCCCTTATGTTCGTCTCAATTAGTTTAGCAGTTGGTCAGAAGTATGATAAGAACTTGCAGCTGGGTGCTTGCGGGTGATGGGTGGATAATGGTTAGGGCTACAATAGGCCGCTTCTTGATGGGAAAAGATAGAATGAGACAGCGTTCTATACGGATGGGTGGGGTCGAAAAATGGGCTCTTCTCCCGGAGATCTTAGTTACACAAAATATTGTTTATAATGCAAAATGGTATCCCTTTACCTGCCTCATTATATTCATCTTTCACTTTGTCTCATCCTTATCAGGGTTCAAGTTCATCGCCTCTGGCCCTTTTTATTTAGAAACCTTAATCTGTTAAAATCCCCTCTTCAAAGCGCCTTTTAGTATCACACCAATGCCCACCTATCCTTCTTTCCCTCCAGATATTAAATTTAGTCCCTTCCTTAACCAGAGACCCACTATTTCCTGACTCCCCATATTTCTGCAACATTCATGATTAAGAATCACCTATGAGGGGCAGAGGTGCGTCATCAAAATATTTCACCCTGGAAAATTACCTTTCCCCAATTGCGACTCTGTATATTCTTCCCCACTTGTAAAAATACTTATGTCTAGCCCTTGAAGGTACCCCCCCCCCCCCCCCATAGCACCAGGCTACTACTCATATCGTTATGCCAAAATCAACGTTTTTATCTCCGGTGACTACCCTTTTGTTGGAGAGCTGCCATCTAGTCCAAAATATTTCTTGTGACAATAAAATATTCTGGTACCTTGCCAACAAAATGAAGCAATGAATGACTTGGAAACTAGAAAAGCCGAGGAACAAGCCAGTCATACAATTATCCGGACGTGGATTTGCTACTAGTTGCTACTAGTCATACACCTATTATCTCCTAAGGAGGATAGCACGACGACCACATTGTTTAATTGTGTTCCTCATCGAGCAGAATACGTGGAACAACGGATGGGAACAATGAGCTCATCTGAAAGTTTTCTATCACAAACGACCTAGATAAGAGTATAAATATACGGATAGCGACTCAGACCTCTTTACAAATTTTTATACTACGGTGGTAATCGAAGCAAGCAATACTGATATAGATTTGTATATTTGCATATCGACAATTTTCGGCTTTCTCAAAACCAGGCTGTCCTGATTAAAAGTCTCTCATCTGAAAAAAAACCAAAGTTATATATTCAAAATGCAATTTTCGATAATTTTCAAACTGTTGATACTGCTGTGTCTGGTCAATTTTATATTAACAAAACCATTAAATAGAAGGAGAAGTGGAAAACGTAAGACAAACAAGACACGGAAACAGGTACCAATTTTGTCGACAACGAGTGCAGCGCCCTCTAATGATGGTGTGCGTGTGGTGGACCGTGCTCCCGATATGCCTCAAGCTGACGAGAATTTTGGCGGAAGAGATGACAGTACGGTGTCCAGAAACGAGATGACAACACATCAGAAAATGATGAAAGCAAGGGTGAGTATTCCACCCATTTATTTGTCACTCTCGAGTTTTTTTAGAGGGATACTTTCAATAGTGTTTTTTTTTTTTTTCGTCATAAAAATTTTACAATTCAGAACGCAAGTAATTTGTTTCCTTTTACGGCCATTAGCACTAGCAACGGATGCAAGAGGTAGACGAAATTCATCCTCTTTGAGAAATTGAAGCTTACCACTGACTTAATTAATCTTTACACATTTTGTGCCATTGAAAAATTCGCTCATCTGGAAGCCATGTCGCCCCTACCCCCTTTATTATCTTTTAGGGCTATGAGTCTGTGTCTTGCGAAAACGGGAGACGGTTAATTTATCGCACGTAGTGGACTGCGATGGAGATTGTGCCGTTAATTGAGACAGGGCTGCCAGGTTATTCTTGGTCTTTAACTGCCAAATTTTTTCCCAAATTGACTGGAAAAACGCCAAATTCGAAAAATTCCTCAGTGAATATAGTAGCACATATCAGGATCAATAAATATATTATTCAGAATGGCATGTGACGTCATGTGCGTACTTATATCATTATATGTTTTGTGGCATTTTTTCACAGTATGGTGCACAATAAATTATGGTGAAAGTGCACTTTTGGCCCAAGTTCATGCTTTGGAGCGTTATAACGAGTGTAATTTGTCTAATTTCTCACTGAAGTTGATAACAAATGGAGGAAATTGTTGCTGCAATAGGTTGCTTTTAAGCCAAACGTTTGGAGAAAAGACTTTCGTTGGAAAAATTTGATTGAATCAGTGTCAGAAGTCAGGGGGTGAGTATTTTCCAGTTGTGAATAAGCAATCAATAACGTAAAGCTGAGTAAAGGTAATCTTGCTCTTGCAACGAAGGTCCTCGGTTCGATTCCTGAGGAAAAGTCCTGCCAAATACTTTAAAAATGGAACCTATACTGCCGTGTGTACGTGATGCTCAGTATAACCAATCATGGAGTAGGGTTAATAATCCAGTAGCCTAAATTTGGAAAGGCCCTAACCCTAACCAGGAGTTGAGGCGTAAAGCCCTATCTAATCTAATCTAATCTAATCTAATCTACTCTAACCCTAATGTGTGTGGCGGCGTGAACATCTGGATATCTTTCATTTCAGCATTTCAAATTTAGAATGTTTTCTAGTTTCACTCTTAAAGAGAGATTTTTTACTCCACAAGATGATGGGCATCTTCATTGTTCTCCTTTTGAGTTACATGAATAAATACGGTTACATGCAAATTAGTTTGACTATTTTTTAATGGAATTTTTTACACTCTGGAAAACATCTAGTCAAATGGGGGTACGAACCGGAAGCTTGTAAGATACTTGAAAAGATTCCTGTCAAAATTAACTTAAAATCGTTCAAAAATGAAACTATTCGTTTCATTTTTTAGTTGAATCTAGTCAAAGATTTGACAAGATTCCGTCTCGTGCCCCAAGTGATTAGATTCTACTCAAATTTGACTGGAATTTTTTTAGAGTGTTATTTTAGAGTGGTTCCTAATTTCACTCTAATTTTAGAGTGGTTTCTAATTTCACTCTAATTTTAGAATGGTTTCTAATTTCACTTTAACTTTAGAGTGGTTTCTAATTTCACTCTGGAAGAGAGCTTTTCACTCTAAATTATTTAAAGGTGGACTTCTTCATTCTTTTTTAGAGTTATTTGAGTAAATATGGTTACATGCAAATGATGGACTCTGGCACGGTCAATGGCATTTCCTCGGAGGAGCAAGAGGAAGAGATGGTTCAAATGATGCAGATGTTCATGGGATTAGAACCGACTGGTAGACTTACTGAGAAGACCATGGAAATGTTGGACCGTCCCAGGTGCGGTGTCCCCGACCCAGTATTGGTCAACAGAACGAATACGGGAACACGGCAGAGACGATATGTTCATAACAACCTGAGATGGGATACCAACGAATTGATATTCAGGTTTGTGAGTTTTGTTAAGATTGAATGTCAATAAAAAATACGGCTTTTTCTCAAAGAACACAATTGTGTAGGCCTAGAGAATGTTTTTAATGCAATGATGGTAATAGATTGAAACGGTTTGTAATTCATATGCCCCCCTATGGGGTGACGAAATAGATGCACTGGACGAGATGGTAAATGGCACATATATCAATTCGCAAACACAAAGAATAAGGGTGTGTTCATATGTATAGGGTGTGGATACTTTCATGTACGCCCTGCTTCATACACTTCATTTGTAACTTTTAGTATTAATGTTCTCACAAGATACCGTCCAACGTATGCATTTTATCCCAGCGGATGACGTAATCGCTAGTCTTGGTCAAGACCCTAATACTAGTAAATAATACTGTACAACATTTACTACTGTTTTTGAGTACGCCCTTTATTACCTTCAGAAATTCTCAGCTCTGTATTAGGTTATTACTGAAGAAAATCTCCCTGAAAAATAGTCAAGGTAAAGCCCGCCCTGTATTTTGAGTTTTGGTGAGAAATGATGTGTAATAACGTCTTGACCAAGACTACGTAATCGCAAGTTCCCTATACACCTGGAAATGCATCTTTAAAAAGAATAGTCTACAACCACATTTAGTGTTGATATACTAAAGAGGAACATATTCAAAGCAATCTGGTGAATTTTTTATTCCTTTCTCTCATTCTGTTCTCAGGATATTAGAGTTTGAATGTGACAAATTTTCTACATATAATGATCTTGAGGCAAACAGGTGTGATATCATGTTTTGTTTTTCTTTATAATTTACCACCTATTTTATGACACATGAGCATCCTGAACAACAGAATTTAAAATAAAAAGAACCTCACTTGGCGTCAGTACTATGGCATCTCCAATCAATCCAAGGTCAAAATTAAAGAATGAAATATAAAGAAAAACAAAACACTGACCAACAATTTGAATTCATGATATCACATCAGCTTGTTTCAAGTTCACTTTGTAGAACATGTGTGAACTTATATTATCAATATCTTGAGAATCGGACTTAGGAAGTGAATAAAATTTTTCACCACCAGGATGTTTAGAGTACGTTCATCTCTGAAATTTTTTTTAACTGATCTATTGAACAAACAGGTAAGCAATTTTTGATGTGCAAATCGTCAGGTCATGCATGTTCAATAATTTCTTACGTTTTCTCCCCTGTAAATATTTCCAAGCGCCGCTTTCATTACTACGCACCTTGTCTCTGCATGATAGGCCACGCTCCATAAAAGGACTAGCTAATCCACTCACCAAAAACTACAATTTTTGTAGTAGTCCACAGAAATCCTCAAGTGGCACAGCTTTGATTGATATCAATAAAAAAAAAAAAAGCAGATTGCCGAAGCTCATATTCCAAAGCACTGTACTGGGAGTGTTTTGATTACATATTGGGGGTCTAATATACTCACCCTGAAGCAGTAAACTGATATTGTGTCAGGATGAGGATAAATTTTAGACAGTTGTGGAAGAGGCTTAAGTGAGTAGATTAGGGGAATTGGAACTCTTTTGGATCAGAGGATCATGCTTTAAAATGAAAGAAGTTTGGAACTCTTTTGGATCAGAGGATCAGGCTTTAAAATGAAATAAGTTCTTATTTTTGTTCCTGTAAGTTCTTGTTTTTGTTGTTGCTTTGAACCATCTCTTTTGTTCCTTTAACAGAATTCTCAATTATCCAGTCGAAATGACACGAGAAGAAGTTCGATCCAGTATCTACAAAGCTTTCCAAGTTTGGAGTAACGTAACCCCGCTGAGGTTTTATGAAGTACAAAGTGGATATGCTCATATGTACCTGTCCTTCGGAACATACGATCACGGAGACCCGTATCCTTTTGATGGTCCAGGTGGGACCTTGGCCCATGCTTTTCTTCCAAAGACTGGCTGGGGAGAGCTGGAAGGAGACGTGCACTTCGATGATTCGGAATACTTTACTTTCGCCGGGGGAGATTACAGTAAGTAAACTTACTTCCCTCAAAGTCCTTTCGACTCCCAAGCGAAAAACGATAACCACCAAACCTCTGTCTCCCGAAGGAGTTCTGCTCCCACGTCACTCACTACGTTGCATAAGTAGATAAACTTTACGAGACCAGTCTCTTGTCTCGAGGACTTCTGCATCTGTGCCTTTTGGAGGTTTCCAATCTCAGTAGAAAGTTAATTCGTAGCAAATTACATGCTCCCCGAACAACCATGTCTTCTACGCGTACGTGCAGTCTACGTCATATCGACGTCATCGTAGCTGCTGATCTTAAAATTATTTTCCAGAATATACCGCTGGCGGGAGCAGAACCACCTAATTATGACCGGGTTATGACAAAGTAATTCTTAATTAGGGGTAGCTTCGTGATTCCATGACCCCTTCCCCACCCCAACCCATCACCAAACCAATAGCCAGCTCCAGATAAATCACTGAAGGAGGCCACGTGATGTTTTGAGGGGCAATTATTCTCGAGGGCGAAATGTTTTAGAATTAGAAAGTGAAACTTGAATTTGAAAACTTTTTAAGAAGAAATATTCTCAGAGGGATAAGTTGGCAACCCTCTACTGCGGTTGTAAGCTGCAAGATGCAGCCTGAAGGAACCACATCTCAGAGAAATGTCAGGCCTGAAATATAAACCTTTAATTATGCTCTAGTCTTCCTTAAAGGAACAAGCCTTTCACCCCAAGCTACAATTCTTGTAAAGGGTTACCGAAATTCTCAATTGGCTCAGCTCTTTGATTGACAGCTAATTCAAACAATGCAGAGCACCAAAGCTTATAGTATACAGCATGAACTGTACTGGGAGTATTTTGATTATGTACACATTGAGCTTTTTCTACTCTCCCTGAAGCAATAAACTGAGATTGTGTCTGGATGAGGATGAATTTAAGGCATCTGCTGGAGGGGCTTAAGTAAGAAAGTTAGGAGAATTGGTACTGTTTGGGGAAGAGAGTTGGGCCATTAAGGTGATGCTTGTCTTTACTCGTTTTCTTACAGATTCATTTAACCTTTTCCAAGTGGCAGCTCATGAAATTGGTCACGCTTTAGGTCTGGAACATTCCTTGGACAGCTCGGCACTGATGGCGCCCTTCTATCCTGGTTACATTGAAAATTTTGTCCTCCCCTACGACGATGTACTTGGTATCGCCTCGCTTTACGGTGGAGGATATGGAGGTCAGTCACGTGGTATATTCTACTAAGTCATATCTGTCAGTCACGTGATACATTTCATTACGTCAAATCTGTTGTGAAATGTCCATCATTTTTAACACATGGGTAATTCTACTTCTTGCAAGATAGGGGTAATGCCGCATGTATGATTTTGGAGGCAGCATCCCTAAGGGGATTCCCATATCGCCCCTAATTAAAACCATTTTTATCAGGAAAAAAAGACAGACAGGGCAATCAGAGTTTCTTTTTACAATTTTTTTACAAAGTTATTTCTGCATCACATTTTCTAATTGACTAAAAACTAACAAAAATAACCCATGGTCACGGTCTAACGTTGTGATTGGTTGCAGTGTAAGGAAGTATGTTTATTTTTGCATCTGTGTTGAATTTTGTTACCCGACAAATATTCAGAAATTAATATCTGTATCAGAGTACAAAATCAGTTTACAAAGGGGAAACGAATTGCAGGAACAAAAGGTTAATATTCTCTGCCAAAGTCCATGAGAAAGGTGTACCGAACGGAGTTCTGATTCTTCATTTTAGGGTGAAGTTTATATCATGATTGCCAATCAGGAGAGTTGACAGGGTACACAGTGATCTTTTCCTTCTAACAAAATGTTTCACTGACGCACGCTTATTAAGGGGGGAGGGGTAATGAAGTAAAAAACTAGTTATTCATACAACACTCTTTCATGAGGCAAAAGCTATGTCAGTACCATTTTGTTATGCAAATATTTTTCGACTAGTAAATCAATTTCTTGAATTGACCCCCCCCCCCTCCCCCCGTCTTTCCATTCTCCGTTACAAAATATTTCATAAGATCATGATTCAGTTGGGATGAATGAACTGTGCCACTGGAAAAATGTCAAATATCAGAAATTCAACTCTAATTTACAATTACAGCAAAATGGGTCTCTCAAGATGATCGACAGTGATTTTCAGATTCTCACTTCATGTATCCTATCAGCCTATACACCAATAACCCCTTCCTCATTTATTCTTCTTTTAAACTAACATCTCGACTCTCTTAAGCCTCCCTCATTCCACATGGCAAACAATAACCCCTAACTGTGGGCGAAGGATGTAGATTACGCTCACAGTATACCCCACCTAATGTAGGAATCAGGATTTGAAATGTCTTTGAAATTAAACTTGAACTTGAACCGTATTTCAACTTTACTCTTTAGCTATAGTAAAGAATATATGGGCCAATAACACATTTCTGTTTGCCTGTCGTTAGATCCCATCTAACTCTCTGACTGTCTAACTCCACAAACAATAATGACATTTTCATACACCCCAGACTTATATTTAGTGCGAATTATTTTGCCGCAGGACCAGTCGGGCCTCACCCGTCAGATCCAAGATACAACCCCGAAGAACCAAATGTTCCTAGAGTACCCCCAACGACTACACCACCAACTACTACAGCACGAACTACCACCACCACAGAAAGGGTGAACAGGGGCCCTACTTATGACCTCCCTCCACCAGACGACTGCAACCAAATATTTGACGCTGCTGGGTACTACAGAGGAGAGATCTATATATTCAAGGTAAGTTAAAAGTTGAAGGAATAATACGTGCTTGCTTCATGTAGTTATATATACGGAGTCAAATCATAAAAACCGACAAGTCTTACAACATTTGCCTCCATATCAACCCTGGAATATCTGAATGACAAAATTGCTACGCAACATCTAGGCGGAACTATTTTTTGACCAGTAATATGAAATAAGATGGATGCCAACATTTTGATGGTCGTTGAAAAGCAAGTTTTGCACTTTCGGAAAACAAATCTACAGTCTACGCTTCAAAAATACTGGGTTTGAGTGTTTTCAGCACAGAAATATAATAGGCACACTAGTTGTGAAAATATACAACTCATGTGGGCTGCAAATGACCGCATTTACAGACTTACAAATGCTGGCATTTAGGGAGACGCTGTATGGAATTTACATCTAGACCAATCCTTATACGATGAAAAACCCATGTACGGTGCTTTCATTTTAGATTGTACAGTTGTATGGACAGCGTAACTAAATACAGTTAACAGTTTCTTCTTTTTCTCTTTCCTTTTTTCTTTTTTTCTTTTTATTCCAAGACTATAATTTAATGTACATCTCTTTCTCCATGCAGGGAGATAAATATTGGAGACTCAGAAACAACACACTCCTATCTTCCATCGATGGAGACCGGGCTTCGGCGTTCTTTCAGAATTTCCCAGGGGATATTGACGGCGCCTACGAGAGTTATCAACGGAATCGGTTTCTCATGTTTAAAGGTAATTCTCTAATAGATGAATACAGCGATTGCCTGCTTTGTATATGTTTATGGGTCTGAGGGTGATGTGAGAGTGGGGGAAGGGTAATACAATACAGCGCATTTCCAGTACCTGTATATTGTGTTCATATATGACTATACGTAGTCACGTGCACCTTAAGAGCGAAGGCCAGTTATAAGGGAAGTGGGATCCGTCAGTAGCCAGAGAACGTAGTTAAAAGTTACTACATGGTTTCCAGGGGGAAATTTGGGAGGGGCAAAATCATTATTCACTTAACGGCAACTTGATATTTCTTGGGAGCGAAAATTTTTCACCGGCCGTCTCCTCCTTTCTCCCCACTCCTCGGCTTTGGACTTGGTTGTGGCTAGCTATCATCCCTCCAGTAACGTGTTTGAAGGGGCCGGGGCACAAGTCCCTACCTCCGAAGTCAGTCGAGGGAAAATTACTCAGTCAAGGGAATTTAAGTAAAAAGAAGAAAAGTTAATTGAAGTTCCATCAGCTTGTTTCTAAGAGACCCGAACTTTCCGTAGTAAGCATCAAATTTCGCAAAATCTAAAACTAAAAACATATGATTAAAAATGTCTCTAGGCAAAATTTAAGACTGTCCTATCACCTTATATTGCATGATCCTGGACTCCACGCGTTCAAATTCGCGGTTCGCGTTCATGGTGCACCTTCGGTTCATTGGTGACTCTCTCAGCCGGGGGAAACACACAGTTTGTGCCTTCACCTCCGAAATTTTGCACAAGCCACCGCACCCTTTCCTAGTACAGTTTGTCCTTTCAAGCCAAGTCTTTCATAATTCAATTATGAATTAGCCAGTTTGCTTCCTTCAACTACTACACCGTTAGCAGCAATTTGACTGCATCTTATGAGATCGAAATGAATGCTCGACCTGCTAATAAGTATGACTATCTCTTCTGGTTACCTTTTCAGGTGCAAATTACTACGTTTACAAAGATCTGACGTTAGAGAGCGGACCCACCCCCATCCGGGAACTGAACCCGGATCTACCGACCGATATTGACGCTGTCCTCTCCTGGCAGGAGTTCGGAAAGACATACTTTTTTAAGGGGACACAGGTTTGGCGTTTTGACGAGAAAACGCGACAAGTTGATGAAAGGTATCCATCCGACATAGGAGAAGTCTGGACAGGAATACCTAACGACATTACTGCGGCTTTCCATGATGAAATTATTGGTATGTTTTGCGAGACATAACAAAATCTTATAAAAATTATTTTTAAGCCAATGCTTTTTATACTTACTTTATAAACATGGTTGTGTTATTATTTCAAATCATTAACGAACCATGCACACTAGCTGAAACAACAATAAAGATTTGAACGAAATGTGTTGCTTAAACATAAATAATATTTTTCTTGAATGTCCCTTTCCGGACTCCTTATACTCTAAACAGAAAGAGTGAAATCGTACTCCTTAAAAGAGTGGATGTAATAACTTTCACTCCAAAAAGCGGAAATGCAATCGATCAATAAGCTGATAAGAGTGACATTCACTCCAAAAGAATGAAGTTTCATTCTTGATAGAGTATCTACGGGGACCGCTCTTTAAAAATGGAGTGATCCCTGCAATCACTCGTTAAAGAGTAAATTTTCTCCCCTTTTTGGAGTGAACTTCACTATTCTTGGAGTGAATTCACACTTTCCACTCTATAAGAGAGTTACTTAGTTCACTTTTGTTTTCTTTCTTTTTTTGAGTGTAATGTCTTCTTAGGTTGGTTTTTATTGGCCCCCTAACGACTTCCCATTTATATTATCCTGTGTCTATTATATTCCCAAGAGTGTTTGTTTGCTTATTCATTCTTTTTTATTTTTTTCAACAGGTTACACTTTCTTTTTGAAAGGATCTAACTACTACCGATACGATGACTATTATGGAAGGGTCGACAACGGTTATCCAAGAGCCTTTGGATGGGACTTTATAAGATGTTATTAACTTATATGAAATATTGCATATTTGTAAGATTTTTTCAAAACCTTGGCTCTTTCATTTAAAAACCATAATACGTAATTCAGCATTAAAAAGTACTATTTAATGAGATAATAAGGCCTACATGCACATATGTACTATACGGTCAGGCTGACCTTTGTCGGATTATTCTGCTCTTTAAACAGTTTAGGGGAGGATGCAGTCGTCGCAATTTCAAATAGTGTAGTAGTCTACCCTATTTCATGAATGGTTCTTGAGGATCATGTGACCATAAGTTCTTACTAAATTGTAAAAAATTATGTAGAGTAATTCATTACGTTACTCTGGATATGTAATACTAAAATCCCTAAATATGATGAAAGGGACTTCAAAGAGATATAACTGAGAAAAAATTGGACTAGACTTACTCATTGTTTCAAAATACGTTTTGAGCGACTGCCCCTGCCCTTTAAAGATGGGCTAAGAGATCGATCATTTGTTCCTCGTACATAATTAGAAAGATGAAATGCACTATTTTAGATTGTAGTACTAATCTCCCCCCACCCCTTCCCCACCCCCGTCGAATGCATTCTTAAATGACGAAAGAAAGATGTTCTGTATATCTACCGCGATAACCGATTTGTAAAGCATTTTAAATCAGTTTTTCACCTTGTGCCCTGAAGGCTGAAATTGTGGTCTTACCAGCCATGCATAGTGAAGAGGAAGCCCCTTACACTTTGCACAACATGAAGTTGTCATATTTTCCCTTCTTGCAAACACAGATTCCCTCGCCAATTAGTTCAATTCCTGAACCCCAATTTTCTGATAATCTTATTGCCCCTTAGAAATTTTCAATTTTTCATTTCACCCCCTACTCCACCTCGGTTTCGTCCGCTGCCCCGGAACCAATTTCGACAAACTTGGCACCTGGACCACTTTCTTTCTCTCAGGTGGCACCTTATGATGCAAGGTGCTTTTTGCATCCTCGGAACTAAACATCCCGTAGAGCTCTTGCCTGTGAAGAGATAGTTGATCCCACCCTTCCACTAATTCCCCATTCCTGACCTCTGTAATACTTGTCTGGCTATGGCGTGCCGAACTTCAAGTTGGCACATAATAGCCGTAAATTTTCCCTCAGTAAACCTAAACGCTATAAACGCTCTCCTGCTTGCCTGCCTGCCTGCCTGCAAGGTCACTTTGGAACACCCCTTAAATTTTCAAATTGCGAAGAACCTCGTGCAGAATACAAAGATAAATTTTAAACTCAAGAAATTGATCGACAACAAATGGCAGCTTCAATCATCAAGTTCAATGCCACATTATCTTGAATGTAATTGATCGAGATTTATTATCTCAAGAAATTGGTCGACAACAAACGGCAGCTTCAATCATCAAGTTCAAAGCCACATTATCTTGAATGTAATGCATTCCTTGTATCGATAAATCTTACATTCTTTCTCTGAAGTTTTTAATGTAATTTACGACATTTTTTTTAATGTTTATTATTTATGTATTTCGTGTACCTTGTATGCCTCGAAGCAAAAAACTTTTGCTTAGTAAATAGTTATATCATTTTTTAAATAAATAGACTTTATCATTTAAACGGTTGCTGATTTCAAGTTTTTTTTTTTTTTGTTCATATGGTTGACGAAGAGAAGAAATGAATATCCCTCTGTTCTATTCTGTCTCCCTTTCGTTTAAAAGCCATGGGTGACCCCATGAGAAGGGGTGACGGGAGGACCGTGTTCGTGTTTTACCGGGGAGTTGGTTCTTATATATTTTCCTCCGACACTGTTGCCGCCCAAACTGTAAAGCATCTAAAGGGTTAGTTAAATGAGATACAATGACACGTCAACACGAATGCATTATGGGAGATGTTTTTGCAGCGAAATCGCCATGGTTATATACATGTGAACTAGATAAAAACGTAAATTTTAAACACAAAGACAAAGACGGTTCTAAGTTTGGTTTGAAATAAAGCTCAAATTCGGCAGAAGTCCATCCCTTTAGTCGCCTCTTACAACAGGACTGAGAGGAATATACCGTGGACGGTAGGTATATTCACACGTTTTAAACAGTGGCGTAACCAGGATGGGATTTTTGGGGGGCCTAGGTAACAAGTGGGGGGCCTAGTACCTCCGAGGGTCAGGCACGGCAAGACTATCTAAGCGGAGCGCCACCATCGGTTGGCGCGGAGCGTACAAGAAAATTTGGGGCTTTAAAACCCCTCCAGGTGGCCGGAAACGGCACTTCCCATGTGTTTTAAGCTGGATGTACCCAGCCTTGAAATACGAATCTCATGTCTGCGATGTCTGAAATAATGAGAATAAAAAATCAATCTACGAAAAATGGTAATACATACACTTTTTAGGGACCTCAAAACTGGGCACTTCTGATCTGTGGCCTGGGGGATGAGACTAAAGGGAGCCGGTATCTCCCTTTCCCTTGGGAAAAATTGTAAACAAGCACGTAGATCGCAAATGCGGCAATATTTGAATCTAAGCGGAGCGCCACCATCGGTTGGCGCGGAGGGTACAAGAAAAATTTGGGCTTTAAAACCCTTCCAGGTGGCCGGAAACGGCACTTCCCGCGTGTTTTAAACTGGATGTACCCAGCCGCAAATTCGGCAATATTTGAATGGATTTCAGCTCACCTAAGGCAGTACCTCACCCTTTTAACAGGAAAACCAAAAGTAGTTGTATCCCCCTCTGATAAACTTTCTTTGCGTTAGATTTCCTAGATGCAAAATGGTGCTATGTTTGGCAAAACTTTGAACTGATTATAGGGCTGAGTTTTCGGATTTTCCCTTTTTGGAGAGCGTGAAAAATATAAAATTTTTTTAGTTTTTGTAGAGATTTTACAAGAGACATACATACTACCAAAGAAACAATGTGCAAAATGGTGCAGTATTTGTTCATCGGTACATTACGTGGTCAAAATTAAAATACTACGAATAAATCCCTCAAAATAATTGAACCTCAAAGCAGAAGTATGGATCATGTGGGAAACACATGAAATCCGGACCTTGTTACAAATCCCCCGGACGCCAGTGCCAACTACTAAAAAGAGGATTTGTCGAAAAAAATCGTTTTGCAGTGGCACTTGTCATGGGCAGGAGTGAGGCACGACATAGGCCTACTTAATAAGGATGGAAGGGAAGAATTACCCGAAGGCAGTACCTTACCCTTATCTGCTTACGGCATATTTCGTGTATAATTAAGTATAGGAAGGGTCGTGTAAGAGCGGTCGCCTATTTTCAGTAAATCAATCAGCCATCCGAAAGGGAGAAAGGGTCTTAACCTAACAAAGTCGCATTAAAGTTTGTCGTCGAGACTTTCGTTTTATCTTCGAAGTGAAATGCAATAAACTACAGTGCAGATCACAAACGGTATCTAATTTAGTGAAAGTAGGCATTTTGAAGTTATTGCTTGATTTCATACGTGCGGACAAAATGTGTTTTACACACATTCATCCATTTTTTTTTTTTTTTTTTATTTTTTACACATTTTTTTATTTTTATGTTTTTTTCAATTACTTTATCAGGACGCAAAAAATCTGGGGGGGGGGGGCGGCCTGAAGAAAATCTGGGGGGCTAGCCCCCCCCCCCCCGCCCCCCGTGGCTACGCCACTGGTTTAAAAAGGTGTAGATTTGCCATTAAAACTCCTTGGAAGCATAGAGTATTTAATGGTCAAAATTTGGTTTCCTTCTCGGGGTCAAACTTCATTTGGAACCATGACACCGGTGCATGTATCGTGGTTAAACGCTACAATAAAACGTGAATATTTTGAACAAGTTTTTTATCACTGAACTAACCAAAAACATGTTGACTCGGATTTCTGGGAGATGAACCCGCTCTGAACGTGATTCTGATTTGATATCATTATGGTGCTATCAATGCGTTGCGCCAGTTCAACTAAGATTTCCTCATTTCGGGCTAAATCTTAAAAACGCATTAGTCTCCACGAGCCCAAACATACTTGACTAAAAATTTGCATAACAGTATCGTTGAATCATTGAAGAATGATATGGATATTCACCAGAAAGAATGTTTGTGAGGCATAACAAAAATTCAGGGGTTCACAGACAACCCTTTCCGACCATGTCAAAGACCCAAACTGCTTCGCTAATGTCCATATTGCGTAGGGAGTTGATCCCAACTGGACGCGGGACTATGCTTGGTTTCGGACAGCCGCCTTGCAAAAGAGGTCTAAAGCAATTGCGCGGAGTCTTGTGTATACGAGGACCCTCAGATGCAATTCGGTGCAACATGGGAAACTTTAAGAAATAAGAGTAAATTTTTGGCGATTTTAGGGAGGGAACAAACAAGGGGTTTTTGTCCGAGGATTACGGGAGCATAATCTTTCCCTCCACATATTTCACTTTGTGCAGGGGCGGAGGAGGTTCAGCCCCAAATCCTCTAGTTTCCTACGCCTACACTAATTGCTATAGGCCTAGACAATGGAATATGTGTTGGGGGCTTTAAAACTGACTTTAAGGTGAAAAGCACCATGGTCTATGTAGAACTGCCCCCTATGGACTATGATCACACGTGATCAAAAAAATTTATCATACGAAACACAAGCACAATATTAAGTCTGTCTTACTCTCCTTGCTGTTTTCTTCACACAGACTTTTTCTTTATTTCTGCCCTCATCTCATTTATTCATGAATTCTATAAAAATAATGCCCACTAATAGATCAATTAATTCACCAAATTAGCATACAGAATGAGGTTACATTACTTAAAGTGGCTCATTGAGTTGATATCAATAACTTAATGAGAGTGACATAGGGTCTCTATCACTTGACAATATTTACAGTTAGTATAAAGAGTCAAGTTAAATATCCAATAGTTACTGGAAAAGTTAAAATTTTGAATTTTGTAGTGCCTGGACTTGTAAACGTTTTGTGCATAATTTGAAAAAGTGTCTGGTCACACATTTTTGAAAATCGAATCGAGCTGTTGAATACTCACTCATAAAACAGTTATTTGTAAGTAGGATATGGAGGTTGTCTTAGTTGGACCATTTGCTATTGATATGTGAATAAAATTTAAGAGGCTTGGAAAATATTGTTAAAATTCATGATTCAACTCAATGAGCCACTTTAACTGAATTCAACAAAGTAAATAGATTTAAAGAAAGTATATAGGAGGTAGCTTTGAGGTTATTTTAAAGGACGCCCTCAATACTAGATGCTCACGTTGTTGGTACAATTGTTGACAGTTACAATCAATTTCACTTATTTTCACGGCAATGAGGATTTTAACACATTTTTGGGCAGGAACCGAGACAAGCAAGATCATGCTAGTGACCTTATGCATATGAAGAGCACAACGTGCAGCCTCTATTTGAGGAAAGCAGGGACTCATTACAACCAACACAAACAAATGCAGTCAATTGACATGTACTGCAGACTTTGTAGGATATGCATGAAAATTTACCGTAAGACAACAGCATGTTTGATCATTTGCCCACAAAATGATGTCACTTGATGTAAATAATGCACTGACGTCACACTGAGGTCAGCTTGGAGAAAAAAAAACAATGAAGCACGTGACACGTACACAGACCTAACCCATGTACCGACTACGCGCATAACCCCAAATCTGAGTGGTTGTTGGTGTAGCTTGCAAAAAATTTGGCTTTCCACTTGACAGAACCCCTTTTTATTATGTGATGTAATATTCATAACATCCATCTACTAGTACTGTGAGACATCATTTTAATGTTTTACCAGTACTAGAATACAAGCTCAACACACCTTTCACCCACTCACATTGCAACACGAGCAGAAGTGATGTTTATCCAACCCTCTGGGGTATTTTGGGGGTATTTCTTGTGGGGGGAATACAGGGGTGCATTTTCTGTAACAATTTTGGAAGTTTTGCAGATTGTTGATAAAAGGAAAATTTGGGCTTTTGTGATTGGCTTGTACTTTTCACCATTTCTTTTCAAGTTGAACTGATTTTGCAGATATTTTGTCCAAATGCTAGATTATCTTTGGCTGCAATGAATAAACGACTTTCTACAGCTGTCAAAATACCCGCAGAACCCTTCCCTGGATCAGCGAACAGGCCTGAAGTTGGCAACCCTAGTCCTGATGGTTGAAAGGTGATGACAATTTTGAGTAACATAGTAAATTTTCAATGGAATGTTAGGGGAAAAGTGGAAAATCTTCTGTGACATGATTTTCAGCCTTGATAAACTTGTCACCAAATCTCATAATACTTTTAAAGTGTCTAAGAGTTTGAGAGATTATAATATTGCTCATGATCATGAAAAAGTTACTTTAATTTAAAGGGGCCATCAAAGTTTGTTTTTACAATATTTTCCAACTTTAATTCTGCACCACATTTGCACATTGACTCAAAAACTAACCAAAAATAATCGACGATTACAGTCTAACGTTGTGATTGGTTACAGTGTAGTGTAAGCTGTCTAGTCTTGCATCTGTGTGAAATGTTTTTTTTACCCGACTAATATGCACACATTTTCATTCAACAATTATTAACAAGAAATTAATGTTTCTTCTAACTTGAAAGACCTTCACCATGTTTCAATATTCTGGTAAACAATCAGTTAAGAAAAATTGGAAAAATTGGGTGCTGGATCAAAAGGTTAAAGGAACAATCCTCTCACCCCCAACTACATTTCTAGTTTAGGGTAACAGAAACTCTCCATTGGCTCAGCTTTTTGATTGACTGCTAATTCAAATGATGCAGAGTACCAAAGCTTATATTTCACAGCATTAACTGTTCTGAGAGTGTTTTGATAATACACCTTGAGCTTTCTATACACACCCTGAAGCAATAAAATGAGATTGTGTCTGAATGAGGGTGAATTTCAGACAATTGTGGGAGGGGCTTAATTAAGAAGGTTGGGAGAATTGGTACTGTTTGGGATGAGAAAATTGGGCCTTTAATATTCAGGTAGATGCGCACTGTTTAATAAAGTGTTTCTTGATTGGCTGTTGCCATTGAATTGTATTGATTGTATTCTCTGTTAGGGTTAGGGATTAGGTAAGGGATTAGGTAAGGGATTAGCACTGTCCTTAGCCAGTTAGGAAATTTCTTGTTAAACAGTGCACATCGCCCCTAATATTCTCTGTTAAACTCTGATTGTCACTTTAGGAAGGATAAAAACATGGAACAGGTTGACAATCCAATACCTTACAGAAGTAACTTCAGAGCATTCTTAATAACCGATTTCATTTTTGAAAAAGATGCTTTGGCTATTGAGCTTTCTGACAATTTCTGGAAACTTGAAAGACCTACTTGATCATTTACTAACATATATTTGATGCAGTAGGTCCACAAATACTGACAACCATGAACAGATGCAAAAATGCAAACTGTAGCAACATTGTCAGCAGTAACTTGATTCTGCAAACTGCTTTCTGCAACAGTCCTTTGCAATTCTGGTAGCAGAAACCTGCCTGAGGCAGCCAGTAATTCCATACCAGACTCCACATCTATATCAGTTAAAATATTACACTGATGCACCCTACATCCATACAGGTAGTGCAATATCCTTTCTAGGGTAGGCTTTGAAATATTTGGTATTGCAACATCAGCCTCCCTGGATTCCTTGTACGACCCTTGGAGTAGCAGTGAAAAGTACTCTGACCTTTGACACAGAAACTCCCTACTGGCATAAAGGATATTCTTGTCTGATAGCACAAATCTTACATCTTTGCATTTCTCTGAGATTTTATATTCACAGCTGGATGTTGGCGAGGGAGAGTAAACGTAACTTCCATCTTGATCCGTGTCAAAGATGGACAGTCTACGATGTTTCACGTTTGGCTGCTGGGCATGGAGTCTGTCGCCCTCATCAGCTTTAACTTTCAAGGTGCATGAAATGCTTTGTAGACCACTTACTACAATCTCAGTGGTACTATCTGGAAGATCCTTCCTCCTTAGAAAATAAATTGTGAGGTCTAGGGCTCCACTGTCAATTAAGAGGTAGTGTAGGCTGGACTGGGATCTGTGGGAAAATAATATTGAATATAATATTAAATATTCCATATTCATCCAAGAATTAACTTTGTTAAAACATGATTGCTATGGGAGGGAAGAGATTCAGAGAATGAAAAAAATCTTAATCACTTTCAGAACAAGACATGTTTGGCAAAAAGTCACATTTCACATAACTGAGCAATTCCAGCCCAAAAACTACCCTCACCCAAAAGCAACTATTAACTTTAGGAAACCAGTTAGTAAATTAATTTTACAGCCCAGTTTCCATCCAATTGGTTCAAGTCAAGCCAACCAGGCTTTTTTCCAGTTGTGGCTCACTGGCTTGAAATTCATTACTTTAATGTTTAAGCTGAGTACCAAGAACAATGGCAGTAGGTTTCATTTTTAAAGTCTTCAGTTTGACCTGGCCAGGACTCGAATTCCCCACCTCCTGACCAGACAAATCCCAGTCATGAAACTAGAAGATCATGAAAACTAGGATACCACTAAGACAACTTGTTCCTTCTGCCTTACAAAAAAATGGCATTGCCCTGGATGACCTCTTTTCTTTTATAAGAAAAATGACATTTTGCCTAAAAGCTTTTGTAATTATGTTTTAACGAAAATGGAAAAATGCATTGAGGTTTTGATGATGCCACTTGGCACCACATTGTCTCACTCAAATGTTATACTAGCATGTTCAAAAAGTAATTTTGTTATCTCAGGTGACCCTCCACTTCCACCAACAAAAAAGGGACAACTTTACCACCATAATGCACATCTAAATACCACCTAAAGTTTCCCATCTTAAGTGGTGTTACCAAGGTTTTCACATTTTGGCCTCCAGTGACCCCACGTGACCTTTGAGCTCCACTAAAAGTGATCGGGACCATCTTCTGACCATAACACATTCACATACCAAATATTCATGTTTCCTATCTTGAGATATTGTGAACAAGGTTTTCAGAATTTAACCCCCTTGTGACCTAAGATGGCCTTTGACCTCTACCAAAATCAATAGGGTTCTATGTGCCATCATAACGCATTAACAATTGAAGTTTAGAATAAATCCAGGCTTGAGATATCATGTCAACCAGGTTTTTGAAGTTTGACTCTCTGCTGACCCCAGATGACCTTTGAACTCCACCAAAAACAATAGGGTTCTTTCTTTTAGTCTGGGGCATCTGTGTACCAGGTTTGAGAACTGTCCAACGTTCCCTTCTTAAGATATCGTGTAAACAAGCAAAATGTCACAAACACACACACATACACACAATACAAACACACACGCACTTACCCACATACAAGCACAAATACTTACACGCCCACATCATCATGAGTGCATAGCTTTCCCTCTTCATCAAAATCAAAAATGGATACCTAGGTCTTTGACCCACCCCACCAAAACTGTGTAGGAGGGAGTTCAGTGGCATGTACAGGAATTCCAAGGTCAATGCAAGACCACAACATCCCCCTCACTGACATGCAGAGGGTCTGGGGTGTTTTTCTCTCCCTTTTCAAAATCTTTGCAGTTTAAAGGGGTATAGAATGTATGATGTTGCCTGCTACAAACCATGAAGGTGGTACCTTAAAAAATAGAGCGGTGGAAGGTTAACTGTTCCCTGCTGTGGGGAAAAGTGTTCTTGCCCCTCTAAGTATTTTTTTTTTTTTGCTTTGCTTTTTTGAAGACGGCTGAGACTGAGATGCACAGTGGTGCAATACAGTGTTTAAAGCATTTTGAAGCCTTTTTCATCCTGCATTACCGTCAATACGGGTTTGTGCCTGTTGCTTGGTCATGCTTAATTAGACTGCTTCAAGTGATTTTGCTCTCTGGACTGTTTTTTACCTGACTTTTTTCAGAGTTGGCAGGACATACTGAGGGAGTTGTCCAACATTGTGGGGCATTTCTCAGTACAAATACTCTGACCACCTTCTGTGAGCATGTCCAAGTGATGTGTGTGGGTTTCTCCCTTAACTGAGGTTGGCTCAGGAGAAAAAGACTGGGGGCCAGTGGTGGCCCACTGGCTTGTTTTCCCTACTCCATTGCTTATGCTGAGCATCAAGCACAATGGCAAAAGATTCCCGTTTTTAACATTTTCGGTATGATGCGGTCAGGACTCGAACTCCTGACCTCCCAAAGTCTGCAAGTCTAATGCTTTAACCACTTGTCAATACTTAAAGGGAATGATGTTCAAGTCATACTCTGGTGGGAATTTTCCCCATGGTGGAGCTTTTCTCAGTAAATATTGACCTGGTGGGAGGTATGCAAGCAATCCTCTCTAAGGAGTTGTCCAGACACTAATCTGTCACATTTTTCAAAGTGCCTAGGTGGGTCTGAAGTTAACAATTGTGTAAGTAATACAAAGATGGATGGCACTGAAGTAATTTTACACTCTAATTTGATTAAAAAGAAATTTTGAAAATGAATTCATCCTTCAAATACAGTATCATCTTTTTACCCATCTTCTTACCTGCAAAGGATGAAAATGGCATCTAGAACAGCCAACCTCTGGGAAAGGTTTGGAGAGGTCACTCCATGAGCCAGTACACCAAGACCAAACCTGCTCTCACATACAGAGGCTAACTTATCCAGGAAGGGGCACCAAAATACCTCAACCTCTGGATCATTTTCTTCATCCCCTGACCCTTCCCTCTCATCATCAGAGTGGGGTCGTTTTTCTATTTTGTCTGATCTGCTTTGCACTCCTGAGGAAGTTTCACTCACTGATGTGGATTTGCCAGTAGTAGTCTCTCCAGTAATAAAAGTACACTTTTCTCTCAAATCTACTTTCGACTGGGTTTTTACATTCCTCCAACTCGTCTTCAAGTAACGTGGAACCCCATCCTTTACTAAATGTTCAAACATTAATCTGTTGCTCAGGATACGATTCAGGATGCGAGAACTTCTCTGTCCGAATTGGGGTACATGAAGGACAAGTTTTAACAAAACATCAATTACCTCAAAGGTGGCTAAGAATTCTAGAGTATCATCAATATAGGAACACTTCGAAAGTAAATGAAGGGCATAACCCTCTGGTTTCGACTGACCCTCATCTAGTAAGTCTTCTGGAGACTCTGAGTCATAACTAGAGTCCACAGAGGGTGATCTACTCCTCTTTGTGGGACTGTAAATGGGTGTTGTAGGAGATGAAGCCTCCGATGCCAATTTTCTTGAGGTTGAAGGACTATGATGTTTGTCAAAAGCATCTGATGAACCAAGATAACCAGATGAAGATGCAGTCTTACTTTTCCTTTGTGGAGTAGTTTGAACAATTATGGCTGTCTGAAATGTTGAAAATGTCAAGAACATTGATTCAGAAATTCCCTTGTGGAGAATTCTAAATACATAAGACACAATAGCAGTGGCAGCTAACATTATGTGATCTACCGCAATGACACTTCCATACGATATTACAACAGACCATTCGCACATAAGTTACAGTACAAAAAAGTAACCTTCAATGGATCAAAGCCCACGTCAGTGGAAATTCCACTGAAAAATAGAGGCAACTTATGGGTGCACCACTCATATATATGTGTAGCATTTCAAAGCATGTGTGCTTAGCCTATGGTGTGTGCTGTGTGGATCATAGTTGGTTTTGATACTGTGCAATGGCAATGCATACTGCTTCAACATGTTACTGTCCCTTGAAAGAATGGTCCAGAGCCAAAATATCTTTGATATGTTGGAGAGGATCATTTTCTAAGCGTTCTTGTGAAAGTTTCGATCATTTCCCATGTTATTGGGATATATTGACAATTGAAATTGACACATTTTTTATAAGGAGTGTACTTGAAGCAAGCAGGTGTGTTGTCACAGATTCACACTGTTGGCAAACGTTTTGTTTTTAATTATTTTTCATCCTATTAGTTTGACGACCTCGAATTGATAAGGGATGCTATCTTGTCCCTAAGTTATATGAATTTTTTCAAAATTTCACTCCTCAGAATGCACCTTATGGTATCAAGGTTTAGAGTTTGGTTACATAAAATGCTAATATCTTATGAACCAAATATGCAAAATAACCAAAATTTCATCAGAATGCTTAGAATATGTTCCTCTTTACCATATGTAAGATAAATTTGGCTCTGAGCTATTCTTTTAAGACCCCCATCTTGATACTGTAGATACAACACACTAAGGGATCAGATGCCCATCACAAAGTTTTGTTCCCAATATTAGTTCCAAAATTAACTGATGAATGCCTCATTTTGTATTGGCCAAATAAAAATGTGGGTTATTGCATTATACAGTGATACTGTAAACTGTACATTCCACAGAATTTTCAGACATATGCCATGGCATTTTTCTGCTGGCCAGCAGTTTGGTGAGTTGTTCTTCATGCCAGTTGACATGCGTCAGTGCCTGCTAACAACCACCATCATCAGCCAGTGTAACAAGATACCTACTTCCAGTCCCCTTCTTGCTTCTCCTTACCTGATCTGTTTCACCTTCTTTAGGATCCTCCTCATCACTGACGACAGGACTATACTGATATACTTCTGGGTCCTCACCAGCCATGGCCCATGATGCATCACTTCTTGGTGACATGGACCAATCAAGAGAGTACTGATAGTTTGGAATGTCCCTCTCCATAGAGTTGGACCTAGAAGAAAGGTCACTCTTTGGGGATAGTCCTCTATAGCCTTGCTGTTCTCTGCAGGCAAATACACTGCTCCAATCAACCCTTAAAAGAACAGACAAAAGGCAATCATTCTATCAACTAATACCATTAAATCCCACCTTAAAACTCAATGTCACCAAAGATCAATGTTGTAATCGAGCCACTAGATTCTTGACTCGAGTCACCAGTTTTAAAACTTTTAATTGACTGGAGTTGCGTCATTGATTCAAGTCATTACTATTTCAATGGGAATGTTACTCCTGAATTCTATCGAGTCACTATCATTTTGAGAGGAAGTGACTCAAGTCGTGACTTGTTACAACATTGCTAAAGATATAAAGGCAAGATGAAAATAATGACTGCAGGTTATCTTTTGGAAATACAGTAACATCTAAAAGTCCTCAAATGTAGAGATTGTTAGTTACAGTAGATGGAGTTTCACAGTTCTGTTTTTAACCAAATGATTTAAGTTGGGCCAGCCAAAGCCTTTTTGCAGTTGAGGTTCACTGCCTTGTTTACCCTACCCCATTGCTAATACTGAGCCCCAAGCACAATTGCAGTAGGTTCCACTTTTAAAGTGTTTGATGTGACCTGGTCATGTGTCTATTTCAGACCTCCAGATTAAGAGCTGGATGCTCTGACCATCTGACAATACAGTCTGTCAATGTAAAACATGCCCTGGGGTAATGTTCTGGACAAAAAAAACAGGAAAGAATCCTACTGTACACACTTCATGTTGCTCAGTTCCTGAACATTCTGAATACTAACATTCCCTTTGTTTTCACAGTTCACTACATGTATAGTATTGTAATTGTTGCAAAAAGCAAGGTACTGTGGCACTGCAGCATTGCCCAGGCAGCTGCAGCCTGAGGTTCTAAACTCTTGACAAGCTGTACATATGTGTACTAACATTACTTTTCAAATTGACAACCAAGTTTTTGTACAGACAGTATGTGCACCATACTTTCCACGTTTAACACCTCAAAGACAAATAGTTCGGCGGATCAGGCCTTGAATTTTGAGGCATGCGAGTACAATCACAAATCATAACTCACATCAAATCGATGTGAGGAGAGTGATTCTTTTAACAACTAGGTCTAGGTGAAGAATGTAAGACCATATAAATCAATTAAAGTTTTACACTCCTTAATTTTCTGAGGAATGTGATTTGAAGCACAACTAAAAATTCTGAAGCTTGAGGTCTGGAAGACAACTGCTGAATACAAGTACATGTCAACTAGAGTACAGTTTTTTTTTTAAATTATTCTTCATGTCAGACACATACACCATACCTTGGAGGGGAATACACTGTTGAATTTTGACCAACATATTGGGAATAATCATCACAAATACTAGAATCTTCATCAAAAGTTGGACTTGACCCTTCTCTTGGACTTTCATCAATGGTCACTTTCAGAGGAAAATGACCATGCCCAGCATCAGGTGGCAATGCCGCAGTATCTGTGGTGGCTTTTGACATGGATGGGTGACAAGGGGAACTTGATGTTTCAGATGTAGCAGTTTGAAGTGGAGTCACCGACCTGACCACCTTTGTAGGAGAAGAACCAGGTGTGACATCGACAAACTTTTCATTTTCATTAGATGAGGACATTTCTACAGGTTTATTAGACTTTGTTAAAAAATTGTCTGTTTCAACCCCAGAGACTTCACTAGATTGTGTGGGGACTTCATAATCAAATTTGTGAAAGTTCTCCATACAAACTTGCATGTCTCCTTGTAATTGATGCAAGTATTCCCCCAAATATTTGGTAATGCTTTTAATTAACCCTTTGATGCACAAATATTTCAGTGCTAGGTTGTCATGGTAAAAGTGAACCAATCCTGCCAGGGCGACGTGCCTCTCCTGCACTCCTTCCGAATTTTTCAATACTTTCAGTAGAGCATCTAACCCATCACTTTGACGGACCTTTGCCCGATTTACAGACTCTTTACAGCAGAGTGCCAAGCACTGTAAATATGGTAAAAAATTGGGATTAGAATCATCTTTGCAAAGCTTTACAAATTCTGGTATTTCCCCACAACGTCCAACAGAAAGTCTGACTTCTTTACAATTCATGAGATTGTTCAAAAGAACAAGAGCTTGATCTGAAATGGACTGCTTAGCTGTTTTCACAAGTTTCAAGACGTTAGGTATGGAATCAGCTGATTGAGATCCAACTGTGTCCCAGAGAACCAGCCATGAAGGCTTTTTAAGGTGATTAAAGAGATAAGGTTGGGTCATTTCTGCTAATGTTTCCACTGCGACTGCTGTCAAATTGTCATCTTTCATTTCAAGTGTTGCAAGTATGGTCTTCACTCCTCCCTGGTTAATTACTGACAGACGATGATCTGGAGTGTCGGCGAGGACTCTCAGAGCACGAACTAGACTATAACTGGCATGTGGGTCCTCTGATTTAGACAGGTGTCTCACTAAACATGAAACAAAATCTTGTTTGTGAAAGGTGGTACAAATATCTGCATCTTTGGCTAAATTAGCAACTGCTCTTGAAGCTCTGTTGATAACATTCCAACAGGTCTCGTTTTGTAAGACCTTTCCTGAAAAACAATAAAAGAGACAAATTTAAATTCATAAAATAAGTTTTTAATATATATCTTGAGTGTAGTCTGGATTAAAAAATCCTCAAGAAAAATTGCATGCTGATGGAAGCATTGACATTGCACAGTGGAGTTGTTGTAGTTTACAAAAGTCTTACAGAGTTACAGAATTCTTAGTACTGATTTCTACATACTGTACGATATACTGAAACACAGCCACAATGAGGCCAACATGCAATATTGTGTAACAGTGATTCAGTCAGGATATACTTTATTTCTGCCACTTCAGAAGTGAAGGGGATACCTCTTCCATAAGATCTATCCCCACGCTATCAATTCAGAGTGTCATATTGGAGAATTGATCTGGCAAATCCACTGTTGTGCAAGTATAGCAGTTAAATTCATTTTCTTTCCTCTATGGTCTCTTATTGTCAGGGTTTGACAAATCCCCACTCGCTTGTCTGTCTGTAACTTGCCAGCCTGGAGTAAAATATCACTCAGAAATGCGCTCTCCTCAGTATAACCCACAGGGCAAGCACAGAGGAGGTTCAGTGGGTTCATGGGATTACAATAGCTACCACTACCTGTAGATGATTAGAAGACAGTGAAGTCGTCTTCGGAAAAAGCAAGTCTGATAAACAAGTTACAGTTATGTAAAATGCAAATAAATTTGTCAGTCTGTTTTGTACATATTAATCAAACTTTCATAATTTACTTATTTTGGAAAAAGACTTCTCACAACTTTGACCTTATCAAAGAACTGAATAATCTTACCAAGAATAAGTATGCCTCCAGCACTTTGGATCTGTTGGTAAAACAGTTAAATTACTATATTATTATTACATACATGAAGTTCCCAAATAAAAGATCACTTTGAATTAAGCTGTGTTTCCACGAGGTGGACTCGGGTGCTGGCGGATAGGGGCTGACGCGGGCAGGTGCGGACGCGGTTTTTCAAATCGCTATGTTGCGATTTTACCCGTGCCAGCGAGTGCGCGCGTGGTATTTCGCAATCATTTCCAGGAATTTCCCTGTTATCACTTGTAGTAACTGCAAAGCATACTGAAGAATAGGCTAATCACATGTGCCCACTTGTTGAATCACACAGAGTTGTTTAGCCGATTGTGTAGGCTACTGTTTACACAGCGAGGTAATGTAGTTCAACTCTTCAGCAGTCGTAGCCACTATTGACCCCAAACTGTGATTATCAAGAGAGCAAACCAATGAGCTTATCGAGATTGTGGAAGGCACCTTGCTATTTTCTCCTCCGATTAATTGAATGCACCCACCATCAATGACTTCTTGCTCGGCGCTGCCGTCGACGATAGTACAATGCGAGGATCAGGACTTGTCAAGTTAATGAATATGATGCCGTTATGTTGAGAGGACAACCATTCTGAAGATGTGGCCTGAAAAGAAATGCGCGGCAAAAGAAAATGCGCGGGAAGCAATGGTTACAGGCTCAACGCCTGTGCGCGCCTCTGCGCCCACCTGCATCTGCATCGTAGAAACACAGCTTTAGGCTACTGTTTATGGCCAAAAATTTGGAAATTGCAAGGTTCTTTACTTTGTAGGATAAAATGTACAGAAATGTAGAACAGTCAAGTATAGTTTTATTAATTTGTCCTGTACACTTTAGAGAGTGACATGAAGTATTTCATCAGAAATTTAGGATAGCACTTCTTGGATCACTACTGTACATCACGAGTGCCCAACCAGTTGATATTGGTAGTACTACAGTACACAGCAGACCATGGATTGATCCCAAGTAGACCACAAGGGGTGTGGGAAAAAATGGAAAAACTACAACTTTTAAGACCATACCATATGTTTTGTAGAGTACTAACTGACACTATGGACTGTCTGTAGTTCAAGACATGACATGTAGACACTGAAAAGGTAAATCTTCGATGATTGCAAGCTCTTGAAAAGTGGATCTTGGGTCAAAAAATTGGGGCCTGGGACACCCCTAACTGTGGGCTTCAGGCCTACAACAAGAGGTATAGGGGGTAGTAAAAGTGTTTACGCTAAGCTCCTACTGTATGATGAGCTTTTGATGCAATGACCATGTCAATTTGACATACTGGTGTTAAGTTTGTGAGAAAAAAATGAAAAAAGAGTTTAATGTTTTTCCACATTCAATGTGTGTACAGTTCCACAAAAGTGAAATTTTTCAACAAGTTAAATTTTATTCTCATACTTAGTGTATTGAGCCAATGTATACTGTTAATTCTTAGACTGTTCCAGAAACAGTTCACAGTAACCCCACCATTTTTGCATGTGCATGAAACCAATCTGCACTTGAAATAACAATGCAATTGCAGCAATGCTATTGCACAGTAATATTAATAAGTAACGGATCTAACCACCCATATACAGTACTGTATAAAGTGTAGTCAATGACTGTAATTATCACGCACCCCCAGGAATAGGGTCCTAGATACAAATTACACTTTCAACACAAAAGCCTAGCCATTTGACTTTTGAGGATTTATCGCATATTTTTTGGAAAAGCTGAGTACAAGCAGTGTCACAAGCAGTGTCACAAACCCAGAATTTTTTTTTAGTCACCCTGCATTACCATGATCCATGATTCAAAACTTTTACGGTATGTTCATTCACATGTTGCACATGTTAACATGTATCACTCTTGCACACGTTTGAGTGATGTAATTTCCTTTTTAACTATGAAAGCAAGAGCCAAGAGGTCAAAAAATTTTTCCTAAGTGAGGTAGGGTTGCAGCATAAAATTGATGTACTGTAGGTTACATTTCAATCATTTTTCTCATAGTTAGGGCCTCTATAATAATGATGTTGATAAATTATTCCTTACGCAAAAGCAATGTTTAAAATTCCTTTCTCTTTTAGTCAGTGCTACAGTATTTTAGAAGGTTAAATCCGGGCAAAGGTCACCCACCAGGCCTGTAATGAAAAATGAATGGCTAAAGATCATCAATCTTGTCAACAAAAACATAGTTTTCATCAGTTTTAACTCATTTAGAGACTTGGAAATTCCCAAACCATTATCTTAGGCAACATCTGACAAATTTAGTCCCCAGTTTTACTTTAAAAAAGTACGCAACCACCATATGATGTACAAAACTTAAGGACATACTGTTAAACAACTTGACCTCATCACAATGGAACCCAACTTCAATCAATCTTTGCTTCCTTAATTTTCATATCAAAATAAAGTGGATTCATGATAGATTTGCATGGTAATAATTAACTCTTTTGACTGAAATGGTGAGTTGTTGATGATAAATTTTCAAAAAGTGCTGGAATGTGCAAAACTTTCATATAACCATGCTACTATTTTTATGTGCAGCTCAGACTGTCTATATCAGGGGAAAGGGGATGTTCAGCCTCAGGTAGGCCTAGGCCTAAGCCCAAGTATGCCTACATACTGAAATACATAGCCTAGCCTACATGCTTCAACTGCCTGTGGACCAACTAGATTGTAGCATAGTCCTTGTCATACTACAGTAAGGTACAGGTCTGTTGTTGCCAGGTCAGTACACAATCATCCTAAGTAAGGCCTAACGCTAAATGTTACTTCATATTTATAGGCTTTATGTCAGATCATAATATCCAAAGTTTTATGCACCTGCTGTTTACTTCCAAATTCTGTGCAGCAAGTGGCCAATGCACTGATGCCCAAGTTTAACAATTCAAGTCTAACAGAACCCGGTAGCCCAGAACCATCAGAACTCTTCTTCCGTCTTTCGTCGCTTTCTTGAGATGTACTAGAGTCTTTCTTTGTCGTGCCAGCAGTGGACCTAACGTTATGCTTTGGCCTACTTCGAAATTTCGTTGTATTGCCCCCAGTCTCAGTGCCTAACGTTGAAGTTAATGAACTGTTGTGCACAGCAACGTCTCTTAAAACTTTAATCAAAATTTCAAGTCCACCAAGTTTTCTGAATTTTTCAATTCTTGACCCATCGCGCCTACTCCTTAAGTAATTTCTCAATCCTGTTAACGTTTCTAGTAAATTGGAAGCATTTCTGGAGTTTAGTTGGTGAATAAATTTTGTCAGAACAGATACAGCAGAATCAATGGAGGCGGCCATTTTGATAATATTTGAGGGCGCAACTCACATTTACTTAAGTTGAAACAAGGGTGTGAGGTCACAACAGGATTTGGTATGAAGGTGTACTTATTCTAAGCCCTGTTCTAAGCATTTTGGTGGAATCAGTGGCCGCCTTAGGAAGCAATACGAAAGTGGGGGTGGGGCAAAGGAAAGGGGCGGAAAATCTTTGGACAATGCACCTCACCCTACCCCATTGACCAAAAGGTACATTTTTGTTGCTATTTTTTATTTTATTTTTTTTTTACGTTTTTCCTACGAGCAAAAAAAAGCCTAAAATGGAATAAAAAAATATGAACAATGCTGTATTACAATACGAAAGTGCAATACGAAAGTGGGGGTGGGGCAAAGGAAAGGGGCGGAAAATCTTTGGACAATGCACCTCACCCTACCCCATTGACCAAAAGGTACATTTTTGTTGCTATTTTTTATTTTATTTTTTTTTTACGTTTTTCCTACGAGCAAAAAAAAGCCTAAAATGGAATAAAAAAATATGAACAATGCTGTATTAGGAATGTAATTTGCAGAGCAGAATTTTTTTTTTCAAATTCAAATTCAACGTTTTGAGGGTCAGGAAGCCTTTTTGGCTCATCGTGGACCCTATGCCAGAGTGAGCGTGGATGAACAGAGGGGAACTTCGCCTTCACTTTTCGACTAGTGCTCAGAGGTAACGAGGCAGGCGTGTACTAATAGCTCCCAATCCTGCTCCCGGGACCGCCATTTAACGTCCCCATCCGACGGACGTGAGCGTATCCCCAGTCTTTCGCCACTTTCCCAAAGGCTGGAGGGGGTGGAGGTTATACTTGCTCTGCACCACTGCTCAACAGCTGAACTGAGCAAGCGGACAACTTCCTGAGTCGGACAACTTCCTGAAACGGACAACCAAATACCCAATTTTGTAATTCACCAATTTTAAACCCCCTCAGCATCACTGTGAACAGCTATGCACAAGCTGAACAAGTTAATTTTTAGACTCCGGAAAATTTCCAAGTGGTTCCACCGGGATTTGATCCGGGGACCTTCAGTATGCAAGGCAGTACGCACAAACGCACAAACCACCGAGCCATCTCCACCCTCTTTTCTGCCCTTTAAACACATGTGTAAATACTGATAGATATTTATTTTCAAAACGATTTAAAAAAGTTAAAAAAAAAATCCTTATTTTCTGGCATGGCCCGGGTTGTTAACAAGGATGCAGCCTGTGTCTCTGCCGTAGATTTAACTGGGCTGCAAATGCAGTGCGCATCGCGGTGAGTTGTACCTTGGTTGATAGCAAATCAGAAGAAAGTAACTAACAGTACAGGCAATGAACGACCGAGTACGAAAAGATTCATGCAGGTTACGCAGGCTGGATAGTACTAGGCAACTTTTCAACCTTTTTAACAAATGTGCTCTCTATAGTTTTTGAATGTTTTGCTACGTTCTCAAACTCAATTTCTTGATCACAAGAGGTAGGCTACTTGCCCAGTCGGGCAATTTCAAGTAAGGGAGAACTTGCCCTCATGCTTGCCCCGGACAATCGGGCAAGCGTTAACGTCGAGCCCTGCCGTTTCAAAAAGGAATACAGCTGCCGTTGCCACTTGATGATGTAGTGTCATATGGTAAATATCCAATTTGTCATTTCCAGAACTCGGAAGAGTAATTTACCAAATTGATCTATGAGCGAGAACTAATGAATTTTGTACTTCATCTTACGGCGCGAGAAGCGCGTTGGGAATTTTAGTTTTTTTTTTTTTTTTTTGAGGTTTGGAATAATATAAAAAAGGGGGCTTTTCTGTTGCTCCAAGCCCCGCTTCCTAAGCCTGTGCGTGAAATTTGCATTGAAATATGGTGTGTGGTTTTCAAGATAGGCCTATGAGCATGTGAAGTTCTCACATTTTCAATATGAAGTGAACTTGAAGCAGGCACATCATAATGACATCATATCCCCACATTAGTGCACAGTCTTGTTTTTCTTTAAACTTCAGACACGATTTTCTCCTCAACAATCCCATATTATTAAAATGTGATTGCATAAGTGACATGAGAACTTTACAGACTTTGCATTCCCCACAAGGAGGTCCTATTCCTATTAACTTCAAGATTAACCAATCAGTCTGATAAAACAAAGGGAAATAAAGATTTCCTTGTCATATGGGGAAGTGATATAAGCTCTGCTATCCTCAAATTCACTTTGGAATATACTGACTTCATTTACTGATATCTCGAGAAATACATGTCCAATTTGAATGGAATTTTCACCACACTGTGAAGATTTGGTTCATCTTTCACATATGAAAATTAAATTGTTGGTTAAACTTCCATTTTAAAGTCAGCTGAGGAACGGGGCACATCCTCATCGATAAATGTTATGTTATTTGAGTTTATTTTAGGAAATACTTTTATCCGTAGCAAATATAAATCATAAGGGGTCCCGTTTCTAACTTTTGCCCGAGATTTGACTTAGGCTGTTGGCATACAGATAAAGGGCCCTTTGGTTTAAAATGTGTGACTGTGTATTCTGATTTAAAGTCATCCGTCAGTCGTCAGGACTTGTAAACTTTTTTTATTATGTTTTGGCTGTCTCGAAAATGACGAGACGTTTCGCTGGTCCTGACTCAAAATGTTTCACGTCGTTGCTTTGAGAATATTACTTTGTTTTTATCATTTTTTCATTATCAGAGTTCAAACCACCCAATTCGTGTAAATGTTTTTTTTAAGAGCACATGTACCATATTCAGGTCTTAAACTGTCTTCGGAAGTCCAGCGTTTGGTCTTATGGTAGAGCGCATAGTGCGCATTGCCCCCATTTCTCTCACCCGGGAAGTTCGGACTCGATTCCCAGGTCAAGTTACGCTAGCATCTGCCTACATCTCCTCAATGTACCAGGGAGCATAGCGAATAACGGTAACTTCGAGATCACATTTTCCTTTCTTTTTAAAGCACCCCCTCATTTTTAAAACTTCTTTTCCTTCTCCCATTGATTAAGATTAAATGCTCCACAATTTAAGGTTGGGAAGTTCCTCTTCGTTGAGTTAAGGTTAAAGCTTGTTTTAAAATAAATTTACCTTTTCGCTTAAAATTGCTGCAGATTTGGTTAAGTCTAAACTTGTGCAACCACAAATGCACTTCATATTAAAGGGCCAAACCTCTCACCCAAACTACAATTTTGGTACGGGGGTACCAAAATTCTCAATTGGCTCAGCTCTTTGATTGACAGCTTATTCAAACAATGCAGAGCACCAAAGCTTATATTACACAGCATGAACGGTACTAAGAGTGTTTTGATTATATTAATTGAGTTTTTCTTTACTCACCTTGAAGCAATAAACTGAGATTGTATCTGACTGGATGAGCATGAATTTCAGACAATTGTGGAAGGGGCTAAAGTAAGAAGGTTAGGAGAATTGGTACTGTTTGGGGGGAGAACTGGGCCTTTAAATAAACATAACAGATACCTTGATCAAATCTCAACTCTGATAATTCCCGATGAATATCGACGAAGCCAGCTAAGTAGTATCGGTGAAATCCACTCTCCCCATCTCTTCTAGTACATTGTCCTCCATGGCAGATGTAGAATAGGTAAGTTGACGAATATATACTCAAAAGAGGTACTGCGAGTCCATCCCATGTGCATACACATCCGCCAGACGCGCTATGAATGGAAAGGATTTGCCAAGAGTTCTGGACTGTTCAGAATATTTGAACCAGTGTGGTAGCCTAAGACTACTCATTTGCCAATTGCTAACTTGCCTTCCAAGGTCCAATCGGAATACTCTACTCCCTTAACACTCTATACATTTAGTTTTATACTTCCAAGAAATTAGGTCCAGTGACGTCATGAAGGATTATGAAGGCTTAGGCAACAACTAAGAAATAAGGAAGCATGGAAATTAAGCAGCAGTAAAAGTTAGCCTTTAATCAGTTGTCTAAACTTTTCTGTTCACCTCTATGTGTGTCCAACGTCATGCAAGTACACCGCCATACATGCTATAAACTCCTTTATGTGCTTAAAATAATTTGTTTGACCTGGAAGCTAAACATAAAGAGGCCGAATTAAAGGGATCTTTGCATCCATAGTGTGAATGAACGGTCAAGTGTTCGGCCTTATATAGGATAAATTGTAGCAGAATTGATCACGAATCTCGTTACGTTGGCATTATTTCGCATTATGTAAGTCGTTGCAACAAATGTGCTATTTTAGTTAAAAGGATTGTAGCGGTAAAAACTGTGCACTTGTTA
Source organism: Holothuria scabra (assembly GCA_037179385.1). Taxonomy (NCBI): domain Eukaryota; kingdom Metazoa; phylum Echinodermata; class Holothuroidea; order Aspidochirotida; family Holothuriidae; genus Holothuria; species Holothuria scabra. Next base: position 3,129,382 of record CM074183.1, read on the forward strand.
CCATGGAAGTCAATGCCTGTAACACAGGAACTGCACATGGTAGCACCATAGTTATTGTACCATAGTTATTATACCTTTCCCTGGTTGGGAAACTCCTTACGTACACTGTGTATGCACAGACGTATAAGCTGTATGTGCGTTCAAAGTTTTTGTAATGTGCGTCCGTAAACGTCCGTAAAAGCATGCTGAGCGCGTCGAAAAAGTTCGTCACGTGACTTTGAAGATGCACACGATCGATTGGTAGCGATATGGCTCCATTAAGTGATGTACTGTTTCTGCTGGGAGGTGAAATTACAGTTGACCCGAGGGCTAACAGGGAACTGCAAAAGACCTAATCAGTAAGTTTTTAAGATTTTTGAATAATTGAAGAAATTCTATATTCTCGGGTTTCATTTTCTCTTTTTAAGCGTAAAATACTGGTTCGGAGGCCTGGCGTTTGGAAACCTTCGCTGAGGACATTCAGAAGACCCTACAGGCTTATCATACCGCAGTCAGTGTGCGGTAAAAATGAAGTAGACCTACTTCGTTACGCTAGGTGGGCTTCCTTAAATTTTGTACGACCATAGTTACTGATGAATATTGTATAATACACTCGTCTGATGAACCGTAAGTTTCACTCCGTTTGTTAAAAGGGTTTAATCGCTATAGGCTAACATTATACGGTGAGATTGCTACGTGCTTCGCAATTTCGCAGAATTGTTGAGTGTGCTTACCAAGTTACTGTTGCTAGCCCAGCATTCGTCCCGCTATTTTAGTTTGGGTACAGTCATTCTCGCTTTACGGCCTTTCTAATTTAAGGCAGAAATCTTAATCAAACCTTTCGCAATCATGTACGCCCTCATTGAAGTCATTGCAGTTTGATGATTGTTCGCAAGAGACTCTTGAAGAAATCAGTTTACCTTTTCTGCATGTATACGGTACGTATGCAGAGTCCAACAAGAAGGCTCTCGTGTACTATCAACGTCGCGTGACTGACGAAAACCAGAATCTCAACATAAGCAGTCAGTTCGCGGAGTTTCCCAACCAGGTAAAGGTATAATAACTGTGGTAGCACGGAGCCGAAAGCTCCCTGATGGTAGCAAGGAGGTTCTACAAGAGTCCTTGATGGTACAATAGCATACGGTTGATACTCGTCGAGTGATGTACATGCAGATACAGAACGGCAGTTGCTTGTTATATAGAAAAGCAGCTGTCCGAGGCCGGTTAGAAGGTAGGGGACATAGGCGTACGAGGCGGGGGTGCAGGGGGGCATTCTCCCTCCCAATTCGGACAAAGGCGATTGGTCTATTCGGGTAAAATATGGGCAAAACATGATAAACGGTGACATTATTCTGGGAAAAAATGCTCTTCTCCCCAGGTGCGTAGCCAGGATTGTGTCACGGGGAGGGTTTTGGTGTCATGGGGGGGGGGGCACGTTTGGGGAACGACATGAGGGAAAAGTCTAAGGATAGTGGGAAAAACCGCTCTTTAAGGTGGTTTGTTGAATTGCAAGGTTGGATCATGGGGGTGGGGGTTCTAACCGCCCAAACCACCCCGTGGCTACGCCACTGTTTCTGCCTTAGAGAAAGTTACCCCTGTAGCCCTATGGTAGCGAAACACTCGTAGCTTACCTGGGAAAATGTTTATAGTGACAGATGCAGTGACTTAAAAATTTTATGGGATGTTGTTTCTGACTGAAATACTTATTAAGTATGATTATTTTTTCCATTTGGACTTTATAGAAAATGAGTTGAAATACAGACTGTGCAAAATTCAAGGCAATTTGACCAATTCTATTACCCTGCTTTGTGAAATGCCGTCTTTGAGTAGCGATTATGGTGGGAAATACATATCTACAATTCAAGACTTTTTAGCTCTAAATTTCATGTGATATGGAAATTTGAAAGAGCCATAAAAGACGCGACGAAATATTCCTTTCCTTGTGACCAAATATTTGAAACTATATATAAAGCTCACGTTAGAGGTAATTTGAATTCGTTCGAAGTTTGTTTTTCCTTTGAAGGAAAATTTGAAAACGTATAGGGGAATATTGAATATGTTTCCTTCTAATATAGGATTTTCGAGCAACTGCAGATCGACAGGGTTGAACTACATGTTACCTCGGGTCTGTTGATTAGGCTTTGACGCAAAGAAATTTAAAAAAAAATGAACGCTTGTTTTCTGTTTCAGATAGCCTAAGTATTTGAAAATCAGAAGCTTGTATAACAGGAAATGTGGAATTGTATGAAAGAAAGTTTTTTTTACGAAAAAGGAATTTAAAAGGATTTTATATCACAAACAAAATTACCTAGAATGTCAAAGTGACTGAAATTTGTTTGGGTTATTTATTTTATCGCACAGAACAAAGTTACCCGACAAAGTTGGATTTTTTCTCTCTTTTTTTAAAATTTGAAACTCAACTGGGGAACACATTTTGGAAAAAAATTTGCATGTTGTAGCAGGACCTTTAAATAATGTAAATTTTTGTTACTAAGAGTTAAGGACCAAACTGTTCCCTTCCCTTATATGATCAAAAGCAAGAAGATGTCGGGACGACCAACCATCATTTGGCAAGGCTCATTAAACGAAACTGAAATGTTTTTTGACTCTTTCTCTCAGATTTGGAACGGTTGGAGCTTATATTGAAGAGAACTTGGAAATTTTTGGAATTTTATGAGAATAATTGGAAATTTTTATGCTTTCGTTGAAGACTGTATCAAGGAACTTCAAAAGATAGTCAGGGGGACTGAAGTTAAAGCGGCTCACGGAGTTGGTTCATGAAATTCAAATTTTTCCAAACCTACTGAGTTCTCTTCACCGTTCCAATGACAAATGGTCAATATCTTAGACAATCCCCATAGCCTACACACAAATAACTGTTTTATGAGTGAGTGTTTAACGATTCAAGTCGGTTTTCAAAAATTCGTGACAAGACACTTTTTCAAATTATGTACAAAACCGTTATAAGTCAGGACACAGGAAAATTCAAAATTTAGCATTTTCTGTGACTTTTGGAATTGAAACTTGACTTTTTATGCTAACTAAAGACATTGGTATGTGATAGTGACCCTTTGAGACTCTCATTGAGTTATCGATTTCAACTCAATGAGTCTCTTTAAGCTGGGTTCCATCTTTAATCGTACATAGGCTCCCCAACGAAATTGAATTTGAGGGAGCGGTCTTCTGCTACGGGGCAACATGGCTACCTGCCCGTCCCTCCTGCATGAATGACCAATCAAAGCCTCAGAGCGTAGGCTACTCCACAAATAATGCTCCACAAATACACACAAATACTCCACAAATAATGATTAAAAGTCCGAAATGCAGAAAATGTGTAGGGATATACCAAAGACAAAAATCACCAACAATTAAATACAAAATAGGCCTATACACATAGCCTTGTAATAAAAGCTTTCATTAGTTAACATAACATAACAGGTTGAAGGGCAAAGGAGGGCGAAGGCCCCATAAGATGCCCTGAAGTCCAAGCCCTAATCAAAAGTCAAACCACCAAAGCTTGACAACAGCCCCAAACAATCAGATTCTACCACAGCCATGGAAAAACCTGTCAATGTTATTCCATTTTGAGCCCGTTCAAAAATCAGTCATCAAATGGGTCACATCTTAATAAGGTTAAGACTGAGTTGAGAGTGTGTTCACGTACTTCTTCAAGTCCAATCCATGTATTCAGGCTTTGATCGTGGACTGTTTTCACCCGAAGAGGTTAATTTAAAGGCTCAACAAGTTTGCAAACCACCCACTAGATTCAGCTTGTCTTTGGTCTCTGATTAAACATTCTCGCTCATTATAAACTTAATAGGCTTATTTGCCAGAGATCGCTTTGGCGTCACCCGCCGCCAATAAGGTCACTCGGTGACTCATTCAGTCAACCTTATACGTAATAATAAGGTTGTTAGGAACTCTTCTTTTCGTCCATTTCGATAACTGTTCTGTTGTTTAAGGTTATTCATTGGAACTGAAACTATACTGCACATTTATTTGATCAAATCCTGTATCTTGTGTATTTTCCTTTTCTCAAAATTCTTTCTCATTGGTTTCGATAACAAGCTTGTGGATAAAAGGTCCCACCTCTGAGAGCGTAAACTTCAGTACTCGGGCGCGGCGTGAGTAACTATGATCTATGACGTAAACACACCAGAAGTGCCCTGCTCCGAAACCCGGAAGTTGTGGTAAAGAGCCTATGCTCTGTTGATATACATGTGTACGTTCGTTTCAAAACGCACTGGTATTTTGTAAAGAACGCTAGTGGGTATGTGTACAACTGAATTGTACTATTGCAATACTATCAACTCGGCGTACAACGTACGGTACGTACACCGTCTGCCAAACCTTAACACTTGCTGATGTATTATTTTGGAGTCAGTTTTCAATCCGTCTAACTTAGGCTAGGCACAGTATTATATTATATGCACTGTACTGCATGCTAGCTTGTATACTCTAGAGCTCACTGTGGGATAAAGATGTCTTGTAGTGGAGAAACCTAAAAAAATTAATTTACGTCGATACATAACTTCAAGTTCAACAAGAAAAATGACGAGAAAGGAGAAGTTCATAGAAGACTGGGAGTCTAGATTTGGCGGGCAAGTCCCGTTGCCAGAGTTAAAATTTTTAGAACAAAAGTTGACCATCGACTCCGGAACGGAGAGTTCGACACAGGATTCCTCGGTAAACAATGACTATGAGAAGCACAGTACTAACGTTAGGCCTAATTGCACGAACAACATTTCAACAGGATTTGAATTAATATCAACTTTGGAAGATGATCTAAAGAAAACAAAAGATGATTTAATCCGTTTGAGAGTCGAGCTGAAGGCTGCTAAATTTTGTCAAGATTGGCTTCTGAGGGAAATAAAAAGATGCCGTAAAGTTAGTGAAGGATTAGAATCAATTGCATCAGATGACTTTGTAGGTGGCCTTACAGATGATGATGAAGAGCTTGGTAGCTTTGGTCAGTCCCCAGACGAAGCCTCTCTAGGGTCACAGAGTGGTGATTCTGCCATTTATTCAACTCAAACAGACTTAGGTGATAAACCAGATTCTCCTTCGAATGATGGTCCGCCTCTTCCAATGAGACGGCCATCAGAGATTGAAAGGGATGAGAGGGTTGGAAGCAGCAAGCATAATATCCCAGATGCTCCAGAGCTCGACAGCGATAGTGACTCTGATGACTATGAGAGGATTTATGAAAATATTGCTTTACTGCAGGAAAGGTTCAAGCAGAAGTCAAAACCAGAAACTATTCCTGATCGAGCTCGGGATCATTTGTCCCATGTAGCTGACAGTGGCAGTGATGAATCGCCATCAGGTTCTCCTATTCCTACTTCATTCCTTTCCAGTGTGGAAAATGAAGATGAGTTTGATACATCTTTTAGAAGTCCTTCACCTGCAAGTGGGGACACTGAACCATCTTTGGGAAGTAGAAAACACATTGAAGAAACTGAAATTGATGCTGCTAGCCCAGAAACTGATATAGATGCCGTTGCTTCATCAGGTGGCAGAATTGGCGCACCACCTGTGGCAGTTGCCAGGAGTAATACATGGAAGCAACTAAATAAGGAGGATGGAGCAGGTATAACCTTAGCTATAATGCAAAAATTATGTCTTAATGCATTTATGGTGCCCCTGGTGGTGAATCAAATATTTGTCTTTTTTTGTTGGAGTTGTAATGCACAGGGTGTGTCGATTATAAAAGGTCTCCAAATGTTGTATTTGCAACCTCATGTCCATCATAGTCTAGATACAGGAAAGGTGAGTTCAATTTCATAAGAATTGCTTGGTCACTTAATTGCAAAATGATATTTTTGTCCCACCCCCCCCCCCCCCTCGCACACCCCACACCAGAAAGTACATTTGCCAATAGGCCAAAGAAAGAATTATGCCAAGGTGGAAGTGTTTGGAATTATACAGTACACCACACCAATTGTATGACAACTGTTGTTATTTTCCCTGTAGCAGTCAGGTACGCCATACGCCAGATTTGTTGCTGTACATTTCTGTAGGCCTAAGATCTTTCTGTGAAAGGCCCTACTTTCCAGTATGGCCCACACCCAATATTTTCATTGGAGTGACAGTCAGTGTAACTTTCACTGAGCTGCTTAGACAGAATTGTGATGCATTGGCAAGTCAGTTTGAAGCACTGTTATTTATGGGGAAAAATGGAAACAAAGATTTTGATTTTGTCCCATATTTGTGAACTGTTCTACAAAACTGAAATTTCCAGCCTGACATGAAGTGTATGGGCTGGTGCAGGTGGACAGTGAGCAGTTGTCCTTTGGACAAAGTAGCCGAACTAGGAACTAAATATTGGTTGTCCAAGGCAAAAATAACTAAGTCTGGGACAGGTTGTCAACTGCTATTTCAAGCCTATGGTACAACATTGTAGATGGTCTTTTGTGAAGATTTGAAAGAAGGAAGTTATAGAGACTAAGTTTACCATGAACCTGTTTCACATGAAACCTTGTTTCACTTTTACAATATCATAGTGCTTTTTAATGACAATTCAAATGTGTCCCATTTTAAAAGCACTTACTGTACATGCCATCTTCAGTAGATAGCTGTGCAATATCAACATTTCACAGAGAGCGAATAAAAATGAAATTCCAGAGAGCAAATAAAAATGAAATTATGCTGAATTCAGTCACTTCATTGTTAAAATCAACTTACAGTACATGTATGTACATGTAAACAATACAGTATATACATACATATTCCTGTTCCTCTTCCTGTTGATAGTAAAAATTTCCAAATCATGATACTGTAGTAAAGTAAGGTTTTAATGAACAGTCAACCCAGAAGGAACACTTAACAGCTCACTACAATGCCACAAGGTTAGAAATTGGTGGGGGGGAGGGGGTCAAGGGAGCTCCTTCTGTGGAATCTGGGCATCTGGAAGGAATTTTTGGCCTTTTAGGAACTTATCCTATTTTCCTCACATGAAAATATAGAGAGAACTGTGGGAAATTCAACTTCCTTCCCAGGAAAACATTTTACTTCCTTCCTGGGAAATTAGCATTTTTTTCCAGCCCTTTTCAAGTAATTGAGATAAGTTTCAAGGGCAGACTATGACTTTTATTTTCCCCTTTTGACGTATTATACAGTATAAATACAGTTTTACATCTCTGCTATTCAGAAAATTAAATACTTACTACATTAATCAAATTCTGGTTTGTATCTGAATACTTTGACATTCCTTTATTAGAGAAAAAATTACTTAAATTCCAAATAAGGAATGATATACGCAGAACACATACACCATTGACAGAGGTTTTGACAACACTAGCAATAACTGATAGCACATGTTGGTACAGCATACAGTACATTTACACATCACAGAAAATGATATTAAGGTCGATGATCCAGTAGTACTATAGACTATTACCAGCACTTTTACATGTACTATACCGATGAAATCAGAGCAAGTCTTTCAGTTCTTAATACTTCCTTCTTTGGGCAAGAGAGATAAACTATTGGACAAAACACTGTTTCCTGCATTTTCCTGGTGATGCTCTGTGGCCTTCTTTAGTTCCATTCACATACAGTAGATTATGCTATAACACAGAAGTACATAGGTGAAGAATGGGGAAGTTAAATTAATCACCCTGGAAACCCATCAAAGGTGTGAATTCTGAAAGCTAAAAAGTTTGCATATTGCTAAGCCAGGTTTAGAGTGCTAACAGTTAAGATCGTCCATTCCATTGATACTACAGTTTGAAAACAAAATACAGTTCAGTCTTTGTGGTGATAATTGTGTCCTAGCAACAAGGTTCTGTGGAAAACATCTACAGAACAACATTTTATATATTGAAATCTAAAACTTTCTAATTGTAATCATACATAGTGCACAAATAAGCACACACACAAACACAAGACACATTACAGTAGAGCAATACACAGTCCAATCATTGCCTCAACTTCTTTGCAGTATTCCTTTATTCTATTATTTCAGCACAATGCTCTTCCATTATACAATGTTTATTTTGTGTACTGCACACATTTTTATGGGATCTTGCAGAAACTCAAAAGGAGGAGTTGTGATTTATTACAATTTACTGCCAAACCCTGTTAATCCAAGATGGTGTCCTTGGGCAAATTGGTTGGTGGATTCTGGGTTGGTGGGGGGGGGGGGAGAGCTTGCTTCAAGGCCCCTAGACTTTACGCATCGGCAACTTGCCAACGTCACTCTTGGGGGCAGCACAATGGAACATGTGGCTGCACCTAATGAGAATTCATCCTGCACATGTCGCAGAGTGTGAGTGTTTGACTGGTTGACAAATCAGGTTCTGACTGCATTTGTCAGTGTTGGTTTCTTTTCCCCCAAGGTTAAGGCTATGAGGTGTAAGCTAAAAGGATTTAAAAGGTGATACTGTATTTAATTAAAAGTAAATTCAAACAACATTGCTGAAGAGTATCCTCTTCCCCGGTATCCTCTTCCCCGGTAAAAAACCAAAATTGTTTTTTTGTTTTTTTTGATATGAATAAAAAGGGGGCAGGATCATTTTATCCTTACCCCTTCTTCTGGAAGGGATAGGGACAAATCCCCCATATAATGAAACCAAGTAGTTTTTTAAATTAGATGGGGTCTAATGACATACTGTGTAAATGTCAGCTACAAAGGTAAATTTTAAATCGGGTTTCAAATATGCATGGTTCAAGTTTGGTTTCAAGTATAAACTGTCATTGTATGATGCAAGTAGGCTCAAGTTTTCTTCTTAAGTTCTTTCTTAAGACAGATGGGGAATACCAGGGGCATACATACAGTATCCTTCAACGGGGGGGGGGGGGGGGGGTGCACTATCTTCAGACTGTCAAGTATGGTAAGTGTCAAACTAAAGGTTGCTTGGCATAGTGATGCTGTTTCCTGCAGTATAGATACTCTACATGTACTGTACTCTTTAAATCCCCCCTCTCTCCCAAAAAGAAAAAGGGTTGCCCCCCCCAAAAAAAAAAGAAAAAAAAAGAAAAAGGATTGTAGAATCTTGGGAGGAATTTTGTGCACATGTATGCTTTGCATCCTAGCATCAATATTATACTGGAGTAAATTGTACTCTACATTTAACTCTATAGACTTGGTCCCATGCACCCTGCGACACAGTGTTACCTTGTGTTTAAAATAAGGCAGAACCACAGGTTAAGCCAGTATTTTCCAGTCTTCTCATGTACCATGTGTTTCTTGATTGGGTAGGGATATCATAGTAAGGAGGTCAAATATTTAACATACCAATTACTGTAAAATTTTAGAAATATACTGTACTGTGCTGTGCTGTGCTGTGCTGTGCTGTGCTGTGCTGTGCTGTGCTATACTGTACTGTACTGTATTGTACTGTACTGTACTGTATCTCTTAACTGCGCCATAAACATATGTAACCTTGCTTGATTAAAACAAACATGGTGTCTTCAAAAAAGGCATAACCCTGCAATTTGATGTGGATTGACATTTAAACACCGAACCTGGGTTAACCGGCGTTCCCACATTACTTGTGTGCAAGCTAACATGGTGTTGCCTTGAGCGTTGGGTACGTGAGATCACAGTCTTCGAGTAAGAACACTGCATTCACTTGATTGGATTAGGATTTGGATGAGGTGTACGCCTTAAGATCTTACCTTCTGGTATATTCAAGCTGCCATGCGTCCCCCTCAATCTGCAGAACTTATGGATTCATTTTTAAAGTGGTTGGTATGACTCAGGCCTGGGAGTTGAGTCCAGATCATCGGAGAAAGAGTAAGATCAAAGTCTGCAATAAGACCACACCCTCAGTGTTAAACATGTTATTTGATTGGATGCACTGCAATCATGGCAGTAGGTGGTGGGGTTGGGGGACGTAGCCTCCCGATTGGCTAAAACCTTACTGAATCAAGAAGACTTTGATGCCTCACTAAGACAGAGTTTATGTCCTGGGGCCCGTTCCACGAAGAGTTATGCACAATCTTAAGTATGATTTACTGTTGACTAAAGTATGGGAAATCAAACTTAAGATTGTGCGTAAGTCTTTGTGGAATGGGCCCCAGGTTGGGGATCTGGAGTCGGGCAAAAAGTCTCGTCCCCTGAGAGAAAGAGTCCAGTATGGCCACAACTACAAAGATGCCATCTGTTGAACAAATGTACAAATGTATTCTTTTTCTTCATGTTTTTTCTTCTGTTTGCAGCAAACGAGGGAAGTGGAAGAAGTCAAAGCCCAGTTCCACGGGAGAGGATATTTAAACCAAAACAGTCTGAACAACATTCTTCAGAACAAGAGGAATCTCTTAAGGTAAAGTATTGTACAATTAACTACCATATCAAGCGGTTGGATTTCAAAAATTGCAAGAACCCGTTTGTAGCCTCAGTCATTTTTCACCATGGTAACCTATGGGAATCCATTTTGGGTTCTGTTAAAAAATGCATGGGTGGTAACTGATTGGTGGTGACCAGTTTTTGGGTTCCGTGGTTTCATCACCAGAGGACCACCACGCAATGGGGAGCAATCGTTCCTGTGAAATCTGATGGCCTGCATATAATACTGTACTTTATATACTGTACTGTGAAAAAATGCCCAAAAAGACGTCATCTTATTTCATTTTATCAGGATCCTGCCAGATAAACTGAAAATTTACAAAAATTCCAGTTCTATATTCAGTGTGGAGTTAACATTAATTCATTGTTTCTGTAGTGTACACCTATAATTACAGAGATATTCTGTCTCCTTTCAAAGTGTATTTCAAAATACTTTGCAATTAGCTTCATCAGCACTATTTCCCCACAAAAACCCTAAGGGGTAGTTGAAAAACTGTCAGTACTGTATGTGATGTTTTGTACTGTATATCTCAGAGGGAGAAGTTGTATTCCCTCCCCCATCCTTTACAGGCAATTGCATGTGCTTTTTTCACAATTTGAACACTTTCCTGTTATTTTTTTTTAATTAAAAATTGAACTTATATCATAATAAGTAAAGTCATCCAGGCATCTGAGTTCTGAGTGGTCTTTTGGTTTGGAATAAAATTAATTTTAAGAGGAATTTGCACATGCTGAACATTGTTGAGTTCTAACTGAGTAAGTAAAAGATTATATCCCACAATATTTTTTCAAAAAAAAACAAATTTGCACAAGTTCTACAAAAGACGTATATTCTGTACAGTACAGTATGCACCATGTTCAGTGTAAAACAGTACTTCCAGTATTTTAGGCTGTATTAATACGGGTAGGTTTATTACATCTGCACAAACTATTTGGTATGTTTGGTACAGTGAAGTACAGTCCCCTCCTTCCACACATACTTCAAAATAAATTCGTCATAACCCCCTCTCTCCAAACACACTCACACCCATACCCGCACATACGTACACAATAGCTACAGGTAGGTTTGGGGATCTGTGATCATGGAGTGCTTTTGGTATTTTGAAACTATCATCACCAAATGCTAGCCATGGACCTTTTGAAGTATGTCATACAATATTTTCACCAGAATTGGTAGGCCTGTGTATATATTTCATGAGGTTTGGCAGTATTTCCTTAATTTGTCACAATTTGGGGGAAACTGAGGAAGATACTGTGAGATACTTCCTCATTTTGCTTGCCTTATCATGTAGCAAACAGGAAGACCCATAAAGTTTGTGGTGCTTTTGGTCAAGCACCCACAGATATTATATTTCTGTATACCTAGTGACATGTTTCAATGTATATAGGCCTGTAGTCTATTCTTTAAACTTTAGAGCAATATACCATAGGAATGTGAAACTGGGGAGAAACAAAGGTAAAGGTATACTTCCACACTGTACAAGAAAGACTGTCCCATCAGATTAGATTAGATAAGAGGATAATTTTATGGCCCAATTTCCAACCAATTGGTTCAAGTCCAGCTGGCCAAGGCTTTTTTTCCAGTTTTAGCTCACTGGCATGTTTTCCCTGCTCCATTGCATTAATACAGTATGCTGAGTACCAAGCACAATGGCAGTAGGTTCCAATTTTGAAAGTCTCCAGTATGACCCGGCCAGAACTCGAACTCTGACCTCCCAACTGCAAGTCTGATGCTCTAACCACTTTACCATGCAGTCGGTTAGCTGACCCATCAGGGAGTCACACTACAGTACTGTAGCTGGAAGCAACAGCTCCCCTGTCCTATGGAAGTACTAGTTGCCTTTGAGGTAGTACTAAGTTCCATGGGCACACAAACCTTAATTCATTCACCCTTTCACTTCAGGTGTTAAGTGCCTTTTCAAAAGACGTTAAACCCATTCATCCTGTTTGTATTGACTGATAGGGTGGTTCATCTTTTATTGAAAATCTAAGAATAGAAATGAGAAGGTCAATTGTAAAAATAGTATTTATAATAGTGGTAAAACCACAGGAGTGCTATGCTTAAACTTTTTTTTGTTTCGTCAAATTCAGTTTGTTGTTGGTAACCTACACCTTAATTATGGTACGTACACAAGTGAAATGTTAACAGCTTAAGTGGAGAGTTATGCAATACTTTAAGCTGTTATCTCAATTGTTTGCAAGAGAAAGCATGAACAGTTTTGATTTGTCTTCAGGTCCATTACCCAATTGAAGTGGGCCAAATTATTTTCCAGCCCTGCTATAAACTCTTATTTATATCCTGGGTTTGTACAGAACATGGCCAGTGCAGTAATTTTGATCCTGAATTTTAGTTGCAATATATACCATTGATATAAGGGCTTGTTAGTAAACTTTGCCTGAAATGGGCCATGTGTGTTGGAAACAGTACATGACCAGTAGTAGGGTACAGTAGGGGTCAACTCTGGAAAATGGTATATTAGTTACTGTAGTCATTGAGTTTTACTTTCCCAGTTTCTAACCAATTGGCTAAATAAGTGGAGCCGGCTACAGTCTTTTTCCCATTGACCTATTTCCGAATAGCAATTACAATGAATTGTGGTTACAATGAATTGTGGGATATAGTTTTTGGTGTATGTCAGTTTTCTCACAGTAAAATGCCATTGACAAAAATGACAAACACCAAAACTCTATCCCACAATTCATTGTAATTGCTGTTTGGAAATAAGTCTATTACGAGACTCACTGGAAAACTGTTAAAGGATTTCACTTTTTAACAAATTTTCATAGGTTGCTGGTGAAAGGATGCTGGGGCAACATCCCTTCCCCTGACACCCTTTCAAGAGAATGGCAGTTATCCAGTCGAACAACTTACTGTAACACCCCCACGGCCCCCACCTGACAACTGATGAATGTTGCTTCTACTGTAACCAGTACAATTTACCTTGCCTTGCTGTGTCAATAGTATTACAGGCCGAAGATGCAGAACAGTTTACAATAAATTTTCTCCTGGTGAAAATTAATGTGGAGGTTATGACTCACTCTTTCAGGTCAACATATTGAATGGTACTTTGAAGAGATTAAAAGAACCTACAGCAGACTGTAGTACTGTACTTAGAACATTATGAACAAAGTACTTCATTTGAAAATGTAGACATTCAAACAGCTAGCCTGCTGTGACAGGTGAAACTAGTAATATTCAATACAAATTACAATCATGCATTGATCATGAAAAATTTCTGTGCTCTGTTCTGTACATGTATACACTACTGTGCGCAGTCTCTTGTGTATTAAACTTAGCTTCCTTTGTTTTGGTACATAATGAGTCAATTTTGATGTTTTCATTTGAAGTTTATTAGACTAAGGTGTAAATCCCCAGATAACAAAAGGTATTAAGGAAAGAAATGAGAAGGAAATTATAAGATTTAACTAACTTCTTTTTTAAATTATAAGTGGCAGCTGACTGCTCTAATTGCCAGGCTTGTAGTTAAAACATCTGTGTTTCCACTACCTTTGTACAGTTACAGTACTACAGTAGATCTAAGTACTCTACAAAGCTTGCAGCTTTAGGCAGCTGTAAAGTACAGCATTATACTTTCTCCTCAGTGTGTTGTCATGCCTCACTAGTAACCTGGAATTTCCACAGTTTTCACCAGGTTTTAGTGGTGTTGAAACCCATCAAGAATAAAGAACATTGAGGTCCTTTCACTTTGTTAGAGTGTTCCTCTATAGTCCAGACTTGCAAACTCATTCTAAGACAGAGTACATCCATGCAATCAAATTGAATTAAAGGGTAAATACCGTTACCCCAACTTGAAGTAGTCTGTCTTGTGTCATGATTGGCTCTTGGGAGTCTTGTGGTGGTAATTTTTCTCCTGTTAAGTTAATTAAAAGTACCTGCTTGGTTTACAGTGACTTTTCATGGAAAAAATATTGCTGTCCTTACATATATCATGGAAGGTACTTTGAAGAAAAAAAAGAGGAAAATTGTCAGATTTAGATGTTCCACATATAGGTTTGGGATGGCTGATTTTGCCCTTTAAGGTTGAAACCATACTTAAAAAATTCAATTCATCAGTTTTGAATGGTGCTATTGTTCAGAAGTGTGGTTTAACATAAGTGTAGTTTGCCATAGAAATGCTGATTCATGTCATTTAATCACTTGCTTTAAGTTATTGAACCCCATTTCTGCTCTGGTGCATATGAACTGTGCAGGGTTTCCATCAGAGGGGGGAAAGGGGAGATTTGCCCCCCCCTTTCCAGAAGATGGTGGGTAAAATCCCCCCCTTTTCATTTCCTTAAAAATTAGAAAATTGTCAATATCTTGGTTTCTTACTTAAAAAGAAGACACTTTTGCAGCAATGTTTGAACTTACACAAATAAATGGCCTTTAAAATCTTCAAATTGTACCTTACAGGGGCCTTGAAGCAAGCTTTTGTCCCACTGAACCCACTCATAATTTTAGCCTAGGACAGCATCAATTTGGACTTGGGGTTTAGCAGTAATAAGTCCCCTTTTTTGTGTTTCTGGCAGAATCCTTGCTGTGCCATTAATTACTAATTTACTACAAGGCTCAATTTTAGTGGTTAGTCCTGTTGTCGGTTGTCTCTGCTTTATTGCTTAAATGCAGAGGAACATGCACAATCACAACACAGTACTGTAGGTACCATATTTCTAAAGTCTTGATGTGATCAAGCCTCGGACTTCATCAAACTTTAGACCTCCTGAGTGATGGAAGGAAGTGATTACTGTGAGGGGATTTGTCCATGCTAGATTTGTCCATGTTTACAAGCAAAACCCAAATTTTCAAATTTTAGAAGGTATTTGTCAGTGATCAGAGAGAACTAGTCTAGAGATGCTTTTGCCTTTTCTAAAGCAATAAGAATTATAAAATGACTGAGTAGTTGGATGGAGTTTTATGGCTCTGTTTTTATAACCAGTTGGTTTAAGTTGGACCAGCCACACAGCCTTTCTTCACTTTGTGGCACAGTGACTTGTTTTTCGTACTCTATTGCTTATGAAGCTGAGCAGACTTTAGCAGAAGGTTCCATTTTCAAAGTCTTCCGTATGACTGCCGGACAGGACTTACACCTGAGACCTCTAGACTGTATGTTGGATGCTCTGTATACTGTAGCCTTAAAGGGCCAATCCTCTCACCCCAAACTGCACTTCTTGTAGGGGGGTACAAAAACTCACCATTGGTCCAGCTTTTTGATTGACTGTGAATTCAAACAATGCAGATTACCAAAGCTTATATTACACAGAATGAACTGTACTGAGAGTGTAATGATTCTACACATCTAGAGCTTTTCTATACTCACCCAGAAGGAATAAACTGAGATTGTGACTGGATAAGGATGGATTTCAGAAAATTGTGGGAGTGGTTCAATTGGTACTGTTTGGGGTGAAAGAATTGGGTCTTTAAGGACAAGACCATTTAGTCATCTCCAAAGTGACTTGTAAACTTTGCAGTAACTGCGGCACATTTTAAGGTACTCCTCTTTATACTGTATGGTAGCACAGTCCTGGGAAGTCCCAGAGTATTGTCTCTATATCTTACCATGTGGCCCTCTTGTGCACAGATTGTATAAACATACTTATAATATTTAACTTGAGTGTAGAAAAATAGACACTGGCTCTGATGTATTTAGCTGAATTGTTTGCTCATCTCTAGTGCTAACAATGCTCCAGGTACTACAGTACATGTACAAGTATGCACTCTACTCGACTTCCCATAAAGAGGGCCTTTATGGCTCACTGCATCTACGTACTTGCAGCACCATATGTTTATGAACTCAACCTGTATTTGGAGTAAGTGCATGATCATGCAATGGACCTTTGGAACCAAACATTTCAATGTTAGATCCATGGGTGTGTCAGACTTGACTTTGGAAGTTTTGGGTGTTACAAGATAAAAGAAGTCACTTAAAAAGGTAAACATTTGTGATAAAGAGGGGACTTACTGAAGGAAAGATTTCTTTGTGCAGGGTTCATGACCTTTAAATGAAGGAACAAAATAATGTTAATATGCTGATAAAATGCTCTATTTCCTGTTGAGAACTTAAAGTGTACAATACTGTACATGCATGCAGGAGACTGTTTGCTAATTCTGTCTCATCACATGCCCTGCATTTGCTAAATACAGTATACTGTAAGATCTAACATGTGACCCTCTCAAATCCTTAGCTACTATCTATAGGTAATCATGAATATGCCAAATTTCCTCTCTCAAATACAGTAGCCCCATAGAGACAGCTGAACATCAGATCTCACCCAAAACTACAATTTTTGTACATAGTACAGTACAGCTGTAGTCTACAGAAATTCTCAATTAGCACAGTTCTTTGATTGACCGCAAGTTCAAAAACTGGAGAGTACTTACTGTACTGTAGCTCAAGGTGCACTTCATGCACAATACTGAGATTGTTTTGATTACACATGATTGAGGTCTTGTACTCTGAATACAGTACTCACATGAAGAAATAAACTGACATTGTGTGTGGATCAGGATTAGTTATAGCCAGCCAAAATTCTCAATTGGCTCAGCTCTTTGATTGACAACTTATTCAAACAATGCAGAGTACCAAAGCTTCTATTACACAGCATGAACCAGGCCTCGATTTTCAGAAAAATTTATGGTTGTCCTTTGGGCAAAAATGTCAGTATTTTTAGTTGTCCACAAACAAATTTGGCTGTCCAAAACATGTTTTTCACAATTGCAAAACAGTTATTGTGTTTATTTGTATCGTTAGTCTCAACAAAATAAAAAGATATGATTTTTGAGAGAGAAAAACACTTTGAAATCTGAAATATTGCATGATAGAAAAATTTGAAAGCACTGATTAGTCAGCAGTATACTTCTCAATCAGATAAAGGAAGCTTCTGTATAATTCATTGTTAGAGAAAAATGGTTGACCATCGCACAACCTACTTTTTACTTTTGGTTGTCCATATGGAATTTCAGTTGTTCGGACAATCGGACAACCACGAAAATTGAGCCCTGATGAACTGTACTGACTCTTGAGAGTGTTTTGATTATACACATTGAGTTTTTTTATAATCACCCTGAAGCAATATATATATGTACTAGTATTGTGTGGGGATGAGGACAAATTTCAGACAATTGTGGGACTGAGGGACTTAAGTAGCTGATTAGGAGAATTGGTACTGTTTGGGGTGAGAGAATTGTGCCTTTTAGTACCTGTGAGTAGGTTAGGAGAATTGGAAAGTTCTGTTTGGGATTAGAGGAAATTTTAGGCCCTTAAAATACAAGTCCATGACCAAATTCATGTTCATAGTGAGACATATTGTATTTTGTCCAAATTTTTTTGAATCATTCCCCATGTTTGGTTCTCAAGGTATTAGCAATGGAGAGAGACACAATTTTTATCGAGGGTTTACTTGAAGCAAGCTGCAGGTGTGATGTCATGGATTCAAATACTGTAGATGGCCATATTTAATTTTATTCCAGTGGCTTACATTTTCTTCCAGTCACTTAAATTATCATAGGAGGTTCTTAATTTCTAATAAAAAAAAGAAAACAGATTGAGTAGGAAAGTATCAAGTAAAACATGAATTTGCTGAAAAGAATGAGGGGTATTTCTTCATATAATTCCTTGAACTACAGTACAGTACAATATGCTCACAGTCCCTACAGTGCATGTGCTGGCTTCATGTGATCAAACTTTGCCATTGCTAGTACAAATTGAAAAAGTGTCAATTGCAGCTCATTTTGAAACTTAACCATACTAGCTTGATGTTTTGGCATGCTTCTGTTCTCCCTGCATGGCCAAAACTTGGGGATCATATTATGATCTGATTAGATCAGCTTTTGAACCACAGGTTTGGTCGCCATCACAGCAGAGAGTGACCTCAATGTCAAGTCTACTACTAATGTAAATTGTTGACAGAAGTTGTTTTGTGGTGCTTGCAGTATTTCAAAGGCACAGGCAGCTCGATCGATCCCTGCACCTACAGAAGTAGGCCTTCAGTACAATCAAGATCATTTGTGTCTGAAGAAATACTGTACAGTAGCATGCCTAATGCCATGCCTCGTGTACTTCATTTGCCCCACAGTTCATTATGCCCAGATGGAGGAAGGCCGGAAGGAGGGAGCCTAACTTTGCCATGTACACATACAGTAAATAGCATACGTACTGTACATGTTGTGGAAATAACAATTAACAAATTTATGAACTCAGCCCCAACAACTGAATAAATTTTACTACTAGTGATAGTACTAGCCATGGCCTTTATTTAAAAAATAGTGAGTAAAATGTGAAGTATATTAGTTGAGTTTTAGTGCTACTAATAGTAACATGGGAGTTGTGTGAGCTGATTTGAAATGAGGGATGGGTTGACATTTTCATGTTTTGTTCAGTAGACTAAATTGTACTAGTAGTGAAGTAAGTGTACTCATTCATATACTGTACAGCCATAGGATACTATACATACTGTACAAGTTGTACTGCGATATGGCTTAAACACATGGAATTAAACCGTTTTATTGCACACTGTACAGTGGCGAAATAGTCTACATTAGGGGAGTGTGAGACATTGATGTTGTAAAAATAAGGAATATTTTATAAACCTGACTATAAGCTACAGTACTGCATGTACAGTACGTACATGTAGTACCTGTAGTTTGCACCTAAATGTTGTTTGACTTAGGAACTTGTTCCTCAGTGGTCAATAGTGTGGGCCAGGCTTGGGGTTATCGTAATCGTAATTGATTGCAATCGATTGTCACATTTTGAAGTAGTTGTAATCGCAATCGATTACTTTTGTGAAAATCGCAAAGTAATTGCAATCGGAATCGATTACAATGGCAAAGTAATGGTTTCATTTCTGATAACACTGGAGTTGAATTGATCAAAGAAGTAAAGTTACTAAACAATTTTTTCAGTGCTTGGTTCTTCTGTTGGAATGACAAAATTTAATTGTCCCTCTTTCTTGGATGTTTCAGCTTAAAATGAGTGAGAAGTGCATGGCTTCAATAATCTCTATTTTAGGAGGACTTGCTTCTGTCCGGGCTTATCTAGAGCAATGTCCATAGCCTTTTCTCCAGCTGTGGGCACTGGATTGTTTTGCCTACTACATTGTTTATGTGGAAGGAAAATGTAATCACAATTGCAATCATGATTACATTGCAATGTACTCCCAATCGTAATCAATTACAGTGAATTTTAGCTGTAATCATAATCATAATCGCAATCGTAACATATGAAGTAATCACAATCGTAATCGATATCATTGCGATGTAATTGCCTCAAGCCTGGTGTGGGCATAATTTATTAAAAATTAAATGATAGGCCTATATGTTTCATTAATTGAACATAACTAATACACTGAATTTTTTAAAATAGTGCATTTGGATTTTCTCATTTCCCAACTTTGTTCTGTATCCAGACAAAATTATCTTGCTTCGGTAATGTGGATGTTGCCATATTTGACCTTATGATTGCATTATAAGTCAATATTGACCCCAAATTTGAAAATGGAAATCAAGCTGGAACACTATTCTTCATTGACTCTTCTAGCTCTTAATTTTTTTGTTTTCTCTGTTCCTCAGCTGCCAGGAGACCCACCAGTTCCATTACAGCGTAGGCTTACAAGTCCAGATGTGGAGAGGCTGAATATCAGAAAAACTGTGCTTGGCACTATTTTAGAAGGAGAGAAAAAGTTCATTGCTGGTCTAGAGGAACTGGACAAAGTAAGTCCTTATTCACATCAACCATCAGAAAGGTGGAGGAGAATTTCAGTGGTAATTGAGTGTTCTGCTGGAGTCAGCTGTGAAAAATACATTTTGGTTCATTTGATGTAGGCCTATTGATGAACTCTAAAAAGGTGGCCTTCTTTTGGCCAGACAGTTTGGCTGTTGAGCATTTTGTCCTCTGGATGGGTATCTAAGGGGTTTGTGAAGCCAAATATTTTCTGGTAAACTACAAGTATAGTATGCTAACCAACCTGAATGATAACTGTAATTCACATTGCAGACACATTCTTACCCTTTGCAATGGCAATTTCGTCTATAAGCCTATAGGGCTTATGCACCTATGGTCGCTGTGTTGCACATCTCTCTTTTTTTCCATCCAGGCCTCCATTTTACAACAATTGTTACTAAGGTGGTGTTGTACGCACGTTTCGATAACACCACACCCACCTTTGATCTTTTCCATCCAGTGGAACGTGCTGACGTCACATGCATAATCTCTGTAGCCTAACTCATGGACTATGTGCTACCTGGAGTAGTTCCACGGCTGTTGAATTCCCTCTGGTCCTCCTGATCGACTACTGTAGTAGATTATCCTCTTCATACACAATAGTAGTGGTGCTGGCTGCTGTGGGTGGGAAGGGATGGGGGCAGAGATGCTGAAACCTCAGTGCTAATAGGGCTTTATGCTCCTTTGGCCTCCATTAATCGAGAATTTGTCCCTGTAACCCCACCACAAAGTGCATGCTTCCAATATTGTTTGGCTTTGGGTGAGAAAATTTTTTGTAATTCGGTAACATTTTGTTTTTCCTTCAGTTATTTTGACATTCTGGTCCTGCCATGCACTGTGCCACAGGGAGATACATAATGTACACTATAGAACCGAATGAAAATTACCATCCATTTTAAAGCTGTTCCCCCTGGGTTATGCTTTATAGTGTTTCCAATATTCTTTTCTTTTGTACCATATCTCCTGTGTTCGACCTAGTTACTTCTCCTTTTGAGGTTCAGTTTAAATAGTGTCAAAAGCCTAATTTTTGGGCTGGGCTGTCCTTCAGCTTTCTCAGTTAATGTCATCAGCAGTGGAAACTGAGAAGTTATAAACCTCAAAAACATTTATCCAACATAACTGAAGTTCACATCATGTCTAAACCACATCCTACTGCAACCCTTATACAGTAAGCATTGAGTGGCTGCACTTATTGAATAGTTTCATATACTTATCCCCCAAATATGATACATCCAAAAAAGTCATTAACCTTGTGTACTTTAAAGCAAGTAGGACATGCAGTTTAAGAAAATTGAAACTACTGTACATCATTTTTACTGGAACAAGTTTTCAGCTATTTTCTGTGACAGACACATACACTTAAGCTAGTGTAGCATCAAAGTGTCTTTGGATTGTAAGGAACCAGGTACTATTTGTAGAAAGAGTAACATTATCAACATTAATGTGTGAGAGATTGGACACCTGTCAAAACTTAAAGGTGCCAACCTGATAATCATCTTTTAACACATTTGGATTGAATTATTTGTTTTTGCTGCTAAAGCATCTATGCATATTTTTTAACGTTCTCATGTTTTGGATGTTCATGTTACAAATTTGATGCATAACTATAAAATGTTTTTAATGACGCTGTGATCATGCATCAGTTTAGAAAGGATTGAATTTTACCTGCATGGTTTTGAAAATGAACTCAGTATTACTTAAACAGCAAATATGACACTAAGTTTATGTGCAACATACTGCACAGTACTGTACCATACAGTTTAGAAAGTAAATTTTTCCAAAATATGGTACAGCGTACTGTGCTACAGTAACACATTGATAAGCAGGAAAAATAAGCCAACGATAGCCACAACTGGGAAAAGGGTTTACTTCATGTAAGCCAGCTTCAAACTGAACTTAATGAATAGACACCAACTAATCCTATTCACTCCGAGCTAGTCAGTCTGTTCATCTACATGTACCTTTAGTTGTCTATTCACCTCAGTCTGAGGTACAGTAGCCTGACATGAAGTATCTTCCGGAAAAAGGCCACAGTACATGTGGTCAGCCCAGCTTAATAAACCAACTGTTTTAGTACCAATATATTTTAGTTGGTTAGTGCAGGATGAGGTTTTACAACTCAGTACCAATATATTTTAGATGGTTAGACTAGTGCAGGATGAGGATTGACATTTCAGTTTGTAAGCTGTTGGTTTATTAAGTTGGGCCGACCACAGCCCTTTTTCAGTTGTGGCCATGGTTGGCTTGTTTTTCCTGCTTATCAATGTGTTAGTACACTGTACTTTCCATACTGTGTTTTGGAAAAATTAAGGCTTCCAAGTGTATGGTACAGTATTGTATATCACACATCAACTTAGTGTCATATTTGCTGTTTGACAAGTAATATTACTGAGTTAATTTTGAAAACCAGGTAAAATTCAGTCCTTTCTAAACTGATGCATTATCATATAGGGTCGTTTTCATGCTTGCATTGCAAGTATTGAAAGGAAATATTGCATTTAAAATGCTCCAACATAACATTAAAAGTAAATAGCTCTATAGTCATTTTCCAATCATTAGGTCTCAACAATAAACCCCAGCAATAGCTTCATCTCCTCAGAAGTATGCACAAGAAGAGAAATGGAATTTGCATCTTGAAATGTTGAAAGTTTGGGTGAACAAATTTTTCTTTCAGCAACAAACAACTGAATTTCTGTCTGAGGAAAAATCTTGAAACAAGAAAAGAAGGCTACCATACTGCCTTGTTTGTACAGTAATTATTTATCACTCTTTGCTAATAAATATTGGTTTTAAAAGAATGAAATTTCCTTGTAAAACAAACACATATTTCCCTCTAAGGAAGTATGAATAATATCACCCCAGTCAGTCCAGTGTTATTTTGTAAAACCACGGGAGATACTATACCTGTAGTGTAGGTATTTGTAACAGCTTCAATTTTTAAAACATTTTGTTAGATTCAGAACATACTACGCATACAGTACTGTTATTCACATAATGTTAAATGTACATTTATAGTGTATCTCATTCCAATTTTTCAATGTTCACAAAAATATTTGTAACATGTTCATTGTGTAGAGTAGTATGATAGAAAAATTATGTTGAGATTGAAGAAGGTAGTGTAGGTCCATGGATGAATCAGATTTCCCTCTCAGAGTGGGGTTGCGCTTTTGTCATTAAAAGTCATTGCCACAATTTTGCATAATCATGGTTTGTCATCTATACAGTAGTTGGTGTATTCTCTCCACAAAGATTCTTTACAAGTTTGATCTCAACCCAACAATTTTTTGGATTTATTCTTTAGGACTGCAGACAGAGAATTCAGTACAGTACAGTTGAACAACTTGTGGTAAAAATGATCAGGTTCTTTTACTGACCAATATTTTGAACAATTATAATTTGCAAAAACAACAAACAGAATGAACTTTAGTTGATTACAGTATTTTACAAAAAAACAAAGCAAAGGAATTAAATGTACTTTTTCAATTGCCTTGGTGACCTGAATTGGAATCTAGTCCAAAAAAAGGTGGTTGTACACATACCTTTCAAGGTCAATTACAGTATGTCAGAGTGGTTGGTATACCCATACAAGGCAGCATACATTGACAGCAAGGGAAGTGGCACTCCTTGGGTGTCTGTGAGTCATATACCCTTATAAGTACTGACATGAGGAGAATACATAAATGTACACAAGGTTGTTTCATTTTACGTCATTGGTAAATAGAAACAGTTTTCTCCATTTGTTGAGTATTACAGTACAAGGATTAGTAATAGAATTTTTCCTACCTACAGTATGGATGTTGAAGGCATGACAGTAAACTCTCCCTCCAAACTATTCTACATGTATAATTTATGTAGTACTGTACTGTAGTACAGTAGTTTGGACCAGAAAATCAACAGAACTTACCACAGCTCTTCCATTGCCAGCAAACTTAAACAATGCAGAGAACTGTAGCTCATATAACATTGCACATACTGAAGGTATTATGATTATGCATTGGATCTTGTACAGTATACTCACCCTGAAACAAAAAACTCCGCCTTTGATTTTGAAGCATGCAAGTACTACTGTACCTGGATTGCACACCATCACTTTTTTGAAATCACTGTGAGGAGTATAATTTTTTTCACACAAAGAATGGGAACACTGATAAATGCAGGAAAGTGTAGCAGGGATTCTGCCAGAAACACAAAAAAGGGGGGGGGGGGATTTATTACTGCTAAACCCCAAGTCCAAATTGATGCTGTCCTTTGCTAAAGTTATGAGTGGGTTGCTTCAAGGTCCCTGTAAGGTGCAATTTGAAGATTTTAAAGGCCATTTATTCGTGTAAGTTCAAAGATTGCTGGAAAATTATCATCTTTCTAAGTAAGAAACCAAGATGATGACAATTTTCTAATTTCTATGGAAATGAAAATGGGGGATTTTACCCACCTTCTTCTGAGAAGGGGGGGGGCAAATCCCCCCCTTCCCCCCCTCTGACGGAAACCCTGTTTAGTGTACACTGTACTAAAAGAGGACACCCACCACCCTCTTTAATTTTCATAGGAGTGTAACTTGAAGTACTCCTGGAAAGTCTAAAACTCAAGGTCTGTAAACTGAGATTTTGTCTGGATGAGGACAAGTTTTATACATGTATCAGATGTGGGAGGGGCTTGTAAGTTAGGTTAGGAGAGTTGTAACTGTCTGGGGGAAATTATTGTGCTTTAAAGGTCCAATCCTCTCATCCAAAACTACAACTCTTGTACAGTAGGAGTGAACAGAAGTTCTCAATTGGTTCAGCTCTTTGATTTTACAGCTAATTCAAACAATATACTGTACGTAGAGTACCAAATTTATGCCAACTTAACACAGCATGAAATGTAAGTGTTTGATTGTACATGTTGAGCTTTTCTACACTCACCCTGAAGCAATAAACTGAGAAAGTGTCTGCATGACAGTGAATTTAAGACAGTTGTGGGAGGGGCTTAATAAGCAAGAAAGTGAGGAGAATTGGTACTGTTTGGGTGAGAGAATTGGGCCTTTAATTTGGTTGATGCCATTGTACTGTACAGTACTTAAGGTTCATCAGCAGATTGGCAAAATACATGTACAGTATATACTGTATGCAGGTCATGCCTTGGAAGTGTTCTGACAATTTTCCCTGGTTGTGTTGAAGTTATTCAATAAGTACTGTATATGAGATTTTAATTGCATGCCAACATGAAAATGAAATACAGTAGTATTAACATCATAATACAGTAAGGCTAAGTTTACAGTAAATGCGGCTTCAAAATGGTTCCAATTCAAGTTTGGTTTCAAATATGGCACAAAGGTATTCAGTACTTGAAAATTATGGTAAAGAACTGTAATTGTCCCATTTGCAACTACTGTAGAAAATAAATATTGGTTGTCCAAAGCAAAAATCTGTTGTCTAGGGCAAGTGAACACTTGCTGATTTTGGCCCTGCAATGTACAGTACGGTTATTCATTGAGTCATACAGTACGGTACATTTTTTTTGGATGATGATGGTACACATAAAGTGAGCATCCTTGGTTCGCCTATGGGACAGCATGGATGTACTGTAGTACTTCCGTGGGTATAGTGTAACAGGAAATGTTTGATTGTGTTATGAAACAGGCAGGTATGATGATAAATCATGACCACTGTTGTTCTGTTTCCAAATAACAATCACAAAGGATTATAGTGTATGGGATTGGTTGGATCATAGAATTGTACTCATCGACTTCAGTGACATGTATTGTACACTGTATACCAACACTCTTTGGAAAAAGATACTGTACTGTAGATGAATTTTAGGAGATCTCTGACTTACAGTGGGTTCTTTTTTAAAACAATAGGAGGAAATAATAAAAATAATAAAATGTGTAATAATATAATAATAAAATATCCAAATAAATAATTTACCTGTTTGTTTGCAGATATCTGATTCATTTAGAGCTAATGTAACAACATCCGGAGCATGTCTCACAAAACATGAGTTCGATACTCTGTTTTTCCGCATCCCAGAGTTGTGTGATGTTCACAGATCATTCAAAGCACTATTAGAACCAAAGTTGGTCGCCTGGAGTCCTGAGGAAACTATTGGGGACTGCTTCAGATACTTGGTAAGAGTTTTGTCATCACTTTAGAGGGGCCATAGAGACGACCCGGGGGCTGAGGGAACTGTAGCAACCCCTGTTTCGAGGTGGTGTTTAACTTTGCAAAGCCCACATATCCTAAAGATGGTAGGATTTATTGGCACTGAATAGTGACCAGGTAGCTGTTAAGGTACCCTATTTGGCAAGTATTTCATTCAAAAAAAATCATGGGGTTTGTAAACCCTCGGAAAATGCAGAAATTCTGAGAAAAAACATTTCCCATGACAAATGTAAAAATGAAGGCAAAAGTAGAATACATGTGAGGGAAAAAGCCATGGATATTGAACAGCAAATGGAACTCAAAATTGGTGAGAAGGTTGTATACCATTAAAGTTTAATTGTGAAATGTGCTTACAGTATACTGTAGTGTCAGCTGTTTGAAAATGTCAAGTTTGTATTCGGTTTCTTATACGGTTTAAGTTCAAGATTGGTTTCAAATACTGTGCAAATACAACAGTACAACAGGTGGGAAATACTGCTTTGTGGACATATTCTGCAACCTTCAACTCACCTGGGGGGAGGGGGGAGGCAGGAAGGGGAAAAGGAGCATGACAAAGGACCTGGGCAAATTACTGTGTACAGGTGGACCTTGTCCAAGGAGCCCAGAAGGTACAGTAGTTGTGACAAAGGGAAACCTCAGTTTTTAAGCAAACTTTCAAACTAGATGCAGTTTAGAGACTTTCTAATTAGGACCAAGGAGGGCCAGTGCAAATCTCTACCTTTTCCCTCATATTGTGGTCAATTATAAGGGCCAGACTAGCATGGTGGGAGCAAAGTCCACACCTGGTCCAGTTTCAAGGTGGGCTGTCAAAATTAGTTTGTGTGTTTAGAGCAAAACAAAGGAAAAACTCATGGCGGATGTGACCAGAGTACAGTTTAATGTATATCACAGTAAGCCCTTTTGTCATATTTTACTTTAAGGTAATACCATTTCACTCTCAGAAATGTCTGGACTGATATGGGCTGATAGTCAAGTTACTGTACATTATATAGTCCAAATCTGAAAGTTGTTGAGACAACATATTATAACGGATCTGTGAATTTCTGTTCTCATAGTTTAAAAACAAGGCACCTGTAAAACAAGGAATTTAGAAACACACAGGAAGTTTTGGTGCAGGAAATATACAAGCTACATAAGACTCAAATTCACTGTTGTTACCATAGGGTACAATGGTCTTCATAAATGAAGTTTTGATTTCACACGTACAGTAGGGAACTTTCCAATTGAAAGGGAACTTTCCCATGTCGTAAATCTGGGTTCCTGTGTTAGAGAGATCCAGATCTGTAGAATCAGTTTCATAGCTGCAGAAAATTAACATACAATAGAATTTTACATTCATAATTCTGTTATAGGTACTGTATATATACGGAATATTTTCTGTTGTTGGCTACAGTAGTAAAGCTCATCTTTGTGATTAAACAATACTGTGTATAAGCACAGTGTCATACAGTGATTGGGTAGGCAGTTCATCCCTGATTTCATTTCACGACAGATTTGATTTTTCAATTGGAAAACCTGAAAGTATATATGGTGGTGCTAATACAGTCCCATGACATATCAATGCTTGGTGGCATTTAATGAATTTTATCAGCATCAACTTTAGGTCAGATGCATCATGCATGCAGTTAAACAATAGTACTGGTCTAAAGCTTTTGCTGGTTGTTCGGGGATCAAAGTATTTATACAGCTAGTTGCAGAAGCCATAAAACAGTATATGGTTCATCACTGAGCAGTTTATGACTCCTGAAGCTAGGGATAATTTGTGTGGAAAATCTTCCTGACCAAGTCAGAGGTCAGAATAGTGTAAATAATAAAGTTTCTGGTAGCTGTGTATTTTTAGTACTTATTTTGTCATTCCTTCATAAAATGTTAAGAATGTTTAGTATTGCAAGTCCAATGCATCCTCACAAATCATTTATCCTCCATACTACAAGACTTCCATATCATCAAATATACCACCGCTAGTTTTACAGTACGGTAGGTAAGAAGGGTTATTAAAAAAAAATGTCACATGATAGATTTTAACTTGAAATTTTACGATTCACAGAAGTTCTCCCCGTTTCTAAAAACAATCAAAGTTCATGTATTGAATGATACCTAATTCAACCTAAGATTTTTGGTAGTTTTTTTTTTTCAAAAGAAAAAGTTCTGACACTTTTGTTTAAAGAAATAAATTTCTCACGCAAGGAAATCCAGTAATATTCTGTTTTATGTGTT
This sequence comes from Holothuria scabra, assembly GCA_037179385.1. NCBI lineage: Eukaryota > Metazoa > Echinodermata > Holothuroidea > Aspidochirotida > Holothuriidae > Holothuria > Holothuria scabra. The sequence continues at coordinate 3,157,725 of CM074183.1, forward strand.
TTCCAATGAGTAGATGGAAAATAAAGAATACAAGTGATAGAATTTGTCTGATTACATTTTTATTTTGAGGAAATGAAATCAGGGTTTACCAGATTTTGCTGTGTCTTACAGGTAGCTATCCTTTGTAAAAACAGGGCTCGTGTGGGGGCATTGGGAGATGCCGGGATGGGCTGTCCCACATACTGTAGATCCTATACAGATCCATTTGTACCCAATATTCCTAATGGCTGCTGTTTATGTTTAAGATCATTCTGATCTTTAGTTTAATCCTTCTGCTGAGAAAATCTGTCAAAACTTTCATTTCTTTACAGGCCAGTAAATTCTTCATCCATGAAGAATACGCAGCAAATTATATGAGGGCTTCACAAGTTTTGTTTAATGATTTGAAGCAAGAAAAAGAAGAATTCCGCAATGTGGCTGTCAATATACGAGGAAAGCTGCCAAATGGAGAGTCATTAACCCTGGAGGGTAAGCCTTGGATATTTTAAATGTATTAAAGGGCCAAGCCTCTCACCCCGAACTACAATTTTGGTACCCGGATACCAAAATTATCAATTGGCTCAACTCTTTGAATGACAGCTAATTCAAACAATGCAGAGTACCAAAGCTTATATTACACAGCATGAACGGTACTGAGAATGTTTTGATTAGGTAAATTGAGTTTTTCTGTACTCAACCTGAAGCAATAAACTGAGATTGTGTCTGGATGAGGATAAATTTCAGACAATTGTGGGAGGGGCTTTAAATTGATCAGTAAGAAGGTTAGGAGAATTGGTACTGTTTGGGGTGAGAGAACAGGGCCTTTAAATATGTATGTAAGGAGACAAGTATTGGGGTTAGGGGATCCCCAAAATCAGAGTTTTGGGGGATTCTTCCAATGTCTTGTGGTGGTAGGCACTTATTTGCTTTGATTACTCAGGGACCATGTCAAAATTGCCAAGCTGCAGCATCTGCAGCATTGCTTTGCTTACAATACACATCACAACACAAAACCAGACCATCTCTTTCCTGTTTATTGTGTTGTGCATCAAATAAAAGTGCTGCAGCTTACAGTCAGTTGCAGCCTAGCTGAGGCAGCTGCAGCCTAACTGAGGCAGCTGCAGCCTATTTGAGGCAACTGTCAGACCATCTCTTTTCCTGTTTATTGTGTTGTGCATCAAACAAATGAGCTGCAACTTATAGTCAGCTACAGCCTACAGTCAGCCGCAGCCTAGCTGAGGCAGCTGCAGCCTATTTGAGGCAACTGTCAGATCATTTCTTTGCTGTTTATTAGGTTATGCGTCAAACAAAAGAGCTGCAGCCTTCAGTCAGTTGCAGCCTAACTGAGGCAGCTGCAGCCTTCAGTCAGTTGCAGCCTAGCTGAGGCAGCTGTAGCCTAGCAGAGGCAACTGCAGCCTACAGACATGATGGCACAGGTTCACAACTGGCTTTAGAATTACCTACTGATTCAGATCAGGGTGCCTGGATTTACAATTAAAGTGAATAGAACATTAAGTAAAACCCCAAGTATATTTTGATGACTTCAGCCTTTTTTCCCAATCAAATCACTCAGAATCTTAGGAGTCAACAAGTTTCTCTTTGCTTTTAATTGATGTTTCATATAGTCAATATGTGAAAGAAAAACATTTAACTTGGATAAGAGAGTTACCTCAAAAATGACCAATAAAGCCCAAGACTTATTTTTAAGAGCAAATAAAAAGTCTTCCATTTGGGTTAATGTCCTTGTATCGAACAGTATAGTTCTTATTTGTATAGTACTATGTGTGCAGGTCTTCTAAACTTTGAAAAGTTATTTGCCATTGTAAAAGCCAGTTCTCCTTTTTTCTGAAGAAGAGAAAGTTATTACTGTATGGACACTTGGACAGAATTAAAAGATACTTCTGTTTTCACTTTTGTGGTCAGTAGAAAGATTTGAGGAAGTATTATGTAGAGGCTTGAATTTTAGTCTTAAAATATTGTAATAACCGTGCATCAGATTAATTGCATGTAATTTTATAGAAATCATGTTTCTCAGCATCAGTCAAATAGCTTGTATATCTTTTAGCGTGGTTTGCAAGGATTGCAAATTGTACTGCTCCCCATCTGCCTTCTTATCTAACATGGCCTTGGAAAAACTTTTGCTGTCTGGATATTGGCTTAAGTGCATGCACTTACTTTGACACAGACCTATAGACTCTCTGGTTATTGTTGCAAGCAAAATTGCAGATCTTTGAAATTTCCTGAACCTGTACATTAGCCCTACAGTTATATGTCATTACAGTACTTTTTCCCCATAGACTGAACACATTCAGTCATTCTAAAATCTTTCTCAAAACCTTTTCATCTTTACTGTGGTCATGTGTGTCCTTAGATTAATAATAGTATGACAAATTTATAGCTGTATAAGCCATGACCTGAAATATTTATTGCTTAGATGAGCTACATGCATACATGGAACATGAACCATGGCCAACTGCATATAAACACAATCGTATTGAAGACTGGCATGTTAAAAGCTAGAACCAAGGTGGACATGAGAGTAGTAAAGCTTTGGCAATGTTTCAACAGGGAGAAACCTGCTGACCAAACTTGCCATTACTGGGTGTTTGTCCCAGCAGGCAGGTAGCCAGGATTGAGGGAAAAGTCTGGGGATAAAGAGAAAAAAACACTTCTTTTTATGTTTTTTTTGCATTGCATGGTTGGGTGCACGGGTTGGGGGGGTTGTGGATCAGAATCCCTCCTCCACCCCGTGAACCCAACCATGCAATGCAAAAAAACATAAAAAAGTGGGGGTATTCTGACCTCCCCCCTGTGGCTATGCCACTGTGCCCCAGTGATGAAACATCCACCTCATATTTGAAGGTGGTCCAGGTTTATTCGCAGACCAAGTCACCCCAAAGATTTAAAGCAATGGAAATGGGACATTCTGCCCTTGTAGGTGATGATAATAGAGTAGGGAAAATAATCCAGTGATTCACAACTGAAAAAAAGGCTGTTTAACAGGGAGGTTTGAAGTCGAGGCATAAGGATTTTAATCAAACTAAACCCAACCAAACATGAAAGAACACAATGCCAATTAATATGTATTTAAAAAAAATTATTTGTTTAATCAGAAGTATTAAGTACTGTAAATATTTATGTGAATGTTTTGAAAGTACGACAGTTAAGGATTTTTAGCTCCATGGGAAAGCATTGTTAGAATAGTTCATAGTTCAGTCCTTACTACTGTACAGGTAGACAATTGTTCAAGAGTCATGCCAAATGTTACAGTATGATAGCACAAGTTTTTGTTTTATTAGGCATGCCTTATATTTTAAAATACTGATTCCTAAACTTAAAGGGAACTTCATTTTTAAGTGCACCAATCTGCATTTACATTAACCTGCACCCAGGTGTGTGTGTCAAGGGAGCAGAAGGAGGATGGTGTGGCAAACACAGCCCCTCCATCAAAATTTACTGTGTTTAAGTCTCAAGTCAGTGAGTGTATATCCAAAATGTTTCCCCATCCCAAACGATTACCCTTACCTGTGGGGAACACAAAGGAAATAGCTTTGCAGCCTCAATGTATTCCTCAGCTATAGCTATGTTGCCCCAAAACATTATACCTTACTTTAGAAGAGTTACAGAAGTTGTATTATTTGAATTATGTTATGTAAGCAAAATAACTTTTGAGCAACAAATAAAGTTTTATGACACTGTAGGCCTACTGTGTGTGAGAAACTTATTTTTTTAAAAGGCAACCGGCAGTGTGAAGCCTTGTTTTGAATCACCGTTTCCAGAAATTTTTGTTGAAAATATTATGATTTTTCTGCAAAACAAATGCAAGACTTCCATCAATAGCTAGTTAATGTATGAATTTACATTTTTGAGATGTTCTGAGAATGTGTTGAATTGCAACTCTCGGATCTTTCAAAAGTCAGTTTCACTGGAGTGTTTGTTCATGAAATGAAACTGATAGCATTATGAAGAATTCTTTCAACAAAGTGATTGACAGCCACTGTAAACACGGTCTTCTACAGGTGATCTGTGAAACAGCTGAATACACAGATACTATACAAGAAGCAAACATCATAGTACACCTTTGAAATTTATTTTGTTAAAGAGAAAAATTGGGATTATCTTATAGTACCAGCTAGTGTAGTGTAGTTTCAATTTGTCTACTGTATTTGTTACAGTGATGAAATTTTATCCTGTACAGGTAAATTCAGATCTTTTCCATCAGGCTTTGACAAATTTTTTTGGTGTATTTTTCCGACGGGCTAGCTGTTTCCTCAATCTACTTGCCCGCATAAATATTTACTTGTCCAACTCAAATGTGTTGAGTATACAGTATATAATTTTTTAAGTCTAAAAGTACAAATGCCACTTTGCGCGACTCAAAAATTTAAGGCTGGGGGTACTTGCCCGGTGGGCTGCAACATCGAACACAGCAGTTGCCTGAGTGATTTTTTTACTTGTCCCAGGCTGTCGGGTAGGGGATTTGTCGAAGTCTTTTTCCATATAGTAGTACACAAGAATGAAGAACAGAAGAGTGAAATGGTGGGGAGGGGAAGGGATGGTGAAGAGTTAACAATGGCAAATGCTAACAAATGTAAAAGCAGCCAATGTACAGTAAACTTGGAACTTTCTTAAAGGAAAGACAAAAAAGTGTAATTAGCCCTTGTTTTTTCCTTCCTCACCTTGGCAACAGACCAAGGATACATGTAGGTCTACAGTTCACTGAAAGGCAGCTGTGTTTTCAGTAGGCATATTTTTTAGGCTAGGCGCATATTAGATTTACTACAGTACCAACATTAACAGTGTATATGGTATTTCTCATAGAGCACAGTACAAACTTAGTACAAAAGCATTGTATGAACTCAAGCAATTGGTTAGGAAGTTGTCGCACCCCAATAGAAATTTACGCCTGCAAAGGTCAATTTTTGGAAAATATTTTACTGCAGTATATAGTATGACTTGAGTACCTATGCATACTGTAGAATGCACATTGTAATTATATTGAAGGATCCTCATGCTGATTGTTGCTTTCTCATACTTTCCCCTAGTGCCCTGTAGTTTCCTTTATAACAGTGTCACTGTCGCTTTCCATGAACTGTTCAATTTGTTGAGTTGGACAATACTGTTCAGCACAATGACCTGCAGTAATTCATAACTACTTGTAATAATTAGTAGGCCTTTAAATTTGTATAAAATTCATCTATTTAAAAGTTTGAATATGAATTTTGTCGTGAACCAGAATGGTGTTTATGAATTGTTAGAGAAAAAAAAATAGTTAACAAGAGAATAAACATCAATGTGGCCAAATTTATTGCGAGTAATATTGGAGTTGCATGAATAAAAAACAACTTTTCAAGACTGTTTTAGACATTAGCTGTACAGTGCAATAACTTCAAAGCAGCTCATTAAGTTGGTCCATGAAATTCAACATAATTTTTCAAACCTGTTAAGTTTTTCTTACAAACTGATGACATACCTATATGGTCAAATTTGACAATCCACATATCCTACATACAAATAACTGTTTTATCAAGTTCAAGTTTATTGATATAAATCCTAAAATGACAATATACAGTAATAAAACAGATTAACAAGCACCTCATAAAAACAAATTATAAAAGTCACATACATATGGGTTATTACAATTTAAAAGCTTAATACTTCTTGGTGAAAAAGAATTCTTTAAACGTTCTGTCCTCATACGAGGTGAGGTATATAATCTCCTAGGCGTAGAATAAAAACTATTCAAAGGATGTTTGAAATCACAGACAATATAAGAGGCATACTGGGAAGAAACATGATCAGTTTAGTCACTAGTAATTGAGGTAATACTTTTTTTATAAGTGAGTAGCGAGCACTTAACAGTTCATTTTGGTTTTCCAAATTCATGACTATACAGTAGGTTTGGTTAAGTTAGACAGAGCTTTACTGCCCAGTTTCCAACCAATTGGTTCTAGTCAAGCAGGCCACAGCCTTTTTTTCCAATTGTGGCTCACTGGCTTGTTTTCCCTACTCCATTGCTTATGCTGAGCACCAAGTACAATGGCAGTATTGAAGGGGGTAAAATTCCTCACAATTATCTTTATATTTTCATGTACAAAAAAAAAGAAAATTTCTCTCCATTCGTGGAAATTTCCCTCCAGGTGCTTAAATTTCCCAGGAAGGAGCCTACAGTAGCAGCTTCTTAATTTTTTCCATCTGTAGATATACTGTACTGAAAGCTGTCAATAATGCACACCTGTATATGTATAGGGATAGACCTACTAACTGTAATGGCAATGTGAATATCTACACTGTCAATTAAGTAGCCAAATTCTACTCCAGTCCAGTATGCAATTCATCAGTTTAGATTTTTATGTGCTCAGTTAAATTTTTATGTGCTTGATGCAAGCTATTCATAAAGGCAAATACTATACTATTAAAATATTGTTTCTGTAACAGCTGTGCAGCAAGTGATAAACTTTATTGTCTAGATCTGGCGTCCGCAAATGGCAGAAAGGGTGCCACTTATAGTGCAAGACGTGCTTTGGGTTGTTGATTCTTGCAAAAATTCTAGAAGAATATTCAAAACTAAAGCAACTTTAACAAGCCTATATTTGATGAGTCTTGCAGATAGAGTTAAAACATTCTGTTCAGTTTTTAAGTGCAGATGCTGTCACATGACCCTGAAGAGCCAATCATGAAACAGGAGGGTACTTCAAGTTGGGGAGACTGCTCTTACCCTTTAACCATTTGTTTGTGTCTTCTGCAGTACCTTTATGGTCAATGAATAGCTGTGCTAGAGTTTGTCTTCACTTTCAGCCAGTCTTGACAATGGACAATGCAAGGGTATAGCTGTTCTTGTTCTGGCCATTTTCATTCTGTCATTGTGCACAGCTGGTAACCTTGTTAACAACTTCCCAGCAAGGTTTACCCCTGGGGTAAGAGTATCATTTGTTGACCACAGAGGTCATATGAATAGGTATCATACATTCCTTTGAAGGGTAGGTAATATCTAAAATTATAAAATTATGACTGAAACAAAGAAATGAATTTGCAAAATTCCTAGCACATAATGTTACAGTACAAAACTTGTTAAATAGACATATTCTAATAAGAAGCAGTTTCATTTATGCTCTGATATGAGGAGTAAAGGACAAGAGCAGTCAGCTCAGAATTACTTTGAAGTAACAGCTTAATTTCACAATTCTCTTTTCATTTCCCTTCAAATTTACTTTTATAATATTTTAGGACTTCAAATTGCATTCATGGTAGACCAAACTGTTAATACTAGTAAATTTCACATTTGAGGAGAAAAATATTGTTACATGACTCTCAAGAGCTAATCATGAAACAGGACAGTCTACTCTTCTACACTACTCTAAGTTGGGGTGACTGCCCTTGCCCTTTAAATTGTATTTTTGTCAAGTATTTGGTACACCATGCCAAGGGTGTAAGCAGTCACCCAAAGTAGTTATTTTGAAATGAACAGATGTGTAAACAGTATATCTATTTCTTTTCCTTTGTTTTTTTGCTCCGCAAAGCAATGGAGTAGAGAAAACAAGCTAGTGAGCCACAACTGGAAAAAAGGCCGTGGCTGGCTTGACTTGAACCAATTGGTTGGAAACTGGGCAGTAAACTCCATCTAACTAGCTATCTTCCAACTATCTGTCATATCAGGACATACTGTACATTCAAGGGAAACCAATTACCTCTGCAAACTTTCACAAAATGCTGTGAGAAAATTTTTCTTCACATGTATGTTTCTCAAGACCCCTTTGATTCCTGTTCAGGTCATACCAAAGACTTGAAAACTGGAACCTAACTGGTATTGTGCTTGTGGCTAGCATATATAACAATAGAGTAGGGAAAACTAGTCAGTGAGCCACAACTGGAAGTACAGTAAGGCAGTGGCTAGCCCTGCAATACTGGTTTAACTGGATATAAATTGTATTAACTGAGCCCTAAAACTTCTTCTACAGTAAGTGTGTCACTCCAGAGTCCATCATGGAGTACTGTAATCCAGATCGGGACGACTGCATTTTCCACCACTGTTGACCTGTGTAAATGTCAGTGGGTATACTATATGTACAGTAACTATTAACCAGGTGTGTCCGCATCATTAGTACTGTAAGTAATATTACTACTGTGGGAAATTTAGACACAGGCTTGTTAAAATGAAACTGAAATGTACAGTAACTAAATCTCCTAGTTTGAAAAATTTGTGGATTGTTATACGTACAGTACATTGATACAGGCTTCTTGTGCAACTTTTTGTAAGCTGCCTGTATAAACAGACTGAGATTTTAGGTTTATTAGAAAGTTTTTATATGTGTGTTTTTCTTGGGCATTAGCATACATACAATAATTTACTTTATTTTCAAGGTGTGTATTGTAATCTACTGTAGAATGTGCAATACTGCATTGTTGTGTACTTAAGAGCACTGCTGTATTCACACTTGGCTGAAATGTTCAACCTAGGAAATTTTGGAAAGTCCAAACTTTGTAATGATGTGCAAGTTGAAAATCAAGCAGTTTCAAGAACAAACAAAAAGAGAAAGTCAGCAAAGTGTAAGGAATGTTTAACGCTTGATCTACTGTATAGCATGTGGAAACTTTAACTCATTGACTGTTGGAGAGAGTAACCTGTTCTTGTGGCTTCCTGTATTATACTGTAATATTGTCTAGCTACAGTATACTGTAGTTTTAAGAAGACCATGTTTTGAACTTTTACTGTCTTATTCATGTTGTCATGGAATATTGATGGAAGGACCATTGAAAACTAGGAATAATTTATAGCCATTCTAGGAATTTTAATTATTGTCATTTTCAGAGAGGCTATCAAGTTTAAGAGTGATGGCTCTCTGTGTCCTCATGACACTATGACAGGACAAAGCTTGGGTGAAAAGGGCACTTTGTATGTAAATAAATTTTGTACTGGACTAATATTACTGTCATCTATGCCCATGAAGAATACATCCGGACACCCCTGTTTTTTGGCAGAAGGAGTTAAATGTTAAAGGGACAATCCTCTCACCCCAAACTACACTTCAAGTATAGGGTAAACAGAAACTCTCAATTGGCTCAGCTTTTTGATTGACTGATTATACACCTTGAGCTTTCTATATTCACCCTGAAGCAATAAAATGAGACTGTGTCTGAATGAGGGTGAATTTCAGACAATATTGGGAGGGGCTTAATGAAGAAGGTTGGGAGAATTGGTTCTATTTGGGATGAGAAAATTGGGCCTTTAAATATCTATCCAAGTTGATAATACAGTATTACAGTAGCATAGCCAGGATTGTGTCGTGGGAGAGGGGGTGGGGGTGGGGTTGGAACACAACATGAAGAAAAAGTCTAAGGATGGAAAGAAAGAACAGCTATTGGAGGTTGGGTCATGGGGGGGGGAGAGGCTCTAACCCCCAAAATCTCTCTGTGGCTATGCTACTGCAGTATTTAGCTTTTGAATGTTCTATTGCACAAATTGGTTCTTAAATACTGTCACTGCAAATTGATTTCAGAAGTTATTAGTGACCAATGGATTACAACAACACTTAAATTGCACTTTAGATTGGAACAGCTACTGTGGTTAATCAGTGTTGGTGAGTGCAATTGTGCTGTGCCTAGGTCAATTAACTTTGTGCACTCAGGGGTAAATCCTACAATTTGCAGAATTTTAACTTTAGTTTGAGATCATATGTCAATTATTAAATGTCCAATGAATTTAAGGACCAATATTCAATGGACTAGACTGGTCACTATTTAGAGGGACCTTTTTGTGTAGTTGAGAAGCAGACATGCTTCTTTTGTTAATAGCTGGGAAACATTTAATATGCAACTGTGCCAGCTACAGTATCAACCTAGAGCCACAAAATACTGTATCTCATTCACAGCCCAGTGGAATAATTGAATGGGGTTTTGTATGTAGAAATTTACTGTACAATATACTGTGAATACAGGTCTTGGCAGAATTTATGTACAGTACAGTGTGTCCCAGGGAGCAGACTGGTGTATCCCATTACAGGGCCACACTGTATTGTATTGCAAAACAATGTGCTAATGTTCAGGTCTTCAGTGAATGGCCCATATACCAATTCACATACAGTACAACAGTCCTATACACACTGTAGAACCAATTGTGCATGGTGTGGTCTTGCACTAATCATGTTATTACAGTACAGTACAACTAGTGGCCTAAGAGAATAAACAGACAGACACCCAGTTCCCAGTTAACTACTGCTCCCCAAAATGCCCATAGCAGAAAGAGTGCTGGGTGTAATACTGTCTAGTGGATTACAGTAGAATCTGATGCAGGCTTGCCTTCAAACAGTTGGGCCTGCTGATAAATTCAGCTGGTTGTACTGTATGTGGACAAAAGATTTGGTTGGCAGTCCAGCTTCTGCATTAAAGTTACATGCAGTAGTAGTTCACTTTGCGCTCTTTCTTTGTCCTCACTTTCCTGCTCACTGAAACAGTTATTTTCTTTATGTTGATTTATTACGGTTTACTGTATGTCAGTGTATTAATTTGCAGCCAAAGGTTTCTATTCTACAGCATGGATCACCCCTGACCTTAAAAATCAAGACTGGCTATTAAGGAATATATCTTCCTTGGAATAACTAATGTTTGTTTTATAGCCTTTGTCTTGTGAATTTAAATTTGCCTTTGACGTAATAATGGAGGGGCAAACAAATAGTATGTCAGATATTTCCTCAGTTTTAATGATCCTTTGTCTCAGTGGTTTTATTGTTTCATAATCAGCTAATAAGATCATAGAAGTTACATTAAAATAGCATGAATGATATATAAGTATAATCTTCATAGCCTCTATTTTGAAGGGTAGCCCCCAATTTTGAATGATTTATCTGTTGCACAGATTATGAGCAATCATGTTAGTAGGCCCAACACTAAAGGGGTCAAGTATGATGGTTGCAGCAAACAGAAATATGTGTATACCCCACATGTACACACTTGTAGAGAGCTGAGAACATGGCTACATAAATGTACTGTAGCCCTTTAGCCAAGCCCCTAGCCTATTATAATGGTTTCTTTGAGGGAACATTTATTCTTGAGGCAAGATAGTGAAGATAAACTGAAATGTGTTTAGGCATTTATAACTTTTGATCTTAAAGGGGATGGCAATTACGGGCAAAAATTTCCTTCAAAACTAAACCCTGCCCTCTTCCTTTGGCTATCGGTTTGACTATGTACAACACAGTGACACTGAGCATGATGGGATATAAAACAGATAATTTGATTCTATACCGTACATTACAAATGATAAAATACCTCTAGCAACACTGGACATGGACAGGGTAGGCATGCACGTACCAGGTGGGGCTGCAGGGGGCACTCGCCCTCCCAATTCGGGCAAAAACAGTCGGTTTACTCAGGCAAAACATGATAAACAGTGACATTATTTAGTCAAAAAATGATCTTGCCCCCTCATAGAAAATTACCCTTTTATGCCTATGAGGGTAGCCCTATACAATGCTGGGATGAAAATATATTGAATTATAAAATTCAAATTTAAAAAAAAAAAAAAGTTGTTGATGTGATGTCATGAAACAAAATTTGAAGGCGCACAGCATGTTTGAAAGAGCTTGAACATTATAAGCTCCAAATTTTTTCTGAAAGAAATCTGCCGTGCACACTTGAAAACAAAAAGGCGAGGAACATCAGGCTTTTTCTCTGACATCATGGATTTACTTTGGTTTGTAAACAAAACATTGAAATAACACATGATCAATTTTGTGTTGCATTCAAGAAACATAAGATGTACCTCCTGTATGCTCCTATAGCTGGTTTATGCATGGTCAAACTTTTTTGATTCCTTGCCGTAGGCAGGCAAGGAATCTATACGATGGTGATGTCGTGTGTATGTGTGTGTGTGTGTGTGTGTGTATGCGTATGTGACGCTTTGGCTTGTAAACACGATATCTCAAGAAGGGTAAGTCTGAGGGATCTCATACTTAGCATGTGGATTGCCCATATTGAGTAGATGATCCCTATTGTTTTTGGTGGACGTCAAAGGTCACTTGGGGTCACGAGAGGTCAAAAGGTCAAAATCTTGTAAACACGATATCTCGAGAACGGTACATGTGACTATGCTCATATTTGGTGTGTGGGTTGGTCATATTGAGTAGATGGTCCCTATCGATTTTCTTGGAGGTCAAAGGTCATTTGGGGTCACGAGAGGTCAATGGGTAAATTCCTTAGAAATTGCTTGTAAACACGGTATCTCAAGAAGGGTAAATTTGACTAATCTCATATTTGGTGTGTGCATTGGCCATATTGAGTAGATGATCCCTATTGTTTTTGGTGTAGATCAAAGGTCATTTGGGGTCACTAGAGGTCAAAAGGTCAAAACTTCGTAAACACGATATCTCGAGAACGGTACATGTGACTATGCTCATATGTGGTGTGTGGATTGGTCATATTGAGTAGATGATCCCTATTGATTTTTGTGGAGGTCAAAGGTCATTTGGGGTCACGAGAGGTCAATAGGTAAATTCCTTAGAAATTGCTTGTAAACACGGTATCTCAAGAAGGGTAAGTGTGACTATGCTCATATTTGGTGTGTGCATTGGCCGTATTCAGTAGATGATCCCTATTGTTTTTGGTGGAGGTCAAAGGTCATTTGGGGTCACGAGAGGTCAAAACGTCAAAACTTCGTAAACACGATATCTCGAGAACGGTACATGTGACTATACTCATATTTGCTTTGTAGGTTGGTCATATCGAGTAGATGATCCATATTGTTTTTGGTGGAGGTCAAAGGTCATTTGGGGTCACGAGAGGTCAAAAGGTCAAAACTTCATAAACACGATATCTCGAGAACAGTACATGTGACTATACTCATATTTGGTGTGTAGGTTGGCCATATTGATTAGATGATCCCTATCGTTTTTGGTGGAGGTCAAAGGTCATTTGGGGTCACGAGAGGTCAAAAGGTCAAAACTTCGTAAACACGATATCTGGAGAACGGTACATGTGACTATACTCATATTTGGTGTGTAGGTTGGTCATATCGAGTAGATGATCCATATTGTTTTTGGGTGGAGGTCAAAGGTCATTTGGGGTCACGAGAGGTCAAAAGATCAAAACTTCATAAACACGATATCTCGAGAATGGTACATGTGACTATGCTCATATTTAATGTGTGGGTTGGTCATATTAAGTAGATGATCCCTGTCGATTTTCGTGGTGGTCAATGGTCATTTGGGGTCACGAGAGGTCAAAAGGTCAAAACTTCGTAAACACGATTTCTCGAGAACGGTACATGTGACTATACTCATATTTGGTGTGTGGGTTGGTCATATTGAGTAGATGATCCCTGGTGTTTTTGGTGGAGGTCAAAGGTCATTTGGGGTCACGAGGGGTCAAAAGGTCAAAACTTCGTAAACACGATATCTCGAGAACGGTACATGTGACTATGCTCATATTTGGTGTGTGGGTTGGTCATATTGACTAGATGATCCCTTTTATTTTTGGTGGAGGTCAAAGGTCATTTGGGGTCACGAGAGGTCAAAAGGTCAAAACTTCATAAACACGGTATCTCGAGAATGGTACATGTGACTATGCTCATATTTGGTGTGTGGGTTGGTCATATTGAGTAGATAATCCCTATTGATTTTCGTGGAGGTCAAAGGTCATTTGGGGTCACGAGAGGTCAATAGGTAAATTTCTTAAAAATTGCTTTTAAACACGGTATCTCAAGAAGAGTAAGTGTGACTAATCTCATATTCGGTGTGTGCCTTGGCCATATTGAGTAGATGATCCCTACTGTTTTTGGTGGAGATCAAAGGTCATTTGGGGTCACGAGAGGTCAAAAGGTCAAAACTTCGTAAACACGATATCTCGAGAACAGTACATGTGACTATACTCATATTTGGCGAGTGTGTTGGCCATATTGAGTAGATGATCCCTATCGTTTTTGGTGGAGGTCAAAGGTCATTTGGGGTCATGAGTGGTCAAAAGGTCAAAACTTCTTAAACACGATATCTCAAGAACGGTACATGTGACTGTGCTCATATTTAGTGTGTGGATTGGTCATATTGAGTAGATGATCCCTATTGATTCTCTGAAAGGTCAAAGTTCATTTGGAGTCAGCATGTTCAAAGCCTGACAAGCTTTCCTGCACAGTCTTTCAAGAAATGTCACTTGTACGGTCCTGTAACTTGTCCTGTAGATGGCACATAGTGAATACATGGTCCCAGAAGTTTTTGGTGGAGGTCAAATGTCATTTGGGTTCACAACGGGCAAGGGGGATCTCAATGTAGGAAGATTGGATGCCTTGCATGTGTACTTTGTGGGCACATTATGGAGCCCTGTTAATTGAAAAACATTGCCAAGCAATGTCAGTGTGAAAAAAGGCCTTACATTTCAGCGGCAAGGAATCACTAAGCCTTTTGGCTTTCTGGTTTAGTATCACAGATCTCTTCCCGTTTCTATAACAGTTACAGGTACAGTACCATGAATTGATCTTCCATTAGCCTCCTTTAATCTTTTGTTTAACCCAATTTCAAATTTTAAGTACCTTCCTGTAGTATAAGCATGAAAGTACTACTGTACCTCTGAGGTAGTACAGGTCTCCGAGGTATACTTCCATGGTATGGGTATGAGAAAGAAAAAGAGCTGAAAAACCATGCAGGCCTCGAGTTTTAGATTTTCTAGATGTGCTACAAATCACACTCCTCAAGAAAATAAGGAGTGTGCTATTTTTTTAACTTTTAATAGACTTAGTACATTTCCATCTCCCCTTTCCTTATTCGAGTGTGCAAAAATTTACACTCTTCACAGTGATTTGAGCTGAGTGATTGCACTCCTTAAATTTCAAAGCCTGAATTTGTACATCCCAAGTGTAGTGCACAAGATATTGTCAAATCAAGTAATATTGTCAGTAATTGGTTCATCAATAACCTAGCCCTTCAAGTATACATGAATGTACACCATATTCTTTTATATATTTGTACTTTGTTGTATAAAGGTTGCGTGCAATGGCTTGACATGTGCACAATCCCTGCATCCTGAATTCAAAGAAATTTGGGAATCCCCTCACCTATGTCCTGTAAGTACTGAACTGAAGTCCTTTGTATACTGCAGGCATGTAGTTAAGTTTGCTTGTGTCAGTACAAGTCTTCCTGCGTTCCAGGAGCTGACTGCGTCAGCACTGGTGAACAAAACATGTTGATCAGCGAACATACAAGATATGTGTTAACCTTGCAGACCTTGCAGTTCTTTTCCATGAATAAATCACATGTACAGTACTGTTCCGTTGGCCAAGAGTGTACTGTATCATATTACAAAGTAAAAATCTGAAAAGTGCAACCCTAGTGTAATTTGAATATTGCAACACTAAAAAAAGGGGGAAAAAGAAACTCAATAGAAATTGGAATAATTACAGTATGTTGCATGTGTTTACAAAAAGTAGTTCTTATAGTGAATAATAGGATCTGATTTGAATTGAGAGATTAGAATAAAATGTATGGATAAAAAATTAGCTTCAAAATGACCTTTATCATGTAATAAATGAAAAGGAGTGGAACATGTTCTGAATGGATTGTGCATTTGTGTCAAATAAGATCCTGCAATATGTACAGTATGTTCTTTGTGTTACATACATGTATGTGTTGCTCACCCAAAAAGAACAGTTAACATCACAAGACATAAAATGACATTAGCATGGGCATATACTCAAGCACAGCTTGCATGTAATTAACCCTTTACAGTTGTTTGGGTCCTTTTGGACCCATGCGGAGAGCTCGGCTGTCACCCATCTTTACTGTTTCACGCGGAGCTCGAAACTGCGAGTAGCTACCCAAAAATTCGGCCACAACAACGAGAGAGACAATAGCTTAAGGTCACGGGGTCAATGGCCTATGGAAGCCGATGCGGGGCTGGCTATGTCCGCTTTTGCGCCCACTCCCGAGGTGCGCAAATATGGCCTGATCGGAGCACAACGGTAAAGGGTTAAATCTAAAATATCTGCACCACTCGGCTAAAGGGTTACGTGCACACACGCAGAGACAGTGGCATCAGGTTTGCAGTAAACACACTTTCACAGGCTTATTTTAACCCTTTACCATTGTTTGGGTCCTTTTGGACCCATGCGGAGAGCTCGGCTGTCACCCATCTTTACTGTTTAACGCAGAGCTCGAAACTGCGAGTAGCTACCCGAAAATTCGGCCACAACAACGAGAGAGACAATAGCTTAAGGTCACGGGTCAATGGCCTATGGAAGCCGATGCAGGGCGGGCTGCGTCCGCTTTTCCGCCCACTCCCGAGGTGCGCAAATATGCCCCGATCGGAGCACAACGGTAAAAGGTTAAAGGGGTACAGGTGGATTTGTTCTGCTCTGTTTCCACCCACTTCACTCACTGCAAAATATGAAAATATGTTTGTAATTTACCTTGACATATATCCATACAGTATATGCCCCACCCCCAGGTAGTATTTCATCCTGCCCCACACACAGCAGATTCATTTAATCATAACCGGCCCAGCCAGGGTTGTTTGATTTAAATCACTTTGATTAAAATCATGATTTTAATTGAAAAAAATCATGATTTAATAAAAAAAAATCTGATTTAATGCTATCTATTTGATTTAAATCATGATTTTTTTAAAAAAATATAAAAAATCAACAACCCTGCCACCCCCTCTCCAACAACTATGGATCAATTGCAGTGTTACAAGTTACAAGTTTCCATGTACAGTACTACTGTAGCTGTAATGACATAACAAAGATTAATCCATCATAAATGGAAACTTGTACTGTAGTGCATTATGCAGTAAACTTCTTCCTGGAAAACTATAGAAAAATATTTGTTTGTAAACATTGTACTATAGTGCACTGTATTAAACAATTAATTTGCATTTCTAGAAGCCGCTACAGCAGTTCATGGAAGTTACAGCTGACCACAAGGATGAATACAGTGTAACCATTCATTTTACAGTAAGTTGTTAGAATCACTTATGGTTTGTTCCTTATCAGAATAAAAGCCTGTTGTAACTTTTGCCCAATTTTTAGTCTCTAGTCTTGTATTAAGTTCAATGTTTTTTTTTTCCTTTTTTTTTTATTTTCTGTTTTGGTTTTTCTTCCCCAATTTTTTGTTATGCTTGAGATGATGAATGTATTTCGTACTTTACAGTACTTTCAGCAGTGCATATCAAAATGTACAGTATGCTGAGTCACCCTATACAGTAATGAAAGCAAAAAACAGTGCCTTTACTGAAGGACACACACCCTACTGTTAAACTGTAATGCGCAGTACTCACTGCATACATAGTGCACTGTATATTAGAACCTGTTAAAGTAAGGTACTGTCCTGAGTCATAGTGTACCAAAAATTTCAAACTTACAGTAGATTGGAAACTGAGCCATAACTCTCCATCTAACTATTAAACTAATTAGCTGTAACTACAGTAGCAAGGTACTGTTGATGAACATATGTACATGTATATAAAGTTAACACGGGGGAATGGCCGCAGGATGGACATCCCTATATTCTGACATCTCTATGTTCCGACGTCCCTTTGGTACCGACAAAGTGTACTTAATTGGCGCCGACAAAGATGCACTTTGGCACCGACAAAAATGTGCTTACATTTTGATGAAAATGCACTTTGGTACCAACAAAGTCTACTGTACTTTGGCACCGAGAATAATGTACTTAGGCTCCAACAGTAATGTACTTTAGCGCCGATGAAAACGTACTTTGGCACTGAAAAAGTATACTTTGGCTCCGTTTTGTCGGAACATAGACACGTCAGAACATAGAGATGTAACCAGTTAACACAAATCTGCAAAAGAATGCCCCCTTAAAACCCTATGGGAACATACCTGATTAAGACTGCCACTTGTATCATTATTCTTCCCGCTACCATGGTGGGAATGAAGTAGGCTGCAGCCCATGGTGGGCTGGAATTGGGCTGTATCCCTCTGCCTGCAAAATTCTTTTTTTTTCATATTTTTCAATGTCAAGCTCATGTGTGACTATTGAATGCAAAAAAATTGCTATTAGTTAACATTACTTCACATACTGTAGAATTACAGTATGCTTAGTGGTAATGATCACTTTAAAAAGGGGTTTACTGTAAATAAGAGACTATTTTTAAACCAAGAAATTAACAGTGTATACTGTAATTGATAAAGATTTTTAAAAAGAGTCACAATACAGACCCTTTTCAGCACTTCCAGTTTCAATTTTGGTGTACAGGTAGCAAATGGAAAATTTCTGCAATGGTGAACAATTTAAATATCTTGAGAACATTTGAACTTTTCAAATAATTCCACTAGATTTTTATCAGAGAATAATCTACCATTGTTAGGTATTTAAGTACAGTACATCAGTACTAGAAAAATGCAATTTTGTTTAGGAAAGCTTTTATGCACTTGTATGACCTACCCTAAGACCCTCAGGAAAAGTCTTCCAAAAGTAACTCAACTTTACTTTTCTCTGCAATATTAAGCTGTAAAATATGATGAAAGATACTTCGAAGAGAAATAAGAGGAAAATTATGATATTTACTTTATCTATTGCTTCAAAATAAGTTTGGGGGATTGCTCTTGACCCTTAAGAGTACAACTGATAGTGCATTTTTGGCCACATGTTTTAAAAGGCTATACAACCACAAACCTTTAAATTGTTTAATGATACAGTATATTTGGCAGTTGGATAGATTTAAATTTCTAAATTAGGCAATAGTTTTGGTTATTATTTCAGCAGAGTGGGAAAGGCACAGTACAGTAAAAATTGAAGGAAATATTCCGTAGTGCGAACAGCTTAGTTGTTAAAGACATTTTTGTTTTAATGGTTTTTATATACAGTACAATGTTTAGAGTATGGTCAGCTGTTTACATGGAAACTACACAGTTTCAATTGCTTCTGAAAAATTGACTTTAGGGGTATGCAGAAGGAAGGAAGCTTAAACTAAAAACAGGAAAGAATTGACACTCCATACTAGTATAAGGTGTTTGCAGTATGTAAATAATGGATATGCTGATAAGATCCCAGTACGATAAGGTTAGACTGTACAAACTGTATAGCCTACTCATTACATAGTGTACCTTCATACTTACTGTACATCTTTCACAGAATCATCAAATCAGCTTTGCTAGGAAACCAGTGAACTTAATGGGCATCTGGTATTTGGTATCAGAGAACATTTTTGTGTGATTCATACAAACCCTCAAAAAGTTCAACTTTTGATATGGTATCATGAGTTCACAACTTTGAAGTGGAAATGAAGTCACCCTTACTTGAACTACTGTAGTACTAGTACTGCAGATGTTCCTGTTTCTATGTTTCATGATTGCCCTTGAAAATCATGTGATAATACTTAATTTTTTCCCCAGTTGTAAAATTTACTTGGAGAAACTGCTTTGTTTACCCCAACATTGCAATATTTAATTCCTGAATACCATGAAAGATATTGTGAAGAGAAATGAAGATAATTGTGAGATGTAGATGTATATATATTGCTTCAAAGTAAGTTTGGGGCAACTGTTCCGTACCTTAAAGGGCAAGAGCAGCCATGCACCCCCAACTTATCTTGTAGCAACTGAACAAGTAAATCTTTCTCTTCAAAGGACTTCTCATAATTTGCTAGGGTTTCATTTTGCAAATTCAAGGTATGTCAAGTACAGTACTGTAGTTACGGTACTCCAAGTAAATTTCAAATGTTTGTAGGAGCAAAAATATCTTTATATACTGTACAGTAACTCTTCAAGAGCCAATTGTGAAACAGTACAGTCTACTTGACTAATTCAAGTTTGGGTGACTACATTTCCTCTTTAATGGTCTATAAATATTTATCACCCTATAGACAATTTAGATTTTCCCAACCTACTGCATGTACAGTATGTACTTAACTATAGGATCTGACCCTAATTCCAACAAGTCTTTATCCTTTATTAAGACAGCATAATCCTACTTCATTCAGGGCATAAGCCATATTGTACTGTGGTGAGCAAACAATAAAGGCATTAATGTGTAGTTAAAACACTCTTAGTTCACGATGTGTAATACGAGCTACTCTGCATTTCTTTAATTTGATGTCAGCAAAGAGTTGTACTGATTGTGAATTTTTGTAGACTAAATTGGAGTTTGAGTTGACATATGACTGCTTTTCAGGTGATTATTATATTACCCATACTGTTGTGACTTTATACTGCAGTACTGTGTGTGTCTAGCATTAACCCCTTGCTTGCCTGGAACAACAAGTTCACAAAAGGGCTATGTAAGGGTGACTTTACTGTTTATCACTTTTGTACAATAGACCATTCCAACTAATAGAGGTGAATGAATGGTTAAAACTGTAATTACTCACCGCATGTAAACAATGACCAAGTTTTAGCCCTGATAAGCTTACATTATTTACACATGACTAATTAGCTTGTGTTTTGTGGTATAAAAATGAAATCATGCACCCCCAAGCAGGTTTACCCTACAGTATATCAATCCTTTCTTCTTTGGTTCGTTTCAATCATGTAACATATTATTGTTGTAACTAAAATGTGCAGTTTTCTATTGTTCAGATGAATCACAGATGATCAATACTAATTAATCACAGGTCCTGGTGAAATTGCTGTATTAAAGAGGCTCAAACAGGGCTTGTAAAATACAGTACTTACTAAATTGCTTTGTAGGAAGAGGCTTAATTTTTCCACAATCTGTCTATACTCTAGCTACATGAACATACTGTACATGTAGGTAGTAATTCCTTCTTATATACTGCCATAATCTTTCCAATCCAAATCCTGAAAGTTCTTTGGATGTCATTTACCTGCTTTCAAATTAACATTAATGTTGTAGGGCTTTAATATTTTATAGGCAAGGTAAATAAAGCAGTAAGTAATTCCAAGTAAATTTCACATTCGAGGAGAAAAAATGCTGACTCGCAAGAGCAATATTAGTCATGAAACAGAAATCTACTATACTACTGTACTTCAAGTTGTTGGACTGTTCTTTACCCTTTAATTTGCATATCTCTCATGAACCAGATGTTACCCTGACCAATCTCTGACATCAGAATGTAATCATAATTTTATATTGCAGTGGTGATAATTAGGTAGAATGGCATGTAGGGGTGGGGTGGAGGGGGGTGGATGGTGAAATGACCATATCTCCCTGAGGAAAAAGGTAGTCTCCTCATCACAATGTATTCATTATTTCATATTGCAGTGGTGATAATTAGGTAGAATGGCAGGTAGGGGTGGGGTGGAAGGGAATGGGTGGTGAAATGACCATATCTCACTGAGAAAAAAGGCAGTCTCCCCAGTTCTTGATTGACTGACAGAAACCTGGATGTTAGAAGAGGTTTGAGAGGGGAGAGTGAGACTGTAGAGGGGAGGGGATGTGAGTCAAATTTTAGAGGAAAGAATGAGAATTTTGACTTCTATTGCAATGTTTCCTAGTTCCTGCCTATAACTGGCATGTACTGTACAATATGCATGCATAGTTATGAGGTAAGGACTGTGTCAGTTGTGAATCCACTGCCTACACCTCAATAGTCTCTTTTGAAGAGATATTTTAAGGTACTTTCATGTATTGTAAATGAAACTTGACATAATGGTGATCTATAAGTGTCAGAACTTTCTTGACTCACTAACTGACAGTCAGCCTCACCTTAAAATAGTAATTATTTTCATTATTTTCTCATTGAAAGACAGTAGATAATGTAATGCACTATAGTGCTATACAGTAAACATGTAAAGTGGTTTTTAAAACCAATTCTTGGTTAATTTTATGGGGTTTCACTTTTCCTTTTTGAATGTAAATTTCATGTTTTGTTTGTTACTTATTTATTGAAGGGGCTTACTAATAAATATATCCAGTATTTCACTTTTCTTAGAATGTCTGAAAGTGGTATACAACATAGGGCTGCAACGATAACCATTTTTCATTTATCGATGTCGCCAGCATTTCCGCGACGATATCGCGATATATCGCGCATTAGTCTAAACATTGTCCATCAGCGTCAAGGAAGCAAAACAGCTGTTTATTGCATGCAGCCACTACTGATTTCATACCAAAAGTGAGGGGAGATTGACTATGCGTGCATGTAGCAATATTGATTGTGCAGAACTCTTCACAAGTCTAGGACGTATGTGAGCTGTTACAGTATTCACTGCATTTTGAAACAGCTTCCGATTTTATATCATGTTTTCTTGTGGTGGGTTAAGTGCAGATTTCATTTCTTGTGACACCATAAATTATGATCATTTTAGATTACTGACTTAAGACAATAAAAATAGGGATTTCACAGTGGTTTAGTCATTTATTTGATTTATTGCGATATCACATCTTGACAAAACATTGGTCGATATCGTCGGGGCAAAACTGTATCGACAATATCGTGATATGGCGATATCGTGGCAGCCCTAATACAACATGAATTCAAAAGGTCATCGCACTGTATTTGAACAAGTGCAGGATCATCAACTGTAATATGTGTTTCCCCTCTTTTGCAATGCACAGAACTGGATGTGTATTGCCCCTCTACTTCACATTTAACAAGATGCTGCTTGGGGTCAATGACCTACCTTTACTACTATAATGGGCCATACTGTATTTAGTACTCTGCTGCAATTAACCTTTTACCGTTGTGCTCCAGTCGGGGCATATTTGCGCGCCTCGGGAGTGGGCCGAAAAGCAGACGCAGCACCCCCCACATCATCTTCCGTAGGTTATTGACCCAGTGACTTAAACTATTGTCCCTCTCGTTGTTGTGGCCAAATTTTCAGGTAGTTACTCGCAGTTTTGAGCTCTGTGTGAAACAGTAAAGAAAGGTGACAGCCTCGCTCTCTGTCTGGGTCCAGAAGGACCCAAACAATGGTAAACGGTTAAAATAGGCCTGTGGAGGGTGTTTACTGCAAAGCTGATGCCGCTGTCTCTGCGTGTGTGCACAGCCCCGTGGTGGAGATACGTTAGATTAACCCTTTACCATTGTGCTCCAATAGGGGCATATTTGCACACCTTGGGAGTGGGTGGGAAAGCGGACGTAGCATGCCCCGCGTCAGCTTCCGTAGGCTATTGTTCCTGTGACCTTAAACTATTGTCTCTCTCGTTGTTGTGGCCCAATTTTCGGGTAGCTACCCGCAGTTTCGAGCTCCGTGTGAAACAGTAAAGATGGATGACAGCTGTACTCTCCGTATGGAGAGTGTCCAGAAGGACCCAAGCAACAGTAAAGGGTTAAAGCTAAGGGGTTAATGTCAACTCCAAAGTACAGTAACACTGCTGTACTGTTCTTTTGTTCTGTCCATAGAAAAATCACACTATGAATGGTAGTAATCAAAGTGTTGTAATTAGTAATTACAATATATATATATTTTTTTTTTTGATTACAGCTCTTTTGCATAGTCCTCTTCATCGGATCATCAAACTAACTTTGACTATTTCAGTAAGTACTAATTTTTGTAACTGTTTGCTTTTTATGTTTTACTGTACTATCAATGAGTTTTGTCTTATTTAACTAGTTAATTTTATGAGATTGATCAACTTCCTTCTTCAAGAGCTGGTCAGTTGTGATCAAATACAGCAAGTCATACCAAACAATAAGTACTGTATGTATGTTGCCTAGTCTGAAATCATCCTGCACTTTTCTATGACATTGCATTTAATTGCATGATAAATCAATATACTGGACCTAAGGCTACTGCATTTTCATAAGGTTGCCCTTTGCAGTGACAAGCACTTGTAAACATCACATTTCTGCATTTCCAGAGAAATATTTGCTTCAATTTTGAACTTAGCCCAAAACAGATGATGAGGAATTAACTGCTTAATCAGAGGGTTCAAAAAGAAGGGAGTGATAGTCATATTCTATATAGATGAATCCAGACAGATTGTGATGGTCTGATTTTAGTCGGCCATTACTAGGGTCCATCACCTTTAATCTTTAAATTTCTTTCCTTACCATTGATGGTTGTACAGTGTAGTGTATCTTAATATACCCAACTTCACTGAATATGAGGATTTGAAATTCATGTAGACAAAAAATGAAAACAATTTAAGACTGATGGACCCCACTAATGGCTGCCTACAGCACAATGTACAGTCACTAAAAACAAGCGTTAATGGGATTCGTCCAAAGGGTGAGCAGGGTTTGATTGTGCGGAACCTGGAAATTCCTCATAGTCAAGGAAAACTGTAAAGAATGTGCACGAGCAACGTTTCAAAAGGTCCTGGAAAAAGTCATGGAATTTTTAGGAATTTAAGACTTAATATTCTAATTTTCTCAATGTTCAAACACATTTTGGGGAGTAAGAAAGGGGGAAATATGGGACTTGTTTTTTGAAGGTCCTGGAAATACCTGTCGAAGTCCTTTCAAGTCATTAGAAAGTCTTGACTTCTCTCAAAGCAAATTTTTTATCCCACAAATTTCCCCTGGTTTCTCTTCCAAGCACAATACTGTACTGTAACTTTCAAAGTACAGTACAGTGTTTCATTAGACGAGAATGGCAAATTCAGGATAGATATCAAGCAGTGATTTATTGACACTTACATAATTGATTAAGAATTACTGTATGTTGTCACTTGGTTACCAACAGCCAATCTAAAATTTAGGATAGTCGTTCTGTTGATCCAAATTGGGGTGCATGCATTTTCCTTGTAGGGATATTGAATTCAGTTTGTCATTTCTACACTCGGAAGTGTATTGGGTATTTTGTTGAAGGTGTGCATTACAGTATTTATGACTCATATGTGTAAAAGCTCTGCTTGCATATTTGATGTAAAAGCATTTTATATGTTGAAAATGGATACAGATTTCTTCAAATTCTATTTTTGAGATGGCTCCTTCACAAATTGCCCCTTGAGGGCTGGGGGTTTTAGAATATGCCGAAGGTTATCCTGCCTGTTGTAATTAAGAGCTAGACAACTAAAGGGAAATCAAACGTGCACTTGAACCATGCAGTTTGAAAATAATATTAACTTTACCCCTTTTATCGAGTTGACTGACACCACATAACACATTCTTGTTGGTGTGCCCTTAAATCTCATTTCACTCGCCCCTAATTCACATCAAACTGTAATGTGTAAAGCTGGTATGAGTTGATGGTTAAACAATGCTGGACCGTGCGTGAGTAAGGGGACAATGCACAATCAGTGGACTTAAAGGCATATTTTCATCATCCCAAACAGCTCCAATTCTCCCAACCTACTTACTGTACTTCTAGCCCCTCCCACCTTTATCTAAAACTCATCTTCATCCAGACACAATCCTAGTTTATTGCTTCATGGCTTGTCCCAGTGGCCATACAAGTCCATAATGTGTAATCAAGACACTCTCAGTGCTCATGCTGTGTAATTTAGCTATGATGCATTGTTTGAATGTGATGCCAGTCAAAGAGCTGTACCAATCGAGAGTTTTGATATATGTATACTGAAACTGTAGTTTAGGGTGACGAATGACTGCCTTTAATACTGCAAGTGGTGCATGCGGAGGACACAACTGAAATGTTATCCAGTAATACAGTAGCATATTAACCAATGAGAAGGCAGTATCCTCTTGCTGTATGCACATGGGCCAGTATTGTGAAATCTTGTTCATTATACACAAAAATTATTGATTTAAAGACTAAGTGAGAAAGAGAACTTTTTGAAGTACAGTAGTCACAGTAGAACAGCACACAGCATAGAAGGAGGTGGCCTAAGATGAGTGCATTAGCCATTACTGTGAATTTATCCTGGGAAAACACATGGTCACCTGATTGTGAAGGATTTATAGAAGGTGAGGATTATTAAAAAGTATGAAAGTTATGAGATGATTTAGAAAGGACTAGCAAGAGAAATTAAGACTCTATGCAGTCCAACAATCTGCCTCATAGATTCATCACAGCTGCTACATGAATGAAAAATCTCAGAATTGCAAGAGAGACTGTAGCCAGAGAATGGTAACATGCAGTACTGATTTTAGCCATGCAAAATTACTCTAGGGTTGTCACCAGACCATTTTGGGAGCTACCCTGTAGGTTATACAAAAACAGCATTCAAGCTGCCTTTCAGGCAATGGAAACTTGTCTACAGGATGTGAACAAATGGGTCACAATTCACCAGTTGAAACTTAATTGTGATAAGACTGAGTGTATTGTCTTTCGTTCAAAATTTTTGGTTGAAATCCCTGATTTTCCTCCTCTTGCAGTTGGTGATGACCTTATCTTTGCTTCAAAAATTGTAAAAAACTTGGGCATGTATTTTGATCAAAACCTGAATTTGGAAAAACATGTTAATACCTTCTGTGGATCTGCCAATTGGCAGTTGAGAAACATTAGCCTTCTGCGAAAGCACCTTGATGATAAAACTTGTGAAATTTTAGTTCATGCATTTGTTACTTCCAGGATCGACTTTCACAATTCTTTGCTTTATGGTCTGCCTGATGTTTCCATAAAGAAACTTCAAAAAATTCAAAACTCTGCAGCACGTATTGTCAAAAGGAAAAGTAGACGGTGTCACACAACCCCACTTTTAAAGGAACTTCACTGGCTTCCTATTAGAGAGAGAATCAAATTTAAAATAATGCTGCTTACTTTTCGTGCTCAGCATTTAAGGCAGCCTGTTTATATCTCTCAGCTTCTGTCTCCTTATACTCCTGCTCGTGTTCTTCGTTCCTCTGAGAAGGCTTTCCTAGCTCTTCCTAATCCACAATTGAAATCATATGGTTACAGATGTTTTGCATATGCTGCTCCCTACTTGTGGAACCAGTTACCTGACCATATTCGTACATATATGTACTAATTTTTCTACATTTAAGCGTAATCTCAAGACTCACTTGTTTGCTTGCTTCTTTGATTGAAATGAATTTGATGTTTGATTTTATTTTTGTCAAGCGCCTAGAGCAGCTACACTTTTGTTCTGATTTGGCGCTATATAAGTTTAATGTATTATTATTATTATCATTATTTGTGTTCACTGTTCTTCCTGGGGGAGTGGTCTAAGTGGAGGGGGACATTCCCCCTCCACTTAAAAAAATTTTTGCAGGTTGGAGAGTGCTTACAAAATACAAGGAATTATCACTCAATTCTAAAGAAACATAAGAATTTTATCTCCGTCAGGGTAAGAAATTTGTGAAGGGCAGTGATGTCGAAATTGATGGTGAGTACTGGGTGGATATTATGAGAGCTGGGTAGCACTACCCGACCCTGCCCAGTGTTCTTAACAACCCTGAATTACAAAACAAACAAGACTTGTCCAAGGTTTTAAACAATGCATTTGTTTAGAGCCTTGTTTCAATTATAAAGTACTACAGTATATGTCAATAAAACAGTTCTCACAGCAATATATCAATGACTTTTAATTTTATTATTTCAAGAAGGCTTTACATGAAACTGACTAATTGATTTTCAGTTAAAGGGGAAGTTTAAGCAAAAATTCAATTTTCATATGTGAAAGAGGAACCAAATCTAGACTGTGGTGACAGTTCCATTCAAATCAGACGTGTATATCTCGAGATATCAGTAAATGAAGTGAGTAGATTTTGTGTTGAAAAGTGAGTTTGAGGGCAGCAGAGCTTATATCACTTCCTCACATTGACAAGGAATGCTTTGTTTCCTTTTGTTTAATCAGACTGTTGTGTTGACCTTGCAGTTAATAGGAGTATGATTGCCCTGTGAGCGATGAAAAGTTTGTTAAATTCTCATGCCACTTATGCAATCCGGTTTTAATAATATGGGATTATTGATGGAAAAATCCAGTGTAAATTTTAAAGAAAAACAAAAGACTGCCCATTAATGGGGGGATGTGATATCATATGTGCTTGCTTCAAGTTCACTTTTTGTTGAAAATGTGAAAACTTTACATGCTCATATCTTGGGAACCACACATCGGATTTCAATGCAAATTTCACCAAAATGCCTAGAATAAGCACTCCTCTAACATATCAAATCTTGTTTTGACCATAAACCCTTCTTTTAGTTGTACTGATCAACAAGAGATGGCTACAACCTATACTTTTCTATAGTGTCTTGAAAAGATTTAGGCCTAAATAATTCTCTGAAATGAATTTTTATTAAGAGGTGTCTAAGCTTTTCATTATGGGGCAAAGCAGTTGTTGTGGTCACGTCTCCTTCCAATGTACCTGAGAAGTATACTGTACTATACTACAGGAACTACCAGTTTAATGGGCATTGAACAGGCCAGGCTTCAACAAATTTTTTCCTTCGTACATGTCTGACGGGCTAGCTGTTTTCTCAATCTACTTGCTGCATAAATATCTACTTGTCCAATTCAAATCTGTTGAGTACATATAATTTTTAAAGTCTAAAAGTACAAATGCCATTTTGTGCAACTCAAAAATTTAAGGCTGGGGGTACTTGCCCGGCGGGCTGCAACATTGAGCACAGTAGTTCCAGAGTGATTTTTACTTGTCCCGGGCTGTCGGACAGGGGATTTGTTGAAGCCTGGAACAGGCTAATTGCTCTGTATCTAGGGGAAGTGCACCCTGATAAGTTTCCTCAATAGACTGTCAATTGTGAGACATACTGTACTGGGCCACTGTCAAGTACAGCCATCTCTATTTACTACAGTATGTACAGTATACTGTACTGTACTATAGAAAGTGATTGATGTGTGCAAGTACAAATTCTCAGGTCAAATCACACTTGTAAACTCTCAATCATATCTGCACCTTTAATTATGTTATTATTTTATGGCTAGAAACTAATGATCTGGATTCATAAAAAGTGATTTGTTCAAACAGGGGTGATTATCTGTGAGTCATCAAGTGTCTACAGCATGCATGATGAATCATTTAGTACCCTGCCAGCTTTCATTACAATTTTCATCTGGGGAAAGTTCCATTGAACTTTCAGTTTCAGTGTATTTATTACACAGTTGCTTTTCTGTATATGGATTATTCTTGATAAAACTAGGAATCTATAAATATTGTGTTTTTGAATGCTTTTTATAAAATCATGCATACATTAAAAGATACATAAAGGTTCAATATTAATAAAGTGTCACAATTTCAATAGGGTGAAATGCAATTATATTGGTTTTGCAGAGCTCATCATAACTGAGTAATACATTGCCTGCAGTATATATGTACCATTCCACTTAAATGAATACAGTTTCATGATGCAACTTTGCAAATTGAGTTTGGTAGTACAGTACATGAACATTATCAGGGAATGGGGACCAGAAGATAGCTGAGGAGTGGGGGCCTTATCCCCCCACTTATTCTGCTATTCTGCTGTGGGCATTTAGGCCACATTAAATAGAAACTGGGACCTTTGTTTTCTTGAACATATTGAGCAGCATTGATGATTAGCTTCCATTCCTGTCTCCCAATGAAGAATTGGCTTTGCAGCCCCAGATGGTCATAAAGCTTATATTGTACTTGTACTGTACAATTCTACATCATGTGCTTTTAATCTTCTTGCCCCTCCTTTATGGGGGGGGGGAGGCAAGGTAAAAGAATAAGGGGGCACCCTTTGGGCTTTCACTATGTCCATCCTATCATGAGCACTGATAACTTGCCAAAGATTACGGAAAGTATAAGGTTGCATGATTTAAATACTGTAGGAGGTACAGTATAAGTACAGTATGAGAGCTTGTAGATCACCAAATCAGATTGTTTTGGGGACACAGTTTCACAAAAATCTTACCGGCAGATCGATCTAATAATGCATACGATCAGAAACACAGCCGGCCTGTGAATCTTATTCGATCCCTAGAAATTTGTGTGGGCCCATATAGCTTCTGCAGGAAAGGGGCTTAATTGGCTCCTGAGTAATTCAAATTTTATTTTTATAGTCACTACATGAATCTCACCAAGCATTCACTACATAAAATGTATATATTGTATTCTGAGCCCTCCACATCTTAGTTACAAGAAAATTTTGTCAAAACACTAAATTGTGTTTTACTATTTGTCGTGAGACTACAGTATACACTGTACTACTGTATTTACAGTATAGTGTGCAGTTATGTAGCTTGTCAAAGAAAGTGTCTATTTATTATAACTAGTTTATCAGTCTCTTTTCATTTACATTTTCATTCGTTTATCAGTCTCTTTTCATTTACATTTTCATTCGTTTATCAGTCTCTTTTCATTTACATTTTCATTCGTTTATCAGTCTCTTTTCATTTACATTTTCATTCGTTTATCAGTCTCTTTTCATTTACATTTTCATTCTTTAATCAGTCTCTTTTCATTTACATTTTCATTCGTTTATCAGTCTCTTTTCATTTACATTTTCATTCGTTTATCAGTCTCTTTTCATGTCTCTCTGGGGACCCCTGGATTTGTCATTTAATTGGCTCCTAGATTTGTGAGAGCTCTTTGGTCCCCAAAGTTTGAAGGCCTATTTTGACCCCTGTCTTAAATTTACATGTTGATAGTTTTAAAGTTACAGTACTGTAGCAAGCATTTTGAAATCTTCCTATCAATGATCCTGTAATTTTGCAATGCGTAATATCTCAATCTTGCAAATTGTCTTAACATAACTTGTACTGTACAGTTACTAGATGTGAGTATGGAAAGAGCCAGCCAGGAACAAATATTAACAGCAAAAAACAGCAGTCCTACTGTGGCCTTTAAGTTGTCCCTTCAGTTTTTCTTGTGCCACTGTACTTTACATTTAGCTGTTGCATGGTACTGTATATTTGCTGAGGGTTGGAGAAAGAACAGAGTTGTCAGTTAAAATATTCAAATTGCTATTTAAATTAATGCTTATGAAAATAATCATTTAATATTTGAACTCTGTATTTGTACACCTTTTGATGCACTGTCAATAAAACCACACAATATTTATATACAGTACCTATGCTTACATTCTGTTTCTTGCGAGTAAACCACAAAAAGATATTCTGCACATATCCAAAGGCTATGTATGCAGTAAGCAATTAAGTGTTTTATTTTGCTTTGTGGGCAATTGTTTGTTGAAAGGTATTTGATTGATCTTTTCAAAAGAATTGTTAAAAATAATGTAATGGCCTAGCTACACTGTTGTGTGGTCAACTTGAAACTGGTACTAATTTAATGATAGCAGGCTAAACAGTGCACATTAAGGGCAAAGTCAATTGCTTGTTAAGTAATGGCCAAAATTGAGATTTATTATAACCATCATGGATAAAATTTCTCTTGTAATATCTCTACATTGATCACAGTTTAAGTTTTTAACATTTTAAAAAGGTGGAATTGCCTGTGCACCGGCCATCGTAAAAAAAAAATTTTTAAAAAGAGCCAGTCCTCAATTGTTCACCCCAAACTATAATTTGTGTATAGGGGTTTAGGGTTTACAGAAATTCTCAATTAGCTTAGCCCTTTGATTGACAGCGAGTTCAAAAATGCAGAGTACCAAAGCTTACACAGCATGAACTGTACTGAGAGTGTTTTGAACACACCGTATGTACACATTGACCGTACTCACCCTGAAGCAGTACACAGAGATTGTGCCTGGATGAGAATGAAATTTTGACAAATCTGGCAAGGGCTTTAAAGTACAGTAAGAAGTTTAGGAGTGTTGTGGTACTGTTTAGGGTGAGAGAATTGGGCCTTTAAGTATTTCATTGTTTTACGTCAAAACTGATGTCACATGACATCACTATACAAACTGTAACTTTTATAGTCTCCTGCTAATATGGTGTCTGCATGCGTACTTGACAAATTACCCTACTGCAGCTTGTAGAAGGGGCAGCTTGTTGAAAGGGGCATATTGAGTTAACAAGGTTGTTGAAATGATCTGTAACATCACAGGAAAATATTCGTTCGCATCTACAGTACTGTATAGTGTAATAGGATTTTGAATATTTTTGTACCCCAGCTTGTAATTGGGTGTGTGTTTAATTTTAAAAAGTGTCTCACGCTCTCCAAATTTGTGGCAATTAAGTACCAAATTGAACTGTTCATTTCTCGTTCATAAAACAATTGATACTGTACTTGACCATTTGCCAATTTTATGCATGGAGGAAAGTTTACAGGTTTGGAAGATTTGGTAAATTTCATGATTCAACTACACTGTAAATGAACTGCAGCTACCTAAGTCATTAGGGTAGTCTCTGCAGTTTGTATGAATGGTGCTGTATTGCCTTCTTGAAACAAGTGCTATACAGTTCTGTAGTTCAATAAGTACCACTCGATCATGTTGCTTGGCAATGTGACTCAGCTTTTGTGCAAAAGACATTTGCATTGATCTATAAACTTTTCACACTTCTAGTTTCAAATTACAAACTAGAAATGGTTTGTGAAGGAACAACTAGATCAAGTTTCCTTGTTTGTCGAAGCAGATGTGAATTGTTCATGCAAAAACTGGGTAAACTTTTTATTATTATTTTATGAGTTTAAAGTCTGTATGCAGAGAAAGGTGTAACAGAATGAGAGGGAATTCCCGGCAAAATCAGGTTTACAGACTTTGGGAATTGATTGGTGGGCATAATTACTGACAAATAAACTTTATAATTAAGATACTGTACATGGCAAGACAGATGATTAAGGTTGGGAATAATTAACTTATTTCCAAAAAATACCATGGTAGGATATTGTTTTTTCAGCCAATAAAAACAAAATTTAAAATTATAATAGGTAATATTGAAAGTATGGTAATTGCATTTATAAAGTGCTGAAATGATTTTATCATTGTACTGTAGCTCCAAGGGAATTACACAATTTTTGAAATGGCAAAAGTCTAGTATATTGGTTTTTGAAAGCTTACTAGGTCAGCACACCTCCAGCCCTAATATACAGTAAAGAGGGAGTGAGTACAGTGTTTACAGTATTCCAATCATTATGTACATCACTTGATAAGTGTTTCAAATGAAATGTATCTTTTCCCAGGCCCACGTACTGCGTCCTACTGTAAGCTTCCCTAATATAAAGGTGTGGTCAACAATGATGAATTTCCCCTTCCTGTATGTTGTGTTGCAATATTGAAAGCTATAATTTGGCTTTAAAAATAGAAGGGGTGAAATGATCATTAAAATAAAAAGAATGAAGTATGAAATGGTGTTTACAGTGCTGCAGATTGCCCAAAAGGTATTTCTATGCCATCACTATGTGTCACATGTAGACCTACTGTTGGCATTGTGTTTCTGACTTGTTATAAATGTACAATACCAGGCATATAGTGTTTTATACATGTGTAACTTACAGTAATAACTTTTTTGAAAATTGTCAAGGAAACCATGTGCAAAAAACTTCTGTGGCAAGTAAAGACTGAGGCCAGGGGGTGTAGGGGGGGGCTCTTTGGACTCTCCCTATGGCTATCCCATCACACTGACAACTTGCCAAGGATTAGGCCAGGGATGTGGATTTACATAACAGGGAATAATTTATTGTAGTGTTTATGTACAATATATATAAGCACCTTTTTCAGTTTTCTAATGTAGATAATCCTGTACTGTCTATTTTTCCTCTGTTTCAGGACCTGATCAAGCACACCCCTGAAAGTCACCAGGACTATCGTGTTCTCATCTACGTTCTGGAGAAAACTCAGAAGTTCATTACACAGGTCACAGAGGCAGTCTCTGCACATAGTGTCAAGGTAAAATGTCACACAGATACAACTCATTGTTATTTTGACTGTATAGGCCTTAAGCTGGATAAAGTTGAAAGGAGAGCCAAATAGCTTTGGAATGGGGGAGGGAAGCAGAAGATTTACACCTTCCAATTTCGTTAAAGTGTATCATGTCATGGTATGTTCTGAAGAAGGGGACACATGGCTACAGTAGGGGGCAAATGGTTTTGAGGTAAATGGTTTAGTTCTCACTCTTTCTAGTAAGAGGTGGGCTATTTATTAGGGAGATTTGCCTCTTCCACCACCTCAAAGCAGACTTGGGTGTACCTGGGAACAATGGCAGGATGGGGACATGTGAAATCCTTTTTCATCTTCTCCTTTCCAACTGAAACATTCACTCATAAAAATTATGGTTAAACAGTAAGTGAGATAGAATCAACTCCCTGCAACAATAATTCACTGACTTAAAGCAGACTTAAATGTAGATCCATCTAGTTTAACAGGAAGAGCAATGAACAACCCTGCACCTATGCGTGAGAACATAATAATGCACACTACCCTGGTTAATTTTATACTTCTGCTCGTCTGGATTCATTTTGGCCTCACTATTCTTGGATATATAACCACATGCTGACCTCCTGACCCATCAATGTTTCCCCTGATTCTAAATTTGGGTACAAATGTTGTCAGGCTCCCTGGGGTTTAACTTTATGTTGTGAAGGAAGAAATGAATGGCAGATGTTGCTAAAGGTACGTTTTTATCTACTCCCCCATGAGTACCCACCATACTGTGATATCGAAAGATGTAGGGATCATGCAATCACATATGGCACTACTGTCTACGTGTAGGTCAAATTTGAGCTTAGATTTCAACTGCAAAGTGTTGTTTACAGGTCTATACCAGCCACTGCTGTTGTGGGGAAACAATCTATTCAGGAATGAGAATGAAAGGTAGTTCCAGGGTTTGAAAAAAGATTCAATTTGACTACTTCCAGTATTATTTCTGTTTCATTTCTTACTAAAATTTCTAGAAGGGTATACTACCATCAGATTACACAAAGCATCACTCCAAAGTTTTGTTAACGAGTACCCCTAGATTGCTCGTAAGCATCCTTCCCAGGCTCAGCAAGTAAGCTCCTGATTTATTTGTTGTGGATGAAACCCTTCTTCTTGAATGCCATTTTGACAGATTGTCAAAATATGACATCTGAATTTCTTTAAATGTAAAAGTCTGATTAAATGTATATTCAGCTTGTTAGTGTAAAGTCCAGGGTATGAGGTTCAACTGCATCCAAGTGGGGTCACAAGGTGGTGTGTGGTGAGAAGTTTGACCCTGACTACCTCCACAAAAATGCACATATAAAGCCATTTTTACTCATCCCAGAACGGGTGGGTTGTCAAAAAAACACAAAAACAAACAAATTAACCGCCATGGTTAACTCCCCTCCCCCTTTGACTGCAGGTAGAAGAATGTGCCCACAGCATTCCTTGTTTGTCATGGTAGGGGAGCTAGGGGGAAGGGTGTGCACTGTGTGTGAACTGCATTTAAGAACAAACTTCAACTTGTGCAGTATTTTTCAATTGTATTTTAAATGTACTTTTTTTATCTAATTGACACTGCAACACATTGGTGTTGATGTGTTGTTATATCTCATATAACTGACTAGTTGCTGATGTGTTAGGGAACTATTTCTTTTGATACCTCTTTACTTCTTTTGAAAAACTTCATTTCTATGTAAAAAGAAAACTGGCAACCCTTCCTTAAAGGCAGTCATTCGTCACCCTAAACTGCAGTTTCAGTGTACATATATCAAAACTCTCAATTGGTACAGCTCTTTGATTGGCATCACATTCAAATTGCATCATAGCTAAATTACACAGCATGGGCACTGAGAGTGTCTTGATTACACATTATGGACTTGTATGGCCATTTGGACAAGCCATGAAGCAATAAACAAGGATTGTGTCTGGATAAACTTGGTTTTAGATAAATGTGGGAGGGGCTAGAATTAAGTAGGTTGGGAGAATTGGAACTGTTTGGGATGATGAAAATATGCCTTTAAAGTGTACCTAAAGCCTAGAATTAAAAGATCATGTCATAGAGGTTGCAAAATGAATCTTATCCAAATCCCATTGTCATACTGTAGCTTGTTCTATTACTGAGATATGTATTTAATAAATGTTGAAATTTATTCTTTTGAATCAAAATTGTCCATTGCACAATAATTCATGACTTCCTTGTTCCATTACCAGCTTTGTTTCCCTGTGAAATCAACACATATTCAAATGACCTTGAATGCTTTCTTTTCTTGCTTGGCAGGTTGTATAGAGAGGGTTCTCCAGTTAAGTTGTCATATACTGTGAAAGTACAAAATTGGGACTATAGTTTTGCATAAGCTGCAGTAACTTTCCCAAAAGAAGGAAATTTAAAGATTGTTATTTGAGTAGTACAACAAATAATTGTGCAGCTCAAGAATATGGACTGTGTAAATTCATTTCTCGTGCTCTGTAATACATATTTTTGAAATATCTGACTTTAGGTACACTGAAGGTACACTTTAAGCACTTTCAGAAATCCAGCTGCATGTTTGAACAAATCTCATTAATTTCTTCCAAGTACCTTTTATGATATTTCAGTGGGTTAATATTCATATAGGGAAACCAACATTGATGTTATTCCTCAGACAGTTTCACAACTCAGTAAGAAAAAAAATGTTACATGACTCTGTAGAGCCATCATTAAATCAAGTCAATAAATTTATGATCTTTTCATCTCAGTATCGGAATAAAATATTAGAATGGATGAAACCCTGATGAATTTTATTTCTGGTCCTTTAAATAATATTAAGTTTTAAAAAATGGGTACCATCATGACATAGACATCCTCTTTAAAAATTGGCAGTGAAACACCTGACTTGTTTGTTGTCTGCCTGGGTGCCCTACACTTCTGGACTTATAGCTGTTAAAAATTTACAGACATTTAAAATTCTTTTAATAGGATGTTAAAGACCCAGTTCTCCCACCCCAAACAGTACCAATTCTCCTAACGTTCTTGCTGAAGCCCCTCCCACAATTGTCTAAAATTCATCCTCATCCAGGTACAATATTGCTTCAAGGTGAGTATAGAAAAACTCAGTTTATATAATCAAAACACTCTCTGTACGGTTCATGCTGTGTAATGTAAGCTTTGGTACTCTGCGTTGTTTGAAGAAGCTGTCAGTCAAAGAGCTGAGCCAATTGAGAATTTCGGTAGCTGGGTACCAAAACTGTAGTTTGGGGTGAGAGGTTTGGCCCTTTAATATCTAATGATTTATTCATAATAGAATTGTCCTCTCTTGTCATTTTTGCATACTTACTCCATTGTTACAGAAACGATCCTGTCAGAAGCATGACTACGTGGTAGAATGGGCAGAAGGTGAAAGGAAGCTGCGGTACTTGTTTCTGTGGTCAGACGTTCTCATCTGCGCCAATAAGAGGGCCTCAGGGTATGTACTTGAAAATGATGTCATTGTTTGAAAACTGAACTTTAAATTACCAGGACTTGGAAGTAAGGCCAAAGGCACTTTTTTAAAAGGTCCTGGAAAAGTCAGGGAATCCCAGGAAGTAGCCTTCTTATAGGTCCAATTTCCTCTTCATTGAGATATATTATTCTTTGGAAAAAGGAAGGAAATATTAGATCTGACTATTTGTGAAGTTCCTTGAAATATTAGTCAAGGTCCTTGAAAGTCTCCACATGGCTTAACATTTGAAAGTCTGGTAAAAGTCATGGAAGTGTGTCATTTTGAATGTGTACAAACACCAGACAGCCCCTGCAAACAAGATATTGACTACGGCAAAAAAATTGCTGAAGTAAAAAGGTCTGACTTCGGCAAAAAAATTGCTGAAGTAAAAAGGTCTGACTTCGGCAAAAATACACTTTACCTGGGCATTATTATTATTAGGTAACTTGT
The DNA here is from genome assembly GCA_037179385.1 of Holothuria scabra. Lineage (NCBI taxonomy): Eukaryota > Metazoa > Echinodermata > Holothuroidea > Aspidochirotida > Holothuriidae > Holothuria > Holothuria scabra. The sequence continues at coordinate 3,195,087 of CM074183.1, forward strand.
CAGTGCAAACGACAGTCATGCAATCATATGTGTATGGCAAGTTAACGATAATCATTTACACATTTGGTATGGCACCGTACCGTACATAAATGTAATTTATTTCAGAAGTTCTGGAATTCCATTGATAAAACCAACACAGCCGCTTTGAGAATTTTTCCCAATATAGTTATATATCAAAAAGTTAAAACAGCTGGTTCTTTAATCTAAAAGTCATTCTCTACCGTGTCACATTCATGTGTCATGTGCAGCACTACTGTGTGCAGTAATTACCTTTTGACAGTTGTGAGTCACATATGTTCCATAAATACCGATCGCAAAGAACATTTTCAATCAAGAATTTTCGTTAAAACTTGAAAAATTGCATCTATGTATTGTTTTTAAAGAAATAATACTGTATACATTTGCTCAGATTTCTATCACTGCGGAAATTTTATCATAAAACGACTTCTCTTCAAATCATTGCTCAAAGCTTAGGCCTAATTTTGAGCCGTGTATCTTGCAACTTTTGAACTGTTACGTTCCCCTACAATGTCAGGCAATGTTTCACCTTGGCAAGATTTTTGCTGATGTCGAATTGATTCGGCCTCGGTATTTACTTCGGCATTGCTGAATGCCGAGACTATTTGCGAGGGTTACTAGATAAGCTTTAACATATTTGAAGGTACTTCTAAACCCTCCCCCCCCCCCCCCAAAAAAAAAGGCAATACTTGTCCTCATTTAATATATCTGTTATTCTGGAATCTTTGGGAGATGAAACACTGTATGTGATCTCATTTTTAATCTCAGAGGTAACTTGGAATAAAGAATTCACATGTTGTACTGTAATAAAACCTGATGTGAATCTACTCTGTTTTGTTTTCTGTGAAAATATGAAAAAAAATCTTTTCATAATCTAATGTTTGTGTATGACAGACATGGGAAGTTATCATACTTAACATTTTGCATGAGCAAAATCACATCCCTATTTTTTCAAGGTCAGAAGAATAGATTAAGAAACAAAGAAAGCAAGATATTGCTCATCACAGCAAGGAAATGATATCATTTGTCCATGTTTTACATTAATTTAGGGTTAGTCATTTATTTCATTTGCTAATGTCTTAAGAGCCATTCAGGGAAGAGGACAGTTTTACCAGAATTCAGTTCTATTCACTCCTCACTTACAGTACCACCCTGTCACGCTGTGTAGACTTATCCCATAAGTGCTTGTGATTAGTGACTTACCATTTGGGAAGGCCTGGTTACCCTGCCATCAGAGGATAATTCTGCAGTATGCTGCAACTCTTAACACTTTTAATCTTTGTATGAAATTTACTTTCACTGCTATTTTATTATTATTAAGGTATCTCATATTTTCATACCTAGTTTTGGATTTTGTTCGGTAGTTTCATTTCTTTGCCCTTTGCCCTCCATGACATTTGGCTTGCTTTCGTCTTTTGCTTCTTCTCATGTAAGGCTATTTCCGTTGAAGCAAGCTTTAATGTAAAGCAGTGCTTATACAGTAGTCAATAAAAGGTATCATTTGATACTGTACTCCTTCATATTGTAACAGTTAAAGGTATTTCATCATGGCTGTGATTACAACATAATTACAAGGCAATGTTAAAATAATTTTTGTCAAATCATGTAAGTTTCTGTAAGACTAGGACAACTATAGAAAATCAGAATACTGTCTAAGATGCTGAAGGTGACATTCTTGCTTCCGTTTATTAATTTTTTGAACATTTTCTCCCCACAGTGGTGTATTTTCAAGAGACAGAGGTCAGTTTGACTGTCAGTGGTATCTTCCTCTCATTGAACTCTCCTTGATTCCAACTGAACATTGTGAAGGTACAGTAAGAAACTGTTTTAGTATTTTTGTTTTATTGTGTCATTTGTTGCCTAAATTATGCATCTGCTGCTCAAAGTGTCCAGTGCTGTTGTGTAACAGCTAGCAGGGAATCCACCAGAAATACAAAAAAGGGGGAGGGGAAGGAGAGGAGAAGTGCACTACTGCCAAACCACAAGTCCAAATTAATGATGCTCGTGGCTAAAGTTACAGGTGGGTTCAGGGGTGAGAGTAAAAGCTTTCCTCAAGGTCCCTATAAAGCTATTTATGTAAGTAATAACATTGCTGCAAAGATGTCCTTCTCTTAAATAATAAAACAAGATTTTGACATTTTTTTTTCGTAATGATGGAAATGAAAAGACTAAATGTTTTGTCCTTGTTCTGGAAAGATGGACGGGGTTAACAAATAACATTTTTACCCTTCTCTTCCATTGACGGAAACTCTGGCTTGTGTTTCAAGCATTACACGAGTAGTCCTTAATGCCCAGTTTGCAGTTACCTACTAAACATTCTAAAATCCAAATCTCTGGGAGTAATATAAAGCTTTTGCTTAATGCTGAGACTAACATTTTGTAGCCACTGTGGATTAAGAACTTTGTTAAATCAATAAGAGTGTGGACAATGCGATGAACGGTGGAGTGGCAGTAAACTGTAGGTGCAAACTTAAAATAAAATCTATACATTCTGCTCAGATATCAGAATTTTAGACTGTTGAGTGGTAGGCAATAATGAGTTTAAGCTATTTCATGCAGTGGAAGTAGGATACAACTTTCAGTTGAAGGGTAGTTGCTGTAATATGTGAAGTAATTGGTGAATGGTAGTAAAGCTTACAGGGTTCCCAGCCTAACCTGGAAAACCTCGAAAAGTCATGGAATATAAAATGATGCTTTAAATCCTGGAAAAGTCATGGAATTTGATTAGCCAATGACAAACGCTGAAAAATTGACGGACTATGGTGGCTTTTTTAGTGTGTTTAGGTGGTTGTGGTACATGAACTAAAGCACAGAGTCATTGTTACACTTATCAGACTTTGACTATGTTGATTGTTACTAAAACGACATGACTTTGAATGGTGTGGGACATTCCCAGCAGAATGTTCCCATTTGCAGATGTATCAACTGGTATTTATATATGTGAACAATATAACACTGCATTTCCACTTGACTTGAGGTTTAGCTTGAATTAACAACCAAAATACTGTAAATGTAAAGTTCACATAGGTATAAGTGAAGGTTCACAAAAACCTGACAGAAATCCCCAGTGATGTCATGCACTGAAGCATGGGAATTTCTATCTGGATGGGTTTGTGATACTTCCCTAAGTTGAAATATGGATGGCTGTAAAGGGTTGAAAAGGAGACCATTTTATGCTTTTGTGATACTTTTACATGTTCACATTAAACTAAGTGTAAACACTCCTGTAAACTGGTGTAAAAAGTACAGCTTTCAGTTAATCTAGTTCAGTACTTTCTAATATCCAGTTTAACTCTTCCAGAATTGTCAAGAAATAGACAGTTGTAGCATCTTGGCAGTATCTTCTTGCTGTAATAGCTCGTTGTTTTCCAAATGCAGGATCCACAAAGCAACAAGCCCCTTTAGAAACTAAGAAAGTCGATGAAATAAAGAAGAAGTTGGCTGACCTTAACACTCAATTGAAGAGAGATATGGTTGCAGTAAGTTATTCCTTTCAAATTAAATTTTATCTAATCAATGGCAGTTTGCTTTGCCCTGCTGCTGTGGGAGGTGCATGAACAAATATTCGTAAGATTTTTACACCTCCTGTTTGACTGATGTATCCAAAGCTAGATTATCCTACTACATGGTAGAGTAGTAAGAGCATCTGAATTGTAGCTGGGAGGTCTGCAGTTTGACTCCTAGCCAGGTCATACCAGAGGCTGTAAAATGGAACCTACTGTCATTGTGCTTGGTGCTCAGCATAAGTAATGGAGAGGGGAAGACAAGCTAGTGGGCCACAACTGGAAAAAGGTTCATTTAAAACTGAAGTTTAAAACTCAATCGAAAAAAGTTGGATTATATTCTGGGAAAAAGAGCAGTCCTTAACTTAAAGGGAGAATTGATTAGTAGAGTACACTCATCTATTTCATGGATGGCTCTTTGGAATCATGTGACATTTTTCTCACTCAGTTGTGAAATTTGCACAGAGTCACTGCTTGAATTACACATATGCAATATCGATGCCCCAAAATATCCTGGCAGATATTGGAAGATTAAGCTGATTAGCTGTTGTTTTTAATAAGTTTGGATCTTTTGACCTCTTAAGAGATGGGATCAATATTAAAAACCAGAAAATATTACTCAATAAAATGACTTTAAAAGCATGACTTAGCCTTAGTTCTCCTTTTGTGTTTGTTCGTATTTGTTTTTGTGTTTGGGGAGGCCGGGGGTGGGTGAGTTGATGTCATTAGTAAAGAGGCATGATCAAAAGAAGGTAGTATTCTTATCAAATTTAAAAGATTCCAAAATGTAGGAGGTGAAAATGTTGCAAGAGCCTCCCCCACATATAAAGCTATGGAATTTAATACCGAAAGGATTTTATTGTGAAGCGTTTCAGGAAATCAGTGGTTGTGTAATGAGCTTTATCAAGTGTCATTTTGCTTTACATTACTCTGCAATGGTAGTGAACAAAATAAATGGTGGTTTAAAATAAGAGACTTCAGATTTTACAAAGTTGTGCCAAGACTGAAATACAAATATTTAGTTTGGGTAGTACAATATAAAAAGTTTAATGTTTCATCAAATACTGCATCCACTCAGACAGAACACCCTTTTATATCTTAATTTTCAGAAACAATCAAGACACATACAGAGAGAAATTGACAAGAAAAAGAAACGAATAACACAATTGGTGAGTCTCATAAATGTTATGTCAGTTAATGTAACTAATGTACCTACATATGTTAATAAAACGCATGCTATCTGTTGCCGTCATGCACTGATGCTTAACAGCTAGAGTTGCAATGTCACGCTGGATGCCCTTATAGCAGAGCTGCCAAGTCTTCCTGATTCTGCAGAAAACTTCCTGAAAATTTCACCTCCAAACATGCAACATATAAAATCTTCCTGATTGAGAATAGAATTTCCCCCATTGAAATACACACAAATCCCTGAAATCTTTCTGATTTATGAGGTAAATCTTCCTGATTTCAAGACCTCAATGATGGCAGCTCTACCTTATAGTAAAATGATATGATATTTGTTTAAAGGCAGTCAGTCCTCAGCCCAAACTACAACTTTTATAGTAGATTACAGAAATTCTCAATTGGTACAGCTCTTTGATTGACACCAAATTCAGGAAATGCAGAATATTGTACATTAGCACATATAACTCATCATGTACTGTATCAGAGTGTTCTGATTAAACATTGGGCCATCTTTACTCACCCATAAGCAACCTGAGATTTTGTGTGGATGAGTAAGTGTTTTAGGCAGTTGTGGGAGGGGCTTAAGTAAAAAGGTGAGGAGAATTGGAACTGTCCTTTAATATCTCCTAGGTCATTCCATCATGATATCTGTTCAAAGTTTTGCATCAGTAGGAGAACAGACAGACAGACAGATTATAAGAGCAGCATATGTTAAAAGATCCATCATCTCATCAAATAATGAGATTTAAAAAATGAGAAACTTGCTGTCCATCAATGGTGCAGCTGCAACGCTGTGGAACAAAAAAAGGATTTCACATGCACCACCTTTGTCCATTTAATGTGACCAGTTTTCCTACATCCCATAAAAAGTGCTGGAAAAGTCATGGAATTGCTGCACTCCCTTTCCCAGTGTTCCCTTAAAAGTGCCTCATGTAGACAGAAAAGATAACTGCCGGTGGATAATTTGGAACTATCACAGGTCCAATTTCCTTTCCAGTCAGTTTTTTTTGTTAGTTAGTCATCTTCCTATGTGACAGTCATTTCATTTGAAATCTCAGGAGACTTTAAGGTATTATTTCCAACAAATTCCCAGCCCATTTCAGTAACTTGCAATTAACGATAGACTTCAATCAAGTGTGTAAAGTGCAAATTTTAGGAAATACTCATTGACTCAACGTGAAAGATTTCCTGCTACTTTGCGAGCTGTCATGTTCAATCTTTGTGGTTTCCTGTCTCTTTAAACTATCATTAAATGTTTGTTTTTGATAACATTAAAGTTAGCTGCAGCTGTGCTTTTTAACTGAAAGCTAAATCTCAATGCTGTTTATCAGGGTTGTTTGATTTAAATCACACTGATTCAAGTAATGATTTTAATTGAAAAAATTCATGATTTCAGTGGACGAATATGGTTTAAATCAAATCATCTAACATGTATGACTAATTTAAATCATGAATTTGTTTTTATTAAAATAAAAAAAAAAAATCAACCCTTCTTTTTATTTTTTTCTGTGCTCTTTTGCTTACCTTAATTCCCTGTTGTTTCAGAACAGGCAGAATTAACCTTCAACCCTATCAAGCTGCCTCTTCCCTTTAGTTAGTTTAGTTTAGTTTAGTTTAGTTTAGTTTAGTTTAGTTTAGTTTAGTTTAGTTTAGTTTAGTTTAGTTTAGTTTAGTTTAGTTTAGTTTAGTTTAGTTTAGTTTAGTTTAGTTTAGTTTAGTTTAGTTTAGTTTAGTTTAGTTTAGTTTAGTTTAGTTTAGTTTAGTTTAGTTTAGTTTAGTTTAGTTTAGTTTAGTTTAGTTTAGTTTAGTTTAGTTTAGTTTAGTTTAGTTTAGTTTAGTTTAGTTTAGTTTAGTTAGATGGATTTTATGGTCCCGTTTCCAACCTACTGGTTCAAGTCGAGCCTTAGAACAGTTGTCATTAGCTGAATTCTATTAGTTCCCAGCTTCTGCATTGCAGGCCTTGCATTTTGAGGCATTCCAGTGCAATCACACCTCACCACTTGAGCACCTCAAACCACTGTGAGGAGTGTGATTTTTGGCATTACCTAGATGAAGAACAGGAAATCTCATAAATCTATTCAAATTCAGAAAGACAGCACACCTACCCTAATCCTTAATTTCCTGAAATGTGAAATTTGGAACTCACCTAGAAAATCTTAGACTCAAGGCCTGGTATTATTTAAAGTTTGCTGTGAATCAAATATTAAAATTTGTATCTATCCGGTGATGTTGGAGGGTGGAAGACATAATTTTGGAATTGGACTAGCCTTAACAGTGCCTTATCTCTTTGGGTGCTATACTCAGTTGACTCCCTGCTTCAGTGATGGGACCAGAACTGTTCATGTTTGATGAGGATTGGGGACAACTCTTTCATTCCATTTTCCCATGTTCTTCCCCTCCCCCTCGTAAAGACTCAAAAAAAAGAAACTACTGCTGTTGTATGTGATGCTCGGCAAAAGCAATGGAGTAGGGAAAGCAAGACAGACCCACAAATGGAAAAAAGGCTGTGGCTGGCTCGACTTGAACCAGTTGGTTGGAAAATGGGCCGTAAAACTCCATGAAACTAACTACCCCCCCCCTCCCCTCCTACCTGGGAATGGAATGGCAGAATATATTGTAATATTCCAATCTAACAGTTTGTGCTGCTCACCTCACCCACACCTCCCTGCATACTGTACCCCTTTACCCACTTAAAGTTCCCCAATACATAACTACATGCTCCTGATTAAAAGGTTTCCTATAACAGAGTTTTTGTGACTGGAAATAAAATTTACACTTTTTCTTCTCTTCACAGGAAGCACAACTCACTGTGCTTTCACCAGTCTTACCACTACATCTCTATCACCACAATGGCAAGGTTTGTGATCCTTTGTAAGCCTTTTCACATGTGACATGTAAAATTCTGTGGGGGGGGGGTGACTGTCCAATTTTTATTATTTCAGGAGTGCAAAAGCTTTTACGAGAAACCTAGCTACTTTGATGAAATTTAATGACATACCAATGTGATTGTGTTATATGGTGTCTACCAGGTGAAAAAAGCAAAGTTAAACACGGTTTCAAATTGAAACAAATTAGGTAAATAAATTTTGCTGAAAGGTCACTTTTGATTCATTCCAAACTGTGCCTGATGGATGGGGAGGTGAAATGGTGTCTGACAAAAGACCATGCTTTATATTCATTTGAAAGAGAGAATAGTGATTTGACATCTTTTACAGTCCATTTTGATTTCATCTGTTGTCGTTTTGCCTTCATATACCTTGCGTAGAAGTATTCATGTTTCTATCTATAAATACCTCTTCACCTCGTGATTTACTTCCAAGCAATTCAGCTTGTTTTCTATGTTTTTTTCAGACATATACATTATTGTTGCAATCTGATTATGAGAAGTCTGATTGGAGGGAAGCCATTCTTACAGCCAAGAGAGAATGTCGAGTGGCACCAAACCTCACCCTATATCACATCAACAAACTGCTCAGTAAATTTAAGCAGGTAAGTTTTGTGCTATACATGGCCTCATCATAACCATTATCTACTATTGCTGTATAGGTATGGTTCAGTAGCATAGCCAGGATTGTATCATGGGGGAGGGGGGAGTTTGGGACACGTTATGAGGGAAAAGTCTAAGGATTGAGAGAAAAAAACGCTATTTTAGGCGTTTTTTGCATTGCAAGTTGGGTCATGGGGGGGGGGGGGGCTGTGGCTACGCCACTGGTATGGTTTCCCTGGGAAAACATCTCTCCACAGTGTCCTGGACTATCTCTTTATAAACCTACAGTGTAAAATAGTGTTTTGGACATGGAATAGCTTTGAAAATGAGATATTGCGACCTCCATATAAAAACCACTTCGTATACATCATGTAATATATAACTCAGTATGGCAGGATGTGAACTATTCTGTAGTAAAATGGTTGAAAGCATATTCCAGAGACAAAATTCATTGGCTTTAAAATGTGGAGAAAAGGTTTCTCTTTCCAGAGGTGAAAACTGTATACTAGTAGGGTACAGCATTCAAAAGATACTGATTTTCTAAGAACTGCACATTTTTCTTCAGATAAAGTGTATTGTGGGAAATCTGTAACGTTATTGCCACCATTGAATTTGACTTTGCATTCAGCTTTTGTATGATAGTAATGATGCTGCTGGTAATATTTAGCATCATTCGATATACCGAACATACGCTGTAGGATTACGCTAGTTTAACTGGGAAGGACATCTAGATATTTCAACAGCATCAAATTTCAAGGACAAACAGTAGGTTCAGGTATAAAGATAGAATACAAATGGTATATGAGATGATGTGCCCATATTACATAACGTCCTGTTACCCTGTTGAGAAGTGGAGGTATTTTTTTTATTAAAAGTAACCAATCTTTAAATTAAGATATCTTGAGTGAGGTAGAGGGTATAGTTTCCAGGTATGCAGAACATGGTCTGAAATAAGGTGTTCTTTCATATGAAACTCTAGTGAAAGCCATCAGAATATGTCATTAAAGGTCCATTGTCAGGCTTGCCCTCTGTGTTAGTCTTTGAAGACACATTCAAAAGTTTGCTTGATCTTACAAATTTGATGTCATTTCTAATAAGCAGTATCTTTGATTGTTTCATCACAAATAGTAATGTTACATATGAAAGTTGAACTAAAAATTTTCTGAACTAAAGAATTCAGTAATTAACATATTGGCACATAATTTAAATAAACTTGATGACATATCCCATTTTCTTTTGTGGGCCAAAGAACTATACAGACTGGGTCTTTAATCATTTTAAGAACATTACCAATAACTGGTCGTGCAATGTTGTATATTGTACACTGTATCGTATTTTAGGTCAGTGAGTGATGTTATTAAATACTTCGCTGCTACATTATTTTCAACATATAGCTGCAGGCAATGAATATTCCATAGGTATCCAAACACTTGGTTTATTTGAACAAACTTCCATTTCAACTTGTTGGTGTTACAAAGATTTTTATTGTAAATAAAGGGCAGGAAGGGCAAATAGTGAACCCAAGCGTCCTTAATCAGCTGAACCTAACATGCTTTGCATGGTTTCTGTGTACTAAGCAAAGTAATAAAATTTAAGGTTGTGATCGTATATGTGGTAAGAGGGTGTGAAGCCTTTGCACTGTTTCAAAATTAAGATTTGCCCAGGGTCTTCAAGTATAAATGCTTGTTTTTTAAGAACAGGAACTTCCCACTTTGTCAGTTGACCACAAATCTATTAAAATTTCAGTTTAGGGGATGTAACTTTGTTAATGCTTGGGGGTGTTTTAAACTTAAAAGGGCATATTATGTACAAAGGGTTTTGCTGGCTTTTAATGGAACAGTATTGCATGTCCATTGCATCAACATTGTGCAGGTAGAAAATAGAACAGATCATTTGTGTCCTCTTGCCGCCCCTCCCCCCCCCCCCCCAGGATATTAGGCCTTCACAGAACATGTCCACTCTTGCCTATCTGCTGCTGTCACTTGGGCCTCATTGATCACCAATTAATAATTAAATTTAGGTGATAAACCCTCTTCAGTTGGTTTTATTCCAAAAAATATCTCCCCAATTGTGAATGTTTATGGAAAATTTGAAAGATGAAAAAGAAAAAAAAAAAACAAAAAACTGCTTAGACACAGTCTCAAAACCATAGGTTGCAGCTCCCTTAGCTAGTCTGTTACTTCCTCAGTCACATTATGTTGCTACATAATGCTATGCATGCTATATTATTACAGCAGGATTAAGCTGGTGTTTCATTGTGATGTGTATTTAAAGGACCAGTTCTCTCACCCCAAACAGTACCAATTCTCCTAACCTTCTTACTTAAGCCCCTCCCACAATTGTCTGAAATTCATCCTCAAGGTTTGGCCCTTTAAAGGGAAGCAATTGTACAGCCTTCTAGACAGCACAGAAATTCAATATAATTATTCCAACCAATTTTATCCCAAGTCAAACGTAGTATGAGTTTTTCCGAGGCAAGTCTGGAAGGCAGTTGGGCAAAGCAGTGCAAAGCACCATATTTCTCCGAAATTACCCATAGTGCAACAGAACAGTGACGTAAAACCTGCACCTAATGTATACTTTTGTTTGCTATTGCGGGATATCATATATACTATACTGCACAAACGTTCCTAACACTACTGAAGACTAGCACAACTGCCCATCATTTCATTCATTATACAAATGTTTCAATGGTTGAGTTTGAGATAAATCTTGGTTTGTACAAAAGCAGTCAGAAATAACAAGTATTTTTTATTTGAGGGATGAAACAAAAAGAAGAACAAAAAATTATTGGGATATCAAAAATTTTTATCAGTAAAGCAAAAGCAACTATGAAGTTTTTTAAGCTTCGTAAAGGGTAATTATAAATTCAGCTGTAAGTGTACGTTAGTTGGTAACCACTTTTGTGAAATCTGATCAGGTGCAGGTTTTACGTCATCAATCAGCTGATCCATGGTCGTGTTTCTTAGAGTATGGCGATACTCATGTCTTGAAGGGCGGGAGATTTGAAACTTTTTTTTTGGTATGAGTTTTTTGTGGAAAAACAACACAGTAGTGTTAATATCTAATGTTTATATATGTACTACACATATGTCAAATGGCCACTATTGCTCCCCTTTAACAAAACATGGCTGGCAGCACCTGCTGCAGCTTGACTGAAGGCGCTATAACTTTACTATCCTAACAAGTTGCCGATACTTACATGAGAACATCAAAGCAGCGAATTCTTTGTCTCAAAATCATTTTCCTTGAAAATACTTTGCCAACTACCCTTCCTTATATTTACTTCCATCTCTTTCAATTTGCAAACCATGGTGGTACTGGTAAAGTGTGACAATCATCTGTAACACAATTGATGTATTATTTTCTGTTGTGTCAATTATGTTTCTTGGAATCATAAAAAATTTCCTCCAAAGACAGATATGAACATCGTCTCAAGTAACTCCTATATTTTTTTCTTTTCTCTCTCCCACTGTAATTACTTTAAGAATTGATAGGAATGCTTGCAGGTCATTTTGAGTGAGAAAGAATCATTTCTCCATTTGATCTTTTGTCTCAAATTATTTGAGAACATATTTCTTGAGGGAGAAAGTAAAATTCATGTAATTTATTCTTTTACAGGGAAGGCAAGCTTCTGTCCGATCCATTGTCGTTAGTCAAGGTAATTATAGACACATTTCATCTTGCAATTTGCATAAAAATGTTATATTTATTTCACTGAAAGTTACAATTCTTCCAGTTGCATTTACTTTCAACTGTTTACAATTAACTCTCCCCAAGTTAGCTCCTTAGAAACTCTGATTTTCTCTTTAACATTTGATATTCCGATGGTACTTTCTTCCTACAGATGCTGATTTGGTGACAGGGACTCTTCATGTTACCATCGTAAAAGCAGTCGGACTCAAGATACCATCAGGTACAGAACATATATACCTTTTCTTTTAGGAGAGTAGACTGATGAAGGAAAATTTTGTGAGGTTTCTTAAAATTTGTGGTGGAATTTCCTCTTTTTCCGTGCAGAACTTCTCACCATTGCTTCCCTCCCTGTCCTCATTCAGGCTCATTTTTGAGGTCCCATCTTCTGTTTGAAGTAGTTGTCACATGCAAAATTGTTAATACTCTAAATAACCAGCATATAAACAATTAACATCATGTTTTGTTTAGATGCAATTTATTTGCTTATATGGTACACACAACAAAAATTTTATATGCATTTTACTGTACTGCCAGAAATTTTCCAGTATTGTTTACAAACTGTTCCAAAAGTATGGCATAGTTTGATTCAAGCCTGTGAAGACCGCATGTTTGGTCTAACGGCAAGAGCATCCACCTCTCATGCAGCAGGCCCGGGTTCTATTTCCAGGTCAGGTCATACCAAGACTCTAAAAATGGAACCTACTGCCATTGAGCGTGATGCTCCGCCTAAGCAATGGAGTAGGGAAAACAAGCCAGTGAGCCAAAACTGGAAAAAGGCTGTGGCCGGCTCGACTTGAACCAGTCGGTTGGAAACTGGGCCATAAAACTCCACCTAACTAACTATGCAAACCTGTGCAGACAGAAATGTATTTCCTTATGTAGTGCACTTTCACACCATTTTCATCATGATTCATTTTAGATGTAATCAGACAATAACATTTTGAAACAGAGTTTTACAAAACCTGCTGACATGCAAATTGCAAATTTCTCTTCAGTTAAATCCCCTGCTAATGAAATCTTCCTTCAGGAAGTAAAGCATTCTTTTTTGTTGCCTTCCACCCTGCACAAATGGGGACAAAGGCATTGCTTGCTTTGTGATTGTTCAATTAGATGTGACCGTATTTCCTATAACCTTCCCTGGCCCTTTCAACCCATTCACATTTTGGTGGGACGGCATTGAATATTTATCTTTTTACCTTGTGTGAGATTTCTTTTCCAGTTCTGTGCCTCTTTTATAAATTTTATTTTGGAGACACTTTTTGAGGAAATTCATGGACATGTGACCGTTTTATATGGTACAGTTGTTGTCACTTAGGATATGTTGCCATTTAAGGGAGTATTTTTGTTTGGAAAATCTTTGTTAGTGAAGGGGTTATTTGTAGAATGTGTTGCTGAAATTTATTTTCAAAGACAAGTTGAAATGTGTTCAGTGTTCAGGAGATTGACCAAAGTGTATTAAAATAAATACCAAAAGTTTATTTTTTATAGATGTTAATATAAAGAATTCAGATGTGACAATTTGCTTATCCTTAGACTATGAAGTAACTAATTATTTAATTTTCATATAAGAAAATAGATTTCCTAAAGTGGCCTTTGTTTGGGGTTGGTAGGATCAGCCTTTGAGCTAGATAGGATAGAGGTGGTCTTAGGAGGGAGGTGGAATGAGTCTGGGAGGGTTGGGATGGACCTGAGAGGGGGTGACAGGAAGATGGGATATGAAGTTTCTCCAACCAGATACAGGTCACCTGATGGTACAGCTCTGATATTCTAAGAACTTTGTAGGGGTAACTAAAGGAGTTTGGAAAAGTGATTGGTGTGTTTGTCCAAAAAATTTACTCCTGTCAACTTACTGAAACTGCTTTAAATGTATATTTGTTAGAAAGGAAACAAGATGCAATCATTTTTTGAAAATCATCCTCCCTTGACAAATGCATATTCTTGAAATTGGACATATTATCATGTCACATTGCTGTATGTCGCTTTTACTGCATTGTTCGTCAAGTGGTTTGGTGATGGGTTGGTGCATGTGTGTATGTTGGTGTTGAAAGCATTATGTTAGGAAATACTTAAATATGTTTTACCACCTGAGTTTTGCATTGATCTCATTTTACAGAGTTGTATTGTTGCATTGAAGTGGATGCCTATGGAATATTTTTCTTGATGGCAAAAACCAAGAAATCCCCCAACACCATGGCACCAGTCTGGAATGAAGTAAGCATGAAAATGTTTTAATTTCGTTAAACCCTTTGTTTTTCATGGCTTTGCAGGGAAACCATTGTGTACCATTACCTTATAGGTGTGGTTTTGTCTCAAAACCATTGGACTGCTGCATCCTGGGATAGCGTTTTATAAACTTTCAGTGTATAATTGTTTTTGACATGGGATCGGCTTAAAGAGGAGATATTTTTTTACATATGTGCACCCCTGGCTTATAATGACTGCAAGTATGGCAGTCTGCATTCAAAAACTTAGTATTTACTGAACCATACATACGTACTGTGTATATGGAGTGTAATGTTTATAAACTAATATAAATAAATATGAATATATAGCCTAGTTAGGTTTGATGGACCCCCTTCAAGAGCAAAGGGGTTAATTTTAGTAGCTTGGGAGAGCACTTTCACAAAAATATCCTGCCCTAATTTAAGGCCAAATCTTCTCACCCCAGACAGTTCCAATTCTTCTAACCAACCTACTTAAGCCCCTCCCACAACTGTCATCCTCATGTCCAGACACAATCTCAGTGTAGTGCTTTAGCAGAGATGCCAACTCTCCCTGATTCTCAGGGAGGCTCCCTGAAAATTCAAGGATTTTTGTCCATCCCAACTAGCAAATATGACAATCTCCCTGATTCAGGCAAGTTTTTTCCCTCATTGAGTTGCATGTAATTCTGAAAAATCTCCCTGATTCCTGTGTGAAACCTCCCTGATTTCTGGATGTAAATGTTGGCATCTCTGTTTTAGGGTGAGTATACAAGACCTCAATATGTAATCAGAGCTCTCTCAGTACAGTTCATGCTGTGTAATATGAGCTAAGAGTACTCTGCAATTTTTTTAGCGCTGTCAATCAATGAGTTGTGCCAAGTGAGAATTTCCGTAGACTACTACACATACTGTAGTTTGGGGTGAAAATTGACTGCCTTTAAACTGTAGATGTTTCGTATAGCTGTTTGCCCTTCGTATTTTTTATAATATATATTTTTCTGTTTTGATGATTTTACAGGACTTTGATCTTGAAGTAGATGGTGCTAAGACTCTAAGAGTGATTTGTTATGACCACACTAAAGGTTTGGAGGATGAGATGATTGATAAAGGACAGACAGTGGTAAGTAGAGGAAATTAAATGCTGTAGGGGCAGTTTGTTATATGGATTTTTAAGACTCACATTACGGGATATTAGCCTTTAAAGGGACCCGACATGGCTACCACAGTTTTTAGGGAAAGACTGCAGTTCGCAATTATAGTACCGGACCACTGGTTCAATACTCCTATTGGCTGCTTCAATGAGCAGCAGATTTGATTACCTTTCTGGTACAATAGAAGCCCAACAACTTTGGGGTTCAAATAACAACTTACAACAAATCCTGAAATAAGTGCTGGCAAAAAGGAAATCAAATTACTTAAAAGTGCACTGAAGGGCTACATCCCCTTTCAGCTTATTCTGAGATAAAGTGGGATGAAATGTCAGCCTTCATGGTCATTTTCAATGGCTTAAATGGGCATACAATTAGTACTGAGAACAGTTCCTCACAAGATTGTTCTAAGGGAATTTTTTCCGACATGCAGTTTCTCACCAGTTGGTTTAAATCACCAGCTATGGCTTTTATCAAATTGTGGTTCACTGGCTTGTTTTCACTACTCCAATCCTTTGCTGAGCTCCAAATACAATGGCAGAAGGTTCCTTTCTTAAAGTTTTCGGAATGACCCAGACAGGAGTTGAACTCCAGACCTCCCGCCTACAAGTCACATGTTCTAACTGATGCTCTAACATACAGTTGGTCTGCTGGGGTAAGGGAGGCATGAGAAAATTGGGGTCAGAGTGTATTAGAATTTGGGTATTTGGGACATGGAGGTTCATACCAGAATAGGTTGAGATCAGTGGAGAGGGTGGGGGCTTGTGAAGAAATGAACAGTAAAGTTTAAACATTGGATATCAAAGTGAATGGAAGGAATGGCTGATGCACAATAGAAAGGAAGGACCAGAGAGGGGGTGGGGTAATGTGATAGGAAGATGATGATGACGTGGTGAGGGGGATCAAAGAAGATGGTGTTGGGACAAGGGAAAATTTAGGTATGACATAAGATATGTTTGGGAGATGAAGAAAGTTGACTTTAGAGTAGATTTAGGTTGGGAAGAGGTGGGACTGGAGAGGTGAAGGGTAATACAAGGGAAAGTAGGCCTGGTATGAGAGCAAAATGCCGTGGGATTTAATTGAGAATTTTGTACTAGTTAGGACATACGTATAATCCAGGGACGTATAGTTTTTGACATTGATGAGAATGCCTCTTCTTAAAGAAGGGAAACAGTTTCAAGTTTTAATTGTTTATCAGAACTTTCAGAAAATCAGGATTTTCATTGTAGGAACATATTGTCTATTCAGATTAGATTGCTATAGGTTCATGGTCAGAGCCCTCACTGTTAAATTTATCAAAGTAGGTCTTCTTGCTGTAGGATTTATTTTGCAAGGAAAGAAGAGGGGTGGTAAACCCAAATTATTTGTTGCCTTATTTTTGTAAGGAAACCCATGTGAAGACTTCCTAGAATAGGCAGATTACATCATCTTTTAGAAAGAATTAGAACATCATGCTATTAAATCCTGGTATCATGGGAAAATGTCGAAGGAAGTGTTTGAAGCTCAAATAAATATGGAGATTATCTTTTGCCCGTAAAGTTCTCAGATTTCTGGATCAACTGAATCTTGTTTTTAGCTTTAAAAATACAAATTTTGAACTTCAAAATTAACAGAATATTTTGTCAGGAAATGTCATAAAATAGTCATAACAACCGTACTTTAAAAAGGTCAAAAATATTTTCCATATAATTTCCCTCTGTATCTGCACAGAGTGTGTCTGAACATACACATGGCATATCCCATGTACATTAAAGCGGGAGTTTCACCATAGGTTGAACTTAATAGTTTCCTTCTCGGCCATTGGGCAGTTGCTGACCCAAAGTAGCTTCCAACCCTCATTCACTTAATTAGAATGTCACAACTGGTGCATTAAAGGATTTGACTAGCCAAAATTTTGTCTCATGATCAAAAAAAACTATGTAAATTGGAATAGAAGAAATATTCAAATCAGTGTGGTTACAGTTTCCATTTGAATCTGTGACTGTTCCTTTAAGATTCCTGTGATTCCCACATTTTACTTCCTGAAGTACTACCCTGTGCTTCTGAAGTATTTATTTCCGCAGTTGGCAGCTTCGTATCCTGGGTGTTAGGAATTTGTTTTATGATAACATTGGCAACATAATCCTCCACAAGGAAACTTCTGTCTGCTTGAGCTCATTGAAATTTAAATTCATAAAAATAAACATTGTTAAGAGGGAAACCTTAGAAAAAGTTGAGGAAGCTGTTCACTTGTCTGTCTCATGAATTAATGAAGTTAGTTTTAGCTCACTGTACCAATGTCAGGAGCATTGTGATACCAGAATTTGTCAATTAGTAACTGCTCTATACTGTGTGTGTCATATGTTTTGTGCACATTGACCAAATAGAGATACTGTCTGACTCACAATATACTCACTATACATTATATTTTCTAATTTAATCAGCAGAATTCTTCTTCTAAGTTAGAAAAAATGCGGTTCCATTGTAAATTTTGTCCACTTTTAACCAAGCTTCTACAGGCCTTGAAGTTAAGATTTTTCAGGTGCACAACAAATCACAATCTTCAGGAATTTTGTGTTTGTTTATTTGTTTCCTTTGGTCCTTCCATGTGGGAACTCAGCAGTGCCCCAATAGACTTATTTCCAAATAGCAATTGCAATGAATTGTGGGATAGAGTTCTGGGTGTGTCTGTCAATTTTCACCATAGTAAAATGCCATTGACGAAAATGACAAACACAAAAAATCTATCCCACAATTCATTGTAATAGCTATTTGAAAATAGGTCTATGAAGGGGTAATAATGTCAAGCTGGCATTGCCAGTCTTGTGAGACAAACTCACAGTTTAATGTCTATGATTAAGAGATAGCAGATAAACTACAACCCAGAATTAAAGATTGTTACAAGTGTGCTGTTTTATTTAACCTCCAGTAGTTTCTATTCTGTATCTAGGTGTGCAAAAAAACACACCCCCACCATGTTCTGAGGTGAGTGTGCAATCGCATTCACACACCCTAGAATTTAGGGTGTGCTTCTACAAATCAACAAGAAAGTACAGGTTATGTTAAACACACAGACACCACTCTCCTGAAAGAAAAGTACATGTATGTTACCTAGCTATTTGCTTGCATGATCAAATGGGCTTGCTATTATGCAAATTTATATGAATGACATAGAATTATGAACTTGTTGCCTTTTATATCAAGTAGGGGTTTTAATACAATCTTTTCCAAATAGCGATTACAAAGACTTGTGGGATAGCGTTTTTGTGTGCGTCATTTTTGACAAAAGTGATGGGTACCAAAAATCTATCCCACAATCCTTTGTAGTTGCTATTTTGAAAAAGGTCAATTAAGTGGCAGTTTATTTTGCAGAGTTTGATAAATCTGGTCATAAAAAAGGTGAATCTGGCATTGAAAAAAAAACTTGGCAGTAGTCATTTGAAATTGGTAGTGTCTGAGATCCACAAATTTGGTATTTCATTGGACTCCTTTTATTTCTTTTTTCTAAACTCCTATATCTAGCTGACAGCACATTGAAGTTTTATCAATGTGTGAGGTTTGTATAAATGATCCTCCAGCCCATTGGATGATAAGTGATTATTTTGGAATCAACATTCATGTAGCGTTAAATGTAGGATTCAAAGCATCTGTGGCAAATTGCCTTCCTCCACTTTTATAATGGAACTTTAGGTACTACATAGCAAGCAGTGCAGGAGTTCCCCGTCAACAGATATTTCGTTTGTTGGACTTGAGAATGGAGTGTGAGAATAGCGCAGCCACACACCATAAGTGCCAACATTAGATTCAGAACTGTTTTATATTTTTTTTCTGTTCAGTATTTGTATTTGTTTCTTTGTACCCTCAAAATATTAGATTTGACTAATTTATAAAAGTGACAATGTGATCCATAGCTTGTCATTCAAAAATAAGTATTACAGGAAACTTAACAGTTCCATCTCCTTCTGTTTTTCAGCTTAAAAAGGAGCTTTTTCAGAACAAGCAGGAGTTCGAGATAAAAATGGATAGGGTATGACCTTTGACCTTTTATTTTTGTATACAAACATGCTATGGAAATGCCCATAAGCCTACAATCCCGAGTAGTCCCTCATAGCTTGAGGAAGTCATATTTAGTGATGAGCACTGACTTTCACATCTTGTGGTTTTACAACAAGTTGTATTGTCACAAATGTGTTAAGCAGGATATATAATCCTGCCAAGCAGTTGCGTATCAACTGAAACTACGTAATAAGTACTGCAAGTCATTGTTTTACTTGAGTACACTCTGTGCTGATAGAGCGAGCAATTTATTACCTTGTGTTTGTTTGCAAGTGATAAACTGTGGTTAGCTTCTTCAAGACTTTGGGCTAAATTAAAAAAAAAAAAAAGAATTCTTCTTGGTAGAGAATGTTGAAAAATTTTGTTCCACATAGTCTCTCTATCTGACAAAATAATGCATCTGAACTTTATGGTCCTCCTGTGTCAGTCATGGATTTCTAGTTTTGACCCATGGTGTGATTTGACTTTTCTACCACAATTATCTTATTGCCGAGTTCTAGAGTAATGCTCAAGGGTCACACTCAAAGACTTCTTGGACTGGTCATGTTAATTCCAATCGATGGCACTTTAAGTCAAAGGTCTAATCCTCTCACCACAAACAATTCCAATTCTCCCAACCTTCCTACTTAAGCCCCTTGCACAACTGTCAAAAGGTCATCCTCATCCAGACACAATCTCAGTTTATTGCTTCAAGGTGACTATAGAGGACCCCAATGTGTAATCAAAACACTCTCTGCGTGGTACGTGGTAGTATTAGCTTCAGTGCTCTGCATTTTTAGCTTGCTGTCAATCAAAGTGCTGTGCCAATTGAGAATTTCTGTGGACCAATACAGAAATTGTGGTTTGGGGAGAGGCCTAGCCATTTAATCAAGAAAAACTAAAAGTTATTAGAGTCATATTATCAGTTTCCTTCTACTTTTCTTTCACCACAGTTAACCGTCACTCTTAAAGTAGGCTTCCAGTCTTCGGCTAAAACATTAAAACGAGTTCAGTCTAGGAAGAAGGTTGGAGTGTTCGGTGTCCCTGTCAGCACTTTGACGAGAAGAGAAGGCTCTGATATGCCACAAATTGTCAAGACTTGTATAACAGAGGTTGAGAAAAGAGGTGAGGAATTTTACCATCCTCCAGCAAAGTAATCGTAACCCGTTATCCTTTGAATATGATGTCTCACATCTTCTTGTGTAACAGATAAAAGCAGGGAAAGTGTTTTTCCTTTAGTGCTACCACTTTTGAGAATTTGAAGGATAGATATTTTTTGTGACCAGCAGCATCCACCGCTGCTGTTTTAGCATCTCTTTTCACTCCTGTGAGTCAGATAGCTAGCTGAGGTTTCATGTTTATTAAATGTTTATTTAACAGGCAAACACTTGTACCATTGTACAACAGTACACATCGTCAGGGAGCTCGATGTTATTCGACACTGGTATTGTGTAGTACCATGCAAGCATACACACACACAGTACAGCGTCAATTACTCACAACTGAGCACACAGCCATGAGAAAAGACAGCACGATACTTTTCAACCAAAGATTACTATTTTAAAACTAACTCTTTGATAAAATTTGCCATTATGTGAAAGAGGCTGTTCATGATCAAGACCTCCATCTAAGTTAGAAGCTTTAACGGACATAATAAGCCTATGTTTTTGTTTGGTTTAAACGACTTTGTTCAACGTAGCATTGCAAAGATTGAGTCACTGAGCCTCACGTACCTTAGGAATAGACCAGTTGGCTAATGCTCATGAATATTTAGGCAATCAACTTTTGGGCTCATTGAAAGAAATTTCTGACTATTGCCTGCAGGCTCTGAGAGGCGCTTTGCAGGCTACAAACACATTGACAGTAGATTCTACTTTGTGAAGAATAGTTAATCTACTTTGTCCCTTGGCCTATTCCCCTCCTTGTTACCCCATATTTTGCTATGTTCATCATCACCAGATGATTTAACATGTAGAAAAACAATGAGGCAAATGTGTAGAAAGATGCAGGTAGTACTATGGGTTATTTATATAGGTCACAGGTGCCTTTTATTGGTAGGGATTCCTGCAAAGATATATATATCTTGGTGAGGGGGCAGGGGACAAGCAGTTATTGCAGGCAGTAACAACATACATAGGTAAATTGGAGGTAATAATCACAGCTCATTGACTTCAAAATCAGGTAGTTAAGGAGAATTACCTCCTGTTTACATATGTTACCCCCACAATACCTGCAGTGAGTCACTGGCAAGCCTGAATGAGACTGAGAAGACTGGACACCTGGGGGCCGTTCCACAAAGAGTTACGCACAATCTTAAGTTTGATTCACCATACTTAAGCCAACAGTATATCGAACTTAAGATCGTGCGTAACTCTTTGTGGAACAGGCCCGTGGTCTAGTTCTCTTTCCTACTTGCCCTGTCCAATGGACTGATGCAGTTTTCGTCACCTGTCTTCATCCCAGAGCAATGAGCTTCTTCATCTCAGCACAATTGCTCTTTCCCCTTATGATTTGTTTTGAGTACAATCGGCCCATAATACTAAGTTATTAGTATTTGTTAGGTTGTCCCTATTTGCAATCTGTTTTTATCTTAGAATTCATTTTGACTTAATTTTTACTTTTACAATGTATTGTATTGTTTGATTTTGAGATAACAACACAAAAATGTCTAACACAATAAAGAGCAAATTAGAGATAGAAATTTTTGCTTCCTCTCTAGGTATGTCTGAGCTTGGTATTTACAGAATTTCTGGAAGTATTGCTGACATCAATCGTCTAAAGAGAGCTTTTGAGACTGGTGAGTTTGTCTTTCTTTCAGATGTATGTTTAAAGAAGAGTCCAGAGCCAAATGTATTTTTGATATGTTAAAGAGGAACATATGCTAAGCATTTTGGTGAAGATTCCATGCATTTCCCATGTTAGGTTCTAGAGATAGCGATTTAAGTTGACACATTTTTTGAAGAAGATAGCTTGAAGCAAGCAGGTGTGATGTCAGTGATTCACATTGTTGGCAGATGTTTTGTTTTCTTTATTTGTCATCCTATTATTTTGACCTTAAATTGATTCCGGATACTATTTTGCCCCCAAAGCATACACAGTTTTCTTAATTCCATTGCTCAGGATGTCTCTATGGTATCAATATATCAAATTTAATTGCCTAAAATTGGTGGTAAATTGCAATTTGAAAACAAAACAATGTGATCCCATGACATATTTTGTGCAGTCCTAGTGAACCCATGGTCACACTCTTTATAGTATCAAGGAACAGACTGATTGCATGGTCCAGTGGTTAGAGCAGGTAGGAGGTCTGGAGTTCAACTCCTGGCAGGATCACACCAATGACTTTAAAATGCAATCTACTGCCGTTGTGCTTGGTGCTCAGCATAAGCAATTGAGTAGGGAATTGTTAGTTAGTTAGATGGAGTTTTACGGCCCACGTTCCAACCTATTGGCTCAAGATGGGCTGGCCATGTCCTTTTTTCCAGTTGTGGCTCACTGGCTTGTTTTCCCTACTCCATTGCTTATGCAGAGCATCAGGCACAACAGCAGTAGGTTCCATTTTTAGAGTCTTTGATATGGCTGGACCTGGAAAATCAAACCAGGGCCTTCAGCATGAGAGGCGGATGCTCTACCGTTAAGGAATTGAGTAGGAAAGACAAGCCAGTGAGTCACAACTGGGTTCAACCCTACTTATACCAATTATTTAGGACGTGAATGGCCACATTTTATCTAAGTAACTCATTAACACAAATACCCTTATCCAAGACAGATCTGTAGAGTTATGTTCAAAATTACTCTTATTCTGCCAATGCAGGGATTGATGTCCTTTGTATCAAACGAAAAAATAGGTTTGCAATGTCTTTGTGCTTCCATAATATTTGAAAACTGTTCATCATTTTATTAAAATTTTTCTCTCTCTGTTTCAGGTCACAAGAGTGTAACAAAACTGGTAGAGAATATAGACATTCATGCAGTTGCTGGCTTGCTCAAGTTATACCTAAGAGAACTGCCAGAACCACTCTTTACTCATGCTCTTTATGACAAGTTAACAAGTGCCCTCAGTGAGTAACCTTTTTGGAAGATTTGAGGGTGGTAAATTAAGCAGTAACATTTATAGTGGACCAGTACTTGTGGGTTCATGGAAGTAGATATGCTGGAGACTGGTGGCGGGTGAGAGGGTGTTGGTTTAGAATCTTTGTGTTAGGTTTGAGGGTGGCAAATTTAGCAGATGCATCTATTCTGGACTAGCAAGCATCTGGGAGTGCATGGAAGTAGATGTTATGTTGGATGAATAAGAGTGGGTGTAGGATGTAGTTTATTATGAGATGTAGATGTATTATGAGAATTATTTATTGCTTAGAAAGAGCAAACCTAAAAAATAGTGGTTGGGAAAAAGCCCAAATGGGCCAATTTTGTTGCAAGCATATGAATGATGTCATGTATCATACGTCCTTGCAGGCAGCAGAAGTGATAAATTTTTCCTCTTTTTGGCAAAATTGTTAAATTGTTATCTTCCCTTTGTTTTTAAATAATTTGTATGTGAGGTTGTAGAAAAAACAAAAAGTTAAGAGGCCTTTATTGACCTCCTACTCTTGTTTGGATGGGGCTTTTTGTTTTAAACACTTACTTTTGAGAGAATTGTTAATTACTGTAAAATTAATTTTGTTGAATGTTAATGCAAACCTAATGAATTTTACTCTGTGTGAATCTTATTAATCATTACAAATTTTCTCACATGATTGACCGATTTTGCGATTTAGTGGTAGACTGTCTAACTGTCACTTCAGGACTTTGGTTCCTAGGCCAGATCATACCAAAGTGGAATTTGCTGCCATTGTGTAAGGTGTTCTGCACAGTGGTGTAGCCAGGATTTCATTGTAAGGGTGGAGAGCAAACACTCAAGGGAGGTTACACGGTGGAAGCAATATAATCTTTTATGAAGTCTGGTGCCGCGTGTCAACACTTATACCTATCCCCGTTCCTTACAAACAGTAGGTCTTTAGATCTACAGAAGAAAACTATAAGATTTTTGGATTGTGAGAAACAGATTGTATCTTTGTGGATTTTTTTTTTTTTTTTTTTTTTGGGGGGGGGGGCAAAATGTGGTCTTGAATCAATTGGGAAGGGGGCATTGCCCCCCTCTGGCTATTCCACTGGTTCCACATAAGCAATGGAGTAGAGATAACAACCCAGTGTCTTTAATGCAACTGATACAAAAGACAATGAATGCCACAAGATTTAATCAAAAGTTTATAAGTTGAGGCGTAAATCTTATCTAACCTCAGGTGATTAAAAGGAACAATTTCTCAACCAGATTGGTAGGGTATCACTTTGTGAAAAAGTTAGTACTCAAATCATAACAGTTTGAAACCTGACTTTTGGGTGGCAAGTCAGGTTTCTACTTGGTGATCCCACTTACATTTTATAGCTATCCCAACCCTTAAATCAATTAAAGATATGATAAAATCCAATGAGCCCTTGGTTTGGTTATAAACTGTGAGTGCTAACATCAAGTAAAACCCGACTTACTTCCCAAAGGTTGGGTTGTAGACTGTTCAGTTGTAGGGGATTTGAGTAAGGACTTTTTCACATGTTGATGGTCATTCTGATTTGGGGAATTGTAGTACTTAAGGCAAAAGGGGGACTTTTCATTTGCAAAAATATCACTATTTGACACAAAAATGTTGTCACAAGATTTGAAATCCTTGAAAATGTTTCTTTGCAGGGAAGCTTCACAATTGTGTGCTCTTTGTTTGCTTTTTCTGATTTTTTAGGTTGTAACCTGTAGTGTTGTTTTTTTTTTCACAGCTCTTTCTGATGCAGAGAGTAAGAAGAAATACATGATGTCTTTACTCAAGTCGATGCCAGAGCCTAACAGAACAACAGTGATTGCTATATTTAACCATCTCAGGAAGTAAGTGCTCGACTTTTGAATATTCAAAAGAAACCATATTTGATCTAAATTGTTAAATTAGGTATTTACCTGACACGAAGTTTTAATTAGCTGTTTTGGTAATTTGTTGCCTTCTGGAATTGTGAGGCACAGCATGGGATGTACAAACTGGGCTCGGCATATAGCTATACCAGGGTACTGTCTTTGTGAAGTTCATAGATAATAACAAAAATTTATAGCCCAGCCTAATGAAACAAAAGTTGGGGTCTTAGTCTTACATTGCAACACATTAAAATGATAATTTTTACACCAAAAAGGCAACTTAATTTCAGTCTGCTGCACATAACGACACATAAGATTTCTCCTTATATAATGAATCGATTAATAAAGAATAATTCCACAATTTTTTCAAGTAAGCTCAAATTTTTGAAAAGGTGTTGCAGGTGTTTTTCTCTACAATTTGCAGGACGTGCACATGAGTGTCGTCTTTGAATTAAAGACCAATTCTCTCATCCCAAACAGTACCAATTTTCCTCAACCTTTATATTTAAAGTCACTTCCACAATTATCTGAAATTCATCCTCATCCAGACACAATCTCAGTTTATTGCTTCAGGGTGAGGAAAAAGCTCAATGTGTGCAATCAAAACACTCTCAGTACAGTTCATGCTGTGTAATATAAGCTTTGGTACTCTGCATTGTTGTAATTAGCTGTCCATCAAAGAGCTCAGCCAAGTGGGAATTTTGGTAAACCCTTACATGAATTGTAGTTTGGGGTGAGAGGACTGGTCCTTTAAATTACAGAAGGTGCTTATTTTCAAAACAAAAATACCTTCCATTTCCACATATCCCAGAAGTATCAAAAGTTGCTCACTTAATAAAGGATAGGTGCTGGTGAAGATATACATGCTTATTCCCACCTTAAAAGAAGGGTTTAAGGTCACAACAGGATTTGGCATGTTAGAGGGGTACTTATTCTGAGCATTCCAATGAAATTTGCATTGAAATCCCATGTGTGGTTCCTGAGATATGAGCATGAAAAGTTTTTACATTTTCAACAAAATAAATGTAAACTTGTAGCAAGCACATATGACATCACATCCCCACATTAATGGGCAGTCTTTTGTTTTCCTTTAAACTTTATACTGGATTTTCCCCTCAACAATCCCATATTATTAAAATGTGATTGCATAAGTGGCATGAGAATTTTACAAACTTTGCATCCCCCACAGGGAGGTCATACTCCTATTAACTTCAAGGTCAACACAACAGTCTGATAAAACAAAGGGAAACAAAGCATTCTTTGTCAATGTGAGGAAGTGATATAAGCTCTGCTGCCCTCAAACTCATTTTTGAACACAAATCTACTGACTTCATTTACTGATATCTCAAGAAATACATGTCCGATTTGAATGGAACTTCCACCACACTGTGTAGATTTTGTTCTTCTTTCACATATGAAAATTAAATTTCCGCTTAAACTTTCCCTTTAAGGAGAAACTGTTATATCTGCTTGTACATAGGGAGAAAAAAATAACAATAAAATACATAAGAAAAATAATTCCCCCTAACATCTAAACATATAACAAATGTTATTTCACTGGCCAGCCATGCATCCGATCGTGTTAATAGCTAGGTGTCCATAAATTTGACAACTTGGTGTGTCTTGGTGTGTCGTTAAACCGTATCTAACTAACTGACTAATTAAGAATAATACACTTTGCTGAGCAGACCAGTTATGTGCATGGGCATACCAGCAAAATGCTTGTCATGGTTCATTTGAACTTGTGGCCCAGCAGGAAGTGTCAAATTTCCCAACATGTCTATTTTCAAGTAGAAGGAGTCAGAAAGAGGGAAAACAACTAGAGGGAGCTATACCAGCTAAATCAAGAGAAGGAGATTTTTTGAGAATTAGCTGCAATTAAAAGTAATTCTGAATCCTTGAGGGAGCAGGTTGGTAAGAGCGAATCTACAGTTTGCCTGACACCCTGGTTTAGGCATTAAAAGTGGTTGTAAATCAGGAATTTCCTTTGACGTTATGATGTAGGCAAAGCAGATGTTAAATTTGGCCATGTCTTTTGAAAGTTTGGCCTTGAAGTGGTAATTTTACTGAGGAGCTCTTGGTCAAAGTACAGGTTGAATTAAATGATAATGATTTATAATTTTATATAATAACATAAGTATTTTGTTTTCTTCTTCATCAACAGAATTGCTAGCAATGAAGTTCAGAATAAGATGTCACTTCACAACTTATCTACTGTGTTTGGACCGACCCTGCTGAGTCCAGCTGATGACGGAGAACAGGACCCAAACGATTTGTCAGGGTTTTACAGTATGGCTGGTGCATTGGCTCAAGTGGGTGTCCTAC
This sequence comes from Holothuria scabra, assembly GCA_037179385.1. Taxonomy (NCBI): domain Eukaryota; kingdom Metazoa; phylum Echinodermata; class Holothuroidea; order Aspidochirotida; family Holothuriidae; genus Holothuria; species Holothuria scabra. The sequence goes on from CM074183.1 coordinate 3,222,602, forward strand.
ATTATTACCTAGAGCACTTCTCTGCAAAAGCCCTGAACATGATCGACCAAGACAGAGGTGTCACAGTTTAAGAGACATTTAAGGAATCAGGAAGCATGTAAAAAGGGCAACTCATTGTTTTTAGAATAGAGTATAGTGTTACTGACAGTTAAATTGCATGATACCCATTTTATGGTGTTGAAGTTAACAAACTTTCTTTAGTGGTTAAGCCATTACTATCTCTAACTAAATGTTAATAGTGGTAAATATTTTGACATTTGTAAAAAGGAAAAAAAAAGGATTCCTAGATACAGTTGCTTACTTTCCTGGACCATTGGTTTCATTTTATACTAGTTTGCATGTCTATGGGATATTCTAGAGGAATATATTTTCTTCTTCTATTTATTTTATGAATCTGTTTATACCAGAGGCCTTTGATTTAGTCTTGGGTTCAAAGGAAACCATGGAAAGTAATTTCGGTGCTTTTGACAAAATGTGGTTGTAGCTGTGTACGCTGTCCTTCTGAAGGGGTTATTACCAACTAATTTGATTGGTTCATTAATTTCGTGATTTTTTTGTCACATTTACAGTTTTACTCACATCTTGATTGTTAATGGTTGAATGTAGTGCTGTCACACATTTAACACACAAAGGAATGGTGATGGTAGCCTAATGAACTATTAAAATATTAATTTATTATAAATTAGTGACTCAACTCTTTTTTTTGGACATATAGTGTTAATTTAGATGCAAGCCTTGTTGTAAGATATTTAGTTGGTGAAGCTTATGAGAAATTGATTGACAGACTCCCAGCTTCTGACATGAACATTTTTTCTTTAATCTCGGTTTCTGTACATACATGTTCTTTATTCGAGAGATTTAAAGTTGGCATGAGCATTTCAAACTGAGCCTTTTCACTCATAACATAACAAATTTTTCAGGTTAACATTAATTGTTATATATAACTCATGTGACTAATGAGAGGCATCATTTATTGCAACAATTCCTTTCAATTTGTCACAAAATAATCTTTATTAATTCACTGAGCCCCTTTAAGTGGTAATTAACGACTTAAGGTAAATAAAGATCCCGTTTTATATCAATTGGCTATTGTAAGTAAGTTGACAAATCTATTACGACCAAAGCAGTACTGAGAATATCTTTTTCATAAATAAAGCTTAGATCAGGTCCAGTAGCAGCTGTTGCGATTAATATCTTGACATCGTAAAGTATAAAACTTGCTCTCTGTTACTTTGGTAAAATAGAAATTTGCCATATATATATCTAAACATTTCTGTATACATGGTTAACCTTTCATGCTGAAGGTGCCTTACTGTAATTTATGTCTCAAGATATTTTTAAAATAACTTTTTTATGAGATATATGTTATAGATTCTTAGTTTCCATATGACTCCTGTGAAGTGGGACATTGTTTTTTTTTTCCCTTTTTCTTCCCCGTATGTCATTTAATTATTGTCTTTAAATCACAATTTTAATAGAGAGATGTTATTTTTGTAATTTTTCTTACATTTTTAACATTTGGTGCCATATACTTGTCCTATAACCATCTAAGCCTTCTCTTATCTTTTTTTTTCTGGTAATTTTTCATTTTTGTGGATTGATAGCTTTATTTATTTGAGCATTTTGTTGAAAAGAACAAATAGCTACTTATTGTACATACACAGCTCCCTCTTTTTGTAAGTAAAGTGAAGATGTCAGTAAACGGTATAAAGTGAGAATTGGAAAAATGTAACCCAGAGGTGAGGAATTTTTATCTAGTAGCCTTTTCTTCACGTTGCGGATTACCTTTAAACAAAAGTATAAAATATATTCTGGTGCGTAATTTTCATTCTATGTAGAAAAGCACTTTATATAGTCTTGTTGTGAGTGTCCATATTAGAAGTGCCTTCAATGTGTTTGTTTTGCTATATATATGTGACTTTATGTATAATGTAGATCTTATATATAGAATGTAGTTTTAAAATAGGAATTTATGGATTGTTTTTTTTTTAAGGTGTTTTTAATTTGCAATGTGAGCAACATATTGTATGTAAGAGAGGACTTCAGTTTTTTCACTTTTAAAGTAAACCGTTTAAAGATTAATATGAATTATTCGTAAGTGTATGTATAGAAGAACCATTCTCGTTATCATATTTCTAGTTTTGAATGAGTTAAGAACTCTTTACTATGTCTTGAGTCTTCAAGCATTTTCTTTGATACCTCTCAACTTTTTGCATGATTTTCGGATTATTAGACATTTGTGCTTTATAGGGAATGTATACGCCAGAGGCTAGTGCAGTACTTTTAATTGCTTTTTGCAGTAAATTTTATCAAATAATGCAACTTGGGTCGTAAAGTGACATCTCATCATATGTTGGCGAAATATAGTTACTGTAAAGCATTTAATGTTGTTCATCATTTTTTTCGTCAGATGCTTGATCTTGAGGTAGCTTACTCTATTTCACTCCTTCTTACCTCCCTATTTCTACTTGGTACAGTCCTTTCATGGTGCAAAATAATACTAATATCTTAGGTCATTAGGAAGCATTGATTATAAAACAAGGTAGGTTTAGGGTAATAGTAATAGTTTTGTGGAAAAAAAGGAAAAATTTCAAGTTATTTTCAAATTCAGAGGTTCTGATACCATCTAAAGAGTAGATGTTTAGAATTGGTTAAGACCTCCTACCTAATTGCTAATTGTCCATAAGTGTTGAATTATTCATGATATGGAAATGAGTGTTCTTTGTATGCAATTAGGTCAGGAAAATGCAAAAACAGCTCTTGACTCTGTAGGAAGTGGCAGAAGCTTTTGATAAGGTATAATGCATGTAGCAATATCATTTATCATTAGTTTCTGCAAATACCAATTTTTTGCCTGGAGGTCAACATATTTGCATTGGCTTTAGCCCAAGAGAGTGGAAGTATGTAAAAATATGACCTCATCAAGCCTATGCTGTCTTCAAAACACAATTACACCCTATAGGTTTGTAAGTAGCTATTCCAAGAAGCAGAAGTGCAATGGTTTCGCAGCTAAACCATATTTAACAGCAATGGTAAAGTATGGTATTGCTGCCAGCGAAACCATGCGTAGTGAAGACGTTTATACATTTGTAAACTTTCCTTACATGAATGAAGGGGATGCATGCATGCCTTTTGTCATCAATGAACATGTTCCCTGTAATGGGTACTATCCAAGCCAGGGTTGTCCAACCTTTTGCAAAAATGGGCCACAAGAATTGTTTATGATTGACAAGGGGCTGGATACTATGCTTGTTCATGTTTATAGACACAGGAATTATCTAATCTCCCTCCATTGATTGAAACAAAACCGACAATGGTAAACTTTACATACAAAAATAGCTTGAGTAATGTACACATGCAAAACATTATTCACTGGGTGATAGTGCACAGGAAAAATCTCACACTGTGTGTGTTTTCAGAAAAACACACCAATGGCCAATTATTATTATGTAGAAGCTACTCATAGAAGTTTGGAACGGCTGATCCCATGCAGTATAGCAAACAACACAGCCTAAATTTGTCATCAATGATTCACTTTATATTGAAAAATTTTTCACTATAGATCGTTTTTGATGGGTCCGACTCAACCTTGGGGCTTGCCATACCATGACACTAGCTCAGGGCCATAGGTTGGACAACTCTGATCAAAGCCCATTCCCCAAATGGCACATCATTAAAAAGATTGACCAAAATGTAGATCACTTCTTTAAGATATAGTTTTTCAGTTGTGACAATGACAGCGTTCACTTAAATTGCATTTTGGTTGATGTTTGGAATAGAGCAGCGTGAGAGTTGAAATTAACTCAAATTGAAATCTCCTGTTGCTAAACAATGTGGTCCTAACCAAGTTTTGTAGATTGTTATGGATTGAGATTTATGATCCTGTAATGGGATTCTGATCCCCAGTGTACTTTGTGATCTCAAAGGATCATCATCATCCTGGCTGAGAGATTGGATCCTTTTAGGGTATTGTGATTCTGACAAAGAAAATATGATCCTGCAGTGTTTGCACAAAGGAAACAAATTTTAGGGAAAATCCCACATCTCAACCCATTTGTATTTGGGGTAGGGGAGGGGGCAGGTGCAGTTAAAGAGGGATTTCCTAATTTCAATTTAATGAATGTAGCCAGGGTTCATTGTTAGTGCATCATGTTATCTGTACAATGTGTGGTGCCATCTTCTACACAGTGACAAGTGCAAGTTCCGGGGGAAAGACTCTTTCATGTTTACAAAAAAATATCACGGTTGCTCTACGTTCTCATCACAATGAAATTTAGCTATCGTGAGATCGCTGCACAGGCTGAACCTAACATGCACACGGGGGTTCCTGCCCATGCTCTTTGCCAACCAGTGATGTAAGTAAATGAGTCTAATTGATTGAACTTTTTTTAATTACTTTGATACCAGAGAATAATTTAAGTTTTTTGTTTTTCTGGCATGTTACCTTATGTACTCATTTGTTTCAGAATCCTACACCCACCTTTACACTCAAAAAATATGATGATGGAAAATCGTAAATGGAGTCTGCTGATTGGTCAGTTTTTCTTTGAATATTCATATGCTCCTGTCACTTTTTCTATTCTTTCCATTTCTGCCTTCACAAGTGGTACTGAAGTTTCCAAGTTTGTGCCTTCTCTATATAGCAATTTGCTGGTGATACATACATGGACAAAGGATTGATTTAAATTGTAGGATAGTTCAAACTTTTTATGCATTATAATAATTGTTTTTTTCTATTATTATTTGTTTTTTCATTTTTGTGATGTTAAGGACTACTTTAGTTTCTGTCTGGACAAAAGTGTTCAAAAAGAAACTTGGACACTTTTATGTGATATTACTTTTGAAGAAATGTTACATTAATTGAATACTACTGTATGCTATAATAAGGTGGAGAAGTAACTCTTTGTTGCATGTTTAAATACAGATTGTCAAAAGCACTTGACGATGTGTTATTGGAAACTTTTGATTTAGTTACAATGACAAGAAAATTCACAACCCCATACTTGTAGGAGGCAGCGGTACAGGGTGAAGGCACTCGCCCTCCCAATATGGACAAAAACATTTGGTCCATTTAGGAAACATGATAAATATTATAACACTTTTGATCAATATTCAGGCAAAAATTGCTCTGCCCCCCCCCCATCCCAGAAAAGAAATACCCCTTACGCTGATGCCCAACCCTGTATATATAGTCTACGCAATGAAGCGTTGTACAGCAGTAGTGAAAACAAAATGTGAGGTATGTTCAGAAGTGTATCCTTGAGGAAGGGGGCTAATATTGGGACTGGTCAGTTTCAAGTTGAGCAAATATTGCTTCACTTTTTGTCAGGCTCATCACTCAAAATTGATGTTGTCCCTTCCCAACTCATTTCATTTTTCCTCCCCCCCCCCCCCCCCAGAGAATGCATATCCCAAGATGAATGCTGTATTGCCCACAGTCATCGATCTGTTCACTTTTGTCTAACAAATTCCTCTGCGATAAATTACTGCTTAGACCTTGGTTCACAGCCAGTAACAGTGCCCAATGGGGACACCACAAGGGGTACCTGGAAAGCGTCATAGACAATTTTGAAAATGCAGCGTTATATAAAAATTAAATGTGATGACGGTTGGCTGGGAAAACTTTTTGTGGGGGGAGGGAAACCAGAAGATAGCATAATAAATTATGGGGGCAATGACTCTATACCCTTTTCACCACTGGTTTATGTGCTGCACCTCACCTCGATTGCGGGGCATGAGTGGAAATGGTTGGAGGGCCAATCCTCTCTCACCCCAAACTACACCTCTTGTGGGGGGGGGGGGGTGTAAGAAACTCTCCATTGGCCCAGCTTTTTGATTAAATGTTCATTCAAACAATGCAGATTACCAAAGCTTAACTTCGACAATCCCCATACCCTACATACAAATAACTGTTTTATGAGTGAGTAGTTAACGGTTCAAGTCCGTTTTCAAAAATTCGTTACCAGACACTCTTTGCAATTATGTACAATACCATTACAAGAAGGACACCAGAAAATTCAAATTTTTTGTTGTGCTTACAGGGTTCCCAGCTTTACCTGGAAACCTGCCGGAAAATCTGGAAAAGTCATGGAATTTAAAAAAAAAAATGCTTCAAATCCTGGAAAAGTCATGGAATTTGAGGCAGAATGCTTCAAATCCTGGAAAAATCATGGAATATGATTAGCCAAAGACTAACGCTGAAGAACTGATTGGCTATCATGACAAAATCTAGCCAGATATGTGCTCCATGTAGCACCTTCACAGTTGACTAGGTGAAGAGTACGTAAATAATGCTGTCATGTCCTCTTCTCATTGACTCGATACACTGAGATAACAGCACAAAGCTTTCTTATGTAGTCACACAATGTCTTCGTGGAGAAGAAGCTTCAGGCACCTTATCTTCAATTTCAGGGCCAATTGCATGGTTGATGAAGTAGAAATACCCTGTAAAAGTCCTCAAAATCAAGGTTTCTGAGTTATGTAAGAGGAAAATTAGTAAGCATACCCCAAATAAAGATTTCAAAAATCGCAATAAAATGATTGTCCTGCAGTGGCGTAGCTACTGGGGGCAGGGGGGGGGCAAGTTGCCCCCCCCCCCTGGAAAAATTTTTGGGGAAATTTGATGAATCTTCTTATTATTACAAAAATTTCTCAAAATTTTTGTTAGAATAATAAATTGTGAGACTTACATAATTCGTATTTTCATGCAACAATTTAACTCAGATTTCGTCAGTGCCGCATGAACCGGCCCAATTTGCGTTCCACAGAAAAGTCCTCTCCGCGTAGCAGATTGAATGTTCTCTTGTGCTTGTATACGCACGGGGGTTATGATCAGTGCATTTCAGTGCACAAGTATGGGCGGCCATCAGGGCAAAAAAGACAACACCGCGAAACAGAAAAGTTAAAACCCAAAAGGAAAAAACAACGCCGGAGGGAACATTCAAACGTCTAAAGAAAAAGACAAACGTCAAAAGGGGAAGACAAACCCCGAAAGGAAAAGACAGAGGCAAAAGGAAAAGTTAAAACCCAAAAGGAAAAGACTAACGTAAAAGTGGAAAACACCAAACGCCAAAAGGAGAAGACAACGCCGAAAGGAAAGGACAACGCCGAAAGGAAAGGACAGCGCCGGAAGGAAAGGTCAAACGCCAGAAGGAAAAGATAAACAGGCAAAAAATACAACACAGTAAAACGGGAAAGTGAACGCTAAAAGGAAAAGACAATGTCAAAAGAAAAGACAAAGTCAAAAGGAAAGGACAATCACAGAAAAAAAAAAACACAAACGCCGAAAGGAAAATACACGAGACAAAAGAAAATGACAACCGTGTAGAAAATAAAACCAAAGTCAAAGGAAAAGGCAAAAGTGAAGTGGAAACGATCGAATAACACAATGTGACAAAGACAACGAGCAAAGGAAAAGACAAAGTAACGTCAAAAGGACAAGAGAACATCAAATGGAGAAGAGAGAGTGAGTACTAACCACTGACTTCCTATATACATAGGCAGAGCATGTAACGCGTATGTCCTATCTGTAGAATGTCGCCACCGACTGGGATTAAAGGGCACCAAGATAGCCGCCGTGAATCTATAATTGGTATGATTTGAAGACAACTCTGTAATATTTTAAACAGAAGTTTAACTTGAATGAGAAACAATATCATTTTCCTGCAGTACATGTAGTGATATTGACCTACCTTGCGTTATTCCGAAAATATTTCAAATTTCTTGCAAAATCTGTTGATTCTAACTACTTTAGCAAGGCTGAACTTTCACACACAAAACCATAGCAGACAGCCATCTCGCTACGCCTATACTCACACGTACCCGGCGAGACTTTCTAACTTGCAGTATACTCTGTCCACGGACTTAAATACATGGACAGAGCATGTAACGTGTCCTATCCGTAGATGGTCGCCACCGACTGGCCAAATAGGCGCACCAAGATGGCCGCCATGAGGCTATAATTTGCGTGATTTGACGACGACGCTGTGATATTTAAAACAAAATTTTAACTTGAATGAGGAAAAATATCATATTCCTGCAAAAGGTGAAGTGATTTTTACCTAACCTTGCCATATTTCAAAAATATTTCAACTTTCTTGCAAAATATGTTGATATACTTGAGCAAGTCCAAACTGTCACACGAAACCATAGCAGACAGGCATCTTGGTGCGCTTTTTCTCACGCTACGATAGCGACGATCTGCCGTAGGTATGCTCTGTCCATGTATAGGAAGTCCGTGACACCGTCCATGTATAGGAAGTCCGTGGTATTAACCCACACTGGGTGTCATGAAACAGTGCTTCCACCTACCCGAAAAGCTCTCCACAAAAATGAGAGATTTTGGCAATTTTAAACAGTTCAGGAAATATCTGAGATGCTTCAAGTTATAATGAGAAACGTATCTTTACACATCCGACAGTTACTAGATCTGAAAACCGGTGAACTGTGGGAAATGATCACCGGATTTGATGAAGTTTATTCTCACTTTGTGAAATTAATCCTGAAATGTGGAATTACTGTATGCACAAGCATTCTATTCGAGCGAACTGACGTTAGGCTTAAAGTTATACTAGGTCACAGTGTGCACAGTGTTAAAGTTAGGCTGCGTATGTAACTTTTAAGTGGACCATTAACACAGTAACCTTTAATATTTGTTAGGAACTGACAATAAACACACCGAACAGTGTGACTGGCTAAGTCTTTCTTGAGGTTTTCTTTTCCAGCTCAGGGAATTTCCTGCGCTCGACCTTCTCTTTTAATATTTGTAGACTTTTTCATTGGCGTTTGCCTTTTTCTGTCGACGGTCGTCTTTTCCTTTTGACTTCAGTGACGTACACAGGATTTCTATGAAGGGGGGGGGCATGCAGTATGAGTGATCGCTGGCCAAGAGGACGGGAAAATTTTTGGCCTTTTCAAGGAGCTTAGATGCAAAATAGTGCAAGATTTTCGACTTTGACAGGAACAGTGTTAAAAGAATTGTGGTGGTTCATGAGGATAAAACTGAAACCGTCTTTACATGCAATCTTATGCCCTTTACGCTACCTTTCAAAGTAAAACTTGTCATTAAGTTTGCATACTTCTAGGAGTAAAAAAAGAGCATCAATCGGTATAGGCGAACGGGAGCATTTTAGTTTGAGTTTTTTCTTGGCCACAAAACTTTATTCTGCCATAAATATAAAATATTATCTAAGCGGGACGCCACCACTGGTTGGCGCGGAGCTAAGAGAAATTTCGAAAAGTCAGACCACTCAGATGGCCGGAAATAGCATTTACCAGACTTATATGAAGAATCTAACAAGTCTCTATCTTCTTTTGTCGTTTGCAATAAAAACGATCACTTCAAAATATGTCCGCAAACTGCAAAGTGATCAGAGAGTTGTTAAGAGCTACTTTGACCACAAAAATATAATTTTGCCCGAATGACTATCTTAGTGGAGCGCAACCAGTAGGAAATAACCGCGACCCCTCAGATGGCCGAAAATTGAGTTTCTATTCTTGTAAAGAGAATCTAAACATGAAGTTTTTATATTTAGCTTTTGTTTGCAATGAGAATAAAATCAGGAGCATGCTAAGTGATCAAAAAATTACCAGGTAAAATGTACTACCGCTATTACATTAAATTGTCTTATTTCTCTCCGGGGAAATTATACAACGGAATTGAAAATATGCTAATGCTTCTCTATTGTTACTCTTGGTTAAATAAAGATCCGCTAAATTGATGAAACTTTCTGTGACTGCTCGAACTTCCGTCTGTTAATGATCTTACCCTTAGCATCTCCTCTTGCGTGATAAATGGCAAACTATTTCTCAACGCACCTGAACACCCTCCCCTCCCTGTCCCCGTCTCGTACGCGTCTATGCAGGAAGGGAAAGGGATGGGCCGCTCCCTTTTGAACATTCTTTAAAAAGGTAGGTGTCCTTAGAGTTAATCGGTGCCACCAGCTGGATTTTTTAGTTAAATTTGGAATTTGACAAAATTTTGCTATTTTTAGGAATTAAGAGAAAAGAAGAAGAACAAAAATGGCAACACTGAGGGCCTTGCAGAGACAATCCCTCCTTTGAAAATTTTTGAGAAATTGGGTGTTCCTACATGCTCTGGTGCCACACATGCTATCTTTTGAATTAAAATCTGTGTTACTAAAGTATGGCTACGTATTTTAAGGACCTTGGCATCCGTGAGGGGAGGCATGGCCCAATGCCCCCCCTTCGTACGCTTCTGTTAGACTTTGTCTTTTTCTTTTGACTTTTGTCTTTATTTTGACTTTCATCTTGCCTTTTAGCGTTTGTCTTTCCTGTTTTGCTGTGTTGTCTTTTTCGCCTGTTTGTCTTTTTCCTTTCGGCGTTTGACCGTTCCTTCCGGCGTTGTCCTTTCCTTTCGGCGCTGTCTTCTCCTTTTGAGGTTTGTTGTTTGCCACTTTTATGTTAGTCTTTTCCTTTTGGGTTTTAACTTTTCCTTTTGCATTTGTCCTTTCCTTCCGGCGTTGTTCTTCCCATTGGGCGTTGTCTTCTCCTTTTGGCATTTGTTGTTTTCCACTTTTATGTTAGTCTTTTCCTTTTGGGTTTTAACTTTTCCTTTTGCATTTGTCCTTTCCTTCCGGCGTTGTTCTTTCCTTTCGGCGTTGTCTTCTCCTTTTGGCATTTGTTGTTTTCCACTTTTACGTCAGTCTTTTCCTTTGGGGTTTTAACTTTTCCTTTGCATTTGTCCTTTCCTTCCGGCGTTGTTCTTTCCTTTCGGCGTTGTCTTCTCCTTTTGGCATTTGTTGTTTTCCACTTTTACGTCAGTCTTTTCCTTTGGGGTTTTAACTTTTCCTTTTGCATTTGTCCTTTCCTTCCGGCGTTGTCCTTTCCTTTCGGCGTTGTCTTCTCCTTTTGACGTTTGTTGTTTTCCACTTTTACGTTAGTCTTTTCCTTTTGGATTTTAACTTTTCCTTTTGCCTCTGTCTTTTCCTTTCGGGGTTTGTTTTCTCCTTTTGATGTTTGTCTTTTTCTTTAGACGTTTGATTGTTCCTTTCGGCGTTGTTTATTTTTCCGTTTCACATTTGTCTTTTCTGTTTCGCGGTGTTGTCTTTTTTGCCCTGATGGCCGCCCATACACAAGGAGCTGTTATTCAGGTGATACTTTGAGAATTCAGTAAAAGGATGCGAAAACTGACAAGTCACTACCGTAGACCCCGAGGTTGTTATGTTCTTCTACAAGCTAGCAGTAGCTGTACGATTTTACTCTGTGTACATAACGATGGATGGGGCTGAAACATTCCATGGCCAACGATAAACTAGAAATTAGAATTAGAGGGATCCGTTGGCATACTTAGATTTTGTTACTTAGCCTAATCCTTGGAGGCTTACAAGCTTGTTCGGGAAAATAGCTTTCTGCTCACTTTGAGTGTAACAATAAATGGACAATGAGTACCTTGTGGCCTACTACACTTAACAGACTGCTTTTCTAACAGGATGTCCTGTGTGATCGAGCCACTATTAGGCCTCCTTAGTGGCAGGCGAAGGGGAGACCATTGGGCCATCCCCACCTCACAGATGCCATTTTTTCTTTGTTCTTAAAAATACGTAGTCTAACTTTATTAACACAGATTTTACTTCAAAAGATAGCAAATGTGGCACCAGATTGCTTATAAGGACACCCAATTTTCAGAAATTTTCAAAGGGGGAGGATTGTCCCTGCAAGGTCTTTCAGTGATGCCAACTTTTTTTTAACTCCTACAAATAGACCTAGGCAACTTCTGTCAAATTCCAATTTTTACTTAAAAAGGTAGACTCTGTTTCCCACTGGGGGCATCGATAATAAAGACTACATGTTTAGATTCTCTTTACAAGCATAAGTACGCTATTTTGACCATCTGAGGGGTCTGATTTTTCGAAATTTTCTTTACGCTCCGCGCCAACCAATGGTGGCGCTTCGCTCGATCTTTTGGGCAAAATTACATTTTTGGGGTAAAATTAGCTCTTAACTCTCTGATCACTTTGCAGTTTGCGAACATGTATTGAAGTAAGCAATTTATTTCAAACGACAAAAGAAGCAAACGACTGGCTAGATTCTTCGTATTAGCCTGGAAATGCTATTTCCGGCCATCTAAGGGGTCTGATTTTCCAAATTTTCTCTGTGCTCCGCGCCAACCAATGGTGGCGCTCCGCTTAGATAATCTTTATGACGAAAAAACATTTTGTGGCCAAGAAAAACCACAAATACCGATCAATGCTCTCTTATTTTGACTAATAAAAGTGTGCAAATTTAATGACAAGTTTTTCTTCGCAAGGTAGCATAAATGGCATAAAGGAAATGCATGTCAAGACATAAAAGTTTCAGTTTTATCCTCATGAACCACCACGATTCAACTTTTAACACTGTTCCTGTCAAAGTCGAAAATCTCGCACCATTTTGCATGTAGGCTTCTTGAAAACGTCAAAAAAATTTCCGGACACCCCTCCCCTTAGACCATACTGCATGCCCCTCCCCCTTCAGAGAAATCCTGCGTACGCCACTGCGTTAGTACATACAAATAAACCAGATATTGTTTACCAAACTAATATACTTTGTTATTTCCGATTGCTCAATGTTTCACTTTAAGATTAAAATGCAGGTTATATTACAAAATGACATGGTAATGTTGTTATATTTGTAAGTTTGCATGTTTTATGTGAAATACATACACATGACCGGGAAAAGTTTTGGGGAAATTTCATAACTTTGCCCCCCCCCCCCCCCCCCTGGAAAAAATCCTAGCTACGCCACTGTTGTCCTGCAAATTGTTTTGTAGCCTATATTTTTTATTAACTTCTGTTTAAGATGAAGATGACATCAGGACACCACAAGATATGGTTAACAAATTATCCGTCTCCCTGCAGAATGTGTAGCATATGTAATGTACCATGTTGATAAATGGACTATGAATGAAAGGAGTTCTCTTGTAATCATAGATTCATTGTCACACTTATAGACCGTGGGACGTTGACTTCCTTTCTTTAGTTTTTTTTTATTATTGGACTTTCACTATGTTGACTGTTACTTACTAAAATGCAGTGGCGTCACCAAGGGGGGGGGGGCGGGGGGCACGTGTCCCCCTGAAAAATCGTGTGCCCCCCCCCCCAAAAAAAGGAGATTTGAGATTTTTAAAAAACGATATGCCTTCTTTAGTCCGAGTGTGACTATAAAATTATTAAGATTGGATTCTTCTTTTGACGAGAAAGGGCAGTAATTTTCATACTTTTCAACTAAAAATATCGCAAAAACACCTGGAAAATGCCATTTCCGGCTGTCTGACGGGTTGCGTTTTTCAAACATTTCTGCACACTTCCAACTTCGCCAACTGAAGGTCGCGCATAGCTCAGGTAACCATTTAAGCAGGATTATATAGGCGTACATTTTTTCCTTAAGGGGATCACATCTAACTGCTTTCTCTTTCTCTTTCGAGTTCAGCTCTCCTTCTTCTAAATAACAGCCGGATACGCTCTTGAAAGTTGTTTCAAGTTTTGTTACCAATAAGTTCTTAATTGAAGTTGCACTGGAAGTTTTTTTTTTGAGACCAGTGTAAAGACAACAGAATAACCGCAAATAACGACCTGAATACCTAACAAACCCCTTTAAACCCAGGAGCTTCCGGGGGCTTCGCCCCCTGGACCCCAACCGAGACACACATTGTACTACCCATCAAATTCTTTTCTCAATAGTTCATCTCGCCCTTTTTCAAAATGTCAGCCAGATCTGTTGGTAGTTGAATCACTTTTTTACCAAAAGTCTTACTGAAAGTTACTCTTTGGGTATTTTTGAGACCAGTGTTAAGTCAATAGAAGAACACTTAAATAGCGACTTTCAATAATACCTAACAAACACGCTAAAAACCAGGAGCTTCCGGGGGCTTCGCGCTGGACCCCCACCGAGACACACATTGAACTGCCCATCAATTCTTTTCTCCACTCCCCCTTTTTCAAAATTTCGGCCTGATCTGCACTTGGTAGTTGAATCACTTTTTTACCAAAACTTCTTACTGGAAGTTACTCTGGAGGTATTTTTGAGACCAGTGTTAAGTCAATATGAGAACACTTAAATAGCGACTTTAGTGCCCCACAAACACGCTAAAACCCAGGAGCTTACGGGGGCTTCTCCCCCTGGATCCCCACCGGGGCTTTGCCCCTGGACCCCACCCGCTGAGCCTCGCGCTTCGCGCTCGGTGGCGCCTACGGCGCCATGTGTGAAGTTTGGCAGTGCCCCCCTGCAATATTGTTGTGCCACCCCAGTGCCCCCCTCAGAATGAAAAGTCTGGTGACGCCACTGCTAAAATGGCATGACTTTGAATAGTGTAGGACATTCCCAGCAGAATGTTCCTATTTGCAGATGTATCAAATGGTATATGTGAGCAATATAGCACTGAATTTCCGGTTGACTGTAAGGGAAACATTGGGTTTGTTTTACAATCCTTTTAAAGCTGCTCATTGAGTTGGTTCATGGAATTCAACAACTTTTTCCAAACCTGTTAAGTTTTCTTCACAAACCAATGACAAATGGTCAAACTTACACATCCCCATTTACAAATAATTGTTTTATGAGTAAGCACTTAATGGTTCAATTCGGTTTTCAAAAATTCGTGACCGCACACTTTTTCAAATTATGCACAAAACTGTTACAAGTAAGGACATCGCAAAATTCAAAATTGTAACTATTGGATGTGAAACTTGACTAACAATGCTAATTATAAGCATTGTCATGTGGTAGTATCCTTCAACCCTCTCATTAAGTTATCAATATCAACTCAATGAGCCCCAAAATTTATTGGCCAAGAGTTGTATATAATTAAAAATGAGGCAGTATGATAGCTTTCTTTTCACAAAATAAGTTGCCTCTAGATAGAAATTCAGTTGCTTGTTGCATAAGACTGTAAGAATAACTTGTTCACCCAAACTTTCAACATTTCAAAAGATTCAAATTCCATAACACCGTTGTGCATAATATTTTGAGAAGATGCTATTGTTGAGGTTTATTCTTGAGACCAAATGATTTGACTATAGAGCTACAGTATTTTCTTTTGATGCTATATTGGAGCATTCAGTTTTTCCCTTTAAGGTTCAGCATGAATAAACAATAATGTTAATGTAAAGTTCACACAGGCATTTATGAATGTTCACAAAAGCCTGACATGCATCCCCAGTGATGTCATTCACAGAAGCATGGGGATTTCTGCCTGGTTGGATTTGTATACTTCTCTGAGGTGAGAAATGGATGGCTGTAAGGGGTTGAAACGGGGGCCATTTTATGCCTTTGTGGTAGGCCTTCTTTTACTTTTCACATTAAACTAAGTTTAGACACTCCTGTAAACTGGTGTAGAAAGAACAGCGTTCGGTTCACCTAGTTCAGTACTGTAATAAATAACTGGTTGATAAGTAAATGTTTTCATCCCTGGAATTTTGAAATTTCATCATGGAAATATCATGGAATTTTATTTTTTTTTTTTTGAATGCTGGGAGCCCTGTTTTACTTTAAAGCATTGTCATGTGGTAGTGACCCGTTGAGACTCTCATTAAGTTATCAATATCATCTCAATGAGCCTCTTTAGATCGTCTTCAATTATTGTCGACATGAATTTCAAACCCTCAAGTTCTTTGAAATTGAGGAAATCAGATTCAATTTAGTGTACAACCATCCATGATACAGGTAAGCAAGGAAGTTGAAAGACCAAAAGAAATAGACCCCAGTTAAGGCCGACTAAAATCATACCATCACTTGACTGCCCGGGTGCGTCTGTCTGTCTGATGGCCGGGCGGTCAGTCTGTCAGGCGGTGCTTTGGCCAACGGGCGTGGGAACGAATGGAAGGATATGTTTTATAACATACCAACACGAATGTGCTATATAGTACCAGCTAGAAAAAAAGGGAATTATGTTTCAACAGTTTCAACAAATATGGTTCAAGATCAAGTTTGGTTCAGATATTGTGCAAATAAGTTTAAGCCCTTCTTTTGGGGAGTAGCTTAAAGTGTGTACAATGCTTATATTTTCTTGATTTAAAGCCGATAGACTTTTTCAACTGATTCCCCTTTTCAGTTTTTTTTTTTTTCAGAAGAGATTTCCCACTCAAATTAGATTATATTATACACTAAAATTGACACAGTAAGATACTATAACAGATAACTTTATTAGCTAAATAGATAAAGGGGTAATTAGTGTTTCTTTTCACAAGTTTTCCAAAACATCAGTTCTGCACCACAATTTTACATTGAAATAAAAATTTAACAAAAAATGATTTATCATCATTATCTGACGTTGTGGTAAGTGACGAACAGATTACCCATCGTTTGGTCGGAACATTACTTCATTTCTCGGAAGTCCCTTTGCGCTCATTACCTTTGGAAATCGTTTCACTGGGTGTCCATTACGTAATGTCTAGCTTCACAAACGTCTTACGTCTTTTCACCTCCTCTTTAAATCGGAACATTGAGTTCGTTCATGAGTTATTTTTCCGCAGCTGTTCAGTTTTCTTGCAGACAATCCCCATGTCCTACATACAAGTTACTGTTTTATGAGTGAGTATGCTGAACTCCTCAATTCGGTTTTCAAAAATTCGTCGGACCAGACACTTTTTCAAATTATGCACAAAACGGTTCCAAGTGAGAACACAACATGTTTCTGTAACTATTGGATATAAATCTCGACTAATTATGCTAATTAAAACCTATTTTTATATGACGGCACACTTGAATACTTTCATTAAGTAATCTCTATCAACTCAACGAGCCCCTTTAAATGGAGGTGATCTCCTTAAGCATTCACAGATTTGAAATTCAAGCATTAATGTTAAATTTAACCTGTTCTGCCTATGTCATTTGGGTCATTTTCCAATCACGTTTACAGGTGTCTCATGGATACCAAATATAAAGAGGAAAGCAAAAAGCTGAGGGAGGGGTTGAGGAAGGGGCACTAACCGCAGAGCAAATACTCCTTGCACACTCCATCACTGTAAATTAACGTTCTTTTCCTAAGATGGATCCTAAGATGGAACTCGAACGAAATTCTACATGCTTATCTATAATGTATTTTTTTACTTCTGCAACGAAACCTTTCCTTATAAAGGGGGAAATTTGAGCGAAAATGTAACCTTCATAATGTGAAAGACGAACTAAATCTACACAATTTGATGCAAATCCCATTCAATAAGGTCATATATTTCTCGATATATTAGCAAATGAATTGTTTAGATTTATGTTCCAGTGTGCGAGGTAGCAGAGATTATAACACCAGGGACCCCCCCTGATGTTACCCTCACATTGACAAGGGATGCTTTGTTTCCTCCTGGGTTTTTTTTTTTTTTTTTATTCTGTTGTGTTGTCTTTCGGCAAATAGGTGTATAGATATCCTCAAGTGAGCGATGCAAATTTACTTAAATACCCATGCCACTACACAGGCGAACTCAGAAGTTTTGAGATTGCTAAGGACTCTGAGAAAATTGGTATTAAAGTTTGAAGAAACTCTAAATTAAATGAAGGTTGTAACGGTCACATCAAGGTTTTATACGTTTAAGTACTAAGTTTTTATACGTTAGAGTACTAACGTATACTTATTCTTTGTGAAATTTGCACTGAAATCGTTGTTCAGTTCTCAAGATATGAGCAGGAACGCTTATTGCATCTTCCAACAAAACGTGGACTTGAAGCAAGCACATATGGCATCATATCCTGATTACCAGTCTTAAAATATGAATCTCATTTCTCAGTTTCTGAATCAAAATTCACAATGAATCATACATTCTCTTTCTTTCTTTCTTCTATATCCCTGTTGAATTTGCCCAGCTCCCAATCCTTTCATTTCCATTACCAATTGTATATCCTATAGGTCATACTTTTTGCCACCAACACCGGCCCTCCCATGTGTCCCCCGGTAATTTCAAAACTATTGTCCCACCTACCGGTCTATATCCCTGTTACATTAGTCCATAAATGTCCACTACCCACATTATACATCTCGGACACCATAATGGGCCAATATCCCTCTCTGGGAAGCCTTTCACTCATCCCAGGCCACAGGTCCTACCCCACAAAAGAGGGTGCCGCTTTACTGTGCACAAATATAAAATGAGAGCTGACCTGAGTCCCCAGCCCCACCAGTACCCCCATCCGTTATGCCGCCATTGGATACCGCAACCCTCAGATCATCTTTGTAAACAGCCTACAATAAGAACTTTTCACTTAAGGAGACTTAAAAGGAACAGTATATTTTTTCGGTGGTAAATTTTTCCGACAAACGTCGCTTGGAAATGTCTGTGGTGTAGCACCCCCTATCCGTGGTTACGCCCGTACCAGTAATTCTTGTATACAGCTGTCACGAAATTTTAGAAAAATGCACATAAATTTTTTACAAACTTCTCGAAAAATTTACTGAATATCCGTGTGCAGGTGTGCACCATTTAAGTCCAGCATTACGACGATAAGAAGTACTTTAATTAAGATTCGTGTATATGGATTTACCTTACTCCGTATTAATTTTTCTATTCCCTCGTTGAAGAGAAGCCAAGCCCACCACTATATATTTAGCCTAACATCAAACTAGAT
Source organism: Holothuria scabra (assembly GCA_037179385.1). Taxonomy (NCBI): domain Eukaryota; kingdom Metazoa; phylum Echinodermata; class Holothuroidea; order Aspidochirotida; family Holothuriidae; genus Holothuria; species Holothuria scabra. Next base: position 3,241,148 of record CM074183.1, read on the forward strand.
CCATCCAAATCTTTCCCATATTGGATTTCCCTGCAGCAAAATGAGGCAGTCCATTATCTTGAAGATTATTATATTCTTTATTTATCCGGTATCCATATATGATTTGATATTAGTGTTTTAAGTACCCATTCGTTCGTTGTCGCTGCAGTTTCACACATCCAATCGGATCTGAGTTCATTTTACCACTGCATTATAGGCCTAGTACCAGCTTTACGATCTTTGGTGAGTACACTTTGTTTCATTCCAGGATTGAGTGGGAGTGCAGGAATTTACATAACATCGTTTGCTGGGTGGTAAATTTACTTCTCGTTCAAGTTCTTGACGAGAAGTAGGCTATATGAGAAGGGACAACTCCGTATGCTATGTGCGACACTAAGCACAATTTAAGTATTATAGTTTTTAGTTGGTATCACCGAACGGCCCTTTGCCAGAGGTTCGGGATGACGTTAGAAAAAGTAACTTAGCACAATTTAAGTGTAATACTAATAGCTGTCGCCTCTCTTTGGAATGTAGCCAAGTACACTTTGTTCACAGATCCGCTGGTGGGAACGGACACGTCTCCCCACTGCGTTTAAAGTTGTGGACCGCTCATGTGGGGACGATGGGCACTGTTTAGCAAGAAATTTCCTCACTGGCTAACGTAACCCTAATCCTTAAACTAATCCCTAACCCGAACAAAGACATATGAATCGATACAATACAATGGCAACAGCCAATCAAAAAACACCTCTTCAAACAGTACGCATCTACCCGATTTTTCACCTTTGTGGATTTCATTTATGTTTTTGTTTCCCAAAGGAACCTTGCCATTGAAACCTGTGAAAGTAAAGGCCCGCTTATCCTCCTATTTTTATTTTCTTTTTCTCTATCCTCCAAGCCGTCCCATCCCCACCGATGCGCTATTTCTGTTTGTAGGCTTTACAACGGAACAAACCAGTATGACAAGCCGTTTTAATATTTACCTCGTAATTTCAGTTTATTGAATTGCATTGTACTCAAGTGATAGATATCGAATTCCAAAACTTTTCACTTGTAGAGGGAATGCATTTCACTGAGTAAAGTGGCATTCAGTATCACTAATCTTATGATAAATTTTACTGAATTTCAACGCCGATGGCCCATTACTATTGGCCATACGGTTTAAAGTGCGTGGCTGTCATCTCTTGTTCGACTTAATTTGTAACATTGCATGGTATGTATTGTTCATGTCACTTACTTGAATTTAAACCTTGCATTCAGCTCGTATAGCCAAAGAACGTCTGATTTCTGTCGCCAGTTCCAGCTGACATATTCGCATTGTAACTATAAAGACGGCTAGGTTTCAAAATGGCCGTTACTGCTTGTTAAAAAGGGGCAAAAAAGAGCAAAGAGCCAAGTTTCACTCTCGATAAAGTGCCGGATATGATAGAATGACGGATATGAGTCTTAAAAAAGGTGATCCCTTCTTCACTCGAAAAAGATTTTTTCACTATTTTTGGAATGTATCCCAACAAATTCTTGAAGTAAAATTCTCTATTCTAGGAGTAATTAAATTAAAAGTGTAATAGTGGGTGAATTCACAGTTTTCTCTTAATTAAAGAGGGACTCACTTTACTCTTTTGTTTTTAGAATTTTTAATTATTTTTAAAGGTTCCATTGCACACAATCAAAGGAAGGTGAAGGCTCTCCTAAGAGTCTTTACAGTGCATGTTCTTTAAGAATCATACCGAGTAACATGTTTACATCCACCTGTCGACATAAGTTTATCCGATCCGGACCATTTCTAACAATTTTACAGGCTAGTAATTTTCACTAAAATCAGATGCTAATGTGTAAAATTGTAAACGACGTTATTTATTAATGATTGGTGTAAAAAAAGAATAGAATTCCGATTTTTTAAGAAGTGATGTATGAAAATAATTAGTTTTCTCAGTTATCAAGCCTGAAAGTACAATTGTGCATCAAATCCTAGAACCTCACTGTGGCCAGCTGTGTCCAAATGTGTCCGAAAATTAATTTTCTAGCCAAAACGGCAATTTTTGTTGTAGCCCACAAAAACTGTCAACAAGCCTGTTCGGTCATTCGTTTTGGTGGCTGTGCAAACTGGCAAATCCGCACATCTTCAAAATCTTTTCGATAAATAAATCAATCCCGCATCATACAAAACGTATTCCAAAATGTGGTTTTACAGGAAAATTTGGTCAAATCATTCTTTCTTAATCCATCTTTAACATAAGAAGATATTTTAAGTGTGTTTTTCTTCAATGGGTTGTCTAAATAGTCTTTTTAGTGTGAAAATTTGACTTTTAATGTGCTTTAAAATAGTGCGGAGACCCCTATTTTCGTTCGAGTTGGCTAGACTTTAGTATTGTATACAAGTATACCTACGAAACGAGGGAATGCTGTAGGCAACGTGCTGCAGAGCTTCGTTTGTGTTTCCCACACTGTGCCCCAAACTTCCATGCGGCAACGAATTACCGCACTCGCCTATTGGCACAGCTGTTCTTTGTTTGATAGGTAGTTCAAAAATGCAGAGTACCGAAGCTCATATAACACAACATTTGTGTTGTACTGAGAGTGTTTTCATTTCATATTGAGGTCTTGTATACTCACCCTGAAGCAATAAACTATGGTTATGTCTGGATGAGGATGAATTTTAGACAGTTGTGGGAGGAGCTTAAGGAAGAAGGGGAGCAGAATTGGAACATTTTGGCATGAGAGAAACAGGCCTTCAACCTGAGAGAGTTCACAATTTATGTGTTTTAACAAAGTCCGGGATCTGCCATATGGTTTTAACGATTTGACTTCATATCACTCATTTGGAAGGTTACAAATTTGACTTTTTAAAGGCATATTTTCATCATCCCAAACAGTTCCAATTTTCCCAACTTACTTACTTCTAGCCCCTCCCACATTTATCTAAAACTCATCTTTATCCCGACACAATCCTTGTTCATTGCTTCATGGCTTGTCCCAGTGGCTATACAAGTCCATAATGTGTAATCAAGACACTCTCAGTGCCCATGCGGTGTAATTTAGCTATGATGCATTGTTTGAATGTGATGCCAGTCAAAGAGCTGTATCAATTGCGAGTTTTGATATATGTACACTGAAACTGTAGTTCAGGGTGACGAATGACTGCCTTTAAGATCATTTGTAAATCGTACTGACGTAATAAATCTACTGGTTGAATATTTGAGTCCTTAAACAATATCATAAATTTTCCTTTTAGGTCATAATTCTGACCGTTAAGTGTAAAATGGTCTGAAGGCCTTGAGGTTGGTCAAGTGTTGCCCTTAAGTGGACGTATAGCTTCTTCGGGAAGCAGTTTCAAGTTACCCTGTATGGTTTCGCCGAACGGTCCTTTGCCAGAGGGTGGGGAGCACTTTGGAAAAAGTAAGTGTAGAATGGAGCCATACACGACAGACTAATGATGTAAATGGTCTGAGGGCCGTGAGGTTGGTCAGTAAAGTATTGTCCTTTAGTGGACGTAGCTTCCTCGGAAAGCAGAACTCCTTTTGGGGTATTGTTTGGTTTCTGCTCTTCGCCAGTGAGTCGGAAGGACTTTATAAAAAATATTTTTAAAAGTTTGCGACTAGTATTCAAGTCGACTATAATCATTTTCCCCATGTAAGCAAAATTTGGTCGATCCTCTGATGGCCCGTCGATAGCGGTGGGCCATCAGAGGAAAGTATCCGATAGCTCGCCCATGGTCCCTTGATGGGCATGATACTGATGTGGTTTAAAACTGCCTACCCATCATGCACTTGTGTGTATTCCATTGACTGCTCGTTGGCTGACGCCGGTAGACAGGTAGACCGACATATATTGATGTTCTGCGGAATTAATTCAAGAAATGGTGAATTTCGCCAGGAAGGGAGTGAAAATTTCTCCAAGTAGAGCCATGTTTCATTCCTGTTTAGTAAAGTATTGCTTCTAAATTGTCCCTTCAACGCCACTTAGTTTTTACGCCATTTCGGGTGAAATTCACCCTTTTTATGAGTCTCTCAACACTCTTTTTGAAGGGAAAATTCTCTCCTTGACTTTTTAAGAGGTCATTCACGTGTCGTCAGCGAGTGAGGCATACCGTGAGGCTGGATGGAAATGATTACCGTATGCGCATTCGTTATGTTACCGAAACGCGCACACAGCAGCACCTTAGTAACAATTGTTGTAAAATGAACGCCTAGATGACTAAATAGAGAGTAAAACAGTAACGTCGGTGCATGACCACTGTGGTGTAATTTTGGCGTCCACGCGCTCTATGTCCTGTTCATGTAATTTAACAGCCTCAACACTTCTCCTTTTGTTGTACGGACAAAGTTAAGGACCTTATGTAACGCAACTGGGGGAGAGTGTTGTCGGGGGCGCTTTAAATCAAAACACCCAAAAGTACTCAAAGCAGGCGCGATATTCAAACGACGGTCGGAAGAGGTAGAATAACAAAATTGACAAACAGATAATAAGAAACAGAACAGGGGAATACGGTTACAAAAATCTATTTACAATTATTTACCAGCAATCGTACCCAGTACGAAATATAAACTTGTCCGAAGACAACGAAAAATAACGAAAAGGACGAAACAAAGACAAGACGAATACGAAAACACAACCTACCGAGTCGGAGACTAGTTCTCGACTGGCGAGCCACGAGGAGGACAGGTCGGAGATCAGGCCAGATAGACGTCTGCTGACCTCCGACCTTCCGGCTATAGGTCGCCCCTGGATGATCACATGGGCAGAGCATGAGAACTGGAGGTCTCACCCCTGAAATCTACGGATGCTAAGAAAGGCCTACAAAATGCTGCCTTAACGGCATTACACCATCCCCTTCTCAGCCCTTAACTTGCCCTCAAGTTACGAAAACATTCTGAAAACGAAAACGTAATTTCCTAAAAATTTGATTCCCATTTTGAACCCCAAATTAATTCAAATCCCTGTTTCAAAAATCCAAAAAGTCTAGCATATCAAAATGATATTTCAAAAAAATATGCAATCTCAAGACAAGCATTAAATACTTCAATCCTTACAGCTAAAACTTTCATTAAATTTGTTTTCATTACATTCATCAGCACGTCTCAAACCTAATATCTCAATTAAGTTCGAACAGATGGTTCGACAAGATAAAAACATCAATAAGAAAACAACCTACCATCTAATCCTCGCTCGTAAAATTACCGAAAGGTATACTGAAATTTGATTACAATGAACGAGTAGTTTCTCTTTAATTACGTAACATAAGTTGTGGTCTTCCCAGCACATGTGTTTAACCTCCAGACACAAGCGGCACGCGCGTATGGAATACCGTTTTAACATTTATTCCCGAATTTCAGATATCTCTAATTAATTTCAGATATCTCTAATTATGCACTATTTTAGATATCTAAAATTGAATTAGAGATATCTAAAATGGAATTAGAGATATCTGAAATTGAATTAGAGATATCTGAAATTGAATTAGAGATATCTGAAATTGAATTAGAGATATCTGAAATAGAATTAGAGATATCTGAAATTGAATTAGAGATGTCTGAAATTGAATTAGAGATATCTGAAATTGAATTAGAGATATCTGAAATTGAATTAGAGATATCTGAAATTGAATAAGAGATATCTGGAATTGAATTAGAGATATCTGAAATTGAATTAGAGATATCTGAAATTGAATTAGAGATATCTGAAATAGAATTAGAGATATCTGAAATAGAATTAGAGATATCTGAAACTGAATTAGAGATATCTGAAATTGAATTAGAGATATTTGAAATTGAATTAGAGATATCTGAAATTGAATTAGAGATATCTGAAATTCGAATTTTAGATATCTAAAATTCATATGCATTACCTCATGAATATGATTTTTAGATATCTGAAAATCATATTCATGAGCTCATTACGCATGTGTATATCCGATACCATAGCATACAGGCCACGCCTACGATTACTCGACCAGGGCCGATATAGCTAGCCTACATGGTTGAGTGTAAGTTGGCCTATGCTTATCGTATGCTTAACCATAGAGCAGGATAATATATCTAAGCTATTGGTATTTGATAAATTATAAATAGGAACTTTCTAATAGTAATAAGCGTTTCGGCGAAAAATCGAAAGGTGGTTCACGTAAATTAACGGCATCCACGACGTAAGAATTGGCCAACAGTCGTGGCCGTGGACAGTTAACCAGTTTCAACAAAAAATGCGCCGTTGATGTTCGTCTCTGCCAAAGGCACAAAGGTAAGTTCATTTTTTCGTCGGTTGGTACTGTAACCAGGCTAAATTGTTGCATTGCTGCAAGGAGCACTGTCTTGTTGTTTGGCTTTTCAATCCGATTTGAGGTTTGCGACGTGGAAATCACATAGCCTAGCCTGGCTTACATTATGTAGCCTAGGCCTATGATGCTACAGTACAGCACTATAGGCTAGGTCCCTTTGGCCATATATGATGTTGTAACTTGTACAGTAACTTGTATACACCACACATAATACGAATCATATAGTGGGTGTGTGATGTGTATACAAGGGGCGCCGTGGCCAAACCTACAGTAGGCCCTAAGCCCAGGTCACACTACAGCGGTATCGGATTGGATTACAGTACTGACCAATTTTTATGAGTTTTAGTTAACACCTCCTCAATCTGTTGTTGGAAAGAACCAAAAAATTGCCACCCTGTATAAATGAATGATTGGTACGAGAGGACCATGGAAATAATGAAGTCTTATTTTGTGCTGCATATTGACAAGTAGCTTCCGAATAGCGAATTGACAAGCTGTCTCATACTGTAGCTCCCAAGTTCCAAGAAGCTAGATGGGGGTCCAACTGATCTGTCCATTGGTGGATTGCCGGCCTGGGGGGAGGTGTAATTTTGAGGGGAGGGGCTTTCCCCCTCCCCTTTTCGAAAATTTTTGAATTTTAGAAGTGTCTAGACAAAAATGGTGGCACTTTTTTGGCAAATCAGTCAACACAATATAGCTATGTTACTGCCAAAAAAGTTCAGTCTGGTACTGAATTTTTGAAGAAATGGCCTAAGAAAATATGTATCCAGAAATGTGCCAAGATACTGTAATATGCAGATACTCACCAATGCTCAATTACTAAAACCTCTCCTAATTACTAGATGTGCAATCGTGCTTTTTGCTGTGAATTTTGGTGCAGTTCCTGTATAGTTTGCAAACCAAAACATCAACCCGATTTTACCACCACCATCAGTGCTGCTATAGCTAGTGATTTCCAGAGGGCCTATATCTGTCGTACATCTCGCATGGCATCCTACCCATGAAAAAAAGTCAAGAACAGCAGGAACTGTTAGGACAGTCCAGAAGTTCATTTGATCAGAAACTCTGAGACAAGGCCCGCCTCTGACCCGCAAAGTGGGCATTCATTTTTGCTACTGAGTGCAGTGTTGCATGACATTATTACACTATTTACGCCGTTACAGGAATATTCCCCACCAGCTACACAGGTTAGCCATTGATAGAGATGTTGCCACAGCTAACATTGGTCCGTACGTAACTAGGCCTATGCATTGTATAGCAGCGCAAGCAGTTGAATTTGCCGTGAGATAAGATTTAATAAATTTTTGTTTTTAGTAAGCTGAATTATTTGTTAATTTGTGTAGTTCTCTGGCTAAAAATACTTTGAAGATTTGAAATGCAGGTTTCTTGAGAGGTATGTTGTCTGCGCAGATGTGACGTCACAGAATAATTGATATAAAGTAACGTAGAATTTCATAGTCCTGTGATACAATTCATATATCTACACAGGTTGGGAAATTTTTGTTTCTTTTCGACCAAAGATGGAGGAGGTATTAATTAGAACTCACAAAAATCTGAGCATAATCAGATCCGATATCGCTGTAGTGTGACCTGGCCTTAAGGCTTAGTCCAGGCCACCCAAGCTATACTGAGAGAACTGGAATTTGGCTGGCCAGCAGTACCGTGGGATTCAATCACAACTTTGAAATATTTGTCTAGAACAACCTATTCCAATCAGTTAAACATATACTGTATGCTAATTAAAAATATTCAAAAGTTCACCTGAAAAACCCTGGATGAATTCAATGAGCCAGACAGGGGAAATTCCCCTTGTCTTTTAAACCTACAGTTGGAAGTAAATTACCACAGTTGATGATTTGCTGCCAATTTTTTAAAACAGGTAGCTTTGATGAATGTCATACAAGCAGATGCATGATGGCTTTCAGAAGCTGTATGCTTAACCAGCAGGTTTCAATGAGATAATAGGAGATATGAGTAGGAAAACTAGGTCAGAAAGTAGTTTTGTTAAAACTGGTAGGAAACAATTCCTTTTTCTTTTTTTTTCATAAGACTGTCCCCATCTAGCAAGTGCTTTTTAGTTTCAATGTGCTTTACAAAACTTTTTTTTGTATAACAGTATCATTATTGATTTTTTGTTTGATGACCTTTCATATTTCATTTTTATGCATGATACTGTACCTGATTGCCAAGGATGTTCACTTTTATTTTGTTTATCATGAAAAACTTAGGTGCATCATTTCACTGTATCATGATAAACTTTGATTGTGCATAAAAGTATTGAGATTCTGCAGAATAATGTAGCTGCTCTACTTCACTGGGTCACAATATCTATTGGGTTGTTGTGACCAGAATACTTGCTACAGGTGTAAATGTTTTGCAACAACAATTTGCATTCAAAAATGTCATGTCTCACTCAGAAGAGGACCCTGGGTGTAATGACATCCAAAAATCTCTCCTCCTGGGTTATGTGCCTTTAAAATTCCCCCCTGCATGCAAGTTGAGGGGTGCAATAACAATAGGGTACTGTACATGTAAGTGATGTATGGGAAACAGCAGACAGCAATTAACATACCCATCATCCTACATTGATCAGATGGTCTTACCTACTTCACATACTCTACATAACTGAACTTAAGTCTGTTCATACAGTATTTACGGAGTTGCCAAAATGCCCTTCAAGCTGCTGGTGGCAGTGATTGAAGGTTCTACAGTACAGTGTAATGCCTTGAAATAACTTAAAGGGAAAGTGCAGTTTTCCCAATTTGAAACACAGCATACCCTGTCATGCTAATACAGGAAAATTTTAAGTTTGTTAGGTCTTATCAGTAGTTCAGTGCATGATCTCTGATCAAGGGAATAAATTCGTTCTGATGTTTTGCTTGTAAAAAGGTATAATCAAAAACATCATACTTGTATGGCAAATGGAGATGTGCTAGAGTTTGCTGGGTTTTTTTTTTTTAAAGCAAATTTTGGGCCTGTTACCTTTATTTAGTTAAGACAATTTTTTGTGGTTGATACTAAAAACATGTTCAAAATGTTCTTCCTAATCTCATAGTTATTTCATTTTCTCTTTACTTCTTCAGGTGTGTCTAAAATTGCTGGCTCACCATCTCTGCCCCTGTTATGCAGCAGACAAGTGGAGACCATCTGTGTCAGACTGTGGGACATTTACAGTAGCCAGCTACAGTACATCAATGCAAAGAATGGGCCAATAATATTTCAAGATAGGAGCAGATGCTTTTTTTCTTGCATCACATTCATAGTTTTCTTAAAGGTCGTGTGGCATGTCAGCAAGAAGCACTAAATTTACTTGGTACTTACGGAGAAAGGTTTTCAGAGGTAAAATCTGTTGGAATTATGTCAATAGCCTTTACCATTCTCACTATACATCTTCTAAGTTTGAATGTTCATGCAAAAAGTTGTGGCTCATACATAAATAATGATGTGGAGTGATGCACAGTGTTGACATTTTTTTTTGTTAATGCTATATAAATGTTATCTTACTTATTCATTAGATAGCGAATGGTGGGTCATGATGCTGATGATTTTCAAGGACAAAATTTAAACTTTTAAAATCAAACCCTCAGAACATACTAATTTTACCACTTGCAGTCTTTGAAATGAAGATTGTAACAACAAAACATAAAATACATCCTGTCCCTTGAAATTACAAGATTTGCATATTGGGCCAATGTTTATGCATGATTAAATTATTTGGGCAGTTAATGCAGGTTTTAACTTGATGTACACACCTATAATTTAATGTCACTCCAACCCTAAAATCGATAAAAATATGATAAACCCCATCAAGCATTGGAGTGACTATAAACAGTCGATTTAAACATCAAGTAAAAACCTGACTTACCAACCAAAAGTCAGATTTCAGACTGTTTAGTGGTAGGCAGTGTTAGTAAGGGCTATTTCATGTAACCAAATAGTCAATTTTTTTTAACAGATTTAGATGTCAATCACAGCAAATTTTTTTGATTTAATGCCTTTTACTGTATATGAAATACCTGACTTTGACATTTTTATGTCATATGACCTTTAACAAAAGCCTCTCTCGTATGAAAGATGTCAAGGTGGTGTTCCTCCCCATGATGAAGTGATCCATTCATCTTGGTTTATGGCACATAGTGCACTTACATTCAGTTTATCATGTCGTATGCCTGTACCATGATCTGAATTGTGTAGATATCATTCCAGCATACTGTGCAAGTCCAAGCTGCACTAAGATTACTGTTGCTGCTTGAGGATTCTTAGTACAAGAGCTACTACCTTTAGACACAGAAATTCTTATACACTTTCAATGCATTGTAGGCTAAAGCTGTTGCACTGCTTGTGACATTTGCACACTGCAATTTATCAGAATTAAATCTTCGACCAAAATTGCCATATGTTATTTGGCATACATGCATCATGCAGATTGACATTTTTTCAACAGTCTACTTCTTTTCACCGAAGATAGGTAGTACTGAGTCTGAGTTATATAGAAATGTCTGATTTGCTCATCTGTAAGAAGAATTGAATTTATTGCCTATCTATGGGCTGATCTGGGCTTTAATTAGATGACACAGCTTTACTTGTTAGATCAATCATTTCAAAAAGGTGGAAAGTTAACCCATTTATTCAGAAGTGATGTATATTTAACTTTCAACTAGGTTTCAATTTATTATGTCTTTTCTTCTTTTTAGGTAAGAAACAGAACAGGAGTGGATGAACTCCAGTCCTGACACAATGCAGTAAGCCTCGACCCCTGCCAGTCAGTAACAGTGGAAATGCCATCAGAGCTACAGTACCCTCATCCCCTTGTTAGCCTCTCTTTAGTGACAAAGCAGCAGACAGTGTTGTTGAAATCCAAGTGAATTGTCCAAAAGCTCAAGTTACTCAACATCTTTGCCTACTTAAGTAGTAAATAGAGTCTGTTGTTCAAGCTACACATACTAATCCTGCAACTCAATTTCCCAAAGAACAGAGAAAAAAGGAAAATGTTTCTGCTGGCACTGAGCTGGATGACTTGAAAGACATATATTCAGTTTTCATGTACATGTATGTTGTAAGGCAATATCAACAGAGGCACACACACAGTTTATTAAAGGCTGTTTTGGAGAAGACTAAAGATTCCAGTAGCTGTTTTAAGTATCGTCTTGCTTTAAGCCCTTTGTTCACTGAAATCTATGTGCAATGTCTTGTGAAAACAATTTTATCAACAAAGTAAGGGTACAGGAAGGTGTAAACTACACAAATTAAACCAAGCCTATATTTCAAGCTACAACATTTTGGCACTGTAAGCAAAAAACCTTATTAAAATAATAATAATATCTGGGATTTATATAGCGCACGTGTCCATTCTGTGGAATGCACAAAGCGCTGTACATTAATCGTTCACCATCTGTTCATTCCAAAGTTCCATCTCAGGTCCCTGGAGGCCATACAAATCTGGCTGCCACTACGGGGATGAAGGTGTAATACTCGATATGTATTATTACCTTGCTCCAATCTCTTATGCTGAGCACCAAGCAAGAAGGCAACAGGTCCCATTTTTAAAGTCATTGGTATGACTTGACCGGGATTTGAACCCTGGACTCCCGGCTGAGAGGCGGATGCTCCAACCATTAGGCAAACCAGTCGGTATCTAGTTGAGGGTGGGCTGCCGCAGGAAATGTGTTAGTACAGTTTTGCATCTTGCACAGCTTGTTTTTAAATGTAGCATAGTCCATTGTAGCCTGCTTTATCCCACATTTCCAGCATGCCTGAAGAAAAATAAAAACCTTCAGTAGGGCTTACTCAAGGCTGGTTGGGCTGAGCATTTTATCTCAATACATAACATGTATTAAGATATTGTCACACTAGCCAGAGGATAAAATTTCTTTAGAGCAAGGGAAATGTAACTTTATCAGTGGTCAGTGTCTTTGAGAATTTAAGAGCATGCTCTTTGGCCGGGAGGCAGAAAACATTCCACTTTTCACATTAAAAAAGTGATGGTTGCTATGTTATTTTTGCAAATTTTATGGTTAAACTCTTAAATGGTCATGGAAACTTCAGTTTTCTTTGCACACAGCACTTTGGTTGATAGGCACAGATACCTACTGACTGAGAATGTTTACATTTTGTAGTTACACTTTCAGATGTTAGACTGGTGGTGTCACACCTCTGCTAAATCAAGCATGAAGTAACTGTAAGATAATCTTGCTTAGTCTGACCATAAACAAAGGCTCTGTAAGCAGATATTTCCCAAGGAGGAATAAGCTCCTAGAGTTGGATACAAGCAATAAAAAAGTTTGGTAGTCTTTGTTTTGTGTCTTGGCTCTACAAACTTATGAATTAAAAATTATGGAGTTACATTGTAGTGCACAAAATGTGCCTAGGAGGCATGATCAAAGTGTCTCTAAGTTGTGATGAAAAATTAACCTCTCAAGAGTTGATTGAAGTGTATTTGAGGATCTGTAACATACTGAATTGAGTGGGAGTTCTTCTTCACATTTGTAACATTGCAAACCCTCAAGATATCAGCAGAGAAATGAATGAGACAGTGAAAATAGCATGAGGAAGAGTGATTTGAGAGAAAATGGTGTGGAATGCAGAAGGAAAACAGCTGTCAGTGGACTGTTGGATTTATTAGAAGATTTCACTGATCTGTATCTAACTGGTTCATTATTTCTGCTTTACTAAGTTTCAGTATAGTCCACAATATTGTGTACCTCACTTAGTGTTACAGTATTATTGTAAAAATTGTTCTCTGTGAATTTGATCATTTTTGAGCATGAAATGCATCAGGATATTAATAATAGATGGATAATCTTTTAATGCAAAGTGCCAAAGGAGAACTGTATTTACATCAGATATCATCAGCAACAATAGGAAAACTGTCTACTTAACATCCACAAAGTATTGAGATTCTGCAGCATCTCTGCTTTAGTTTATCATTTATTATTACCTGATATGCTGCAGCAGTTATTTTGTAAAGAAAACCATTATTACAGAGATTTTTTTGGATGGGCAACACAAGTCTTTTGTCACATGCTGTTGGTTGGAAATGATTTGAGGAGTTTACTGCAAGCCTATCATTTAGCTTGACATTTGAAAGCTCACATAGGAGGATGATGTGCATTAATAGAAAAAATTGTAAAAATTAATGAACAATAGGTCCCTTCAAATGTTGACTGCATTTGTGCCGACTTTAAGTAACATAGATCTTCACTTGTGGTAGGCATGCTACTGGTTGGGAACCCTGACATACAGGAAGAAAGTTGTCTCCAACTGTTGATTGCTCTCCTACAAATTTAAAGGAACAAGATAGAATTGTACACAGAAATGGGATATCATTTTCATTGAATATATAATGAATGACTGTATAATTACTTGGATCTTGTAATGAAACAGATGAACATGCAATACAAAATAAAGGTGAAGGATCACTCTCGCATTATTAGCTGAACCCACAAAGTGTGGGTAGAGCTTATGTGGTACTGTGGGGTAAAATGTCTGTCTCTCTCTTCAAAGAATTCATTGTTTTCAAATTGCACAAGATGATAATCATAGCCATGACAAAAAGATGTTAAGATTTTGGAGAAGATTGATTAAAGGATTAGTTCAGTCTTGATCTTTTAAAAAGTGCTTTAGCCAGTGTTCCTTCTGCATTCACTTCCCCTCTGTATCAGTTGTTTCCAGTGACTGCTGCTCTGCTGGGTGTACATATCTTGAAGGAATGTGTTTGCTTGCTGAAGTGGACATTGAATCATTTGTGATTGGAATCTTGAACCCTGCTAAGCAGTTTCCTAAGCATGGAAGTAATGCTGTATGTAGGACTTAGATGCTGAAAGCAAATAGATCCTGCAGCAATGCAGTATGTTACACAGCTCTTGCTTTGTGAGGACATTGCACATTGGGCCATTGTTTATCAAAGGAGTCCTATATTTGACCCATCATCCCTTGTTTTCATGGTGCAGTTGAAGCTGAAATTTGGAAGAATATTGAAAATTTTTCATTTTCACTCTCAAAGCCTAATGCCAATATTTCAGGAATTAACTGCTTGGAATCATTTTTGTGTAAAGAGGAAGTGCAGTCACCACCAATTTTAATTAGTGTTGTATACCATCCTATTTCATGATTGTTTTGCTCAATTGTGCTATAAAATTAACTAGGAGTAATTGCTTGGTTTACATATAGGTCAGAAAAAATTATGACAAATACTTGATTAAGAAGAAAATGATGAGTTTTAGCTGTTTCTTTATAATTAAGTTTGGGGTGACTCTTCTTGCCTTATACCAAGCAACACTACCTATACATTTAAAGTGCAACATTTTTCAACTGCTACTGTAGGTGCAAATTGTTATCATGTTTGGGCTAAGATATGTATATATTTATAAAGTGTAAACCATGATTAAAAAAAAGTGAACAGGTCATTACATTTAGAAGGGTGGAACAACTGCAGCAATTGCTGCTCCAGTATAGGCTTACCTGTTGCTTAAGCTGCTGGTACAAGAATATGAAATTTAATTCATATAAAAATTATATTCAGTGAGCTTTGTGTAGTACTCATGTTTATGGGAAAAATTTTATTTGAACTTAGAATTGATAAAAAAAAAAGCACTTATAAGGAAGATGTCAATACACAATGACTGTGTCTCAGGGAAATAAATGCATTTTGTTGTTGTTTTTAAGATTGTCATGTGTCAATTAATTGGCATTGCTTACTATATGCCCCATTGCAATTATACCCTGTTATGGTCCATAAATCCATTCATAGGAAACAGGAGGTGAAAATGATGCTCCTGCTGATGATTTACTTCCATTGCTCATAATTCATCTTCAGTAATTAATCAATTATCCCTCGGTTCCCATTCAGCTATTCCTTCAGTAATTTTAGTATCTATTATACAGAGCTCTCCCTGATGTGCAAGGACACTTACGTACAGTCCGGTTACTACAAGTTTACTTCCCAGGAGTGGTCAAGCCTAGAGTGGTGGTGAAGAGATATGATCTCTGCTCACACAAGGCATGTTAGAATTTGGAAAAATGACAGTTTTAAATTTACACAAATCAGCACTTCCAATCAAATGGATGGTGTTAAGAAGTTTCTTCCAGTACTTCATTGCTGTCAAATTTCATGAAGGATTGCAGCTTGGGAGGGAGAGATAGGAAAGCTGATGAAGGGATGGGAAGGGAGAAAGGGATTGAGGGGGTGGGCATCTGATCTGGTATCTACTTCTCCTAAATTTGCTTATGCTACTGTCCTAACCAAACTGGTCACATTCATGATACACTATGACTTTAAAGTATCCGTTTCCTGCCCTCATGGGCAGCATGACCATGCATGTGCCTTGAGATTTATACCAGACACATCAGTCCAACTGCTAGATGATCAGGGCTTTCATGCAGGCCAGCTGGCCCCTCTGTGGAGTCATCTGGGTATGTTATTAGGTTTACACCATTTTTCAAGATAAATTAAAAGCTCGACTGGTACTATCAGAAGGGTTGAGTGACAGTAGCTATGCTACTCCAGTTAATATTACATTGTTTCTCCTAAACTTTATCCCCCACCTCTTGCAGTGCACATAAGATGGACTGAAAGCGTACTCTCTGAAAACACAATATGGCATGCCAACTAGAAAGGCAACATTCATTTGAAGGAATTGCATAATTCTGAATGATAGCAAAGCATATAGTGACACAAGACTACTTTGTGGAATTCAGAAGCAAATTGAAGAGCCAAATGTTGCAATATGCTTCAAGAATGAGCTAGACTGTAGAGAAAAGTTGTAGCAATGAGTAGTGCACCTTACAAAGTTAATTGAAAGACTTGACCTAAGCAAAGGCATAGGATGGTGTTCTGAGCTGGACTTGAACTTGATTTTGGACCAATGTCAAGGGGATGTCCTGAAGAAGAGGGAATGTCACCCTAGCAATTGTATGATGAGGTGCAATTTGGATGGACTTATCAACTGTGCAAATTTTACAAGCAAAAATTTCTGGAATATTATATTTTTATACTGAGGGAACAAAATAAGCCGAAGGGTGTTTTGCCCTTGAATTGTGGGCAGAACCAAATTTCCCCCTTTTGCTTTAATGGCTTTTACCTTCCTCGGCTTCATTCACATGAACCATAAATGGACAGCGAAGGGCAAAATGTGGGGCAATTTTGCCCACTTTACAATAAAAATTTGGGTGGTTCGAATGGAGGAAAATATCATACTATCATATTCAAAAGTCATGTTTATGTCCTAAAAACACGATACCCTCGCCGTAAATCAGAAATGCCAAATCAAACGGAATATTAAGGGTTGTGAGCACATAACTGAAATATGCTGTAGGCATTGGGGGACTACTTGTATGAGGAGACATGGAACTCCTTTCAAAACCCTGTTTGAATCCAGGGGCAGTGTTCCAATGAGGGAAAGTCCTCTTCAAATAACATCAGTTGAACAGTTAATACAACTCAAAATACAATTTGAAAATTTGATTTGGAAGTCACACTGACTGACTAAATAAATATAAAAAAATATATAAAAAATATTAGCAGATGATGCATAGGAAAAATAGAGCTCTTCAGGATGCCTCCAAATCCCCCAAAGGGCTACAGGTAGAGTTCAACGAATATCCTGATGACAAAAGGTCCAAGGTGAGCCCTTGGAAACGTTTGGATAGCAAGAATGAACTTTGTTTTTTTGTTTTGTTTTTTTTTGTGCCATCTTTTATTGACATATTGTATACATTAATAACATACATGTTGATAACCATACCATGCCATAATTTTATCAAATGTGAATATTTTCTTCAATGTTTTGCTTATAATAAGATAAGACAATAGGAAGAACTTACAAAATCAAATGTTATCTGAAGGGCAGAGAAGACAAAGCAGCTCATAAATTGTACTCCTATAACTGGGATGTCATTTGTGTTATAAAATGAGTAAGGAAGTCGATTTAAAATATGATTTAGTTGAAGAACGGATCACCTGTGCTGAAGGTATAGTTTTCAAATAGTTAAAAGAAAAGGGACCACTTATAATTTTACAATCAAAGTATATTTCAATGCTAAATAGAAATGTAGGCCAATTGTGAAAAAATTTTGTTTGCACTCATTCAATTCATTTTCTTCTGAAAATTGTAGTACTTCATATTGAAGATAGGAATGATAAAAGGATGTTCTGAAAGAGGTGGTAACCAAAAGAGTCTGACTTTGAAAATAAAAACTGCCTATCAAGAACTTTTTGTTCTACAGTACATCTTAATAAAATTAGAAACATTACAACATTCCCTGAAAATATGCTCTGAGATTTCATCACTTTGTCCACAAAAAGTGCATCACAAGTTTTCTGTTTCGTCCAAATGAAGCAAGTAATTTGTGCATAGTATATTGTGGAGAAAAAGGAATTGAAAATACTGTGACTAAATTTCTCTTAATGACTTAAAAGACGTTTGAAACATGTCCTTCCAGACATAATCAGGAGACTCAAAGTGTGAATTCAATTTAACAACTGACATAGGCCCAGCTCCCAGCTTTTGGAGGGAGCTGTCTGTAAACTATTAGTTTTTGTATGGCAAACTCTGTCAATGGGGAAAATGTCTCCATTTTCAATCCCTGTGTTCACGGAAATATCCAGTGCCAAGGAATGGCATCTATGGTATACCAAAGTGCAAAGTAAATGGTCTGTTAATACAAAGTTTCCTTTCAAACTCAGGAAAACTTAAAGAACTGTTAACATCTAATAAATCAGAAACGTACATGATACCTTTATCATGTCAGGATTTAAAATAGATAACTTTATTATTAATTTTAATATTATGATTATTCCAAATAAGTTGACAGTAGGAATATGCTGGATTATTATGGAGTATTGTATAGGAGAATGAAGTCCCATCCAGTCAAACATCATTAACAAAAATGTCAATACCCACGTCATTTCTCTTAAAGTTACACTGAAAGTAATATGTGTTGACAAACTTTCTAAGAAAGAAACGGAAATGATGTTTCCGAAAGTCATAGCTATTATCAGAATAACATTTTATCCAATAACATTTTACACCACCCATAACACTCTAAATATGGGTAACATTAAGCCCTCCAGTCGAAATAGAATTATACATTGTTTCAAGTCTTATTTTGTCAAGTTTCCTTTATGATATAAATTTATAAATCTCTCCAAGAGCTAAATGCATTGATCAGAAGGGTTAGCAAAATATTGAAATAAATAGACCAACTGGGATAGTGCATATAAAGGTTTCCATCAAAACAATTTTATCAATCATCTTTAATTGTGGATAGTTAAGGCATGAAATAGAGTCTGAAAAGGCTGTCTCCACCATTACACACTACTATTCCCAGAACATTCACTGGACCACTAGCCCATTTGAACTTGAAATTAATGAATTAGGTTTTTGTGTGAACAGGGGACCCAGAGGAAAAGTTGCTTTGCCAAAATTTATTTTCAAGCTGCATGGAAACTTTTTCAAATTTTTTCAAAGGGATAATAACATTCTAAAGAGTATCATGCTAACCATCTAAAAAAGAACATTGTCATCAACATACTGAAGAATTTTTAGTTCATTATTCAAGATACTGTAGATGTACCCTCAATACTTTGTGTAGCACTGACCTTCAAAGCTAAAGTTTCACCAAAAATAATAACCAGAATGCAAAAGTGCACTTGAGGTTCAATGATACAAAAAGGTATACATTCCACTTAAAATAATGTCATCTTTACCATTCAGTATCTTCTCACTCAAATGTTATACTAGAATGTTCAAAAAGTAATTTTGCTACCCCAGATGACCTTTTACCTCCACCAACAAAACAGGAACCATCTTCTCACCATAATGTTCTTCCACACACCACTTGTGAAATCTATTTGGTTTCCCACTTTGAGATGTCAAGGTTTTCATTGACATTTTGACCTCTAGTGACCTCAGATGACCTTTGGCCTCCATAAAAGTCATAGATGGATAGAAAGATAGATGGACAGGCAGACAGTTATTTTGAAATACTGCATTTGAAAGGTTTTCAGAATTTAACCCAAGGTGAACCCAGATGACCTTTGACCTCTGCCAAAAATAGTAGGGAGCACCTTCTGAACATAAAGCATCCACATACTATCTATCCAAGATTCCTATCTTGAGATATTGCATTTAACAAGGTTTTTGGACTTTGACCCCCAGTGACCTCAGATGACCTTTAACCTCCACTGATAACAAAAGGGTCTATCTCCTGAATATGAAATCTATACAAGCATTCTACCGTGAGGTATCAAGTTAACAAGCTTTTCAGACTTTGACCTCTGGTGACTTCTGGTGTCCGCAGATGACCTTGACATCCAAGAAAAAATGGACCATCTCCTGATCATAACGCATCCACATGCCCATATGAAATGAATCCAAGTTTCCTACCTTGAGATAGTGAGCTATAAAGAGATTTTTAGACTTTGACCCCATTTGACCCCAGATCACCTTTGACCTCTGCCAAAAACAATGGGGACCATCTTCTAATTATAATGCATCCACATACAAAATATGAAATCTATCAAAGTTTCCTATCTTGAGATATCAGGTTAACAAAGTTTTCAGACTTTGAACGTGATGACCCCAGGCAAGCTTTGACCTCCACCAAAAACAAGCAGGAAAAGGGATATTCAAAACAGCTAAAAGGGCAATTCTCAAAGAAGGAAATATCCTCTTGAATATAGTACAATCCTTTCCCTCTGCAGCTGATGAGGTTCCACTGAGTTCAAAAACTCTTAACAGTACTATACATGAAGATGTAAAACAAATGCCAAGTGAAGTTGGCCGATGTGAGCCATTGAGAGAGTGGAGATATACAATATTGACACCATGATTTAGAATGAGTCGTATAAAGGTAATTACAAATATTACACAGAGATATCACGTACAGCCTCCTACACAGGTAACAACTGATGCTGGCGCCTCACTTGGATAGAGTTGTCACTACTGCATTCACAACCAGTGCACTTGGATTTCACCAACATTGTCTCAGCTGCTTTGTCACCAATGAGAGGCTAAAAAGGGGATGAGGGTAGTAGCTCTGATGGCATTTCCATTGTTACTGGTCGAGGTTTACAGCATTGTGTTAGGGACTGGAGTTCATCCACTCGAGTTCTGTTTCTTACCTAAAAAAAGATTAAAAGACATCATAATTAATTGAAACGTGGTTTAAAGTTAAATATACATCACTTCGGAATAAATGGGTTAACTTTCCACCTTTTTGAAATGATTGTTTTAACAAGTAAAGCTGTGTCATCTAAAAAGCCCAGATAGGCCCATAGAAATACAATAAATTCAATTCCTCTTAAAGAAAAGCAAACTAGACATTTCCATGTAACTCAGACTTCTCTTTGTACTACCAATCTTTGGTGACAAGCAGAAGACTTGGAAAAAATTGTCAATCTGCATGATGCACACATGGAAAATGACATATGGCAATTATGGTCAAAGGTTTCATTCTGATGAATTGCGGTGATGCATATGTCACAAGCAGTGCAACAGTTTTAGCCTACGATGCATTGAGAGTGTATGATTTAAAATTTTTCTGTGTCTAAGCCGTACAGTATTTGCATTAAGAGTCCTCAAATAGCAATAACAGTAATTTCAGGCTAGAATGATCGTATCTATACACAGTGCCGATCCTGCCTGGCACAGGCATAAGGCATGGTAAACTGAACATAAATACAATAATAGCAACAACAATAATTATAATGAGTTAGGTTAGAAATATCCCTACACACTTAACAAATGAACCATTGCAATCTTGCCATTCCTGAACATTCTCAAGCTCGGGGGGCAACACCAACCAGTGCAGGCATTGCACCACTAGTCCTTAAAAATCAACATTATTATGATTCCTGTCCCAATCTCTTATGATGAGCATAAAGTGAGAAGGCAACAGGTTCCATTTTTAAGGTCTTAGGTATGACTCAACCAGGATTTGAATCCCAGAATTCCCAGCTGAAAGGGGATTCTCTAACCACTAGGCCAACCACGTCTTGGTTCAGACATACCAAGATTAAAGGGTCATTTAATCATTAGGAGGAACACCCCTTGACATCTATCATCAGAGAGAGACTGTTGTTAAAGGTCGTGTGACATAAAAATGACAAAGTCAGGTATTTGATGTAAAAAGCATTGAATTTGAAACCAAGCAATTTGGGATGACTACCATCAAAATCTGTTAAAAATTGACCATTTTACATCGCAATTTCTGATTTGCACTTACCCTTGCATAATCATGAGCTCAATACGCATAACTTGTGATGTCTACAGTGGAACATGCTACTGTATATGACACCCATTGATTTTGCAGTCTTCATTTCAAGAACAATGACACTGTAATTTTAGTATGTCCTGAAGGTTTGATTTTGGAAGTTAAAGTTGTGTCCAAGAAAATCATCAGTATCAATCACCAAACCAAAACTACAGTACCCCAAAAGTAATTAAGGGATAATTTATACAGGATTTTAAACACAAAAAATATGTCAGCACTACACAAAATTCAACATCATTATTTTAGCATTATAAGCAATTTACTTCAGAAACATTCAAACTTTGAAGATACATTCAAAAGAGTAAAAGATATTGACATAATTTCAACAGATTTTATACCTTAGAAAACCTTTCTCCTTACCTACCGTACCAAGTAAACTTAGGGCTTCCTGCTGATGCGTCACACTACCATTAGGAAAACCATGAATCTGATGGAAGACAAACAAAATCTGCTCCTATCTCAACATATTGGTGGCCCCTCCTTTGTACTGAGGTACTGTAGCCTACATGTCACACAAAGTCTGACACAGATGACCTCCACAAATTTGCTGCAAAACGGGCAGAGGCGGAAAGCCAGCAGTTTAGACACACCTAAAGGAGTAAAGTAGAAATGAAATAACTGTGAGATAAGAAAGAACATTTTGGACACACTATCAGCATCTACTGTATCACAAAAAAAACTTATGTATAATCCAAATACAGTACCTGTAAAAGTTACATGCCACAAACTGCTTTGAAAGACAGTAAACTCTTTTAAATCTCCGATTTATCTGCTTGTGGTTTTGAAGATAACTTTTACAAAAAAAAAGGTTAAAAAAGGAATTATTCCCTTGAGCTCAGTTGACTAATTAGTAACAAACTAACAAGGTTCCTGGATTAGTATGACATGGTAAACTATTTCATATTGGGGAAACTGCACTTTCCCTTCAACTTACTTCAGCACATTATTAATTTAAATGCTACTGTATTGCATAACCTGCAATCACTGCCACAGGCAGCTTGCAGGTCATTGTTGCCACTCTGACACAGGCCAAGTGCTGTATAAATAGATATTACCCACTCTAAAGTTTATGAGAAAAATTAAGATATTCATGGATGAGGATTATACAGTACATGATAATTAATAAGGCTATCATTCTGCTGTTTATCACATTTATGCACCTCTATGTACTCTATACCTTGTTGTGTAGCCCTGAATTTGCATGCAGAGAGCATTGTAAAGGCACATAACCCAGGAAAAGAGATGTTTGGGTGTCATTACACAGTACAGCAACACTGCAAACATATCTAGGTTTATTGTGTAACTGTACATACCTATTTAACAGCCTGCACTATTTTTTAACTTGTGGATAATGACCAATTTTTACTGAAATATCCAGCTTTCATGATCAGATGGTCTTATGAGAACTTTTCTCGCCAAGAGTTCACTGTTTCCTTTACGACTATACAAGATGGTTAAAATGCAATTGGCCAGTCTTGCACAATAGGTCTAAGATAGGCTAAGAATGGGTTTCTCACTGTTCTTAAGCCAATGTTTGCACATTGTCACCCTATATTTTCACATTTGCCTGACATTGACATTCTGAGATTACATTCAACCTTGGCCTCGAGAAACTTTGCCAGTTAGGCCCATGCACAATCGTCTATCCTGAGGCTCTGGCAATTAGCATATGTGTACTGTTACAGTTGAGTATCACTGCCAGACTGTCATTGTTTTTACTCCAGTTGAAGTTTTCATGAGTCATGACCCAGGTCATGCAAAAGCCTGGATGCTGGACAGACAGAAATGGGCTTAGCCTACTGTAGTACTGTGTAGTCCTCGAACAGGGCTGTGTGTTTGTTACATAGCCTAGACTCATTCCTCTCACAACACAGCCCTCGGGCTTGCGCAGATACGCTTCACAACTGTAACTGTCACTTGCCAGGACGCCCTCCGAACGTCACCTGTTGCGTCTCCAAATAACAAAATATTCTCACCATACTTCACACAGATGATCTCTGGCACCGCATTTACCTTTCCACAAAAGATGTTCACAAAGTTTCATCAAAGACTGGCTGAATTTCAACTGCCAGTTTTAACTGTAACAGTAAGTCGACGCAACATGTTTTCAAGCTCTTGACAACTGTTCTCAGTACAGGTCAAAGGTCACGAGTGGCAAACTTGGTGAAACGGGATGCTCCACCTGTGTAGTGGTCTTCATAGTACCATCTTTGATTTCAGTAACAATACGAAGTGTATAGTATTTGGAATACCCCGTAGACTGACTACGGTTGTGAAGTGTATCCGCGCAAGGGCTGTGTTGTGAGAGGAACGAACACACAGCCCTGTTCGAGGGCTACAGTAAGTACTGTGTACTTTAGTGTACCATGACCTTTGCCTATCGTTATGCGATTTCCCCACCGAAATCCTTAAAACAAAAGATACAGTAAGAAAGACTGGACCTTGAAGGTATGCAACAAAAATGTTACTTAACTATGAAAAATGTTCTTACCTAGTGCCTTTGGCAGGGATGAACAGCGACGACAAGTTTTGCGAGAAAATCGTTAGGATCCTCAGTGTATTACTATTAGTATTAGTTGAAGAGTCACAGCACGCAACGTGACTGCCTGTGCAAGGTTAATAAGTAATAAAGGCTAGGCTAGTCGAACTGGCCAATGGATCATACTGTACGTCGTTAAAGCTATGACTGAAAAAGGTTTGTGAACCACCTTCGTTTCTCGATGAAAAACCTCAATCTATTCTTCGCTTTTGTAAGATTCCTGAATTTATCGAAGTGTGATAGGCTACCTAAAAAAGGAACAAACACTTAGCCTCAACATCAACGTCGAATTCCGTCCATGGTACAAATATAATGCATACACAGTACTTGCACTCAACCCAGTAAAACGTACGTACGTATAAGCCGGCTAGCTAGCTAGCTATGTTTACAGCTGTTTCGGATATATGCACATGCGTAATAGCTCATGAATATGATTTTCGGATATGTCTCATTCCTATTCATTACTTATGAATATGAAAACCTGGGATTTAATTAGAGATATCTGAAATTGAATTAGAGATATCTGAAATTGAATTAGAGATATCTAAAATTGAATTAGAGATATCTGAAATAGAATTAGAGATATCTGAAATTGAATTAGAGATATCTAAAATTAAATTAGAGATATCTGAAATTGAATTAGAGATATCTGAAAATGAATTAGAGATATCTGAAATTGAATTAGAGATATCTGAAATTGAATTAGAGATATCTGAAATTGAATTAGAGATATCTAAAATTGAATTAGAGATATCTGAAATTGAATTAGAGATATCTGAAATAGAATTAGAGATATCTGAAATTGAATTAGAGATATCTGAAATTGAATTAGAGATATCTGAAAATGAATTAGAGATATCTGAAATTGAATTAGAGATATCTGAAATAGAATTAGAGATATCTGAAATTGAATTAGAGATATCTGAAATACTTCGTTATTTCGAGATATCTGCAATTATTTGAAGATATCTGCAATTATTTAGAGATATCTGAAATTGAATTAGAGATATCTGCAATTATTTAGAGATATCTGAAATTAATTAGAGATATCTGAAATTCGGGAATAAATGTTAAAACGGTATTCCATACGCGCGGAGCAATTTCTTCACGTGGCAAGGAAAACCACAAAATATTCAAGTAAAATTCGACCTACCAGGGTGTTCTCTGACAACAGCCTGGATCTAGGCTACTTAACACATCGCATTGAAGTCACTTCTCCAAAATAGATCACTAAATAAAACAAAACACTTGGTCACGAGAAACAAAATTATTCTGAGCACATTCCAAAAGAAACACGATAGTTCAGTCCACTGAAATTTCTCACTAGGTGTCCAAATAAAACATTGAAAATGTTCACGGTTTTTTTTTTCTACTAAATAAAGCAACAAGAAACTGTCCATTTCGAAAATCCAGGCACTAAGATTTAGAAGGTCACAATGTTCACTCGATGATAAACACAGACTACTGGCGGGTGTCTTCGGTTTCCTCGTCCGGCTTCGCAGGCTGTCCTTCGTAAGGCTTCAGGCGATCGTAGTGTACCACTTTCGGACTAGAACGTTCGGTCAACCGGATACGATAATTCACATCTGATAGTCTATTCGTAATCTTGTATGGACCTGACCAGTGACGCTGCAATTTGGGCGACAGGCCTTTCTTCCTACTAGGTGTGTAGAGCCAAACTAAGTCACCAATATTGAAACGGATTAAATTGCTTCCCTGGTCATAATTTCCCTTCTGGCGTTCTGTAGAAGTTTTTGTTACCTCCCTTGCCAACTCATGAACTTTCTGAAGTTTTCCCTTTAAGTTCCGGACGTAGCCTACACTCTCTGGCTTCTCCTCGGGTGGGGAGGGTACTAGTACATCTGTGGGCAGGTTCATCTCTCTACCAAGCATCATAGCGCTGGGGGACTCCCCGGTGGTTTCGTGGACAGATGACCTGTAAGCCATAGTCACATGGGGCAGCCACTCGTCCCAGTCACGCTGGTCTTCACTCACTACTGCTGAAAGCATGGCCTCCAGAGTTCTATTGAACCTTTCCACCATGCCGTCAGATTGAGGGTGGAAGGCAGTGGTTCTAGTTTTGTCAATACCCAGTGACGTGCTCAATTCTTTGAACAATTTCGATTCAAAGTTTCGGCCCTGGTCAGTATGTAACTGTAAGGGAACACCAAATCTTGTAATGAATTGTTCAACAAAGACCTTAGCTACCGTTTCTGCCTCCTGGTCCGGTATTGCAAAAGCTTCGGTCCACTTAGTAAAATAATCTGTAACACAGAGGATGTACTTATTTCCTCTGGCAGTTACCGGTAAGGGACCCATAATATCCATTGCCACCCTCTCCATCGGCACACCCACCACATATCTCTGCATAGACGCTTTACTTTTCTTTGGGGGGGTTCTTCCTAGAATTACATGTATCACATTGACGGCACCAACTTTCTACATCCTTGTGGTAACCACACCAATAAAATCTTTCGTGGATACGCCTGAGCGTTTTCTTAACTCCGAGGTGACCTGCCGTGGCATTATCGTGCAACTGCAACATTACATCCTTGCGCAGACTTTTCGGAACGACCAATTTCCACGAAATGTCGTTGCCACATTCAGATTCCTAGCGTCTATACAGCACGCCCTCCTTAACACATAGGACTTCCCAGAGTCCCCAATATGTCTTTAGAGTCTGATTCTTTTCCGAAATTTGAGACCACATAGGTCTAGTTTCAGACACAGCCTTCCAGTCAAGTATTTGACGGATACTGTCGTCTTCCCTCTGCGCTTTCTTAAGTTCAGCCACGGACCAAAGATCAGCCACAGGGTTCTACGGATTCCCTTTCATGCCCACTGCCTAAGGTGTCCTTCACACCTTTTACTGTAGCTTGACCCCCGGCCTTGCTACGAGTCACAACCCCCCGGGTTATTTCAGGAGTGGCATTTTTATCCTCCTCACGCTCACCCGTACCACCCTTCTTTTTCACCTGAAAACAATTCAGATCACCGTCATGTTCCACCCCATCGTCATTTTCCCTCATTTCAGCAATTTCTTTCTCCTCGACGCGGTCAGTGTCAGCAATTATGGGCATTTGTAAAACATGGACAGAGCCAAACAGAGCCAAACAGGGCCAAACAGAGCCAAACAGGGCCAAACAGAGCCAAACAGGGCCAAACAGAGCCAAAGCCTATTTCAAGTTGTGAGTCTTTACAAAATAACATCACACATAATGGCATAAAATGCAATTTTTAAAGTCTTTGGTATGACCAGGCCCAGGCTGGAAATTGGTCCTCTGACCAGGGAGCTCCCTGCTCTGACCCCCGAGTCAGAGTCTAATGTCTACCAACTAGACCACAGGCCTTGCCCTAAAAACATATAGAGAGATGGCCTATATAAATAAGAAAAACAGTAATAAAGCAGTATTACATGTATTTAATACCCTGCACAGAATGTCGTCATCAGGTTGGCAAGACATAAGGATGCATCCCCATCCCTCCAGAATTGACATCCCTGCTTGATGTTGGACTAAAATGTACAGAACGAATTTTCATATTATATATGCTACACCCATGAAAAACAGAAACTGCTGATGCAACACGGCAACAACTACAGTATTTCTACAGCAGATTAAAGTTTAACTTTTTGTTCTGTTTGGGTCTGTTTGGTTCTGTCCATGTTTTACAAATTTGAAGGGAACCATTTGTAAAACATGGACAGAGCCAAACAGAACCAAATCTAAACCTTCCATTGAATAACTGTGGTAGCGGCAATCAGTTAATATAAGTTATGGGTGCAGTTTAAATATGATGTGAGAATTTATACTTGACATAGTTTGGCTCTGTTTGGCTATGCTTGGCTCTGTCCATGTTTTACAAATTTGAAGGGGACCATTTGTAAAACATGGAAAGAGCCAAACAGAGCGAAATCTAATCCTTCCATTAAATAACTTTGGTAGTGGCAATCAGTTAATGTAAGTTATGGTTGTAGTTTAAATATGACGTGAGAATTTGTACTTGACATAGTTTGGCTCTGTTTGGCCCTGTTTGGCTCTGTTTGGCCCTGTTTGGCTCTGTTTGGCCCTGTTTGGCTCTGTTTGGCCCTGTTTGGCTCTCTCCATGTTTTACAAATGCTCGGCAAGTATTACACGTTGCCATGTTTCTTCCCTGCACGGTGTTGAATTTCGAACGTGTATGTTCCCAATAATTCTAGCCATCAGGCTACTTGCCCCTCACGGTGTTTAAAATTTAGCAACCAGCAGAGTGCGCTATGATCTGTTCTGACAAGAAACTCAACACCCTACAGGTAATGATGGAAATGCTTTATTGCGGCTACAACTGCGTACAACTCTTTTCTAGTTACGCAGTACCTCCGTTCAGATTTAGAAAACGATTTACTGAAATAGGCAATCACACGTTCTTCCCCATTCTGAACCTGTGACAATACTGCACCCATACTTTCATTACTTGCGTCAGTATCTAAGATGTATTTATCGTTTTGGGTAGGGTAGGCAAGAACTGGTGGGGAAGTGAGAGCACTTTTTAGAGTTTGGAATGCCCCCTCGCATTCATCTGACCATGAGAATCTTTGCCCCTTTTTGGTTTCCCGAAAGGGAAATCCTTTGGACTCATGCAGACAACACTTTTGCAAAACATGTGTAGGATCGTGCATTTTAGTGTTGGCTCAAGCTATGGTTTGTAAGATTAACGATTGAAAATTATTTCTTTGTTTCGCCTTGTTTTCAGCAGAGTAGTACCAAGCCAAAGAGTGTCTTCATTTTGTATCATCGAGGTCGTTGTTGCAAGGGTAGATCATTGTTAAAAGGGACAGCTGTGTGAATGGCATTGCTGGACACCAAAAATATATTGCAATGTGTGGCTTTTTGTTCCTTTTTGAAAGAACACTGTGACTTTCATCAGGTATATTTATAATTGTTGATTGCATAATTGCATAAACATCAAATTTTGTCTCGAAAATATGTCCACACGGGGCCGTCAGAAATATTTGTATCTTCTGTAAAATGTAGCAATCTTTATGAAGCTTTGTTTCGCTAAGCGGTTTTACATTACTTGACAGCAGGGCATAATCAAATATTGTCATGTTTTTACAAAGTGACCGACATTTATACATCAAGACTTTGTCAACATTTTTGCTTAGAATTATAATTTTACTATTCGTTATCCATGTTAAATGTATTTTGATGCTCTTGCTAATAATTGTGAGGTGTTTTTTAGTTCAAGATACAGCTTTACTCCCTATTATTTAAGTGGAAGCAATTGTACCGTCTAAAAGGTCAGACGCCGGGCCGGCTTTTCGACCCCAGTTACGTAATAGCACAATGCATGCATTCGGATCAGTTAGTGGTTGTAACCTTATATCAACAGAGAACAAAGTAAAATATTGCCGTGTTTCTTGCATAGAGATTAACATTTATTTTGATTTGTACATCAATACTTCCACAAAAATTTTGTTTTAAATTATTTTTAAAGCTTTGTTTCCCATTTGGAAACTTCAACGATACCTTTGGTACAAATTGTTAGGAACTTTTTGACCAAGATACACGCTTTACTCCCTATGATTAAGTAGAAGACACTGGATCTCCTGAAAGGTCACTTATCCGGACGACTTTTCTATTCTTTATCGCAGTCGGTGAAAACACAGGCGTGACTTTCATTGAATCATTTCGTCGCGTCACATAAACCATGGAAACCGGATCGGATTACTGAGTCTCACTCGCTATTTTCAGAGCCTAAAGTTAGACTCGTAGAAAAAATTTGCAATTAGGCTACTTTGTTTAATAAGCTGTTCGTTGTTTGAATCTCCGTTTTTTGAATGTCAAGGGTTTTAAAACACATGTTTCCATGCAAAAACCTTTGATAACCCCTGGAAAAATATATGAAAACCGGCAAATTTGGAACTAATTGCCTCACCTGTTTTTGTAAGGGTTCCATTAATATTAGTTACTATGAAAATTATACCATTGCATTTTCTTATGATTATCTTACCAACCACATTTTGCAAGTATTTAAAGCCGTCCATTTTCATGGCCTTGCAAACCAGAACCTTTCTTTGTATTACTGATTGTTTTTGCATGTCTTACAAGTTAATATGACAACATAATTAGATATTGTAATTCATGTGTCTTTCATTTTCTACCCCCTGGTTTGTACTTCAATTTCATGTATTTCCGAAGTATTGCCAAAAAATCACATTTCAGGTTCAATAATTCTGAAGATAACAACTTCAACCAGCCCAAATATTACAGATTAATTAACTGTTCATTTGTTTCCTTTAAACAAAACCTCACAGCCAAGTTCAGCCCAACTCACAAAAACTGACTACAAACAGTGGACCATCAAAGCTTATCTACACCTTAAATTCATTCAGTAGTTATGACCGCAAACTTCGTTCTTGGCCTGTAATTTATCAAGTATATCTCTTCTCCCCTCCCCTGAACCCATCCCTTGAAGGTTATTTTGGACTGCCCACATCTGAAGAAATATTTCTCCCTTCTTTCGGGAAATTTTTCATACTTAGGTCTTGATCTGTCAAGCGATGCAACGGTCTAGCAATTTGGGCGAAGTTTTTGACAAATTTTCTGTAGTACGAACACAGGCCAATAAAGCCGCGTACATCCCTCACTGAATTAGGTCTTAGCCAGCCTTTTACATCAGCTACTTTGGAGGTATCAGTGGCCACGCCCTCATTTGACACAATGTGGCCTAAAAAGTGGACTTTGTGCTTGAGCAAGTCACATTTCTTGGGGGACAATTTCAGGCCTTCCCCTTTCAACCTCTGAAACACTTCCCCTAATCGGGCCATATGCTCTTCAAACGATTTCCCGAAAATGATAATGTCGTCCAAGTATACAAGGCAAGTTTGCCACTGCGGGCCCGCCAATACTTTCTCCATGAGCCTTTCAAATGTACTTGGAGCGTTGCATAACCCAAAGGGAATGACCTTGAACTGATACAGACCCCCCCCCCCCCCCATATGTGACAAAGACGGTCTTCTCCTTGTCAGCCTCGTCCATCTCCACCTGCCAGTACCCACTGGCCAGGTCCAGAGTGGAAAACCAAACAGAACCGCCCAAGGTATCGAGGGAATCATCTATCCTTGGGGTAGGGTATGAGTCCTTTAATGTTACTTCATTTAACCGACGATAGTCGATACAGAACCGGGTGGACCCGTCTTTCTTTTTTACCAAAACCACGGGCGAGGCCCATGGACTAGATAAAAAAAATGCAAAAATACTCCGGTACTTTCCCAAAAACTCTAAAACTTGGACCCTCTGCTCTTCATCAAGAGAGCTTGCAATAGACTGATACAGGGAGTCTATGTGCTCAGGGAGTCTGCTGTCTTTCTTTCTCTCAGCGGGAGAGTCTCTACTTCCTCCTAACCCCTCACTCACTACCTCTTCTACGGACTCACACTGTGCCGCGGTAGTACCCTTATGTACAGTGACTGGGATTGACTCTAAATTGATCATTCTCACAGGGACCACGCCGCTTTGTGGATTAACGACAGACTTTGCCACCATTACTGAATGCTTTTTCATAAACTTTTCACAAGGTTCTACTAGAGCATGTGTTTCCCCATTCATTTGATACTCAAGTCGGCCGGGCACAATAATTTCTTGGCCGGGAGATAGGCTTACAGTTTCGGTCACAGTAACCCTGCATACCACTTTGGTAGGGGTATTTCTACGTACGCATGGGACTATCTCGTTACCAATCTTTAGCGACTTAGACCCCATATCTAACTGGCATTCATGTTTCTCGAGAAAATCGTAACCCAAAATGCCCTCAACACCAATTTCTGCTACCCACACTGGGTGGCTGCTTACAAAATTTCCCACCTTCATTGAGAAGGTACCACAACCCGACAGTGGTCTACTCTGACCATCGGCCATAAACATGCTTTCACCAGTTTTCTCCAGATTTGGCCCAGCGCTTCCCATGATCCCATTGTAAATACCTGGGCTAATGATTGTAATGTTAGCCCCAGTGTCAACTAAACATTTGACCACTTTTCCTTGTAAGCATACCTCCACATACAACCCATCACTACACTCTGCTTCAGCTCCTGTCGTGACTGAAGTAACATGGGGTCTTAAAGAAATCCCCACTGACCCGCGACCCTCAGAACCGGCGATTTCTAGTTTTCCTGCACCGTATTGGTAACAGGTTCTTCCGGTTTCGGTTTGGGACAATCACGAGCAAAATGACCGACCTCCTTACAATTATAGCATTTGCTATCTTTCTTTCTAGATTTGTTCTCTCTAGCAGGTTTATTCTCAACCGTTTTAGCTTTTACAATTTCTTTCTGAAGGTTTTCAAAACCTCGCTTTATTGTCCCCATCATTGTTTCTACAACCTTGCTAAACTCTTTCGCCACTGTCTCGACTTGCTCCTCAGGGGACTTTTCCCCTGGGAGACCAGACACGGTTTTAACAAACTTTCCCTTCATAAAATTTCTTTGATTCTCCGCCTTGCGGAATGTTTCAAATTCAATTGCGGCCTTCACTGCTTAGGACGGGACTGATGAATTCCCCATCTCAAATCTGAATCGGCTAACGCATCAATAAAATGATCTCTTGCGAGAGTTTCCTGAAGGTCACTGTTTGCATCGGGGTAAGCCAATTTGGACAGTCTTCTCACTGACTGTGCTAGCTCGGGTAGGGTTTCACCTTTCTTTTTGTTTTGTCTTTATTTCAACCCGATGCAATTCCGTCTGATTTTTAGACCCAAATCGTCTAGTTAACTCATCAGTCAGACTCTCATAATTTCGGCGCTTGTTACTATCAAGGTCGCCTAAAACTGCTAATGCACTGCCCCTCAATGAAGCAGCAAGTTGCATGCCTTTTGTTATCACGTCCCATCTATTTAGTTCCGAGATCAATTCAAATTGAATGGCGTAGTCATGCCAATCCCCGGTACCATCATAAGGGGAGGGCGTGTCTCTTTTCCATGTAACCTTACATGGTGCCGCCCACTAGGTTCCCTGTGCTGACTTTTGCCCTCATTCAGATCATGCATACTGTTCTGATCAACCTTTAGGACCACACAATTTCCTTGTTGGGATTTTGCAGGGGCACTGGGGTTATTTTCTTGACCCCTACTCAGTGAGGGTTGCTCTCCTCTACCAGAACCCCTTATTACTGGCATCGAAATATGACGCTTATCTGACATGTAATCGGTTCCGCCAGTGTGGCTTCTCTTTGAATATACTGCAGGTGTAGTCTGTGAGGCTATCCCCATCTCTTTTTTACACCTTTCTGACTCACGGGGCATACACACATCATTTATAACACCCACCCTAGGGTGACCTTGACTCGCTCTGCCAGTAATCTCACCCCGTCCGGCATCTCTGTAATCCCTTAACCGGTCATCATAATAAACAGCCTCCCGCTGTGTCACCCCCTCACGTGGGATATGTTCTCTCAATTGGGCATGACTGTGATCAACACCTTCAGACCGGTTAAGTAGAATTTTATCAGCCTTAAAT
Source organism: Holothuria scabra (assembly GCA_037179385.1). NCBI lineage: Eukaryota > Metazoa > Echinodermata > Holothuroidea > Aspidochirotida > Holothuriidae > Holothuria > Holothuria scabra. The sequence goes on from CM074183.1 coordinate 3,274,703, forward strand.
GCCCCAGACAGAGCCCCAGATGGCCTTTGTAACGGCCCATATTCGGTCGAAACGCGCTACTGGGCGGTACCACATTGCTACTCCTAATCCGACTTATGTTCGGCCTTTGTAAATAAAAAGGTTGGCCTGTTCCCTGACCAGAAGCACCCATAGCCTCTTTTGGAGGCCTCCCCTCAAGTGAGAACTCTCTTTCTCTGGCCAAACATTCTCCCCTAAATCTTCTGGTCTCCGGCGTCGATAAGTAAAAAGAATCGACCGCCCCCTGACCAGTAAAAGCCCCAGCCTCATCTTGAGGCCTCCACTCACGTGGGTAATCTTTTTCTCTTGTCGACAAGTCTTTCTCAGCCCCGCTGGTTCTTGGCCTCAATAACGAAAAATAATCGGCCTTCCCCTGACCAGCAACAACCCCAGCCTCATTTTGAGGCCTCCACTCACGTGGGATATTTTCTCTCAATGTCGACATGTCTCTCTCAACCCCGCTGGTCCTTGGCCCCGATAAAGAAAAAGAATCGGCCTTCCCTTGACCAGCAAAAACCCTAGCCTCATACTGGGGCCTCCACTCACGTGGGAAATCTTTTTCTCTTGTCGACATGTCATTCTCAACCCCGCTGGTTCTTGGCCCCAGTAAAGAAAAAGAATCGGCCTCTCCCTGACCAGCAAAAACCCCAGCCTCATGTTGAGGCCTCCACTCACGTGGGAAATCTTTTTCTCTTATCGACATGTCTCTCTCAACTTCGCTGGTCCTAAGAGAAAAAGAATCGGCCATCCCCTGACCAGCAACAATAGCAGCTCCCTGCTGCTCTTCCCTGTTAGAGCGAGACAAACGATCACACACATTTCTGCCTCTACCGACCGACGAGTTATCGTTTCTATTCGGTAACGTCCCTGAAACACGCTTACCATCACTTACCGGTGTTTGGCTGCCTGTTGCAATAGCCCCAGGTGGGTATTCATCTAATACCAACAATTCACCAAATTTCTCGCTGAACAACTCCCCGAGTATGGGTTCGTTACGGATTCTATTTTGGCTACTGGACAAAAACGAATCAGACGACGAATCGTCTACTTGTATACTCACCGAATTGTCCATTTGAAAAATCAAAATCCGACCGCTAGCTACCAATGTCACGCAACTCGGGAGTGTTGTCGGGGGCGCTTTAAATCAAAACACCCAAAAGTACTCAAAGCAGGCGCGACATTCAAACGACGGTCGGAAGAGGTAGAATAACAAAATTGACAAACAGATAATAAGAAACAGAATAGGGGAATACGGTTACAAAAATCTATTGACAATTATTTACCAGCAATCGTACCCAGTACGAAATATAAACTTGTCCGAAGACAACGAAAAATAACGAAAAGGACGAAACAAAGACAAGACGAATACGAGAACACAACCTACCGAGTCGGAGACTAGTTTTCGACTGGCGAGCCACGAGGAGGACAGGTCGGAGATCAGGCCAGATAGACGTCCGCTGACCTCCGACCTTCCGGCTATAGGTCGCCCCTGGATGATCACATGGGCAGAGCATGAGAACTGGAGGTCTCACCCCTGAAATCTACGGATGCTAAGAAAGGCCTACAAAATGCTGCCTTAACGGCATTACACTTATAATTATTTCCCAAATACCTTCCGTAGTTTTTGTAATTCTTTTTACTAAATATACCTATCAATGGCAGCCATATTGAAAAAATGGCTGACATTTTGAGAAATGACAGCCACTGAAGTCTGTGAAACAAAAATGAGATAATTCCAAATATGTTTCTTCGGGCAAACTGATCTAATTTGTTGCTAAATTCTTCATTTGCGTCCGATAAAGGACATCTTCCAAAAATAACCCCGCTTGGCAACTATATCTGCTGTGCCGCTCCTTATTAAGTTATGTAAATTAAAGCAAAAGAAGACTGGCCTCACGTATTTACAGGGACTTGTGACTTTAAAATTAGGCATAATAAAGACAAAATATTCACGCTTCAGCCATAAGACCTTTCAATCTATGATAAACTTGTAGTCGTTGGTATATATGCATATTTCCCCTTGCGTAAATGTGATCTGCGTGACTACTCATTAAACCATATCGCTAACGAAATCCGATCGGTGAGTGTCAAGTGGAAGGCGATGTTAAATTGCCGTAATTAAAGCGCACTTTAAAAGAATAGCTCAAAGCCAAATTTATGCTTCATATCTTAAAGAGGAACACATTGTAAGCGTTTTGGTGTACGTTTCATTCACTTCTCTCGTTCAGTTCTCAAAATATTGACAATTAAATTTGGCACAGATAGAGGAAAAAACGCCGACCAACAATGTAAATCCATGACGTAACACCTGCTTGCTTCAAGTTCACTTTTTATAAAAAAAAATGTTTCAACTTAAATTTCCAATGTATCGACAACCTCACTTGGAAAATTAATGAAACTTTTACCAGAGTGATAAGAATATTGCCCTCTTCAAAACGCATCCAACAAATTTTGTACTGGACCTCTCTTATAAAACGTGACAAGCTATATTGAGCAGATTCTAATGTTCGACCAGAGGTATCCAGGGTTTTGTCTTCCAAAGGTTTACGTTTGAGGTTAAGTCAAAGTCAGAATTGCAAGGTCATATGCATTTAAGCAAGCCCTTCCATGGTTTTCCCCTATGGGCAGTGGGTTGAAGAATGTACCTACGGTATTTCCCGATGTTTGTGGTAAGAGGCGACTAATGGGAAGCAGACTGAGTTTTTAATCGAGTTGACTGACACTATTAACATATTCGTGTTGGTGTGTCGTTAAATCTCATTTAACTAACTAACCGTAGCCGAGTCCTTCAAATTCTGAAATCACGCCCACTTAAGTCCAAACTACACACAAGTACATTACTGCTTTCTTTTCCTTTAAATAGGGGTTGTTATATCACCTCCCTTCAAATCATTCCCATTCAGAACCTCCCTTCTCTGAAGACGAATCCGATCAGCGCTTGTGTGTAGATGACTGTTGGCAGCCATTAGTGGGGTCCATCAGCAAGAAATAGTCTTTACTTGATGTCTGCATGAATTTCCAAAGGTAATGGAGGACCCCAGTCATAATCGACTAAAATCAGATCATCACTAGACTGTCCGCATTCGTTTTGAGTAGAAGGTGTATATATGACACTTAAAGAAGAAGTGTAAACAAACATTTAACTTTCAGTTGTAAAAGGGAACCAAATGTACACAGTGTGGTGAAACTTCCATTTCAAACTGGACATGTATTGCTCGGAATATTAGTAAATGAAGTCACTAGATTTGTTTTGCAAAGTCGGATTTGAGGGCAGCAGAGATTGTATCACTTCTTCATGTTGAAAAGGAATGCTTTGTTTCCCTTTGTTTTCCAGACTGTTATGTTGACCTTGAAGTTATTACAAGGGATAAGACCTCCTTGTGGGGGATGGGATGTTTGTAAAATTCGTGCCACTTTTGGAATCATATTCATATAAATGGGTTTTTGGAGCGGAAAAATTGGCTTTAAAGGTTAAAGAAAAACAAAAGACTGTTCATTAATCTGAGGATGTGATGTCATATTTGCTTGTGTCAAGTTCACTTTTTGTTGAAAATATTGCAACTTAGTACCTGCTCATATCTTGAGAACCACAACTCGCATTTCAATGCAATTTTCAGCGAAATGCTTAGAATAAGTACACCATTAACATATCAAAACTTGATTTGACCTTAAACCCTTCCAGTCGTCTGACTCAGTTCTAAAATTCCTCTAATGTAAGAGGAACAGCAATGGATACAATTGTTCTAGTCGTCTTCTACATTTGCGAGAGCTCATGGAATAATTTCTTCATTAAAGAGATTCACAATGTATCCCTTTATAACAAGTAAATATCACCCTTTTACTAAATTTCCGAAACAATCCGAAATGACTTGAAATATCACCATTGACATTCAGAACCTCGTTGGTTTTTAAACAAATACATTTTGCTTAATGAAGAAGAGAGCAAAATTATGAAATTATGCAGTTTAAGGTAAACCTTCACTCACACGACTTTACACACCGCAACTCAACTCGATTATCGGTTCTCCAACAGTCGTGTAATGTGCGTGAGTTTACGACTGCGATTGGGAGTTGCAACATGTTGGTTCTTCCCGAATGAAGTCGGTGCGACTTAATACTGTTCTTTTCATTGCCAATCACAGTTGTAGTGACGATCGATCGAGTTGCGGTGTGCAACGTCGTTTAGTATGTGCCTAGCTTTAAACAATCAGTTTGATAGAAAAGGACGTAAAAACGTTAGACGTTCCTCGATTAATTATGTACACTTTAAAAACAAAAGGATGAACTTAGTCACCTTCTAATCGAACGAAAGGTGTGAATTCACTCCATTAGAGTGCATGTTCATTAACTTCAAGAAAAGTGAAATTCACTCCCATATAGGTGAAAGTTAATTCTTTAACGAGTGCCTCCAGGGATCATTCTTTTTAAAGTGTGTTCGATGTAAACACCCAATCAAGAATGACACTTCCCTCTTTTGGATTGAATTTCACTCTTTTGGAGTGAATTTCTACTCTTTTGGAGTGAGCTCCATAACGTCCATCCTTCTAACTAGTGAAATTTTCGTAGTCGCTCATTTAACTTTTAAAATTGTTCGTTTTTTTCGACAGCATATACTCTTTGTTTTAAAATGACTTGCTCGATAAGAACAAAGTGACATGTCAATCAATTTTAGTACTACGATTTAATTGGTGAACTCGTAATGTCTGATAAATTATTAGCTAATTGCCTAAGAATGCCGCCCCTCAAATAGTTTCTTTATCTCTTACCGAACACTCTAAAAACGGATGTAACTGTACTTGGTGCTCACTGAGCATTAAAAAGTAAAAAAAAATCAAAATTATATATTTAAGAGCATGAAAAATAAATTCTAACAGTTCAACTCTCATCTTCATATGACGTTTCTGAGCTGAGATATAAAATGTAAAAGTTTATTCACTTAATACAAATTGGTCAATTGCGCAATAATTTGTGACTCTCTTGTTGTACAACTCACAGAACTTGCTTTGTTTTCCTTTAAAATGAAAAGTGTTTTTATGACCTTGAACACTTCCTGTTTGTTTGCACAGCATGTTGCACAGAGAGGGCTTAATTAATTACATCACCTCATAAGAGTAAGAATGCTATCACCCCTTGGTACAAGGTGTAGTAACATTCGGAAAAACAAAGAAATACAAAGATTGTAATTTGAGTAGTACAAGAGTGACATCACAAATTATTGCGCAATTTACCATTTTAATTTGAGTGAATAAACTTCGACATTTTATATCTCAGCTCAAGAATCTCCTAAGAAGATGAGAGTTGGACTGTTGAATTTCATTTTTCATGGTCTTAAATATATATATTTGATTTTTTTGACTTGAGGTACACTTTAGCAATAGAAAAAATAACGGGAAAACGAACCAGTGAGCCACAGCTGGAGAAACAGCTCGTCTTAAACCATCTGATTAGAAACTGATCCGGAAAACTCCATCTTACCAAAGCTTCATCCCTATCACTGACAGGTCTGTTTCCAGAATGAGAAGACGGTACTGTCATCCACAGTACATCTCGCCAAAGTCATTCCTTTATGCCTGATTATTGGTCCAACAAGATTCAATACTGTTTTTCTACAAAAATATTTCGTTCTAAATATGAACCTTTCAAAACGGTTATTGATCATTCGATGCACTCTAAAAAATCAAATGAATCTAGTCTCTCTTTTATAGAATGACAGGTGTCAATTCACTCCCTGTAAACACAAATTAGTCAAACGGTGCCTAAATTGACCAATCACGTTAGTCAACAATAATGAATAACATTCGACTAATATTTGACCCAGTTTAATTAGTCTGTAAGAAATATTAAGCCTCCTTCACTAAGTTTTGACATATACTACTTTCGTCCATTACTACGAAACTAGTCATAAAATAGTCAAACATGATGATTAACGTCGTTGGTCAATTCAGACACCACTTGACTAATTTGTGTTTACAGTGACTTCATTTGAGCGGCAATTCACTCCAAGAAGAGTGAAAATTTACCCTTTATGAGTGTCTTCAGGGATCACTCTCTTTTTTTAGACTGGTCCCTCATTTACTCCATCAAGAGAGAAACTTTGCTCTTTAGAAGTAAGTCTCACTTTTCTTTCGCTCTTTTTGGAGTGAATTTAAAGTCATGTAACATCTCCTTTTTAGAGTGTAATCCGTGGCGAGTTAAACCTTGCAATGCCTTAGATTTTTTTTTTTAACAAATAAACTATATTTTCTGATACAAGAAAATGAACTTTGACAAACCAAACCAGTTCTAGATAAACGACTCTTCGAAAATTTCTGGGGATGTATAATGAAATCCTTGGAATCTTGAAAGGTCAGCTTTGAACCGTATGCGAAATTAGGCCTGAATAATTTTCAGTTAAAAGTGATATTTTCAACTACTCTTCGTTAACATGATAGGAGCTAAGGGGAACTTAGGACGTTATTTCCCTACAATTTCTGTCAAGGTGAGTTATCATAACAGTTACTCTCTGATTTCCAGATCCATATGAAAATAAAAAAGAGGATTTACAAGGATATAAGTCGATACATCGAACCTCACATAGGAAGCCAATGGCTTTGTGGAGAACACAAACAGTACATTTTCTTCTGAGTTTCATAGACATTTACCATGATGATCCATCTGCAAAGACCCTCGACCGTCCTAAATCAGGTGTGGACAACCTACGGCCTGCGGTCTACATGCGAACCGTCAGTGACTTTTTTGCCGCCCGCGAAAGGGAGTCATTGAAAAGAAAGATACACGGTTCGCCACTACAAAGCTATAGCATCATACAGAGAACAGGGTGCACACTGTAACTGTCAGATATTTGAATTATATGTAATATATACATATACATAGTCCGCAGATTTCACCGCACTTCATTCATACGGGTGCTAGACTTCGTCTCTCTTAAGCTAGAAAGAATGCATTCTTTAATCGTGAAATGTACCCCCCAAGCTTAGTTCCTTTTAGGATATGACTGTGCTAGGCTATAAAGAATGCATTTTCTGTCTAACGAATTAGATTTCAGTTTTAATCGTTGAGTAAACTTAATAAATGTGTACCTGGATGTAGATGGACCATAACATCTGGTTAAGGAATCCACTTTGACACCTGACCAAAAATCTCCGCCGCTGGAATATTGTACTTGTTGAAATACCTCCGCATGGTATGAGAGTGAATGTTTCATCAGTACCTTACACGGTCGTTGCTTTGATCAAATCACGTTTCTCAACTATTCGGCTTACGCGACCTGTTTGATTACATTTTGGAATATTCACCAAAGTGTATTTCACTTTTGATTAAAAAGGTTGAAAGGAGAAAGCCTGGTTACTGTTCTTTAACCGTTGCACCATATAAGAAGAAGAAAAAACCATTGCACCATAAAGACAGAAATGTATTCATTCTCTCAGTGACGTACAGAACGCCTGTGTATGATTAGAGAGAAAATTGTGCCCATTACAAAGTTAAATGTAACAAGTCACAATGAGTAACTTGATATTATGCAGGGTTTATATTTTCGATCCTTTCTTTCCGTTTTCTTTCATCGATCATTTCAAAAATATTACACCAGTTTCATAACAATGATGGTATTCTCTGTCATAAACAAATACCTGCCAAGAGGTAATACTAACCTTGAATAGATCCAGCCTGGGTGGTTATTTGATATTTTGTTTGACATTCGCTAATTCCCCAGGGTTTGTTCGTTTCCATTTGAAATAAATAAACATACATCAAAGGACAGGAGCAGTCACCCTAAAATTATTTTGGAGCTGCAGCCAAATCTCTCCAAATTTCCAACTTTCTTTTTAAAGTAATTCCCATAATATTTATGGACTTCAATATTGCATATTCAAGGAAGTAAACCACGCAGTTTCTTCTAGTAAATATCAAATTTGACGATATCAAAATATATTGCCACATGACTGTCAAGAGCCAATCATGAAACCAGGTAGTCTAGTACAGAATATATGACACGAAGTTCAAGTTCGGGTGACTGCTTATTACAACTTTAAAGTCAAAATTTAATCGAGAAATGTTATACATGTAAATTGTATTCTGCCCTGTTGAATTAAATGGTCACTAGTTATGACTAAAGACGCCCGACGTATTACTGACGAATCCAAATATCAATCTTTTAGGCTCTGATTAGACAACGTATACTTAGGGGTAGTTTGAAATATTGTGTTCTCTTACTAAGTATGAGGAAAAATAAAGGCTAAAGACAGTTCAAATTGGCAAATGAAAGACGTATCTAGAAGACATTTCACTAAGAGATGAGCTGGTTTTTCCTGGTATCATTGCGTCAAGGGGATGGCAATTGGGAAAACACAGACAATTATGACGTAATTTCATCCCAGAAAACCTCACAACAAAAGACAGACGCTTATCTTCCAAGTTAATATCTCGTCACAGGATATCAAAAATTCTTAATCTGTGATTGCGCTTAAATTGAAATCCATCTCGCAAAGATTCCGAGTATAGCTTACACGTCGTATAAACACCACGCACATCATAGAACACAGACTGATCTAGGGTTCCTTGTTAGGGAGTGTCTATGACAGATGACCATCATGTGCTTGGAGATTGTTAAAAGAAAGGTTTAAGGTCATGTGCTGATATGTTTGAGAGGGTACTTGTTTTAAACATTTTGGTGAAATTTTCTATAAAATCCGATGTGTGGTTCTCAAGATATGAGCAAGTAAAGTTGTCATATTTTCAACAAAAGTTAACTTGAAGCAAGCACATTATGACGTCTTATCTCCACATTAATGGACAATCTTTTGTTTTCTTTAAACTTTACTGCCTTTTTAATACTCAACAGCCCCATATTTTAAAAGTGAGATAGTGTAAACAGCATTAAAACATATTAAACTCTGCAATCCCCATGGGGAAGTCCTGTTCCTACTAACGTCAAGGTCAACGCAGCAGTCTGAAAAACCAAGGGAAACAGAGCATTCCTTGTCAATATGAAGAAGTGATATAATCTCTGCTGAACTCAAACTCATTTTGGAACACAAATCTAGTAACTTCATTTGTTAATATCTCAAGTATTACATGTCCTATTTGAATGGAAATTTCACCTGACTGGGAAGAGTTTTTATTTCTTTCATACGTGAAAATTAATATTTTGATTAAACGTCTCCTTTATGAGGAATCCGACTATGAAGGTGGGAACAATTCTCTGGCTCATGAACTGTGTCAAAAGGGGTGGCATTTTTGGCTGTGGTAATAGAGCGCCCATATGGGCAGAGGCGACTGAGCCAACCCTTTCATCCCTCTCCCCAACGAACCAAATTCTTCCCTTTGTGTCATTCTTTGGCTTTAAACTTACGTACTTCCGTCTATCATCATAATATGCGCTGCTTCTAAAAGGACAATGGAATTTGCGGTGTTCTAAGGCCCGTATTACTAAATATGGATGAACAAGGAGTCGCAATTATCAATGCTTTAGCCTATTCTGAAGAGAATCGCCACCCTTCTGTGATATACCTTAGGATACCTTAGGAACCTCAGTTGACCTCTATGTCCGCATCTTCTTAATCTTCATGATCTGGAACTGTTGTAACGATCAAAAAGCTGTGGGTGACTGCCATACTAAACTTACAAAAAGTCTTCCTTGTAGTTTTATAACCCATGCCCAGCCCAATACCTATCCAAAGCCTACTCAAACTGAAAAACAGTAGTTGCAGAAACTACACTCTCGGGAAGGCTATTCCAAATATCTACAATCCTACAGACAAAACTAAATTTTCTAATGTTGAGCCTACAAAATTCTTTGAGTAACTTCCGACTATATGACCACAGGTATGAGTAATTGAACTAAACTTGATAAAACCTTCAGTAACACCTCTGTCATACACACCTGAAACAATTTTAAAACCTCAATCATATCTCCTCTTAATCTACGGTACTTAAGAGTTGGCAGCTTAAGTTTCTTTAACGTTTCTGTATAAGTTAAACCCTTTAATGATGGAATCAACTTAGTTGCCCTCCTCTGAACATTTTCAATAGCATCAATGTCACGTTGATAATGAGGGGACCAAACAGGAGCAGCATATTCTAAATGTGGCCTAACAAGGGCCTGAAATAAAAGCCTGAAGCATTGCTCATCCCAAAATGTATGAGTACGTCTGATAAGGCCCATAATACTATGGGCCTTATTTACTTGGTGCTGTGCTCTGAAAAACCAAGACCACTGTCCAATGCCGTCGGAAGGTATTTTCGATGGGGGGGGGGGGGGGCGGGGGCTGACTCGGGCTGACTATCTAAGCGGAGAGCCACCATCGGTTGACGCGGAGCGTACAGTAAATTTTGAAAAATCGCAACCCCTCAGACAAATTTCCCGGGCTTGTAAATAGTATCCAAGCAGTCGTTATTTTGACCTGTCGTTGTAATAAAATGTTCACTTCAACAAAAGAAAAAACTATACGTGGCAAAAATTTTTTTTTTTGGGGGGGGCTGCAGCCCCCAAGCTCCCCCCCCCCCCGCTTCCGACGGCCCTGCTGTCCACAAGAACACCTATATCCTTCTCACAATCCGACTTTTCCAGGAACACTTCTTCCCCACTATCACCACATAAGTGGTAACTCCGAGGAAGACAACCATGGAACCTATTTAAAGAGACAGTTAAAACTATGCACTTGACAAGATGAAACTTCAAAAGCCACTTGTCTGACCAACTCTGGAGTTGATCAAGATCACTCTGTAAATTCTCACTAACGTCCATACTTCTAACTTCTTTAAAAATTTTGTATCATCCGCAAATAAATAGGCCGTTTCGTTCATACACTGAGGTAAATCATTAATATATATAACTAACAAGATAGGACTGAGGAATACCACCGGTGACTGCATGCTCACTAGATTCAACTCCATTAACAATAACCTTTTGTCTTCTTCCATTTAAAAATATATAGAGAGTTATAACTCCGCCTAGATCAAACTTCAAGCTATATAGGCACCAGTCAACTTTTTTTTTCAAATATAAAATTGCCCTGTTCCTGTTGCGTATTATTGTCAATAAAATGAACAATAAAGACGACTTAGATCCCAAAATAGCTTCAACAAAATGATTTCCATGCAACACATTTGAAAGTAGCATCTTACTTAAATTTTCTATTTTCGGAAACTTTTGTATTTGAATCTATATATTTTTATGCAATAACAAATATATACAACTGAGACTCAATAAAAATAAAGACTGACTGGCTGACTGCAGGAAACTAAAAAGCTCCATGGAGCTTGCGGGAGAGCTGGAGAGATCTCTCCCTAAACAACACATTACATTTCAATTTTCTTTGAACTAATATGAAATGACACCGTTGTCCTGGAGTTTATCGTTTTACCATAAAAATGAGCATTTTACATTTGATTTTTCCTCAAATGAGTAAAGTGACTACCCTCATTATTTTCATTGTTTTCTTCTGTAAATGTGGAGCGGCTATTTAAAACTGCAGTATGACAGGAAAATGCTTCTCTCAATACTTTGGTATACTCGAAAGCAAATCATATAAAGTGTAGTTTGCACTGATATTTTGTGAAGACGGCATTTAGAGGAGTATGACCCTTACAGCAGACCTTTAGTTTTGGTCATTATGTACCTAAGTACTGGCTATTTCTAAGAGGTCACAAAATATAAATTGTATAAAATTGTTGTTTATCGGTGGTTTACTTATACAGGTGCCAACAATGAACGTTTAACAGTGACTAAGTTCGAAAATGTTTTTCACTATAATATATTTAGCCACGGATTTACTGAGGAATTTTACAAAAACATTGTTCCTTTTTAATGAATCTTAAATTAAAACTTGACAAAAGCTGTAATTGCCATGTCTTACTAGTTGGGTAAAGTTTTACTGGTACATTACTGGACGGGGAAAATGATTTTCTACTATGTGATGTAAACTAAACGAAAAGTTGTGTAAGCCATGACTTAGATACTGTGATAGGGCTCAGAGGATTTTTTAAATTGAAACCAGGGAGGTGTTACTAGACCTCTCTGTTCAAACCGCCCGTGCAACTTGCCATTCTCGCCCCTCTGACCAAAATCCCTAGCTCCGCCACCGCTCACACCACCCCTGTAGAAATAAATGTCGCTCAAACTTACCGAAAATGAAGTAAGTTTCTATTTAAAGTTAATTTATGGTTCGGGGAATTGAAAATTTTTCGTTACTTCACACCTCACACCATCCGTACAACATTAAAAATGGATTCTAACAGTCCAGCTCCCATCTTCATAGAACATTGTTGATTGTTGATTAATATCAATTACCAAATACAGCTGGAAGTCACCCAAGCATAAGCAAAGACAATAAAATCAATTGTTTTGCTAGTTTAAGCAAACAATCTTACTGCTTGCTGATGTGAGAAACTGCAGAGGATAACAGGAGGGGACCATTGTAGTTTAATCACGGTTTGTAAACTTCAAAGCACCTGTGTACCTCATGATACAGCTCACATCATTCATGCTTTGTTCCCCCTAAAATAAAGTTTTCATGACCTTGAAGACTTCCTGTTTCCTTGCATAGCATGTTACATAGAGAGGGCTTAAGTTGTTACATCCGAGCCACCCATTAGAGTAAGCGTGCTACCACACCTTGATTCAAGATTGCATAACTTTAAGAAAAAGAAATGCAAAGATCTTAATTTGAGTAGTACAACAATGACGTGTCAAATTATTGCGCAAGGTTCCAGTTTTAGTTAAGTTAATAAACTCCAACATTTTATATCTCGGCCGGTAGAAAGATGGAATTTGGATGTTAGAATTCATTTTCCATATTCTGAAATATTTTTTTTTTTTTTTTCTTTTAAACTTGAGATACGTACACCTTAAGTGGCGTCGGCCACATTGAAGACACTAGTTTTTATGACTTCTAACGTTGAATTTCATTTCTGAACAACATATTTTGTGACGTAAAACTAAAAGACACTCACTGACAGAGAGTAAAGAATTGCTTGTCGCTTGCTATCATCTCTTATTCAGCTTAGCAGAAGCACGTAGTACTAATATTACTGCTTTACTTTTCAGAAACGGGTCCATTTATTAAGTGCTAAACGAAGAAGACTTTTACATATGCACTGTTTTCAGATTCACTGTGAGAATATGAAAATATTCTGATGATATGCTAATTTTTTGGATCAAGATGCAGCTGTCACTATCCACCCACATACTTAGTTGCGTAGGCTGTATGGCATATTCCTTGTTCAGTATGGTAGTTTTTGAAGCTGAGGAGCTGAAAAAACAAAGTCCGCTCAGCGGGGTATCCCACTACTGACAGTTCTGAATGTTTAATTGGCCAAGATATCTTCCGCGACTCTCTTAATCAGAACCAATTTAGCTTAAACATTTTGTTAAAAATGAGACCTACGCCGATGGGTTGATTCCCATTATTAACACGTACCCCGTTGGTGTTGCTCCGTATTTACAATATTTAAGACAATGCCGTAGGTTAATCCCGTGTTTTCTAGTCTGTTTTCTCACCTTCCACATAACCCGTACCTTTGCGTACCCCATTCATTCATGCATGCATTAGTTAATTCATTCATTCATTCATTCATTCATTCATTCATTCATTCATTCATCCATTCATTCATTCATTCATTCATCCATTCATTCATTTTACGTAACTGTCATTAGAACAAGGTCTGGACATAAAAGTATTGTTCCGATCTAGAAAATCGGATAGGATTTCGTGTATTGCAAAATTGCTATGTAGTGTGACCGGCTTTCCCAAAAGATGGTTTCTGGTATTTATAAAAGTTTAAACATCAACCATGACTATGTTTTGCATAATGAGGCTAGTAAACATTCTCTTCAAGAGATATGTAGGGCAAAATTCATGATAGACATATTATTAGTTCGAAAAACGGTTCCTCAATTCATATGAACTGAACGTAAAACTAGAAAATAAATGTACGAATTATTATCTCAGTGTTAGTTTATTTCATTAAGTTAAAAGTACATACTTTAATGTTCTAAATTAAATCGATCTAATTTATCAGACGGTTCTTTCCCTCATTCTGCTGGAATATAACCATGAAGGGCATTTATTTTTTTAATCTGTAAGAGTCTACTGAGCAATAAATTGGGATGACAATTTGATTTATTGGACAATCTATCATTTAAATTTGAGTGAAATAATTTCAATATTCAATTTGTAGATCTGATCAGAAATATTCTGCAAAAATACGGTATAGAAGCTGGATAATTTGGATGCATTTCCTCCAACTTTGAAACATGTATATAGTCAATGACTGTAAATATCGCGCGCCAAGAAATAGGATACCATACAAATTTCACTATATCGCAGTAGTAACACAAAAGCCTAGCCCTTTGATGGGTAAATATTAAAAGCGTGACATTTTTCATCAAAATAAATCCATTTTGAGTTCAATTTTGCTTTATGGTCGTTCAGAATTTTGAAAAATATTAACTCATTTTCTACTACGATATTTTTTTTTTTTTTTGAAAAGCTGTGGAAGCAGTGTCACAAATCTGTTGTTTTCTTGGTCACACGATGTTATCGCGACCGGAAACTTTGATGGTCTTTTTATTAAGATGTTGTGCATGTTTATATGTATCAGCTTTTCTTACAAGCAGGGTGCTGTAACGAATTTTTTCCTGCGATGGCAAGGGGTCAAAAACATTTGTCTTAAATTTTGAGCCTGTTACCGGGTGCAATCGACATGCTCTACATTCCAATCATTTATCCCATCCTTAGGACATCTATAATAATGCTGTCATTGATAAATTTTTTCTTGGGCATAAACAATGTTTTAAACTGTTTTCGCTGTTACTTGGTGCTATTTTGGGGGGTTAAACAAAAAAATCACCAGGCCTTTATAGTTTCAAATGAATGGAAAACAGTTACCAACTTCGTCCACCGAAACTCAGTTTTCATCAGTTTTAACTCTTTTTTTTTTTTACCATCTTCTTTATTCTGATTGATCATATTATATATACAAATTTACATGGCACATATTTTGAAATTTCATTAAGTCATATTGTCGTTATACTAAATGATTTAAAAGTTGGCTTCTAACATAATGAGATAGCATAACATAAGGGAATAACACAGCTCAATAGATAGCACAGGTCAATACTTATCATATCTATATATAGATATGTCTTAAATGTTAAAGTTTACTTAGTTGATTCACATATATAATTACAAATAATAACCATTATCATAACCCTGGCAATATGCTGTGCGTACAAACTTAAACTTTCAAGGCTACATATATTCAACTTTCAGACTTCATATTTATATACGTTTAACTTTTGTGTCATGGCTGTATATAATGACTATGTTAACATACTGTAAAATGAATTTGTGTACGAAACATTTAACAGTTTTGACTCAGTAATCAACATAAAATTAACAGGGAAGTGTTGGGGGACTCTAATAAAAATTTTTACTCACATAAGAATTTGTTATTCCCAAATGCGTTCCTTAATAGCTCAAAAGAAATTTTCTGACGGGACTTGCATTTATACAAATACTGTTCTACTTGTAAAGCAAACTTAAATTTATAAATAAATTCATTAACAGTGGGAATCTCACCTAATAATCGTTTTTGGAAGATAAAGTACTTTACATGGAAAATCAAAAAATTGTATGGATGGCTAAGAATTAATTTATACCCAAAAAAGAAATCTTGTTTCGTCAAACAAAATTGTTTACCGATCACAGCTTGCTCAGTATCTAAAATAAAATTTGAAATATATTTGCACCCCCAGAACAAGTGGTCTATCGTTTCGTCATTTTCCCCACAGAAAGTACACCTTGGGTTTTCCTCCCTGTTAACCTTAGATAAATAATGATTTGTACCTAGAATCCTATGAATAAACCGAAACTGAAAGTACAGTATCTTACTGTCACTAATTGACTTATTAGGGATAAGAAAAACATTATTCCATTGCTCCTCCGATAACTCAAAGACGTTTTGCCATTTTGTAATTGCTTTAGGAGGCAAAGAATGTTGTTGTCTTAAAATAGTATAGATAAAACGAGAAGGGTAAAGTGAACGCTGTAGTCTTAAAAGTAAAGAATCAGTTTCAGGTGGTTGTCTATCTATATTAAAACCTCTTTTCCAAGCACTATGGATGGCATGAATAATTCCGAAGAACATCAAAAAAGAGCAGCGTACATTAAATTGGTTTTGAAATTGGGCAAAAGACAAAAAATTTTTATCGCCATCAAGTATATCCTTTACATAAGTAACACCATTATCGTACCATTGTTTGTACAGAACTATCTTATTATTTACTTTTACATTGGAATTATTCCAAAGAATTTGCTGCTCAAAATCACACGATGGAATCTTATAGTTACAAACAACCCATGCATGACAGATGTCATTGATAAAGTCATTGCCAATGTTCACATCTGATTGCTTAAAATTACAATTAAATAGGAAAATACCACCGTACATTTTCAAATAATAATCAAAAAAATTAACCCAATGAGCGTCACTTCTTTCCCCATACCGTTTAACCCAAGTACACTTCAAACCAAGAATAAAGCTATTCAAATGGGTGACATTTAAACCTCCTTCCCTGATAGGATTAATCATTGTATTGCGCCGAACTTTGTCCGGCTTACCGCCCCAAATAAACTTGTATAAAGTCGACTCCAAATTCTTAACAAAGTTTAAAGGGGGGTTTGGAAGAACTTGAAATAAATATACCAATTGAGATAGGGCAAAGGTTTTTATCAAAGTGATTTTACCTATTGGAGTAAGGTCGCGCTGGGACCACAAATGAAGGATTGATTTTAGGCGGGATAGCTTCGGCATAAAATTGAGTCGAAAGAGGTTATCATCACCCCTTTTGATAGTGATACCCAACACGGTGATTGGACCAGTGGTCCAGTTAAAGTTAAAATTATCAAAATAGCGTAGTTTACTACCTTGTAATGGTCCTTGTGGGAATACCTTGGTTTTGTCATAATTTACTGTTAAACCTGAACTACTTTGCAGAAGATAAAAAATGTTACTGATTTCGGTTAAGTTATTCTCACTTTCATCCAAAAAGAGAGTAGTATCATCAGCATACTGAACCAAACGCATTTCGTAACCATCTATTCGAATGCCTCGTATTACATTACTATTTCTAATTTTTAAGGCAAATACCTCAGCACATAAAATAAAGATGTAAGGACTTAACGGGCAACCCTGTCTAACCCCCCTTCTAATTGGAAAATATTGAGAAGTAAAGCCATTATTACTCACACAAGCAGTTGAACTGACATATAAAATTCGCACCCAACGTATGAAATTTTCATTGAAGTTGAAAAAAGTAAGAACCTTGAATATGAAATCCCACTCTACTTTATCAAAGGCCTTTTCAAAGTCAACAAAGACCATAAAACCTGGAATAGACATTGCATCGGTATAATTTATCATATCTAAAATACACCGGATATTTTCCCCGATAAATCGACCTTTGATAAACCCAGTCTGATTAGGATCAATAAGTTTGTTAATAAAACGCTTTACCCTGGAAGCCAGGGCTTTGGAACAAATTTTATAATCTATATTTAAAAGACTTATGGGCCGATAATTTTTAACGAAGGAGAGATCTTTATCAGCCTTTGGCAAGACGGTAATGATACTACGGGATTGTTCATGAGATAGACACCCATGGTTGCAAGCAAAGTTTAACGAATTCGTAACCAAATGAGCAATATCAGCCCCAAAAAATTTATAGAACTCGGCTGTTAAACCGTCACTGCCAGGGCTCTTATTGTCATGGAAAGAGAAAAGAGAAGCTTTACATTCATCCCTAGTAAGTTCACCATCACACATGCTCGCCTCATCCTCCGTTAAACTGTTAGGACAATGGAGATTGCGCAAAATCAGTGCAGGGGAGCAACCCACACCATTGTATAACTGCTTGTAATAATTACTTAATTCTTCTAAAATGCTTGCATCATTCATTACATCACGTCCTGTTTCACTTTTAAGTTTATGTATTACATTAACAGACTTGTGACGGTTCTCTAAATTTAAGAAATATTTTGTACTTCTCTCTCCCTGCTCCACCCAGCGAGCCCTAGAACGAATAATAATACCTTTAATCTTGTAATTATATAAAGTCTCCAATCTGGCCCTGGCATCATTTAATCTGTCAAAAGTTTCTTGAGAGCTTGATAAATAGTAAGAGCTTTCTAAGCAAGAAATTTCTCGTAATAAATCCCTCTCCTGCTTTCTACGACTCAGAGCCTTCTTTTTGCTGTAATGGATACTGAAAGCACGAATTTTATACTTAATATACTCCCATATTTGAGAGGGGCTGCTCTCATGAATTTCATTACTAGCATCAGTAATTAATTTTCTAACTGTTAAAGTGTAATCTGGGTCATTCAGCAGAGAATTATTCAATTTCCAGTAACCCGGGCCACGCCTATTTGTGAACAAATTCAATTCTAAATTTACAATACAGTGGTCAGAATGGGCATCAGTTTTAACTCACTTAAAGACTGAGAAATTGCCGAAAACAATTTTTGGCAACGTCTGAAAAAAATAGTATCTGGTTTTACTCCCACTACAAAGGAAAAAAAATTAAGGGTGTGCGAAATTTAGGGACATAAAACAAAATGAAGTTGTGACAAAAGAACCCAACTTTAATCAACCATTACTTCCTTAATTTCTATCTAATGAAAGCATGTTTCATATCAAAATAAGGCGAATGAATGAGTTTGGCCTGGTTATAAGTTTTCTTGACTCAAAAGGTGAGTTGACTATGATGGTTACAAAATAGTGCTGAAATGCGCGAAACGTTCGTATAACCATGCTACTTCGAAATATAACCCTTAATTTAGAATACACCTTAATAGCAATCAACTCTCACCCCAAACTAAAGGGTTTTTGTAGTCCATAAAAACTCTCAAACATGATGCACTGCAGAGTATACTGTTGCTCAAATCGCACAACAACTACTGCACCGAGGGTGCTCTGATTACATAATTATTGTGTTTTGTATGTACTCACTCTGAAGCAATAAACCGAGATTGTGCCTGTATGAGGGTGAGTTTTCGACAGTTGTGGGAGGGGCTTATGTTAGTAAGCTGGAAGAATTGGAATTGTCTGAGATACGAGAAGATTTTACCTTTAATGTAGTTAAACGTCAAAAGTGTCAATCTCAATCTGTCAATTTTTCCACCCATACTAGGATCTTCAGTTCACCCTAGCCCCATACCAGAAATGTCGTCACAAGTTTATGCCAGACGTAGGCAATTTCCTAGCATAATTTACTTCTGTAATCAAAAGTCAGTAAAATTTCCCGACGCTTGATTACGCGCCCATTACTTGATTACATGCTACACCTGATTTCAATTACGTACGTAATAAGACGAAACCACAAACTTGTGGTTTTTCGTTTACCACCACGACGCGTTCTTTATCGTCTACGATTGCAGCTAAAATCTAACTACTGTGAAGACTGTGTCAAACTTGAACAATAAGGCTATATGTTGATATGCTTAACTACAGTCTCTATGATAACTTGAAAGAGAAAAAGGAGTCAACCCAACTTAAATTAGTGTAGTAGTCCCTCTTGTTTGCTGATTGGCTGTTACGGATCATGTGACAATATTTTTCTTTCCCTAAATATGACACATTCTGAGAGTATTGCTTGCCTAAAAACGCAATGTTGAACGACTTAAATATTATGAAAGATTCGTTCAGGGACCACGGAGACGGGTTGGGGGCGGCTAGGGGAGCTTTAGCCCCCCCCCTTCCCCCATTTTTTTGTTGTCGGAATTTTGGGCCGCCTTAAACTGCATTTATTTTATTGGACATATATTGGGCCGCTTCGATGGTTAGCCCCCGCACTTCAAAGTTGGCTTCTCGGCCTCTGTCGTTGGAGCGGAACGGAAGACATCTGTGAGATTTATCTGTTGCTGAAAAGTAAGATTAGGATGACTATTCTTGCCTTTTAACCAACCGGGAGCGGGAGACCTGTACTAGATTTGCTGAAACCACGAAGTGTATTCGACGTGAGACTTAAATCCCAATTTCATCAGTTGATGGAGATGGATCGATGAAAAAGGCTTACCAGATAAAATTAAAATGGACTCATTTTAGTAATAAATACCATTAAATATGAAAGGTTGCACTCCTATATCCCCCCCCCCCCAAAATCAAATGAAACGATTTCATTTTTGTTATCATAAATATTAGTAAATATGGTTCGTTCGGCGTACTTCTTCAAAAAAAAATGGCAAGGATCTAAAATGAAGAGAGAATATTCACTCTTACAGAATGAGAATGGTTAGAGACTGTGTTAAATTCTTCGGATAGTAAGTATAGTAGTTATAGATCGCTAAATGATGTTTGAAATCCGTGTTGAACAACATTAAGGTACGTTCTTGCGAGATTGGGGTATGATCATTATTCCAAAGGGTCGTTATTCCGAAGGTTCGTTCTTCCGAATCAAACATGTGGATCCCTATTCCGAAAGGTTGCTTTTCCGAAGGTTCGTTTTGCGAATGTAACATGAGGACTGTTATTCCGACGAAGGTTCGTTATTCCGAAACTAACATAACGACCGTTATTCCGAATCTACGAATTCCGTATAATCGTCCTTCGGAACATCCACCCCTTTGTTCTATTCGATATAATGGAAGACCAATTTTCTGGATAACGACCCTTCGGAATAACGACCCTTATCGTCTCTTCGGAATTACGAACCTTCGGAATAACGAACCTTCGAAATAACGAACGACAATCTAGAGATATATCCCCCAAAGGGGAAATGTCGTTTTTCTCCATCAGGGGAAAATGAAGTTCATGACAAGTTGCTGCTGGGCAAGTTGCTGGCGTTCTGTAACTACCATTGTCATTAAAATATGCCCGCAATCGTCAAGTGTAAACCTCGCCCTTTGCAGGAAACTCCCACGCAGGTGAAACGAAACTGGTATGCAGATTACCCGCAGTGCGCGCCCGTAAGTGCCCCCGAGCTAACACGAAAACGAAACACTCCCGCGTGCCAAACGGACAACACGTAATACCCACGCAAGTATTACGCATGCAACACGCAAGTTCCACGGGAAACTCTTACAAATTTTGAGCTTCCCGCATACTTCGTTCGTGCAACAAAATCCTTGCAAGCAACAAGCCCGTGTTACCTACCCTGAATAGCGTGTCAGGGACAATCCCCAATTCAAAATTCGTAGAAAAATTAACCATTTTACGGGGCAATTTCTTATTTGCACTTAATCATGCATAAACATTAGCCCAGTATGCAAATCTTGTAATGTCTTGAGAGGACGCCATAAATGGCTAATGTTATCCTTTGTTCTTATATACAATCTTCATTCCAATGAGGACAGCTGCAACATCAGCTTACCTTTTATTTTGGAAGTTTAAATTGTTTCCTTGAAAGTCATGAGTATCAATTACCAAACCATTCACTAACTGATGAGTAATGAAGAGGAAATTAATATAGGGTTACCAGTTAAGGGAAGTCAACAATGTGCAACACTCCAAATCATTATTTTTGCATAAGCAACAAGCTTCTTCAGAAACATTCAAAATTTAAAGAGGTTTGATAGCCGTAAGTCAGGACATTTTGCTAACGAGTCACACTACCTTAAAGGGATGGTCACACTACAACGGTTTCGGATCGAATTGCATTCCGAATTCACAAACCAGATAGACCCACGAACGCATGAACAAAATCGGAACATCGATGAATGATGTTTAGTGACAGCAGAGCAATTTTATCGTAAGGCAAATTGGGATTATCGTCAACATTTTTGGAGCAAAACGAGTCCAGATGAAAAGTGTTTTCCGATTTAGAAAAATCACTATAATGTAATGGGCTCGTTAGGAGCGTGTGATAATAAGAATTTAGCCCACGCGCATACATATGACTCAGTAAAGGGAAACTTAAACAGGCAGCATTTAAGTTCAGTTGACTACGTTCTGTTTACATAGGCCACAAATCCACTGGCGGTACCACGAGCCAATAGCGAATTTGACCTCCATCATTGCATTCGGATTTTAAAACAGCACCTGTAACTTTGTCGTTCGTGTATCTTCAAGCCACAGAGATCACTCACTCCATGTGTAGCATATTATTCCTTTATACCGTGTGTGACGCAGTAGCCTGCCCATACAACCACAGTCACAAACTATAGCGAACAATTGGTATGATATTACGAGAAATCGTTGTATACTAATGTTATTCTATTGAAACCGATTCATTTCATTAACAAATTTAATTCGCATCTTTGATTCGTAGTCTTTGCAAAACACAATCTCTTTGCAATTCTCCACTGCCTCACCCCTCTGTGGAAAAAAATGATGGTATTTTTTTTTTTATTTCTATGTTTACTTAACTCTAGATGAATAGTTATTAGCTTTTAATAATTAGTTCATTACCTGCATCTTTTCTGAAGTTCATTAAAAACCATTTCTGTCTCCAACATAAATTTTCTGTTAATTAATTGTGCATTAATATTGCAGGGACACCGAGTTTTAAAATTTCTTGGCATTTTGAGTAACTGTAATGAGGAAAGCTTTATTGAAACCGATTTTTTTTTTTTTGTAAAAGTTGCCAGCTTTTAACATCTGTGTTTTCAGTATGAATCATACCATATAAACCTACAATTGAAAATGCAGACGAATTCGAGCAAGTGGTGAAGTGGCTATTAGTGGGGTCCATCAGTCTTAAATCGTGTTAGTTTTATCGTCTACATGCAATTCAAAATCCTCATTTTTAGTGAAATTGGGAGAATCAAGAGTTATTTTAGTGCACAACCATCCATGTCACAGGTTTGTAAAAGATGAAAGATTCAAGCTGATGTAGCCCAGCTATGCCCGGCTTCATCAGACCATCACTTGACTATTCGAATTACAATACCGCCAGGCTCTTCGAATAATAGTAACGCGAGTTAAGTGGGAGGGTGGAACATATACCTCTCCAACTGGGGACTCTGTTTTAGGGAAATGACTGAACGAGGAAAATGTTCAGCCTTCTAGGCAGGAAGGAGGGTCATGGTCGGCGGTGGTATATCAAACAATAATTGAAACCCAGCCTAAAAACACTCACTCAAGATCAAAATCCACTGATCATGATCGATCACAGGATCAAATTTTGTACACTAACCGGACAGGTCCATATGAAGACAGTTGCTTTAGAACGCATTAACCATATACGGGTATCGCCTGCTAGCGGTGAAGCAGGCATTTTGACGGGGACCTTGGATTCGTATACCCCAATTAATACACCAAAAACAGTGACATCCCCCCCCCACACTTAATTGTTTCTAACTTGGTTGTAATTTGACTTGACCTCACGAAGTCACGTGTCCAATGACTTCATTTCACGAAATCACACGAGTAATGTGTTTGTTTCATCCTATTTTAGTTATTCTGTCTTCTCTACCAAGCCGAAAGTTGCTGGATACGTGTTAATTTTTTATTAGGGACATTGCTTCCAAATTTCAAGCAGATAAAACACTTTTAATGATGTCTATAAGAATTGAAGCTAAAGCAATTGCTTCTTGACTAGTAAAGTCCATTTTGTAAGACATGAGTGGTACCGTAGTCAACAAAATGAACTTCTTGACAACTTTCATTTAGAGGAGAGAATATTAAAATCATTTATTGATTAATCTAAGCTGAATAAAATTACAGGGTTCCTGGTATTAATGGACTTTGGGAAATCTGACAAGATTGAAAGCGATTTTATTCATCGTACTTTCGCATGTTTTAAGTTTTGCACAAGGTTCAAGTCATCAAACAGTTTTATCACAGGAGTAGCACATGTGTATGTTGTAATAGTTTTTCTATTGGGTTTCAATACTCTCAAAGAGGGGAAATGACCAGTTCAGTTCGAAGTGGCGTTTTTGAAGAAGCGGTTTTGCACAATTGGTCAAAAGTCATCGGGTAACACTGGTAGCGGGACGTAAATTGTTGTAAAATAGTTTGCTATGAGCAGTCGGCGCAGCGTTAAGATG
Source organism: Holothuria scabra (assembly GCA_037179385.1). Taxonomy (NCBI): domain Eukaryota; kingdom Metazoa; phylum Echinodermata; class Holothuroidea; order Aspidochirotida; family Holothuriidae; genus Holothuria; species Holothuria scabra. The sequence goes on from CM074183.1 coordinate 3,298,708, forward strand.
TTTTGTTACCATTTGACCTGGACAGAAAGGTCACAAACGCATGCGCAGATATAATCTTCGAACTCTTCTATTCTAAACACAAATGGCATGCATTCAAAGGATACATTTATTGTGCGCTGTTAACACGGACTTCCTATACCTTGACAGTAAATACTGCAAGTTAGGTTGTCGCTACCGTGCTTGTAAGTACAGGTGTAGCAAGATTGCTGTTTGCTACGGTTTTGTGTGTGAAAGTTTGGACTTGAAAAGTAGTTCGCATCAACAGTTTTTGCAAGAAAGTTGAAATATTTTCGAAATAACACAAGGTAAGGTCAAAACCACTACGCGTATCGGTCTTGCAGGAATATGATGTTGTTTCTCATTCAAATAAAACTTTTGATTAAAATATTATAGATTCGTCGTCAAATCATACAAATTGGTATAGCTTCACGTCGGCCATCTTAAGGAGCCTTTTTTGCCCCATTCGGAAGCGAGGATCTACGGATAGGACGTACGCTTTGCATACCCTGTCCGTGAATAAAGTCCGTGACTGATATATACTACCACCGCAAAACACATATTCTGATTAAACTATATGTAAATCCATGCAGCAGTGCAAAACAACTGCAAGCTAAATATATAGAACTCATATTGAACCGAAAATATTTTTGAATCGTCTCCAGTCATGAAATAAGCAAATTGGTCAGAAGAAATAAAAGGCCGTATGGGCATTTCGAACTCTAAATAAATGACGATATAAGTATATGCGATAGTAGCCTAGGCTAAATACTCATTCCTTGGACAAGATTTTCAAAGCGGAAATGACTTTTTCCTAAGCTAGCTCTATACGAGCTCGCTATTTCTCTGTGTGGCTTAAATGTCGTGTACACGATTTTTGTGATGTTGCATGACAATTTGCTCTCACTGCTAACAATCTCTGCAGAAAAGTTCAACGTTATTAACTTCTTTGTAATTTATTACCGAATTTGTATTTTCTCCTCCACAGGTGACTCACGACAATTTTATTTTAGTTGGAGAACGAAAGAAGAGCCCAGAACAATCCTGGCCCACAATCGTCGCTTGAAAATTGCGGAAAAACGTTTTATCCTCTAACCCACACTGACAATGGATTACGTCACAGAAATGGTCAATAACCACACCCTTACCGATTTAACAACATTTTCATTTTTTACTTGCGACGACATCAGACTAAAACCTAATATAATACTTCTCTGTTGTTATGCCATCTATTTTATTCTCGGAGTCTTTGGAAATGGAACCCTCGTGCTTCTGTTCTTGATAAAGAGAGACCTGCGTACCATCAACAACGCCCTTATCACAAATTTAGCTTTTTCGGACTTTTTGTTCGTGATCTTGTTCGTTCCTATCAAAATGTTTGAACAATTTTATCATTTACGACCTTTGGGAAAATCGTTCTGTTACATTTCAGTCATTATTAATTACACGTCGCAGGACGTGTCCACAATGTCCATGCTAGCACTCTCTTACTTACGTTACCGGGCGGTCATGCGCCCTCTACAAACTGGTCGAGGCGATCAAAAGCCGAAGGGCCTAATTTTACTTTACTGTGCATTCTCGTATGTCGTGGGGATTGCTGCGTCTCTGTTTCCGGCTTTGGATTGTGTAAGCACTACAGCTGATGTATGTTTACCCTTGGCCATGCATTACGTCGACAGTTACTCAAATTATAAACATCACCTCGTCTTTCATATTTTACGCTGTGTCTATTTTTACCTCATACCGCTGACTGTCATAACTTTTTTCTACCTACAGATAGCGTTAAAACTATGTAAACCGCCTTCTTTTCTACAGAGAAATAAGTCCATTCCTGCCAGGAGGGTCATAAGAACTCGAAGAAGGCTCGGTGGGATAGTAATGGTCATCGTGGTGATATTCTTTCTCTCCTGGTTACCCAATTATGTCGCGTGGTTTGTAATCTTAAGTAATGATCTAAGGGGTATAGGGTGGCTGAACAACCTACGATCAGCATGTATGTTTTTGCCCGCCTCCGTGAATCCCATCTTGCTGTTTTTGACGAGTAGTACTTATCGAAAGTGTAGTAAATTTGAATCTTCTCACACAACATTCAAACGTGAACGGAAGAACATTTGCAAGACAAGCTAGCATTACCTTTCCTTGCTTCAGCAGTTCGGGAGATAACCGCTTTCGAGGGACATGAGTTTTCCCTAGTTGGGGAAAAAATTGCCTCAGCCTCAACGGTATAAATATTTATAAGCACTACTGTCTACCTTTGCACAGTCGTCGCTTGTCCAATAAATGTGTATGTATTCTTCTGCGAAATAATAGTTTACACAAACACAGCGAAACCACAAGGCCCGGGAACTTAACATATTTAACACTTGCGCACCTTTAATCTGCATGATTTTGAACTCTTCATCTCCGTTGAGTTTGCGCGGTAGGATCGCAATGCATGGTGAGAAATATTTGAAAATAGGGTTACCTTTGGAAAAGTATTCCCCAGATAGGGTGAAAACTGATTTTCTTCGAAAGCGGTTACCTCCCCAACTGTTTAGTGATCTTTCAAAAATAACCATCACCTAATTTGCCTTCACTTGCCTACTAGTAGTTCGCCCTTCGCACCTCACCGCTCAAGAATTCTCTGAAATGGTTCAAGGACTGAATGAAGAGTTGTCATACTGGACCTACACTTCGACTTCGCAAAGTTTTTTCGGCGATGACACTTCCTAACTGTTTTACGTTTAATCCAATCAAGTAAATGCTTAGATATAACAACTACGGTATCTGTTCTAGAAAATGTGTTCATTTTCTACATCTCTAACAACTTTAATAAAGCCCGCCATGTACTCGCGTATCGCCTTTTATCGAAGGATGGACACTGAAAAAGGGAGGAAACCTGTTCTTGGGGGAGAGGTGCATGATTGCAGTCCTTATTCAAGAGGGAGTGACATTCGATTTGGTAAATATTATCTGAGCAGACTCTGCAGAGTGTATAATACCCTGAGACCTTAAGCACATAACGATGATGTTGGGTATTGCTTAGCAGCCGTTAAAACGCACCAGACTTTGCTACCATGGCAACTCTACGCAGTAACAGGGTGTGGTAATGAACACGAAATAAACTTTACATGGCACCATATAAGTGTGAATCCTTTCTTTATCCTGCAAACTTTTCTGATTTAAGGAGGTTGGTTAATTTTCCTCAAGGTCAATTCTCAGATGATATTCGATTAATTCATTCGGAAAATTTTGTCGGAACCATCGTATAATGTGAATATTCGTATTTTGTGCAGTGTAAAGTTTGGCTCTTAGGAAATGTACTGTGGGAAAGGGGGAGGAATGGCTTTCATTTCACTTTGTGAAAAATTATTACGCACTTTTGGCACTTTCAAAATCCCTCAGGGGGTTCCCCTTGCCTGGTGTAGAAGCATGGGACTTATTTTTCGCATGGCCGACGCGGCTCTTTGGCAGTGGCTGGAACCTTTGCATTTGATAAGAAATTGTGAAGGAAAGCCAAGACCGTGTAACCAGGGTTTTCAGTTGGCACTTTGTACAGCCACCGAGGTGGACAGAGAGTGTGGGGGGGGGGGGGTAACTTAATTCATTATTTTCTTTTGGTTCATCACGGATGTGAGTTATCCCGAGATAAACTCAGTCTAATAGGTAAACGCATCCATCCTAGACTACTCCATTTTACTTGAGATTGGTGTACTGTTTACTATTTATTCACAAACGGATTTCTTCTTTTTTACCGAGTCATGGGTTTATTTTGATAATTTTCTATCAGGAATGGTTTTGAAACTAATATCAAAACTGCTCCGTGAGCTTCACACTTTACCTCAACATTTTCTTTTATAACTTTATTCTGGAAGTAACTATCGGAGAAGCACGGCAGCAAAAGTTAAAAGCTCTGTGCGAGTCATGCAATAGAACTCACTTGCTTTTCAGTTTGAAGATGGAATTTGATGGGGAATCGAAACTCTCGATGTCAACCGTCAATGCAAGTTTTATTGCAGAAATGATACAGAAAGCTGAAGTTCAAGGCGCTTTTCTCGCTTCCGTCATGGTCTCTACCCCGTCTTTTGACCATATTTGAAGTAATAGAGTTCAAAGTTCTTTCGAGGATGGTACCATTTCGCATGTTTAGACACCTCAGTCAGCGCTGCTAGAATGTCCATTACCGAAATGCAGCACATTCTGGAAACTCAAAATCCCGTCGAGTGGCTGTCTGTGCGGGTTTTTCACTTAGTATATTTGGAATGTGGGTGATTCCACAAATATGGAGGCCAGCTGAATTTATGCTATTGAATGTTTTGGTTGAGCTGTAGTTTGTTCATGCATACTTCCTCATAGTTACTGTTAGAATATTTTGATAGAAAACTTGCAACAGAAATTATATATTGTGGTTGAGTAAATTTTCATTGGTTAAATTTTTTACCTTTGACCAAAATTCATTTGGTGTCATACATTTTTTAAGGGTACCAAGTGTGACTTAAAATACAAGCCTTGTTCATGATTCAATGCAATTTGTTGTGGAAGTAGGTATGGTTTCACTTTACTTTTAAAACATAGACAATTGAACAACATACTAAATGCATACATCTTATGTAGTGACCAGGGTTGTGTGTTTTGGGGCTGATGAGTATTCATATGAGGGATCACAGTGTAACACTTGGTGTCTCAAATGTTACACGCGAAATTCTCCAAAAATAAGAGTCAAATCTCCACTATGTTGAACTGTATGAAGGGAAACTGCACTTCAGTTTTAGAGATCTATACTTGTAAGTTGTAGCCAAGGACCCTATCTGCCTATATCAGTAATAAATCTCAAGAGGCATTTGAATTTTGATGAAACTTTCACAACTGAATATCTCACTGAAAGTTTGGTGTCTCACAAAAGTGTTACACGGTGATTTTGCTTGCTCAATAAAATTAGTTATCTGACAAAAAATGAAACAAAACTGGCTTATTTGGCATGTTTGGTGGTAAGCAACATGACTTAACTAAAAACTTCTGCTGGTATTATCCCCCAAAGGAAAATATTCATGAAAAACGTTTTGGTGTCTCTCCGTTACACGTAAAATGAATAAACCCTATTTTGCCATATTTTGAATGTAAATTTAAATAAAGAAGTATGTTTTCCACTACTAGAATGGAAAAAATGAAACTCTGAGACAATTTAGGCAGGCAGATGAATAAAACAGGCAATTCCTGTGTTAGGAACACTGAATGAGTCATTTCACGTGTAACGAAGACACCAAATTTGGTATCTCTGTTACACGTGAAATTTAGTAATGTGAACAAATGCACGGTATCCGGTTTCTTTTTTTTTTTGATGGGATTAAAAGAACTACAAACACAGTTAACTTTTACTGTGGACAGTGTCTGCCTTTTTTTTTAATTATGTCAGGTGTAACAGAGACATCAAATTTGGTTTTTCCGTTACACGTGTAATGCAGTGGCGGAGCTGCCATATGGACGGGGGGGGGGGGGGGGAAGGGGGTGGTCGCCCACCCTGACGGACCAAAATCGTATGTCGGCGCCCTTTTTAGGTTTTCAATATACTTTACTCTTTCACCATTATTTGCAAAAAGACATAAATTAATAACCTCGTGTTAAGGCCCAGATAACGAAATGCTCAAACAGCCACCAGTATCTGTACTATCTGCACTTTATTCTGATGACAAGGGTTTTTTTCTAATATAAGGATAGGTTTTGCCGAAACGTATCTTCATGCTTTATACGCACTAATGGATGTTGTCGCTGTGCTTAGTTAATTGCTTCCACACCAAGCGTGATTATAAGCTTACAAAATACACCGACTGACAATAAATTCACCCCCGGCCAATAAAAGATATTGCAAAGGGCGCAACAATAATTGCAGCGCAAATAGCCCTCTTGTTGTCGGACAAAATTGTCAACATAGACAATAAAAAGAGTTTATAAAGATGCCAAAATAGCCTTCCACAACAATTTTCAAAATCATTTGAATACTCAGGTTAAAATAGAATAAACTGTGTTATCCTAGTGGTAAAGATTTAAGGGTTTTAATGAGCAGTTTGCATTTTGCTTTTCTTCAAGTGACCAATGGCCATTTCTGACACTGCACCTGTGCACGATAATTCCATAAAAATGCTTATTTCTGTAATTTCGTGGTCTGAAAAGCCAGAAAATTGCATCTAATAAGCCTAGGTTTAGGCTACTTTTATTTATGATGAATTCGGTGTCTAGAGAGCCAAGCAGACCTTTTGTCTTGCGGCTATTCCTTTCAATGTACTTAATTAATGGTTATTTTTAGAGTGGTCACATGATGTAAATTTTTAAATTTTAAATTAATGTTTCTTCGTGTACTTGTCTTGATTTCCAGATGCCAAAAATGTACACCGAACGGTGTTTACTTCCCATAACTTTTTCCCCCCTGTGAGATGGCTTACTATTTAGCTCTAGCAGATCATTAATCTTTATCTTCACAAAGTAACCCATTCTTACATTAAAATCTTAAATCGAGGCCTGAAAATAACACAAAATATTATGACCACCTTCATACTAGAATGTGAAAGAAAGGGGTAGGAGCATGGGCGTCCGTAGGTAGGGGCAGTGGGGAACTTGCCCTCCCCTGGAAAATAAAAACCCTGAAAAAACGAATAACACATAAAGAAAAAGACGAAGAAAAGTTAACATCAACATTTCTTAACAGTTCACTCCGTGTTTCACTTATTCATATGCGGTAAATAAGCTTTAGAAATGCCATTTCCAGCGATCTGAGAGGCATTTTGGGCCAAAATTTTCTTGCGCTCCTCGTCAACTCAAGGTTATATGGAGCATTTCCCCTAAAAGAAATTTCCCCCGAATTTTCTTCCATGAATAGAAAATCTTAACATGGTTTAATAGAAAAAAAACTTGCTGAGGAGAAATAGCAAGGAAGTTTTCTACCAGGTGCGGAAAATCAAGTGGAAAGTCTGAATTTACTGTAAATTTTTTATGCCCACTACATCTTTTTCCAAAATTGTGCAAAACAGGAAGCCCCTAATATGTTGCTACCACATCTTACACCATTGCAAACACAACAAACTATGGTTTCATCCCAAATAATGATTGTCCTGTGCTTGATGAAGCAATGTGTTTAATGTCTCTTTTACACGTGAAACATTGCTGATTCTTCTCTTTTGTTATTGTCTGGCATGAACAGACGGAACAACTGAATGCAAAAACATTTTGTACATTAACCGTAGAGATTATACAGGTTCTCAAATTATAACTTGGAAGACAATAAGGTAATCTTTAAATTTTGACTCTCATGTCACACACTGGCCTCCATATTTATGGAAACACCCATGTATATTCTGTAAGCTTGTGCAGTGGTGCATATCTAATCTCTCAAAGAATAGACTCAATTATAGTTAGCAGGAAGTGGCTCTCGCAACTTGGTGATAAGAAAAACGTTGTCAATGGGGAATAATTTGAAGTTCGTTTGTTCAATAGATTAAAGAGAGATAACAACTCCGGAGATAGGTGTGGAGAGCTGCAGAGGTGCTGCACTTGGCTAATGGGTCCTCTTGCGACACAGTAAACTTACAACTTTTTACGAATGGAGAGAAATTTTCACAAATACGATACCTGCCTCCTCACTCACAAAACAAAATGTGCATTTGTATGTGATGTATTTCCCGAAAAAATTGATCCAATATGGAAGAAATGATATAACAAGGCATGCGTTGCTCTATCCGTTATTTCATGCAAGTGCCTGTACATGAAGTTATAAACACTGTCAAATTTAAGAAATTTTCTTGCGATCAACCCGAAAAAAGGTGTTCACATTTTTCAGGCAAGTCGGAAGGGGTTCCCCTTAACCGACTCATTCTCCTATACGTCTATGCTAACATATTCAAAAATTCTAAAAAGCCTGAGGAGGGGACACCATCCTCTTCCCTTAGACTAAACTGTACAAATGTTGTCCTTAATACAGGATTGCTAAACGTCAGTTTTTTCGAATTCATAGTGTTTCAGTTACATTCGGTACAATTTAATGGGGAAATGCAATAATCCCATCCTGGAGAAGTAGTATACTGTCCTGTTTTATGATTAGCTCTTGATAGTCATGTGACAATACTACAAGTAACTGCTTGGTTTACCTCGAATAAGCAATACTGAAGTTCCAAAATATTATGAAAGATACTTTTCGAGGAATGAGATTTAGATTTAGCCACTTCTTCTAAATTGTTTTGGGGCGAATGCTCTTGCCTTTAAAGCACAGAATGCGTAGAATCAATTCGGCATTGCATAGATAAAACACACTTCCACCATGTTATGTTGTTAACCTATAAACCATGCCGAGGTGATCACCATTAGGTGACGTTGCTTCTTTGTTAGGAATGCAACAAAGAAACCCTAATAGGTCAAAGATAGTGTTGGGTGTAATTGGCATCTGCGTTTGTTACATGATCTGTGCCCTCGGGTGATCTATGTTTTTATTGTGTTCAAGTCACTCTGTGTGAAAGACAATTAACGCATAGAACTACTTTACTAGCCTTCTAACTAACCCCAAATGTTGCAAAATGTTTGCATATTTTGATGTCTGTCTAGCAATTACTCAGATGTGAAACCTGACTGTATCAAATGTGTATGTAGTTTGCTTCATTTCCCGTCTGAAGTCAGAGGAGGATTTTTTCAAAAAGTAAGAAGGAATGTTTCATCATGACGCAGAACGCTTTGCATTTGAGGTGGGGATTACCCACGCTACGGAGTCAAGCTACGTTCACACCATAAGATGTTTCTAAATTAATTGCAAATTCTACCATGAAGTCCCTTGAAGGTGATTTGGCCGGTATGGCAAGACTTGGACGACTTTAAACAATAAAAGACCGCAAAAAACAATAGGCTGTCACTGGACCATGTGTTCGACTACACTGTATAGTTTTTGTCGCTTTTTTATCAAGCAAGGACTTCAATAACAGGATAAGTTGCCCAAATTTCAAGGAAAGAATTTTCCTGTCACACTCAAATGTGTTTAATTAAAGACATCTTAAAAATTTCTTAATTTTACAATCCTTAAAACGAATATGAAAATTCAGCATGCAATACGTAATCACAATTTATATTCGTGAGTCACTCTCAATCAGCCTGAAATCTTAGGCAAGGTGAGAGGGTATATTTTCGCCAGTTGGGTCGTCAAACACCATGATACATGAAACAGAAACACAGCTGGGCCACAGCTGAAATTTTTGGGGGTTACGCATTGAATCGTACAAGACCTACAAACTAAGGCTTCGAGATGGGACTAGAAGTTTGCCCGAATAGTTTTTCCTTTTTTTGAACGAATCTTTGAAAATTAGGAGCTTATTATAATGGAGAAACTTTGGACTTTATTAAATAAAAGAAAACTTTTTAAATAAAAGAAAATTTGTTTTTTGGAAAAGTTATGATAAAAAATTTGGTTTGTTTTATTAAGTGATATGCCTTTCAGGAGCAAAATTAGGCAGTATGCCGGGCGATTTACAGAGTTGGCTTTGGTTATTTATTTTACGGAGTATCCATCGAAATTGGAAAATTTTGCCACTTTTAACAATCTAAAGCTAATATTGGAGAAAAATTGTAATGTTATGACAGTTTTGAGGGTTTATGGAGGAATCTGACGTTCTCACGAGAAAATTCAAGTAGGGGTTGATCTGCAGTTTTGTTGAGGTTACTGAATATCATCATGCAGATTTAGGCCCTCGGACCATATTGGAGCATTCTCCCGAGGAAAAAATTCGGCCTCGCATATATTTGAAGTTTAATATTTCATATAATGTCATAGGAGTGTATCAGTTTGGGAGGGGCAGAACTCTTTTTTGTCCAAAAACATGGCATCCTGCTCGAAAGATTATCTAAGTCAGTAAGTCGAGCGCACAGAATTTTTTAAAAAATTGAGAACCCCCGGACAGCAGAAAATGGCATTTCCGTGGCTCGTAACTGGAATTAAAACGGTCCTTTTTTCAGATTTCTTTCGCAATTAAACTATTTTCATTACATAAAACTGCCCCAAAACGAAATATAATTAACAAACACGAATTTTTCTGTTCAGTTATCTGTTCGACTAAAACACTTTCTATCCGGAGCGCCACCATCAGTTGGCACGGAGCGTACAGAAAATTGTTAAAAAAATCTAATCCCTATGATAGCCGAAATGGCATTTCCCAGACTTGTAACTAGAAATGAAGCAGTCGTTATTTTTAGCCTTCCTCCAAAATAAAAGTTTCACTTCAATAGAGAAAAAGCCCAACGTGCTAATGATCAGAAAAGTACCATACTGCTACAATTAGTTGTAATGGTCTTGTATCTTTGCGGGGGAAAATATGCGACGGCATTGAGAGCATACTATAATTTTTTTGACTGTTTTAAGAATCTTCGTTGCATTCAATCGCAAGGTCAACTAAATAGATGAAGTTTTTAACGTGACTGCCCGTACTCTAGACTATAAATGGCTTTACTCCCAACGTATTGGAAAATTTTTCACTTTACATTGCCTTCAAACAAATTCTCAGTCAGACTTATGGGGAGATTTTCTCACACCACTTTTTACCATTATGTGTAGCTGCAAACTACATGGCCGATATTCATTACCTTTGTGAGAATTCGGCTTTCCGGGCAGGCCAGATGGCCATTGGGTAGGGCACGCACATGAACAACCTCTCGTCCGTTTTTATACGGAGAATTCGGAATTGTGAGTTTCCTTGAAGAATATGGTCTTCCAGTAAAAAAGATCAAGAAGGTCGTCCGAGTGACTACAGACCCACATCTTTTATCGTGGGTTTGTAGATGAAGGCTCCCCGACGAAATTGGATTTTCTCACCAACAGGGAGTGGGTAGCCCGTCTCCGACGGAGGCATGACCTTGCGCCCACGGATTGAAGATGGGATGAGGGGTAGAAGAGCTAGTAAGAAGTAATTAAAACCGATTCAGATATGCATTGAAATAACGTTACAAAAGAAAAAATTGTTCAAAAAGAAAGAAATCATGGCCACCCATCCAGTAACTTCAGTCTTTTAGGTTTTTCATGTTTAGGCCTCCCCCCAAAATTGCCGTCCTTCCCCGACGGGGAAAGAGATAGGTTAAGGTACATAGATTGAGGTTTAACCGAGTTAAGAAGTGATTTAAAATCGATCCCGATATGTATTAAAATAGCATTACAAAACAAAAAAGTTCTAGATCGCCCATCCAGTAACTTCAGTCATTGTGGATTTTTGGGTTATTTTGTTTTTTATTTTTATTTTTTATTTTTGGTCTCCCCGACGAAATTGCCGACCTTCCCCGACGGGGGGGGGGGGGGGGCAGGTTTCCCCGGCGGGGGCCATCCCCCCCCCGCTGGCGCCACCCCTGCCCCCAAAACGGAATTTGTCTACTTTAGCAAGCCTGGAACTGTTGATAAAGATACCTGGGGTGGGTCCAATGCCATCGCTTCTATTTACCTGATGCTGATGGTCAAAAGAAGTCCCTTGCATGCATGAGCGAATTAATCAGTGAGACGACGGAGACTCGACGAGAAATGCAGCAGATAGGAGGTAGAAGAGGATTAGGAAAAACTCGAGACAAGAACGCAGCCGCATGTTACACAACATAATCATCCGGCTAACAACGCTGAAGCACAATTAATAAGGGCAGACTGTGATATTCTGGTCAATATGGATGTAGGAAAGGTTTCTACTCTCCTGGCGATTGACATGTCGGGACCATTTTATAATGTATACTACGTTTTGATAGTCTCGACAATCGTGCCAAGTTTTGGTGTTCAAATGGCGCCAAGAATACCTCCGTAACCTTCATCAAAACGTTTCGATAAAAGGACCTCTTTTAATAATTTATGCTGAAACATGGTGTTCCGCAGGGTAGCTGTAAAGAGTCTACGCTTTTAAAACATACCATACCAGGTAGAGTGGCATATGTCAGCAAACTGCTTTGGCTTCACTTGGCAATTAGAAAGTGAACTTTTATAAGGAAAACTAAGTTGAAATTAGGTCAATATCTTTTACGGTTCTCAAGATATAGCTCTTTCAAGTTTGAATGTTTCTGAAGCAACTTGTTCATGCAAGAATAATGTCGTGGAGGGTTGCACAGTGTTAACATTTCTTTCGTTAACCCTTTAGTATCTCGTTATTACTCACCAGGGACCCGTTCCACAAAGAGTTACGCACGATTAGTAGCTCCATGGTATGATTTACTGTTGGCTTAAGTATGGTGAATCAAACTTAAGATTGTGCGTAACTCTTTGTGGAACGGCCCCCAGATTTTTATGGTTTGGTAATTGATTCCCATTGTCTCCAAGGGCACAATTTAAACTTCAAAAATAAAACCCTCAGGCCAAACTAATGCTACATTCATGTAATCCAAGAGTAACATGAGCCATATATGGCATGTCCCTCCCATGACATCACAAAATTTTCATATTGGGCTCATGTGTATGTATGGTTAAGTGCAAATAAGAAATTGTCCTGTAAATTGGTCAATTAAAAGGTATTGGAATTTCCTTACCACCTTTTATAAAATGAAGGGGTGGTGTTACCTTGGCAAGAACTACTTCAAGCAAAACTATTGTTCAAGGTTTCTCCGGTTTTTCACTTATAAAAGTTGTAAATCTTGTAGTCTTTAAGAAAGAAATATCATGAATTGAATGATATTGTTGCAAAAATTCTAAAAGGTCTTTGCTCTCCCAGTGAAATGAGAAGTTGGCTGATTCACAGGATGGGTAAGTCAAAACAACCGTTAAATGTTGTGAGAATCTGGAGGTAGAGATCCTGTGTTTCCCAAAGTTTTATAACAAAAAGGGTGAATCACTTCCAAATTAATTCTGTTGTTGACTTAGATCAAAGGGTAGGAAGTGGGGGGGGGGGGGTATTTGTAAACCAAGGTGATGGGACAGGATGAGAAGCAAAACTTGCCCCAATTGGGGGAGAAGTTCTGAGGAACTGTTTAATAATATTCTGCAGGTGCAGTTGAAGTTGAGTTCAGTAACCTAGTTCACAAAATGAGTGCTGCCTGGGTAGGTCCCAGCCAATCAGAAAAGTTTTAAATCATGCTAACCAATGAATGAGTAGCATGTTTCTCTGTGTCTAAGAGTAGGGTGGAGGAAAGAAGTTGTAAAGTTGAGAAGTTAGAAATTTAGGAGGGTTCATTCAAGATCTAGACTTCAGAGCGAGAAGAAGTAAATAGACTAAGTGCGTAATTACAGTCAAGAATTTCTAGCGATTTGGGGCTACTTTCAGGAGGGAAAGGCTGGTGAATTTGAGAGAGGATAATTCTTTGGTGAGCATATTTCCATTTTAGTACTCCAGGAGAATATGGGACAGGAACTAACATGTCTCACTCTGGCCTGGTAAGATTTATTTACTGTGGTAAGATTAAATTTTGGAGCTGTTTATTAGGGACAAATTGGTGAGCTCAGCATAGCAGAGCATCGTCAGTTTTGTTACTTTTAAAGGGGGAGTTACAGCTTTGGAAATTAGGCTAAATTGGAAACCAAAACCAGTCACTTACTTCTGCGATGGGGAGGTTTTTAATATATGGCAGTCAAAATAGTTATGAGTTTATCTGAAGCTCCAAGGATATAATTGGGGATGTAATTTCAGGCAACAGAGTGAAGGGAACTAGATTTACTGGGTTTTCTGCAACCAAGAAGAGGTTTTGTGAGATCACTTGTACGTTTTTCATGTATCGAGAAGAAGAAGAAGCTGGTGAAGATTTTGATTCTTGAACGCCAGCTTGAATAAAAGAAGTGATACCTTATAATACTTGTTCTTGATTTATTTGAGTCATAATGTGTCAAGTTTAGTTTTAGTTTTGGCAGCTGCAAGGGGTTACCAAAATACCTCCACACCCCACCGTAGCGCTACTACCCCTACCCCAGGGCTTACCTAGAAGCACCTACGACCCCCTACATTCATCGACAATTGAAGGAAGACTTGGAGGCCGGCGACGCAACAATATCATGGTTGACACCGTCAACATTATAAGAACAGCTGAAGGTCTCTACACTTGAAAGGTACGGTCCACAATGAAAGCCAGCTTATCAGAGAGTCAACAAACAGGGATCTGGACAATCAATATTTTTTGCATCTAGTCAAACCATGCCTCCTCAACCTTCGTAGAATACAAAAATCTCGAATTTGAAATTGTGCCTGTTTGACACATATGAAGACAGTTACCAACTTTTTTCGTTTTAAGTTACCTCGTGCTAATGACAAGAAGATACAAACAGCTATTTCTTGTTTCATTATATATTTAAAGATCCCAAACGTTTCTGTTTAAACCGGTGTACCTCAACTTATCTTGACTTCATCTTATCTGATATACAGTTTGAATGTCCTTAAAGAGGCGTTTAAAAGTGCAGTATTTAATCCCTGGCAACTGACTATTCTCTGAAGCACTGTCAAACGTGACATGAGAACTAGGGATTTCATTTGTGTCTCGATTCACTTCCTATCAGGAAATAAATCTCTCATAAATCCCCGAGAAAATCTAAGGTTGTTTTTACAGGCACAAAACATTTTTGTTTCTCATGTTAAAACTTTCATTCTTACTTTTGTGAACCATCGTTATTCTCTGCCTGATTGTAGCTTTTTGCCTCAGGGAGGAAATGAAGCTCACTGCATTTTCATGTTTCATAGTTAGAAAAAAGTTGTAAAATTTAATGTTAGTTAACGCAGGGGGCTGTTATTTTAACAACAGCTCCCTCGTTAACGGGCCACACAAGTGTGTGTCAATTACTGTACACGCAATGTGAACACAATCAAAGCAGGGAGCTGTTATCTGACAGCTCCCTGATTGAACAAACTTGGATACCTGTTACACCCTACTCCACCTTTGAGCTACTGGGGTGACTATGTTGCATTCCCAATACTACGTGACGGCATGCTTAACTGTAAAAAAAGGGGAAAAAAGAACGAAAAATAGAAGTAAAGTACTCTCAATTTGCTTCCAAAAATTGACAGCACTCCTTCCATATCCTTTTTCTTTCTTTTTTTTGTTTTGCATTTATACAACATGTCTGTGCCATTTTTTAACAGTGCTTGATCCTATTGTGCAACTTCGTTTTGAAGTGATGTGTCAGTTTCCAAACACCATGTCCTTTAATTACACAGTTTAATTTCAACCCTCCAAGATCTACTATCTCTGACACGAGAATTGAACTTATAAAAGGGTCTGTCGAACACAACGTTTTCATCAGTATTTAGGAATAATTTATCAGCTGAAAATCAACCGTGAATTTGCCAGGGTTGCTTCATATATCATTAAGTAATCTGTTTTAAGTGTCCCTCGGAGAATAGTCGACCTACCTTTGTGAGATCGGTGAATGCAATTGAAAGAAAAAAGTTGGATCATAACTTTGAAATATTCATCAAAAAAACCAAGAATAGTCCAAGAATAGCACCCTGTAGGTACTCCGCATGAGATCATCTGAAAGATCAGAGCTGGCGCCATGTCGATAAATCAAACCGCCGCCTGCCAGCAGTGAAGCCTCTTTAAAAAAAATAAAAAATATATTTGTATTCTTTGTTATCGCAGGACCTTTCCAAAGATCACCCATGACGTCCACAGTGTTTGATAAATATAAAAAATCTATTCTAAGTATTTCTAAAGAAAGATAAGTCGATTCAGCATTATCTCCAACATCATCAAACGAGTTCATCCATAATTAGTACTAGTCTTAATCATACCAATCACAACAATGTTTTTTTTTTTAAGATAATGGCGGCCTTAGGGGTGGCAGTGGTGACCTTCCCCTTTATTCACAAGAAAATGAGAAAAAAGAGGGAAAAGAAGAAAAGGAGCACTCAACTGATGAGTTTTCCCTCTATCAAAATATTCCTGGCGCCGCCCCTGGTTCTGAGCAAGGCCGCAAGTTGGGAGAAAATTTCATGCTTTGCCCTAGGCTATCAAAATACTGTGGCACCCCCAATGCTTTAAGAGCTGAAAAGCTTCTCTGAAAAGCGCATCCTCATCCCCGAAGGGTCGGCGGAGAAGTGTAAATCCAGTTTTAACCTGCCTCAATCAGCGGAGTAGCCAGGATGGAATTTTTAGGGGGCCTAGGTAAGAAGTGGTACCTCCGAGGGACAGGCGTGGCAAGACTATCTAAGCGGAGCGCCGTCATCAATTGGGGAGGAGCGTACAAGAAAATTTTGGGCTTCACAAATCCTCAGATGGCCGAAAACCGCACTTCCCACGTGTTTTAAGCTACATGTACCCAGCCTTGAAATACCAATCTCATGTCTGCCACTTCTCAAACAATGAAAATAAAAAATCAATCTATGAAAAATGGTTATACATACACTTTTAGGGATCCCAAAACTGGGCATTGCTGATCTGTGGCCTGGGGGATGAGACTAAAGGGAACCGGTATCTCCCTTTTCCTTGGGAAAAATTGTAAACTTCAGGATGACGTTGATCCCAAATGCGGCAACATTTGAATGGATTTCAGCTTTAATACGAAAACCAAAAGTATTTGTGTCCCCATCTAAGAAACTTTCTTTGCGTTAGATTTCCTACATGAAAAATGGTGCAATGTTTGGCAAACTTTGAACTGATTATAGTCCTGCGTTTTAGGGTTTTCCTTTTTGGGGAGCATAAAAAATTTCACAGTACTCATTTTTAGTCTCTGTGGAGATTTTACAAGTGACATACATACTACCAAAGATACAATGTTTTCTGGTTTTCAGTGGTGTCTAGATGCAAAATGGTGCAGTATTTGTTCAATCATCGGTACATTACATAGTCGAAGTGAAAATACTACCAGTAAATCTCTACAAATATCAAACCGCAAAGCAGAAGTATGTATCATGTGGGAAACATATGAAATCCGGACCTTATGGACATTTTACAATCCGCCCGGACGCCAGTTCCAACTAGTAAAAAGAGGACTTGTTGAAAAGACCGTGCCACTGTGGCACCTGTCATAGGCAGGAGTGAGGCACGACATAGGCCTACTTGTTAAGGATGGAAGGGAAGAATCATTCGAAGGCAGTACCTTACTCTTACGGCATATTTTGTGTATGATAAAGTATAGGCATGGTCGTGTAAGAATGGTCTCCAGTGTATGATTGCCTTGTTTTCAGTAAATCAACCAGCCATCCGAAAGGCAGAAAGGGTCTTAACCTAACAAAGTAACATTTGAGTTTGTCGTCGAGACGTTTGTTTCATCTTCGAAGTGAAATGCAATAAAAGACAGTGCAGATGATTATATAAGGAATCTAGTTTAGTGAAAGTAGGCATTTTGAATTAATTACTTGATTTCATACGTTCCCATGCATGTTTTCGTAATTTGTACACATTTTATTTATTTACTGTTTTTGAAAGAAATACTTCAAAGTTTTTTCCATTCGAACATTAAAATTTTCTCAATTACTTTACCAGGACGCAAAAAGTCTGCCCAGCCCCCCCCCCCCTGTGCCTACGCCACTGGCCGCAATTCCTTTCATTCAGTTCTGGCCAAAGATAGCTACAAACCTGATGATTCATACCAAGACTATGCCATAGACTTGACGGTCGTCAGAGTGACAACATCTGGTAGTAAACTTTTTCCTTCACTCAGTGCTGCTTTTCTGTATGAAGCACTTAAGATTACTTGTTCAGCCAGTACTGGGTAAATTATGACATGCACGGAAAATTCTTCCAATCAAATAAATTATAACACTTAAAATTTAACATTTAACAATAATTTTATTTCAAAATTCCTATTCTATGAAACATTCCAATCTTCCTTGATGTATTTTGTTTTTCATTTTCTCAAGTTAAAGCGACCGGCGCATTATTAATGAGAGGAGACAATTTTACAAGACATTACAATAATGATACACCTGTTGGACTAGATATATGTTTAACCACGACATCACACCGAAATACATTTTTTATCGTACAGCGCAGTCCGATAAAATATTCCTATCTATGAGACGTCACGAAATAATTAGCTCTACATTTTATTTTCATAACCCTGTGAAACAACTCATATAGGCTACTTACACAGACTGGCAAATTTGTGGCCCTCTCTGACCAGCGATGGAGAAGATTTTAACTAAATCTGACAGAAAGAAGACCGGAATCTAATCCGAAATCTTTGTAGGGTGACCGCTGAAGATTCTCTCTTCAGTGGGATCAACTCTTTTTAATAAGGGTTTCATGACCCTACCATCACTCAAATCGTAATAGAGATGTTTCATATGACATCATACTTCCCAGTGGCCATGTTGGAGTACATTGAACTGCGAAGCAATCCACAGTCGAGGCTCGTGCTCGAGGAATGTATATGCACTGCGCATACCACAGTGAGCAATGTGCAGTGCGTTCACCTCAAACGCAAAGCCACGTGTTTTTGGCATGTGCTGTCTTCCAGCATGGCCAATCCATCACGGTGACTTAACTGCAAAGCCTATACACTTATCCGGACAGCAAGTGATGGTCTGATTTCAGTCGGCCATAACTGGGGTCCGTCACTTTTAAATGCTTCGATTTCCTTGCTTACCTCTATCATGGATGGTTGAACCAATTGCGAGGTATCGCGTCAGCTCACACGCCAAAAGAAATGCGTGAGTTCTTGTGCGCACAAACATTACTAGGTGAAGCACTTGGAGGCCCTGGACATTAGCTGATTAACTTTCAGTGTGCGCCCACGTGTGTGCGTCCTTCACGAAACAAAATACGCGTGTGGATGGGACCTGACGTACGCGCTTAAGCGCGCGTGCTGTTTGCCAGTCATATCACATAGCCTACATACAACTAACAGCAGTAGTTGTACATAAGCTTTTAATATATGAAGGATAAGTTCAGCATTTTGGATATACTTGGCATCGGACTTTTTGTTCAAGGAGACGAGCTGTTGTCAATGATGGTGACTTCTTACTACTCACGGATTACTTCAACGCTCTATGCGTTAAGTATGTTTCTAAGCCCAAGCAAGGCGGCTGAGTAAACAACAGATTCTCACTAACCGTCACTTTGCCACTCTGGAAGTAGAAAAGTAATCTCAGAAATAGACAACAAGCACTCATTTTGTAGCGTCAACCCTGGCATTAAAAAAAGGAAGATAAAAGGGCATTCATTCGGCGTCAAAAAGTTTTGACACACTTGAAAA
Organism: Holothuria scabra; assembly: GCA_037179385.1. Lineage (NCBI taxonomy): Eukaryota > Metazoa > Echinodermata > Holothuroidea > Aspidochirotida > Holothuriidae > Holothuria > Holothuria scabra. Next base: position 3,317,783 of record CM074183.1, read on the forward strand.
ACACAGCAGAACGTTTGACCATCGGAATCTAAACCAATTTGGACCTAACTTTTACTTTCAAATAGGCCAAAATTTTGTACAGGGCATGTATTAGACATTGGCATTTAGTGAATCAATACTCTAAGCTCTGTGACATCATATACACAAGGTATATAGACGAATCCGGGCAGCAAGTGATGGTCTGATTTCAGTCGGCCATAACTGGGGTCTATCACTTTTTTATTAAGTTTTCAATTTCCTTGCTTACCTGTACCATGGATAGTTGTACACTAAATTTTATCTTGATTCCTTCAATTTCACTGAATATGAGGGTTTGTTGGACCCCACTAATGACTGCCTACGGTTACTAAGCACAAGCTTCTATGGGAATCCGGAATAAAGCGTTGATTATTTGTTCCCATCATTGTGATAAAAAAGTCTTTGCTTCTTATTTTTCTTTAGCTTCATGCTTTGTTCAAAGTAGGCTAGACATCTGAATTTGAACGGTTTCCAGTATGAACTTTTTTGAACTACATGAAACCTTGGTATTGTTCTTAAGGTGCTCATACATGAGCCACATGACTGTGAACCCCCACGGAATAAATACCATACAACTAAACTTTTCAAAGCAACAGTTAATGTTTCATGACGGCTCAGTTACAATTTGGGGGATCATTTATACTTTAAATTACATATTTTCTCTCTTCATGCAGCTTGAAATTGTATTAACGAAAACTGGATTTCTCAACATGCATGAGTAGTCAAATATATTTCGGAGAAAAGATAAAATCTCGATTTGGTTTTGGATGATCAGCAGCATGATCTATGAATATTTTAATAAAACCAAATAGTTTTTATTGAAATGACCAAGTGCATCATGATAAGAAATTCATATTGCTTATTAAACTTATTAGTCCAGATATCACAACATGACATTATTCCTCCAAAATGTAAGCAAGTTTCAAGAAGTATTCCTTCAAATTAGGGTACCCATACATTTGGTTCAGAAGCACCGACCTAATCTTTAGGCTTGTTGCGTTTGCCTCAATGTAATGTATGTTACGACAGGCGGTGGGAGGGGCGACGACCATCACTAGCCTTATGTCAGTGACAGAAGATTATTTTCAGGTGGCAGATCTCCCCCACCTTGCTAACCTTTTTTAGTTGTCAACATTTTTTCCATATCGTTTTCTAACAAATGGTTTACTGCTGGTACATCCAACTCATAGAGAAACACATGACTAATCGTTACATATCTAAAGTTGGAATAAAAGGACCACAATAACTTTTGTGTATTGCAAGATTCGATGCAGTGTTTTACAGATATCATCTCACACCCCAGTAAGACCGTTAAAATTCGGCATAAATGATAATTGAAGACAAACATTCAAAATCTAATATCGAAAAATGTCGCAACAGGTCACCTGGCTTTCATGACGCAGTTGGTGGCAAAAATCCCGCCCTATGAACGGACATCTAGATGTGCGACAAATGACGTTCCGTAAAGAATTAGCAACTTCATGAAAAGGGTTACATCACAATAATCTTCCAAAATACGGAGCGCAACACGTGGACCAAGTTGGCAATTTGGAGCATATCACTGGCCAATATGTTGGAGTGCATATGCGCGGTGAAAAAAAAAAAAAAACAGTTCTGTTTTTGCGCAAGAGAGACGCGGTCTGGGCTCAGTACAGAACATCTATGAACTTGTACGGACAACCCATAAGAAGCCCGTCTTTTCTCTATGAGCTGTTTGGTGAACGTGCTATTCCGAATACCACCGCGAAACGACGCTGAATGCACAGTGTAGTCACTGGTCACGCTCGCTGCTATCGTAGCACCGGTGTTTGCAATGATGTAGACTACTAGCTTGCAAGCGTTACCATGCACATGATTCGATGATTGTGAGCAAGTGATCATGCCCATCGAAATCCTATGCTTGGGATTTCTATGATCGTGCCTCCAAAGACGTCACCATCTTGAGACGCAGTCACATACAGACATAGCTTTTTTCGCTTTCTGTTTTCGAATGGGCTGAACCTAGCCTGTAATTGGGAATTTACAACATCATATTCCTGTGTTTATGGACATAATTCAGTAGGGAAAACATATACTTTATTTCAAGGCGTGCCCAAAGACTATTTACTTGGAAACTTACTTTGGCTGTGTAATACGAACTTTAAAAGGTAAATCGAGTCACCCCATATGAATTATTGTCGTAGTTTGTCCTTTTTATGATATGGCTGTTGAGGATTATATGGCATTATTTTCCTAACTGAGGTATGCAGCTTTCAAAGAGTGATTTTTTGGTTAACTTCGGCATCTTTGAACATGTCCATCTTGATCTCGCAGATTAGAGGGATACCTAAATTCAAATTTCCGTCAACACATTTTGGAAAAAGACGTTGGATATTTCGAGCTGTGTATTAACAACGTTTTTTATCTTCGACCTTAGTTATTAGTTATTATCGGCCAGACGCGTAGCCAGGATTATTTAATGGTGAGGACTTTGGTTTCATTAGTGGGGAAGGGGGTAGGGGGTACGACATGAGGGAAAAGTCTAAGGATGGAGAGATAAAATCGCTATTTTAGGTGTTTTTTGCATTGCAAGGTTCGGTCATGGGAGGGGGGGGGGTCTAAACCCCCAAATCCTTCCCGTGGCTACCGTAACGCCACTGCTATCGACATATCACAGGATTTGGCATCCAGCAGTGTCTTTAATTCCCACATTTACCCTGGCAAACAACCTAGCAAAACCAGTTTGAGCTTCTGAGGAGAGAGCTCAATCAAACATGTGCTTATTTGTTCCATGCCCACAACCAAAACAATCACGCGCCATATCAAATACAGGGGTGCATTGATGTGATACCATGACTTCGCGATGGGACTACGACCTTCACATACCACGCTGAGACAATAAGAAAGTGAGGTTGAAGAATCACCATCTTCAGAGAATTCAGTTTAGCGTGCATGTTGTGCTGTGGGTAGAACGGTTCCGTAAAATAAAAAAAAGATACAAATTAAGTTCGAGTTCACATTTTACTTTAACCCTTTACCGTCGTTTGGGTCCTTTTGGACCCATGCGGGGAGCTCGGCTGTCACACATCTTTACTGTTTCACGCGGAGCTCGAAACTGCGAGTAGCTACCCGAAAATTCGGCCACAAGAGCGAGAGAGACACTAGTTTAAGGTCACGGGGTCAACGGCCTACGGAAGCCGATGCGGAGCGGGCTACGTCCGCTTTTCCGCCCAATCCCGAGGCGAGCAAATATGCCCCGATCGGAGCACAACGGTAAAGGGTTATTTCTCTCAACCATTGCAGAAGTTTCAACTTTAGAAAAGGAACAAAATATTACAATTAGATTTTACCTCTAAAATAAGTCTTTTCTCTCTTTTCCTAAGTCTTTTTTTTTATTCCCTCATAAACTTTTTTGAGAAAATCTTAAACTTCTTTTTGAAATCCTTCATGATTGGTTACATCTATTAACTAGTTGTGACTTCACCGAAGTTGACCAATTACAGAAAATCGAAGTATCCTTAAGTCACGCATGTACGGGAAGGTTGCTCTGGACTAGACTGTAGGACAACTCCCTAGTAAAGGCTGGTCACTGAAATACGAAATTACATAATGTCCTTCCTGCGTGACTGAGCTAATCCAAAAGGTAAACTAGTCGAAATATTGCAGAATGATCTCACAATTTGTCCACCAATATCTGAGTCATAAAAATTCATTTAGGGGTGAAAAGTCACAATTAACAAAGGGAACATACAAAGAGAGAGAACAAACCCGTTCGGGTGACAGGTTGTGGTCTTCTAAGCAGGAAGCTATATGTTACTTAGAAATAAAAGAAAAAAGAATATTGAAAGAAAGGGAGATAGTCACGTGGCATGTTATCAAATTCTGTAAATACCAACTTGCTTTAATTACAGAAAATGATTTTTTTCGACGTACACAGCTTTATTGTTAAAAAAACATAAACACAATAGTACAATACATCGGCTGAGTTCCCTCATTACGTCATGCTATCAAATTAATACTCTCATACCCTCTTCCGGAGTTCAAATTTCACAGGTAATTGGATGTTTCAGACTCAGACGATTCACAAGTGCCGTGCATCAAGACAACTGTAACATTTTGTTTGAGCAAATTACCCTATACACCTTCTACAGTTACAACTTTGTTGAACAAAATTTACAGTGTGAGGACCAGGAAGCCATTGGGTTCTTTGTCCCCGTAGACATTTTCCTCATAGTGCACGTGGATGATTGTGCACCAGGGAAATTGAATCCAATACAATGCACGTTATAAAAGTTTCCTAATTACTTTATGAAACATCAGAGAATTACATTTTATCGCTTCAGTGAGTAAACGGATCTCACCACACACACTTGATCATAAGTCAGGTTTCACATCTGATTAATTGATTGACAGTATGTGATATATTAAAATACACAAAAAGTTACGTAACATTTGGGGTTTGCCAACAGGCCAGCCAAGTATGTGTTAATTGCTTTTAATGCAATGTGAACACAATGAAAACGTAGATCACTTCAGGACTCAGACCTGTAACTTGACAAACTCAGATATCAGTTACATCCCACACCGCTTTTGACCTACTGGGGTGTCTATTTTGCATTCTCAAGAAGAAACGTCACAGCATGAATTTAACGCCCCTCCCCCTCCCCATGGACTTAAGTATATTCACAGGCTGGAACAAATTTTTCCCCAACGTTTGAAGAGTTGGGGGTTTCCTGCTCTGTACTACTGAATGGTGCTTGGACAGACTGAAGCGAAAAATTCCCTCAGGCTGAATCAGATAGCTTCTTCAGTCGAACACATTCCTAAAACGAAAATCTTATACAATCACTAAAAGTTTCAAAGCGATCAGGAGACCTCTTCCTGTTAAAAATGGAACGATTTGGCCGGGAAACTACGGAAGACTTTGTACGACAATTTTTTCAACTTGCAAGGGAAAAGTTGTGGCTTTTCTCTTCTGACCATTGTAAGGTCTACACAAAGCAAAAAGAAAAAAGGACAAAATAAATAAGAAAAATAAAGAGTAAAAAATAAAAAAATTTATGTCCAAAAGGGGATAGAAGAAATTAAAAGATATTAGCATGGCCGAAAGTTTTCTAACATCCTAGATATCACCCAAAGTTGTCCACAATATTTTCATTTTTCACTTAATATATACGTGCAAACCACAAAGCCGATTTCAACTTCACCTTATTGGAGTATGGGTGCCTACAACCTATTGTGATTAACTCAGACAAGGTCAATTCTTGCAGCTTGCAAGCATACGTCATAGAGCTACACAGACGACAGGCCGTAAGGACAGGAGAAAAACAGCACAGTGAGTCATTTGGTATAGTCTCACCAAGGAGTCATAACACCTCCCTGGTCACAGCTTATGTTCCCCAGGATAAAGAAAAATTTCTTTGAATCCTGTATGATGTCATCTGAGACGTCATCTTAATGCACAAATAATGAAGTAGGAATACCTGCAAAAAGCCCCAAACTCCGGGTTTATGTAGTACCAACTAGAGGGTAGCAGTTAGCCTAATTGAAAGTACAAAAATACATAAACATAAATTTTCAGGACGTTGTCCGAACTCTTCATACATCTCTCTCATACAATCGTCCGATGTAGACCGAAACTCGACTTTTGTGACCTACCCACGGACTTACATACATGGACATGGCATGTAACGTGTACGTTCTATCTGTAGCTGGTCGCCACCGACTGAGACAAAAAGGCGCACCAAGATGGCCACCGTGAAGCTATAAATCGTCTGATTTGACGACGACTCTGTAATATTTTAAGCAAAAGTTTAACATGAATGGGGGAAATTATCATATTCCTGCAATAAGTGAAGGGATTTTGACCTTACCTTGCCATATTTCAAAAATATTTCAACTTTCTTGCAAAATGTGTTTGTTTACTTGAGCCAGTCCAAACACTAACACAAAAACATAGCAAATGACCATCTTGGTGCGCTTTTTCTCACACGTACGGTAGAGACAATGTACCGTACAGTATGCTCTGTCCATGTATAGGAAGTCCGTGGACCTACCTTACTAGACCTGAAAATTTTACAAGATGGAAACTAAGCGTCAAAATGGGAGAACTCGAGATATCACACGTCGAATGTTGCACAGTAACGAGATCGGAACCGTTAATCGTTGCTACTTTTTAAGCGACCCCATAACTCGACGTAGTACATAGCAGCAAGTTAGTTAGAATTCATTTATGGTATAAATATACAAGAGTTTTGTCATTAAATTGGTGACCAATTTGAAAGAAAGACACTTCACCAAAGACGTGAATCTATCTGAAAAGGAGATGTGTCAAAACAGACTAGGATAATAATCTTCAAAAAGTTTATTGCGTGAAGATTCTTCAGTACTGTACACTATCCGAAATGCTTGCATGATCAAAGAAATGTTGCCAAATTAAAAAGGCATTCAGTATAAGTAACAAAAAAATTACATATTGGTTAAATACGAACTCTGTTAAACATTATCACTCATTTTCTTTAATTCTTATTCAATATCATTTATTCTATTCACGTAACTAAATTTAAGACAAAAATAATGTGTACATTTTAGTTGCGGCGTCTCCTTGCATTTTTCATTTATTTAACTGATAAATTGACTGTTATTAGGCATCCTCGCTGAACTTACACTAGCATTTCAAGTCAATACGACCCCAACACTGTATTTTTATTCAATTTTCTCATCAAATTACTGCTTCCTCTTCTGACCATGAAACTTAGTAGTTTGACCGCCAATCAGAGAGGACATGTCTTTATTTTTTCTAATTTGTACAGTGAATAGTTGCAGCTAATTCCAAATTTGCAACTAATCTGCTTTGTATGCATGGAGTTTTGAATTGTTTGCAGCCATCCGTAAAATAGAGAAACGAAAGGCTTACAAAAGTAAAAGCGAAGGGGAACCGAATCTTGAGAGCTGGGAAAATTATCATAACTGGGGGAAGACCTCAGTTTAATTTGAAGATAAAATCAAACCACGTTGTTATTGCGGAGATGAAGTATCATATGATGCGTACGGTGATATATTTCATCACTGCAGGTACAGTAGTGCCAGGTTCCTCAGAGATTTTTTTTCTCTTAGAAAGGGACCTTCTTTTTGAATTCAGCTCTTCAATACCAAACCTTCATCAATGCAACTCACTTATAAAATCAGCGAAGTGTCTTTAGTCTAGAAACATATCGCTATAAAAAGTTCTCAGACTAGCGTTTTTCTTTTTTTGTAAAGAAACGAAAAAGTTAAAGCTACATTGGGGCAGCTTATATGAAACAGTTTTTCTTTGGCCTTCCTCTCTCCATTGTCACGTTCAACACTCAGCCCGAAATGGTAGAATGGTCAGATTGGGTTAAAGCTGCAAAAAATTGTATGATTTTTTTTTAAATGCCAGAAAACAATAAGGGCAAATGGAGTTAGTAAGATGAGATTCAACGATACACCAACACGAATGTGTTATAGTGACAGTCGACTCCATAATGTTCAATGTTTAAATTTATTTTCGATTATGGTTCTAGTTCACATTTGGTTTCCCTTTAGTGACCCCTTTCGACAGGCAAGACTCCGAAAAAACGTGAGCATATTCTGCAACCCCAGCTAACAGGGGGAGAGGGCAAATGGAAGCTTGTACATGAGTCTCCAAGGCTTGAACTTAGAAAGTGGATTGATCGGGTCAAAAATCCAGCGCGGACACAAGAACATGCAGTTCTTGGTCACCCTCCCCCCCCCCCCACCACCACCACCACTGCACAATAAAAAAAATCCTGGTTACGCCACTGCAGAAAAAGAGACTTTACAGTTATTCAGTTTACTAAAAACTTATTCAAGGCAATGCAACACAGAAGCGTAACCAGGATTGTGTCATAGAGGGGGGGGGGGGGGTTCGTGTCGGGGTTGGGGCACGAAATGAGGGAAAAGTCTAAGGATAGAGATAAAAAACGCTATTTTAGGTTTTTTTTTGCACGGCAAGGTTGAGTCTTGGGGGATTCTGCCCCCCCCCCCCCCCCGTGGCTGCGCCACTGGTGCAACAGTGCATTTTTAAAATACATACTGACAACATGAAACAGGAATGACGTAACTATTGATTGTGTCAAGTTACTAATTTCTTATGTGTTTTTTGAAACGACTAATGATTCTTTGTTTAACAATAGACTCATTAATTGTTTACAAACAAATGCCGTCACGGCTGTGCTCCGTCCCAGATTTTTTTTTCGCAACTTTTGCTCAAACTGAATATTCTACAATTTCGGGCAAGGTGTTGTGTATGATGACAATGGAGTGACGCTGAATCAAAATGAAAGGTAGATATAATCAGTCTACATTTTGCGTGCAATCGCGAAAGTGTCAACACGCACAACACCTAACAAAAACGCGTGTGTTCTTGCGCCTGCTCCATGCTAACCAATGCCAACCAGTGACGTAAACGTGAACACCCTAATGGAAATAAATTCTGAGATACTATCTCAGAATTCCCGGATGCTATGTCAAAGTTCTGAGACAGCTAATATGCAAACCTCAAGAAAGGATAAAAAACTTCCACTTGGGATGTATAGACCAGTTGGAAGGTTCTTGCACTACACTGTATTGATGTCTACAACCGACCCATTGTAAGAATAATCAGTAAGCTTCATCTCAACCCGACAGTGACTTCCCGTTTTAGCTGTTTAAGTATTTATTGCATTGTATATTTATTTACTGTATTTATCACCAAGAAAAATGGAAAACGGTGAAAACGAAATTTTCTGAAATAGGCGGAAGTTAGTTTCCCTGCAGGGTATAGATAAAATGATTCGTTTGTCGGTGATAGAAATGTCGCGTTGTTTATCTATTATGTGCAACATTGTCCGGAAGCATCTTCAGCCTGAGGGTGATTCTGATGATTTATAGAGTGACGAAAAATACAAATCTAGAGTATTTGCACATGTAAGTTATTCCACTGAGGAACTGACTTGTGTCACATATACCGTCAGTAATTGTAAATGCCAGTGGCCTTTCAAAATTCTGAAGGAAAGTTGTCAAACTTCTTTGTTAACAGTGAACACACGGGGAAGGTTTTGTAAAGTCGGGTCATTATCGAAAGGTTTTTACGTGATGGGGAGAAATGAAAAGGGGTCACGTAAATATATAGGTTGACATGACAGTCCATCTTCCGTTCTCCCTTCAGCGACAGGATAACAGAGTTGGCAAACAGCTGGATGTAATTACAGTTATGCAAATGAAAAGTTCACCGGAGCGAAATCTTACTGCTTCTGCTTCGCTCTTATTCTATGCGTGTTCAAGAAAAAATTAAATTGTTGATACCAGGTTCCAGCATTTTTTTGTTTTGGTTTTTATTTTTTTTGGGGGGGGGGGGCTTCTGTGTACTTTAGTTCTTGGCGACCGATTCATGTCGACAAACTTTTGCTGGTGTGTGGTTAAGGTTTAAATGTTCAGTGTGTCTCTTCAAACTTTTCCATTTACTCGAACCCGTAAAGCCCCCTGCTGAGTGATTTCCCCCAACTGACTTCGGTGGTGGGGGAGCCCTGGGCACCCGCCCCCAGCTTTAAACACGCTTCTGTAGCGTTTGTGTTAGTAATTGAACTCATTCTTTAAATATATCTGAACTAGGTCAGGCGCGAACGAAAAACGAAAGCGTTTCTGTCTTGTTTAGTTAACATCATTCAAGGAAATATTTCATTACATGCCCCAAGGTGTTTTTTATTCTTTGCTAGTAAGTACACTCTGAAAATGTGATCACGTGGCTAGCAGTAAACACTTATATTATACCTTCTCCACTTTGTAAACACGTTTTAATTTCAAACATGTTTAGCAGTTAAACACTTGAAAAGGAGGGAGATTAAGCAAAAATTGAATTTTCATGTGAAAGAGGAACCAAATCTACACAGTGTGGTGAAAGTTCCATTCAAATCGGACATGTATTTCTCGAGATATCAGTAAATGAAGTCTATAGATTTGTGTTCTCAAGTGAGTTTGAAGGCAGCAGAGCTTATATCACTTCCTCATATTGACAGGGAATGTTTTGTTCCCCCTTTGTTTTATCATACAAGACTGTTGTGTTGACCTTGAAGTCAATAGGAATAGGATCTAACTAAGGGGGAAGCTAAGTTTGTTAAATGCTCATGCCACTTATGCAATCACATTTTAATAATTGTTGAGGATGAAATCCACTCTAAATTTTAACTAAGGTAAAACAATTTTTAATGGTTTTAATGTTTAGTAATTAAACGCTCTTCAAGACGACAAGTAAGGAATTTTACACGCCCATTTAGCATCTAAATATGTTCACAAAGTGGTCCTTTCTGAAGGTGTTCAGAAAACAAACTGGTTGTAGAATTTAAATTGATCTAAGGCTATACTTCTCTGTGATAAATTCAATCTAGACACTAGTCAGTCAGTCGGTTAGGTTGTAATTAACAGATTGCAGATATGACATGAACCAGTTGGCAAAATACAGAATGTGCAACATTCCACATCACATTTGTTTTAGCACATACGAAATCTCAGAAACGAGTCAATTTTAAAGACCCAATTCTCTCACCCCAAGCAGTACCAATTCTCCTTAATTACCTTCTCACTTACTAAGTCCCTCCCACAATTGCCTAAAATTCATCCTTGTCAAGATGATAGAATCTCAGTTTATTTCTTCAGCGCGATTACATAAAAGCTCAAAGTGCATAACCAAAACACATTCAGTAGAGTTCATGATGTGTAAAGGAAGCTTTGGTACTAAGCGTTGTTTGAAATTAGCTGCCAATCAACGAGCTGAGCCAATTAAGAATTTTGGTAATCCGCTACAAGAATTTAAGTTTGGAGCGAGAGGATTGGACCTTTAAGAAATTTATCTAAAAACACTAAAACTGAGACATTCAAATAAATCGCAAGGGGAACAGGAATCTTAACAGCTTAATCTATCCGTGGTAGTGCGTCCATGATCTATCGTGGTCAGTATTCAACCGTTTTAGGACTGTCGGAAGACCAAAGACCTTGAGAAGAAACTCCAAATTACCGAGCTTTCGATTGATTGAACGTGGACTTCGCTCTAGTCGATGAGCTTGCCTTCTCGGACGCGTCCACTGCTATGGTGCGTCGACTGTTAAAGCCTGTTTCGATTTCCCAGAGCTAGGGTCGACGTGGACGAGTCGTATAAAAATGGCGAATTTGCAGTCTAGCCTCGTGTAATTTTTCAAATTTGTTCAACGATGTAAATGCATGTCTACTACACGGACGCCAGTTAAGTACGTTGGTATGTTTTCATGGAGAATACAGCATATTTCAACTTTGAGTCTCCTGCTGTTGAAGTTGCAAGAAAACGTCCAAAATATAGCACATTCCCCAATGAAATATCAATCCCATATGCATTTTAGGTAAAAAGTGACCCCATTTGTACAAAACAAATCACAAGGAGGGAAACTAGCACGTATTCTTGTCACTTAATCCGTTTTCAGACATTCTGTGACGTCACACATGTGAACGTTCGTTGCAGTTTGGGACGAACGTCAAAACCGCGGTGGACACGTTCTCGATTTGGCTAGTGGACGAGGGAGACCACGTGACGCATGAGCAGAGGCTAAAATTGACGCAATCTCGTAGTAGTCGACTAGGTGAACGTGCAAATCGAAAGCTCCCTATTCATTCACTGTGACGACGATCAAGAGGTTTTTCGTGTGACGTCAGCGACTCTCTCACCGATGTACTGACCGTCATTGATCATGGGCAGTAAATGTGTCAGGGATATGCAGGCACGACAACACATCAGTTCCAAAATGTCAAACTAGAGAGATAAGAGGCTTTCAATGCAGTGAAGCGGTTGTAAAATATCTACAATCCTAGGATTAAGGTAGCACTAGGAGAGATGTAAGTAACAAAATGCAAATGAATGGTTCTCAAATCGTAAGCTTTAAGAGTTTGCACTCTGAAAACCGTTTTTTAGCAATTAAACACTTCTTTTGCCGACATTTTAAATGCTGAACATGTATGCCATTAAAACACAGTTTTTTCAGCATTTAAAGGTGTTTTAGAAGTGAAATGTTTACAAATGATACACGTGTGTTTAGTATCTAACATGTTTACAAAACGAGGGCGAAAAAATGTTAAGAAAATCGTTCAATTCATAAACACCTATAGGGGCCTAATAGTCCGGTTTCAGATGGGGGTATACATGTGCCCGATGGAAAAGAAGATTGTAAGTCGGGACTCGGTATTTCATAGTCTTTTAAAAAATCCTAAGACTCAAGATATACCTCTGGTCCTGATATATCAAACTATGCATGTTGCTTTCCATTGAGATACAAGCAAGGATACAAGCAGTTTAATCCTGAATAAAAAAAGTGAAATTTCACTCGTTCGAAGAGTGAAATTTTTTTAAGTACACTGGCAATCCAGAAGAGCGGAAATTCACCCCAACAAGAGTTAAAATTCACTCCTAAATAGCGACATTTTAATCTTGATGGGGCGCTCAAAGGGACCACTTCTTAAAAAGAGTCATCCCCGGAGGCACTCGTTCAAGATTAATTTTCACTCTCAGGATAATCGGTTCGAGTCTCGGATTGTCCATTTATTTGCGTTGCGTTCGTAGGTACAATGTTCCCTTCTCATTGATCCTAAGCCACGTAGGCTTCCTACTGATTTCTGTATAGTTCGTGATGCTCTGCAGATGCAATGGAGTAGGAAAATCGATAAAATGAACCACACTTACACTCTAAATCAAAAGGATAGAATTATTCATTCTCTAATAGAGTGAAAAGTGTAAATTCAATCCACTGGAGAGTCAATTCACTCCGAACACAGTGACGTTCAGCCCACGACGAGTGAAATTCACTCCAAAAGAGGGGCGATGCGCCCTGTTTAACAAGAAATTTCCTAACTGGCTAAGGATTGCCCTACTCCCTAACCTAATCCCTAACCCTAAAAACGAATACAATCGATACAATACAATGGCAACAGCCAATCAAAAAAAGGGCAATGTGTAATTCTTGGTGGAATATCTACAGGGATCAATCTCTAGAACGGGTGATCACTGCAGACACTACTTGACGAGCGAATTTTCACTCTTTTTGGAGTGAATTCCCCTATTCTTTGAGGGATAAAACACTCTTACGGTGAATTTACACGAGAGAGTGACTAAGTTCACTCCTTTGTTTTAAAGTGTACAGTACACTCGTCGTCGCAGCTTACATTGTACTCTGAAAAATGGTGTTCAAGAATTAAATGCTCGTCTACACACTTTTCCCCCACTTTGCAAACATATTTAGATTCTAAACAAGCGTGTGAACTTCATAAACAAAAAGTTAATTGTTAAAACGCGTGTCATTACTTAACATTTAGTGATTATTAGCTAAACATGTAAACATTGTCAGCTAGACATTGTAAACATATTTAGATTCTAAACACACGTGTGAACTCCACAAACAATTTTTCTTAAAACGCCTCTTATTACTTAACATTGAGTGTTTATTAGCTAAACATGTGCGTTTAATGCAGTGGGGACAAAATACTAATTGCTTAACACGTTTTTTAGAGTTTAAAGGTGGTTTAAAACACGGTCTAGATAGAGAGCGCAACAGAATATAACCACAAAAGTAGCACTTGTCACTGGTAAAATTAACGTCTAGCTACGCTACTGACATAGCCACATAATACCTTTCGTCGTGATGTAACTTTGCATTCATCGATGAATTCGGGATTTAAATTCTCATTTCTCCAAATAATGAGTCTTCCACGGCCATGTTGCTCTAATTCGAACATTATTTAAGAGCAATAAAGCAGCGAATGTGCCAATTTATGTAGGGTGACAAGCAAAAGCATTTTGACATTTATGACAGAAATGCGAACTTAAATTTAAATGAACCAGCCGGTATAGACCAAAATCTGTCCTGCTTTTTCGTGTTACTTCGTGACGCACTTCGGAGGGTCTGATTGAAAAAAATACGAATCGATGGAAAAAGATGAAATAATAACCGATGCAATTACCACAAGCGATCCGTTTGGCCTATGGATCAAGAAAAAATAAGTAAAAATATCCCTTTAAATTCAAAATCTGGCGAAGGTGAATTAGACACACAACTTCCACGTTTTAAGTAAACTTTTCCTCAAACAGCACTAAAACTACAGCTGCAGCCTCTAATCATGTTCCAAAGGCACTTTAATTATCTGAAATGCGCTGTAATGTTAAATTTATGAAAAATTAAACAAATTTAAATGTTATTTTGGGTACATGAGATTAAAATTGGTAAAAAGATGTGGAAAGAAAAAGGACGCGAACGAGGAACTGTTTATGTCCCTGATACGTCGGTTTCGCGCGTAACGTTAACTGCGAATGAGTAACTCGAGCTGGATACCGATCCAAATTGTATAATCTGGGTCACTCCGATCTCTGAAAAAAGAATAATACCCTTCAACCCATCTAGTATCATTTTTGTATCGAGGAACGTCGAAATCTGGAAGATTAACAATACGAATACGGGCGAGAATGTCACCAAGCTTTATTTCGTGTAATAGGTTCTAATAAGTACTGGCATCTGGGGGTGTGTTAGTTCTCAAGTTATATGGAATAGTTGTAGCTTTAATTCGGCTTAGCAGTAACTTACATGCTATCTAAAAATCCTAAAACGCTACAAGCTTACTTAAAATTTGGTGGTCGAGCTGTTATTAGCGACTGGGAACGGTTTCCCTTCCGAAAAATATCGGAATTCGTGTACTAAATTTTCTGGTCCCAATATGAGCCTCTGAGCTCAGTACTAGTGCCAAACTGACAACGGTACACTGACCACATTTTGTAAAAGCCATCAGCCCTTTCCCGATGAAATGCTTGTTGTGACACTCGACAAAGTAGCCATGCATTAAAATTTTGATCTTTCTGGCACAAAATCTCATCAGAAATTCCTGCCCCTGGAGACTGGGTGCCATGACATGGCCGATAGCTTTAGACAGGGGCAGGTTTTTCAATAGAAAATCGCAATTCAGACCTGGCATCTTTGTACTAGGCGTAGACCTTTCAGGTGGGGGTAGGGGGGCTGCACTTCTCCCAGAGCAGGGGAAGTGCTTATTTCAGGGCACTGACATTTACATATATTTATGGGCAAAGGGTAGCATGCAGTTAGTCAGTTCGGCCTGCAGCGGACCGTGTTGACATACGGCCGGGCAAAATAGGACTTGAAAAATATTCAGTTCACGGCAAACAGGATCCGCCTCTTCCCGTAGCCTACGCCTTTGTGGATTTTTTGAAATGACGGTACCTGATATGTTTTTTTTTTCTTTTAAATATATCAACTTGAAAATTTTTTACCTTCTATTTCCGCATTTTTAATCTTAGTTTCAGTCGGTTGAGCATAACTTTACTAAAGCTGGACCGACTTCCTTGGTTCAAGATCATTTGGTGTCTAATTATGACTGAATTCGATTCCGTCAAAAGTCAGATACAAATTTAATCCTTGAAACTCGTTTGAACTTGGTGCGGGTGCGGCAAAGATATACGGAAGGTCACTGCTAGCGCTACTTTGGATTCGATGTCCCGCATGCGGTGTGTATGAGAACATTTGACTACGGTAGGCCAAAGCTTCCCTGCCTGGAACGGTCTTTCTCGAGAGACTATCTTCAATTGGCGCCGAGCGCATACAAAATTTTGAAAAATCGCGACCCCTCAGACCCGCAGACCCCGATGACATTTCAAAAGTTTCCCAAATTTTGTTGTCCTTTTAGACAAAATATTTCAAAATCAAGAACTTTAATTGTAGAAAAATTGGAATGTTATGAAAGATAGGTCACAAAAATAGCAACATAGCTGCCGGTGTCTCTTCATGATGTGGTGTCACAATGGTAATTTAAATATCCGATTTTGTTCAAGTTATGTCCAGAGCTCAGAAAAGTTTAGTGAGAACTAGCGCACTTTATGTTGCATAATGCGGCGAGCAAAGCGCGCCGGAAATTTCGCTGTTTTTTGAGATTTGGAAAATTAAAAAAGGGGTTTCTGACTCACGGGAAGCGGGGGAGCGGAAGCATGCTTCCGCCCCTCATTTTTTACTGGGGGGGGGGAGCTTTCTCCCCCAGCCCCCGCTTCCTACTCCTATGCTTAAAAAAGTTTTTTTTTTTTCTTTTTACTTTTCGAAAGGTATATGCCTACCATTTCAAACCAATTGTGCTCAAAGGGTTCCAAATGAAATGTTTTCCTATAAAATACATGCAAAATCAAGCGTTATGAATAAGTGCATGGCAGGTTCGAACCACTGGTTGTTGTGATTATATCTCTAGGAATCTTGGGCCCCTCTCCATCTGAAAGAAGATAATGTATTGATACAGTACAGCCCTCACCCCGGTCTTTTCACATTTTGTAAACTTTACCCCACGATCGGTTCCCTTTTTTCCTGGCAGACAGAGATGCTGGCGATCAGTTCTACTACATGATGCTAAGTTTCTCGCAGGAAATTTGAGATTGGTTCTTTGATGATAGATCATATAGTTTGAACTTATACTTGGAGTGAACGGCCAAGGCTTCATGGAGTTTCGACGCTGGTTCAAAATCATGCAGGCATGCTCACTAGAAGAGATTATTACAGCTTAAGGTATAGTCAAAGTTTTTTGGCAGCCCAGATGAAAATTGGAACCCTTTTGGGTTAAACCCTTTGAACCCAAAGGGTTTCAAGTGATACCTTTTGTAAATACCCTTTTCATTTAAAGGGCAGTCCCTTTGGTAGATGATGGAAATTGGTCAAAACTCAAAGGGAATTATAAAATTACCCTTTTTAGAAACCAAACCCTTTTGAAAACCCGTTACCATTTGGAAACTGTTGAAACCTTTTGGTTAATTTGGTCAAAAGATCTCAATGGGAATTAAGTTCTGATTGGCAGTAAGGAGTGTCCATTGAGGCCTTTCCTCTAAAGTCGGTTAGATGGACGGAGTTTTACATAACGGCCCATATGGCCAGCTTCTAACCAATTGGTTTATGTCGAGCCGCCACATATCGAAAAGTTTTGATCATAAACCTCCCAAATGCGTTACAGTGTGCGGGCGCATTTTGCATTTTTAGGTTTTTCGCTTCATGTAGTATTCGGGGTTGTGTCTTAAGGTCTGGCTAAACTGGATTTGTGATGTTCATACTATTGCAATCTCTAGTGAATGTTGTTTTGACTGGACACCCCTCTTACTTTTGTCGTAAATCATTAATTTATGGGATTTGATTTCTATGGGCTAAAAAACATTTTTCATCCCAATTTTACATAATTTAGAGGATTAACACTTTTTCCACAAATATATTGACACAGCTAAACGCGTTTCTGGGAGCTTCATGTCACAGGTAACAGGAGGAGAAGAATTGCTTTTATTTCGATCTATATTTTTTGTCGTAAGACGCTTGTAGTAAAGGCATAAAATGGCCCATTAATTTGGGGAAATTCCCCAAATTATGACGTCACAAAATTTTGAAATCGTCACAAATCAAGTATTTTGAATGAAAATCGGCATTTCATGAGTTCCTCTCACCTTGACATATCATTCCAAAGCATAACCGATCTAGCTTACCTTAATTAGAACATTTAAAAAATTTTGATATAGAATGAGCAAATGATCGTTTTTGTATAAAACTTTTCGATATGCGGACTAGCTTTTCCAGTGGTGACTAACTGGCTTGTTTTTCCTACTCAATTGCTTTACGCTGTGTTTTTTACAGTTTTCAGTATGACCAGGACAATACTCGAACTCCTGACCTCCCAACTGCAAGTCCAGGCGCGGATTCGCACATTCAAAAAAAAGGGGGGGGGGGACTGACCTAAGAGAAAACAGGGATGAGAGGGAACTGCACTGCTAATTTTCCATATGTTTTATTGTTGATGTGGCGAAAAAGAGAGGGCTGGGGCGTAAGCCCCCACCCCATGTACTCGCGCTGAAGTCGGATGCTTTAACCACTTGACCATATGCCGTACGTTATTTACTCTCTCATAACTCTGCTGGAAACCATACTTGATTGAACAATATCATGTGAATCATCTATTGGTATCCTTACTGAACGCATCTCTTCTCTCTGTTTCTTGTTTTTCATGTCAAGTACTGTGTTTATTTCCTTCCTCTTTTCTATTCCAAATTCTTATTCTTGTTTTGTCCTATAGGCCTATTTCATTTTCCTTCTTCGCTATCCTTTCGCTATCCTTTCTCGTTCCAGTTCCTGATTTATTCAACCTTTCCCTAGATGAGGGGAAAGTTGTCATACCCCCCCCCCCCAATTAATTGACATGAAAGTTTATCCCTATTGCCCGGCGCATATTGTACAAATTTTGTACGTGTCAGAAAATTCGTGGAACTAGTATCTACAATGAACGTTAGCCACAAAAAGCCAACAATTCACCCTCGAATTTCTCTTCGTAGGCCAACTCGTTCGCTTGTGGTGATTGATATGATGTTCAAAAGGTTAAAATTGACCTTCGTGGGTAATTTTTATGCCGACCCTCAGATGTGCGTCACGAAAGTTAAAAACGAAAGCACTTTTTCGTGTACGGCCCGCTGCCTAGTAACTACCAATTTTTAGACTGAAAATTATTCAGACTTTTTGCTTTCATGAGAAGCAGCAAATTTTCTGCCTCAGTTCCACAAACATTCTATTCCTTACATTCAGGAAATTGTGTTCATCAAATTTTATAGGCCTGCATTAAGGGGTAGTTTCACATCCCCAAGGAATGCAATCAATCCTGAAATTAAAATTACTCAAAAACGGTCAATTTTCTTGCAGCTCTTGAAGTGTAACAACGAAAATAATGCCAACTACGATTATAAATACGAAGTTCTATTGATAGGAAAAAAATGCCGGTTTGGGATGTTCATGTACCTTTAACCAGTTCTTCATCGTCACTTTGCCTAGGCTAAATTTGATCATACAATTCGTTCCTTGGTATGAGTGTGTGGTAAAGGGGGGGGGGGGGTGTTGCAACCACGAACCCACTAACAATTTGGGAAATTCTCCCATTCGAGAGAAAATTATCAACACCGCTTACTTATATATAGCCCACTAGAGAAAGGACTGTGATGAAGCCTTCGTTCTTACTTTTTGAAACATCCCCCTTCTCTTCCTGATTACATTTTATCGCCTCAGGGAGGAAATGAAGCACTCTATATGCAGTTGATATATTCAGGTTTCATATCTGATAAAAAGGTTGGCGGTACAAGTCATATCAAAATGTGCAAATTTTACGAAACATTTGGGGTTAGCAAATAAGTTCAGTCAAGTATGTGATAAGTGTTTTTACGGAATGTGAACACAATGAAAGCATAAATCAATCAAGGACACGACTCATATGACAGACTCTTGTAGGACCCCACACCGGGGCTTTGAGCTATTAAGCTACTCTCAACTACTTACACTCTTAAAAAAATTGGGCAAATTTTGCCCAACTTTTTGACCAACACTGGGCATCTATTCAACAACCTAAACAGTTGGGCAAAACTTTAACCAACCAAATTTGGTAAAGTTTGCACCCAACTGTTGGGCAGGAGACTACCCAACTGTTTGGTAAATTAGCATTTTAAAACATACCCACTTGTTGGGCACTTCTTTTATTAAGCTGTTGGGCAAATGCATTAACCAAATGTTGGTTATATGTTAATCATCTTTTCCTTAAACGTTGGTGCTTTCTTTACATGTTAGGTTGTAGGTTATGACAGGGAGCTAGTTAAAAAACCCTGGCTTAATAACCTATCTGGTTTGTCACTGAGTTTCGTATAGGTACGTCCAAAACTATCATTTTTAAAAGGCACTGTAAAATGATGTGTGTTAATGATGTGATGAAGTCTTGTAGTTTCATCAATGCATAAATGTGAACACAAGGGCAGAATGAGAATTAGCTGGTCCATAGCTCTCATACACTTTTTCTAAAGTCCTCCCGACCCTCTGGCAAAGGGCCGTTCGGCGAAACCAAACTTGATACTACTTCCCGAAGAAGCTATTACGTCCACCAAAGGACAACACTTAACGACCAACCTAGCGGCCTTCAGACCATTTTCATTATTGGTCTGTCATGTATGGCTCCATTCTTGACTGGATGAAAAGAACAGATACTACACATGATCTTAGCCAAAAGGCCGAGAAGCGATCATACACTGTTATGATGGTTATGAAACAGGTTTCTTGTTATGCCGAAATGTTTCAAATAATAATATATAAATGCTCATTCGGACGTGAAAGAGAATATCCCAGATCCTGACCTCTCATTGGATAGCAGTTTTGCGCCAAATACGAATCATGGAATCTCATACAAATGTGTTCTAGTTCGTAGTACTGTTTAAAGAATTTTATGGAAATAGAGATCGATTTCATTGTCTAAAGTAATGTACGAGTTCAGCTGTTTGGCCAATATAAAAGATGCCAAAGAGAATTTTCAGATTATGGTACCATGGTCTGATTATGAGAAGAATTGTGAAACAAATCGGGTCAAGTGCACTGTTGTTTGGTGACAACACTGCAACCAACAATATACCCAACAAATTGGCAAAAACTTACCCAACAAGTGGGTAAAGGGAAAATATGCTCAACTGTAGAATAAAATCTTATCGTCATTTTGACCAGTCAGTTGGGGGTAACAGTATACGCGTGCATGGAAGGGGAAATTTAACCATTATGTGAGCAAAGATTGACCAACACTTAAGCAATTACTTTTACTCAACAAAAATTTTGCCCAGCGTTTAAATATTGCACCAATTAGCCCCAAAGGTGGGCAAAGTTTAACCAACACATTTCATAAACTTCTTTAACCAACGGATATTTTACCCAACGTTTTAAGAGTGTAGGAGTCTTCGTCAGGTTGCATTCTTATATAAAGACGCCGATAAAGGATAGGTCAGTAAGGAATTGAGTCAATCGAAAGGATACATAGTGTACTTTTTCCTGAGACATAACAATTCACTCAGAGGTAAACTTAAACATCGGAGCCGGCTGGAGCTTCACCCCTGGACCCTACAGTGCCTTGCCCCAGGAACCCACTTACAGTCGCAGCCGCGCAGCTTTCGGATTCGTTTCGCCAGTCGAGCATTAGTCCCCTTAACACCTTCCGGCTTTGCCAGTTTTGACATTCTGATGCTCCTTTGATTCCCCTTTGATGCCCTCCGATGCCCCTCTGCTTACTTAGGCAGATTAGGGTAAGATTGTTTCAATAAATTTAAAAAGAAAGTTCGAGTCCCATCAAACGTTTAGTTTCTCTTGTATATATACACAAATATAGGATGGGATTGAAGATAAAAATGGGCAAAATAGCGGACCTTCTAAGACTACCTTTTCACTGAGTCGGAAGGAAGTATACTCCAAAATGGGCAGGAGGTATCTTCCTAACTAATGTAGTTAATGCATTCAAGTTAAATCACTGGGGTTACCTTTAACCAGGGATCGGTGATCTATTTTGACTCCTTTTCCTCATATACGGTGCGTTAATGTCATTCAAAATGCTGACTCCCATGTTTCAACTCGCCTCTTTGCGGAAGATACCAATGTTTTCCTAGCTATTTTTATAAACTGTTCAAAATTAATTGAAGTAGCCAAGGAAACCCTTAGCCTACTAAATATTTGGTTGAATCAAATAAACTTACACTTCATATTGGTAAGACATCTTATATAATTTTTTATGCAAGGAAACTAAATTGTCATGTTGAACGCCTTTACTTTAATGATACCCAAATTCCAAAGTCACCTTACACAAAACACTTAGGACTGACCATCGACGAGAATTTAACCTGGAAGCAGCATGTGAATGAAATACGTACGTAACTCTCTTTAAGTACATTGGTATTTTCTATCACATGAGTGACATCCTTCCAGTTGATACGGCAATACAGATCTATTTACTCCTTCAATTTATTCCAGGCCCTCATATATGCTATTCAGTTTATGGTACAACCTGTGCCACCGCACTTAAACCTCTTCAGGATTAACAAAATATATTACTCAAGTTGACCACAAAGAAACCGAGACGTTATTCAACCTATCAATTACACTTGGATTGTAACCTCCTGAAAGTTAAAGATATTCATATGTATTGCATGGGAGTACTTGTGAATAAATGCTGCCATAATTTATTACCGAATGCATTGCTCACTAAATGTCATAAAACCACCAGATTCAACTGAAATGTCGATGAATACCCGTGACAATTAAAAACTCTTCTTTATCAGTTCGGGAGATAACCGCTTTCGGGAGAAACTGGGTATTACCCCATTGGGGGAAAACTCGCCTGTCTCAACGGTATGGATATTAATGGCACTTAGTGTGTACCTCTTCACAGTCGTCGACTTGTTTAATAAATGTGTGTATAATCAATTGTGAGGTAACTGTTAAGACATAAAAAACGAAATAACAATGGACGTTCAACTACGTATTTACAAACATATGCGCTAGCAGGACCCACTGGCACACCTTTAAGTGAAAAAATGGTGTACAAAACTTGCGACTGTGTGGAGTCTATAAATAAGCTTAGGACAAAGAACGTAGCAAAATTGTATGGCACGCCAAAAGGCTTACCAAAT
Source organism: Holothuria scabra (assembly GCA_037179385.1). Lineage (NCBI taxonomy): Eukaryota > Metazoa > Echinodermata > Holothuroidea > Aspidochirotida > Holothuriidae > Holothuria > Holothuria scabra. The sequence continues at coordinate 3,340,296 of CM074183.1, forward strand.
ATGATGATGTTCTAAAAATACACGTTCATGTACTAAAATTACACGTTCATGTACCAAAAATATACGATGATGTACTAACTTCATATGATCATGATGTAAATTTACACCATCATGTACTAAAACCATAAGTTCATCATGTTAAATGTTACGTTGTACATGTAAAATCACACGTTGTACATCTTAAAACACACGTTGTACATGTAAAAAGGTACACTATGACTTCACCTGCTTAAAAATAAGGCCACTCTGACCAGACCTCACAAAGGGGAGGTCGGGTGAAATAAAATCCTCCTTATCTATTCATTTATTTGTTGGAAGAAACCACTATATCACTTCTAGAATAGCACTTAACCCCTGCAATGTGAGGATTTTTTCCAGTTGATTACACAGTGTATTTACACAGCAGATAAGCTAATGAAGTTTCCAGTAATTGCAGAGTTACATCTTTTGTTTAGATTATGAATAGGAAGCCTCTAATTACCCAAAGAAGGATTCATATGGCACTGAGAATAAATCAGCCATGTTCAGAGAAACAAAACTTAATTGGATTTGGTAACAGATACCCAGTTTATGATTCCAAAACCAGAGTTTAGATCTTTAAGCAGATGAGTTTGTAATGACGGTAAGATCATCATGTTATTATTGTCTCTTCCGCACGCCATACAGAGTGAGCCTTTCGGCGTACCAGAAGTCCGCCAAAAGGCTCACCGAATTTGATGTAGTAAAAGTACACGTTCATGTACTTACTGCTTACGATCATGTACAAATTTCATACGTTCATGTACTGATTTCATACGTTCATGTACTGATTTCATACGATCATGTACTAAATGTCAGTACATGATCGTAAGAAATCGGTACATGATCGTATGAAATCAGTACATGAACGTAAGCAAACAGTATATGAACGTATGAAATCTGTACATGATCGTAAGCAGTTAGTACATGAACGTGTACTTTTACTACATCAAATTCGGTGAGCCTTTTGGCGGACTTCTGGTACGCCGAAAGGCTCACTCTGTATGGCGTGCGGAAGATACAAATATAACATGATGATCTTACCTGTACGTTTTTACATGTACAACGTGTGTTTTAAGATGTACAACGTGTGATTTTACATGTACAACGTAACATTTAACATGATGAACTTATGGTTTTAGTACATGATGGTGTAAATTTACATCATGATCATATGAAGTTAGTACATCATCTTATATTTTTGGTACATGAAAGTGTAATTTTAGTACATGAACGTGTATTTTTAGAACATCATCATATTTGGTGAGCCTTTTCGCGTGCCATAAAATTGCTCGTTTTCTCAAAATCAGAGTGGTTAACAATCAAACATGACGAAGTTTTTTCATTGCCCTACCAACAGCCTAGAGTTTTTTAAAATGCCCGATTTCTCTTTCCTAAAATCCATAAAAAATACAAGGCTGTTTTGAACGTTATCTCCGTTGAATTTTCGCGGTAGGATCGCAATGAATCGTGGGAGATATTTGAAACTGGCGCCACTCATTTCAAAGTAATCCCCCGAGTCGGGTTAAAATTGATTTTCCACGAAAGAGGTTTTCTCCCGAACTGTTTATATCACGTCATAATTCTGTACGCGGTAAATTATGGCATATGGAATATGAAATTACTTTTTTTTTACTTACTAATTATTGTTATAATATATAGCATGGCGTTTCCTTGGAAGTAAGATCCACTAGTTCTCTTCACTCTTTTCAAAAGGACTTTAAACACTCACTCTTACTGTTATCATTTATAAGCTGTACAAGGTGCAAGTTTTGTAGAGGCTTTGCAATTACGTCACGGAACCGCCATGCCGGAGGACATTCATGCCAGACACACGTGGCTTTGTGCCGAACGCACCGCACAGTGTGCACTTTGGTAGGCACAGTGTGTACAAGTTCAACAAGCAACCGCGTCCAGTGCGGTTTACTACGTAGTTTAATGTACTCCAACATGGCCGTCGGAGAGTATTATGACGTCATGTGAAAAGCCGCTATTCATCTGAGTGTTTTTCTTGCATTCAGACGAGTCATGGTATTCTTTTTTCCCCGATTCATGTCTCCTTTTTTTTTCGTTTCCATTAGGCATAAGGTTGCCTCTATACAGTTTATACCCGACACCCCACTTTTTGTTCAAAAAGTGATGTTACAGCAAGGTCAACCCGACTTCCTATTATCAGCTTTCTGTCAATAGTAGCTGCCATGTCCAGCACTATGTAAACAAAGAGTCCCATTGAAAACCTCATTCATAAAGGCAGAGACTGTTTAATCAGTGCAAGCCAAGTTTGCAACCAGAGCTGCCTCAGCAGACCAGGACAATAGGCTTATCTTTTTGGACACATGTAGGCTGGTTGTGCTGGCAATGAAGCATGATGAATTGTGTAAACAAACATTGCCCAGACTGCATAGAGGTAGCTTATGCCTAATGTCGATTGTCTTATGGTCACCAGCTTTGATGAACAGTAATTTTTCTAGCGTCCATCATATGTATAAAGTTCGTTGGACTTAAGGCAGTCATTCGTCACCCTAAACTACAGTTTCAGTATACATATATCAAAACTCTCAATTGGTACAGCTCTTCGATTGGCATTACATTCAAACAATGCATCATAGCTAAATTACACAGCATGGGCACTGAGAGTGTCTTGATTACACATTATGGGCTTGTATGCCCACTAGGACAAGCCATGAAGCAATAAACTAGGATTTTGTCTGTATAAATATGAGTTTTAGATAAATGTGGGAGGGGCTTAGACTTGGTCAAGTCTCTCGTGAGTGTTCCGCGGGGAGCTGACAACTTTCTCTTCAAAATTCCCTACTGCAGCATAGTACAGATAACAGAATATCGTCTTTTCCTTTTGTCTAATACGCCCTCTATCGGTCTGCTTCTCGTTGAGAAGCGATACCTTTATAGACCGGTAGAGGGCGTATTAAAAAAAGGCAAATACGGTTGGTGTACTGTGCTGAAGCACTGGACTTGTGTAGAGTTAGTGTTGTCAGCTCCCCGGGGAGCACTCACGAGAGACTTGGCCAAGTCTAGGAGGGGCTAGAAGTAAGTAGGTTAGGAGAATTGGAACTGTTTGGGATGATGAAAATATGCCTTTAATCTTGTTGATGTGAAAAGTACATAGGCCCTATGAGCAATAAATTGAACTCAATTGAATTGAATTGACTTTGCTCCAACACAATCCTGGTTGAGTTTTCTAGTGAAACTACTCGAATCTTAGTTATTTTGACCAGAATTTGGGTTATAGTTCAACCAGGATTTCTATTAGCTTAACCAGGATTTCATGTGAAATTTAACCAGGATTATGCTAGAATAAATAGAATATCGATCCTGGCTAAATTTATCCCCTGTGTTTTAAGAGTGTGGGGTCTCAAGACAGAAATACGTCGGAGCGTATTGGTCTTGTGAAACAACAAACAGCAAATACGACGCCAAAGCCTGTCTTGAATAACTTGAAAACACGGCGGAAGTGGTTTCACACTCTTGGATCAAACATTATTCCATAGGATATACCATATCTCTCTGAGTGTTTATCGGATGATGTTTTAAAGAGTTGTGCCCTGGTTATGCATACAGCCTTTCGTCATCTCTTACGAAAGCTAGTCTCATGGGAAAGAGTTACATTAACTGTGTATACACATTGAAATTGCTGTAATTGATTGTTGGTCACGGAATACCACTTGATTATGTTCTGTAGAATTCCCAAGGCTTGCAAGTGTGAGTAGAATTTACGACTATTCCGAATGAAAACTATTTTCTTGAGATAGTGACATAGGATTAAGAAGCAAAGAGCGATATTACGCGAAGAGTTCTTCTTAACAAAAAAGAAGTAATTACAGCGGACAAAAACCTAAAGACTACAAACCCAGACCATCATTGGCAAAAAAACTGAAGTTATAGAGAACGGTTGAAACCATTAGCATCGATAATCAATAAGCAAATTATATTTCAGACCAAAAGGCCTAATCTAATAATCTTCTTACCCCAAACAAATCCGATCCCCCCCTAACCCCCTAACTTAAGCCCCTCCTACAACTGTCTAAAATTAATCCTCATCCGACAGTCAAAACAGCCTCTCAGATCATTGCTACAGGCTGAGTTTACATGACCCGTATGTGTTATGAAAACACTCTCAGTACAGTAAAGTCCATGACCGTAAATACCGCGCACCCCCAGAAATAGGATACCATACAAATTTTACTATATAACGCAGTAGCAACACAAAAGCCGAGCCATTTGAAGGTTAAATATGAAGAACGTGACATTTTTCATCAAAATAAATCCATTATGAGTTCAGAATTTTGAAAAATATGAACTCATTTTCTACTACGTCTGTTTTTGAAAACCTGTGGAAGCAGTTTTACAAATATGTTGTTTTCTTGGTCACACGATCTTATCGCGACCGGAAACTTTGACGGCCTGTTAATTAACATGTTGTGCATGTTTACATGTATTAGTTTTGCGAAGCAGCGTGATGTCTTTTTTAGTTATTATGGCAAGGGGCCAAAAACATCTGTCTTAAAACTTGAGGTAGTGTTACGGAGTGCAATCGACATGCTGTACATTACAATTATTTATCCCGTTCTAAGGACATCTATAATCATACTGATGTTGATAAATTATTTCTTGGACATTAACGATGTTTAATACTGTTTTCACTGTTACTTGGTACTATTTTGGTAGGTTAAACGAAGAAAAATTTCACCTGGCTTTTAGTCTAAAATGCCGGAATGGAAAACAGTCATCAACTTAGTCAACAAAATCCCATTTTAACCAGTTTTAACTGACTGACTTTTAAAGACTGACAAATTGCCAAAACACAAATTTTGGCAACGTCGGACAAATGTACTATCTGATTTTACTGCCACAAAGGACGCCATCTGTAAAATTTAGGGTACGCAAAACTTGGGGACATAGACCAACATGAAGTTGCGACAATATAGCCCAACTAACTGTAATCAACCATTACTTCCTTAATTTTGATCTAACTAAAGCACGTTTCATATCAAAATAAAGCCAACGAGTGATAGTTTAGCCTGGTTATAAGCTTTTTGACTCAAAGGGTGAGTTGACTATGTATGAACATTTGCCTGGTATATTTAAATACGCCCACAATTATGAAATAAAACGACGAAGAAGTTAATACAAAGTGCTCATAAATATAGTGAAAGATTTTCTCTCGATCGGATAAATTCTTATTTTTACCCTTAGGTGGTTTTCTTCAGAACTGACTATAGTACTAAGTAATTATTCGGCATTATGGGGAGTCGCTCCGCAGAATGATATAAATTTACCCGTTTGGACGTATAAATGGATTAAACATGATAGTGACATCATTGTGGTGTCATTGTGGTTTAAACACTCTGCGATATATTACACGACAAAATATAGTTGTCACCAAGTAGGCTAGTAAATAAAATTCTTCTTGAAATGAACCAACTAAGAGGGTGATGACATGTCGAATTTGTCAAGAAAAATTAATGATTAGTTTTATTGGTCCCTATTTTCCAAAAGCCGTCTAAGTGCATAGGACTGGATACCAGTCTGTTATTTGAAAGTATTGGATGATCATTGACGTTGAACATTGGTAGACTGCAAGTTCGCTACTTTCAAAGCATAGGTCATCTTAAGGGTAGAGAGGGCACGAGTTAAGACAGTGATCTTTTTCAAAAATATCAAAGTTGCATCTTTGAGAGAAGGGTTATAAACTAAACCATGGGCTTCTTCAACTTTAATCTATTTAAAACCGTTGAATAGTTCTGATTCGCTTCTTGTATCTTTCACTTTAAAATAGCGAAAGATACCAGTAATGATAGGTTACTTACCGCGAGCGGTAAAGATCGGTTTGTGGATTTGGGGAAAAAAATTCTTACAGACTGTCGACCCCTCCCCCTCCCCAACGCTACCAGGATCACACGCCCGTGCTTCCCACATCTTTAAGGCTGCGTTTATCAAATTTTGATATTGACACTTGTGTTTGAAAAATACTTTGTACAAGAGGAAAGTTATTCTGAAAAAGTTGACAGAACCTACCATGCACTGATGAAGCTTTTACGATCGCCACATAATAGACCTATTTCAACAAAATTACACATGTCCCTTCAAATTAAGCTGGGGTACGAGTCCATTGCCGTCCTATTCGTTGGGCAAACTTTATGGGCAATTGTTTTAGGTGAGGAGTGCATGGGAAAACTTTAACATAGGTATGGGTTTATTATTGACCCTCCATTTTTATTTGATTTTAATTAAATTTGAGCCAATTGACACCTACTAAGTCTAAAAGAAAAAACGAGTGAAATTTCACTCCTTAGGAGAGTGAAAGTTAAAAGATTACTCTAAAAGAGTGAAAAGCCACTCCAAGAATAGTGAAATTCACTCCAAAGAGCAAAAATTCACTCTAGAAGGTGGCACTCCTAGAAAAGAATGATCCCTGCAAGCACTACTTTAGGAGTGAATTTTCACTCTTCTGGGATTGAATTTCACTGTTTTTATTTTTTTTGGGGGGGGGGGTGGGGGAGGAGTTCATTTAAACTCTAATGGAGTGAAAACAAATTTACACTCTGCAAGAGAGTGACTAAGTTCACTTTTGTTTTTAAAGTGTATCGTTTACCAGTTAACCACGGCACTTTTGTTTTGGGTAAGAGAAAAATGCTCGTTGCTTGACCTTCCAGAAGGGCTAAGTTAAACAGTTCGGGAGATAACTTCTTTCGGGGGATATCAATTTTCACCCGATCGGGGGATTATTTTGCTATGGGTGGCGCCATTTTCAAATATCTCCCACGATGCATTGCCATCCTACCGCGCAAATTCAACGGAGGTAACGTTCAAAACAACCTTGTATTTTTTATGGATTTTAGGAAAGAGAAATTCGGGCATTTTAAAAAACTCCGTTGATAGGGAAATAAAAAAGCTTCGTCATGTTTGGTTGTTCACCAGGTCGATTTTGAGAAATCGTGCAATTTTGCTACGTTCTTTGTCCTAAGCTTAATTTAAAGACTCCACGCAGCCGCAAGTTTTGTACACCATTTTTCACTTAAAGGTGTGCAAGTGGTTCGTGCTAACACATATATGTTTGTAAATACGTAGTAGAAGGTCCATGGTAATGCCGTTTTTTATGTCTTAACTATTACCTCACAATTAAATATACACACATTTATTAAACAATTCGACGACTGTAAAGAGGTAGACACTAAGTGTTTATAAATATTCATACCGTTGAGACGACCAATTTTCCCCCAGTCGGGGTATTACTCATTTTTCCCCGAAAGCGGTAATCTCCCGAACTATTAAACCTGAACCTTGTGTCAGAAATATATCAAAAAAGTGTCTCTAGCTGTCCCTGGATGTGACCGCAACCTTTTGTGAAGAACAGGCTTCCATAAAAGCTAGTGATATGATTTGTAAATCAACAAGAATATGGTACCTGGAAATTTTTCAAGCGCTTCAAAAATGGGGAAAAAAGATTTTCTTTTTTAATTTTTGATTTTTATATTGTTTTTCTCAATCAATGATATGAACATAACGATGCGAGTTATTACAGTTAAAAGCAGTATTGAACATAAAACAAAATACAGGGGAAAATGAATGGGTTACGTGATATTAAAATCAAGATGAAGGCTATTGAACCATGCTATTTTTCTCATTAACGCATTTATATCAGAGGAAGAACACGCATTGTAATGCAGTGATTGCATTAAACTTATTGCATAGTTTTGAAAGTGAACAAAATTTAAGATATTTGAACCATATCCATGATCAGTAAATTTACAGCATTGTTTTCAGGTTGATCATTCAGAATGCCAAAAATCATAGTCTGTAGGTTAAGATATAAAGCGTGATTAGTGTAAAAGCATTTAACAACATTCCGAAACTGTCCCCACAAAGGTTGTACTTTTTTCACAGTTAAACATAATATGGCTAATTGTTTCTCTCTTTTTTGAACAGAAAGTACAAAAATCATGATCTTTAATATTAAAGCTATTCAAGTAAGTGTTTTTTGACAGATTTCTAGTATTAATTCTGTACTAAAACCATTTTTGCCAATTTGCTCTCCAAATGTAAGCTAAAGGGTATACTTAAAAATTAAGTTCCAACTTAAATGGTTGCTTCTAAGTTCAGCGGACGACTTGTCTATTGAGATTTTATGGCTAGATGCTTATCTGGCTATTATCAATGATTATCTTATAGAAATCAGAGCCCCCTTTTTTTATTTATCCAGAATAGCATGAACCTCTGGAAAGAATGACTGTTTTAATTAACTGAAAGTTCGACCTTTTAAAAAACATTTAACTGCTCTTAAAACACCTTCAAATAGCAGGTAATTTGTATTAATGCCGTAACGAAGAATGAAGTTATTTAGGGTAAAAATATGTCCATCTTCGTCAAATAAATCATCAACTATATAAACACCCTTTTGTATTTAGTCTTTTAAGAACAAAGAATCCCTTCCAACATGTATTAAATCATTGTGATAGAAGCTTTGAAGGGCAAAGTCTATGGAATGCTTTCAGGTTGATAACGGCATTTAAGAGGTCTTTCTACAGAAAAGTGATTTTTTTAAGAGGAGATCTATTTTTCAAGTAAGTAGGTCCCTGTCCAAAAGAATTTTACTTAATCCTCTAAAAAGTAGTAAAACGTAGCAAATAATTGAAATGTGAAATGTTAATTCAATCAGTCATGATATTATTAAAGAGTTATGTAAGCTAAACTATTTAACTGTAAATATTTGTATATATGTTATTATTTTTATCCTCTAATTTGCTGTTTTGTATGTATATGTGTTGAGAACGAAAATAGAGTTCTTCCTACACACGCACACACACACACACACTCACACACATACACACACAAAAAGAAATTGCCGTTGAATTTTAAATGATTCTTATTATGACGTAATGACTTTAGGAACCAATATGCATCTGTAAATAAATGAAAGTAACTGAAGGTAATGTTTTCACATGATTAAGTTGTAGATTAGGTTGAAAATTTTTTGTTATTTTCACTTATTTTATTTGATTTCATATTTCAAATTTGTAAAGAGTGTAAATATGCTCATGATTGCAAATACAGTTTCCCTTCGAAATAAAAAAAAATACAAACAAACTAAGGTGGGCGAAGAGGAAGATGCGTTGCGATACCTTCTCAACCAGGTAAGTTTCATTGAAATCGCAAAAGAGTTAATTTCTATCATTCGTAAACCGCCTTTTTCATAGCGAAGGAAGAGTTGTCGACGACTGACATACGAACAGGGCCATCCCAGATAAACGAGTAGAAAATTTCCTCTATATTTTTACAAGGTGGTTCGGGGGTCAGGTAAAGAGAGCAAAAGATAATTGATTATTGGCATCAAAAGAAATTAAACTATAGTTATTTTTCCTAATACGGCGAGATTTCTTTTAGACCAGTGTCGAACAATTTTGCGAAAATCCTCAATTAGGACTAAGTTAAAATATTCAACCGAACCATCTCATCAACATTAAGAGAAAAACGAATTCCTAGAAATGTAAAACCTCCCCGGGGTCCCAAATAAGAATGTCAACGTCACCGTAAACTTCTTTGGTGTAACGCTTGGTTCCAGTGGAAAAGAACAGATGTTTTACCATAATTCACCTTAAGACTAGATAAGTACCTAAAATCATTTAAAGAATGCATTAAAAATGAAACACGACTACCATCGGTAACAATAGCAGTGTCATCTGCATCCTGGATTATTTTAACATCACATCCGGGAAGTGTGATACCTTTGATTGAATCTTTATGGCGAATATGAATGGCAAGTATTTCAACACACAATACGAATAGATAAGGAGATAGGGGGTCACCTTGATGACAACCTCTATAGATATTAAAAAAATTGAGAACGGTGACCATTAACCATGACTCAGGAAGCTATACTGTTGTAGAGCAATTTACACCATTTGATAAAATTATTCTTAAATCCCAAAACTAAGTACTTCCCAAAGAAAATCATCTGAAATGGTATCGAATGCTTTTTCAAAATAGATTAAAATAAGATGGGCTGGAATTTTCTCCAAATTAGTATACATCAAAAGATTGAAAAGAAAACGTACGTTTTCTCCAAGATGTATACCTGAGGTATCTACCTTTCTGGTTATCAAACTGGAAAGATATTCTTTCATCCTTTTTGCAATACAATTAGAAGTAATTTTATAAAACGCACTAAGGAGAAAGATCGGACGCCAATTATTTAAGAATTCTCTCCGTTCATGTCTTTTGGGATCAGGATAATTACTCCTTATCTCAAGGTAGGCGAAAGGATGTCTTTTCTTCAGTAAGTACATAACACATTGTAGAAAAACACACAAGGATGAGACCAAAAACACTTAACAAACTCAGAGGAGAATCCATCCAGGCCTGGTGATTTATCATTTTTAAGCTCCCTGAAAGCATCACTTACTCACTAAAAGTAAAAGAGTGAACCTAGTCACTCTTTGATAGAGTGAAGAGTTTCAATACACTCCATTAGAGTGATAATTCACTCCAAGAGGGGTGAAACTCACCCCCAAAAGGGTGAAATTCACTACAGGAAGAGGGAAAATTCACTTTTCCACGAGTGCCTTCAATGATCACTTTTTTCAAAAGAGTGATCATTGTAGGCACTCCATCAAGAGTGACATTCCCCTCGTTTTACTGTTTTAAGGGAATTTCGCTCTTTTTGGAGTGAATTTCGATCTTCTTGGAGTGAATTATTACTCTGATGGAGAGCATTCACAATTATCACTCAATCAAAGAGTGAACAGTAAGTTAACTCTTTTGATTTTAGAGTGTAGCTCAAATTTGGAGATAATTGTCTCCAGGGGGCCGTTCCACAAAGAGTTACGCACAATCTTAAGTTTGATTCACCATACTAGCCAACAGTAAATCATACTTAAGATCGTGCGTAACTCTTTGTGGAACGGGCCCCAGTTTATCTTATGCATGAACAGGTAAACTTGGAAGGGTGACCTTATCAAGAAAATCATCAAATGATTTAAAATTATTGAGCATTATCCTCACATTAATTTACAAAATACACATAATTTACGTTAGTAATATCATCTTAGTCTGTTGGTCGTGTAAAGTATTATCACGTTAATAAAAGATAAACATTTATCAAAGCATTCCTTCTTTCAAAGTTGAGAAAACACTGGGAAGTTTTTCCTCCCCACTCTTTACATTGACCACGTGACCTTACTGAGGCTCCCTTCATTCGTACTCTCCCCAACTCCTCCAGCTTGTTCTTTTTCTGATAGAGAATATCAATAGTATCCTCTTCAACCTCCATGTCAAGTTGAGAGATTTCATTAAGTAACGTGTTCCCCCTGTGTATTTCTGAATATGATTTTTTTTTAATCTTCTGGAAAACTGAATTGTTTCACCCCTAATGAGAAGAAGCAAAGTCTCCCAAAATAAATCAGCTTCAATAGTGAAGTGTTAATCCCCGTGAGGCATTGATAAAACTATCTCGAGGTTGTATGGAGAGACAACATATTGTAAAATACACTGATTAATGGTAGTATTGACCAAATTAATATAATCAGTATTTTGCAAAAGAGCATTGTTAAATATCCAATATCCTTTCCCGTGTTTAATATTATATAAAGAAATCTCAAGCACTGCAATGAAATGATCTGTTCGGTAACCTGGCAAAATATTTGAACCCGTTATAAAGTTTTAAAATTTTCCGAAACTAGAAAAAAGTCAAGTCGAGCTTTTCTAGAGGGATTTCTACGTCTCCAAGTAAACTGGTGACGTAGAAAATGTCTGGGTATTAATAACTCACATGACTTGCTACAGAACATTGCAGATTGAGTAATTACAAATGAGAAGAACATTTTTTTAAAGACTCGGAAATAACAAAAACACAAGCATATACAGAAACAAATACGGAAAATATTGAAAAGAACATCAAAACGTACAAAAGATCTGTTTACTGGTGTTCGAAATGGATCAATCTGGTAGTGAAATCAAAGAAAAGTTGCTGGTTCGTGACTGACGTCATAAGGAATATTTTGGAGTGACTGGAAGATTGAGATGTTTTTCTAAGAAAGGGGAAAGTCTTCTGTCTCTGACATAAAATGATGGTGTAAACATTGCTTTGTGCAATGTGTTATTAATAAATAACAAAACCAGTCAGTTTTTAGTGCTAAAAGCGCATTAGTAATACAAACCCTGTAAGCAGTAACCTCTCTTAGAGCCAATCCCCTATGGTTTTCCATTCTTCCTGCAGCCTGCAGTGAGCGACAATATGACTGAGTACGTTACGGCAGCTCCCTGCCACAGTAAGAGCAATTCGCTCCTGGGTAGATTGGTTTGGTTTATTTCAGCCTCAGATTCTAGCCTTTTTATTTAATCTAGCTTAGTGAGCCACAAGTTTCAGCACTCAACAGGCAAACGAGGGATCTTACTCACTCTCTAGTAACGCTGGCGAAGCTTCTACGTTAATTTTTACCGGTCAAAAGGGGCGGGCTTGTTACGTAGATGGAAGCACTCTATAGAGATTCAGCATCACCATAATCCTAAGTATCATCAGCTTGTGTTACATGTAAATGAAGGAAGTCAATAAAACCACGTGATTTGTCAATAGGTAATAACATGTAAATTGGTAGTGCATAATGATGTAATTCATAAAGCCGTGAGGCTGCTCGTACATTTGCGGTCATTTAGAACGATAAAAATGACCTCCAGAGATCCATCGGTATTATGACATGTCTTCAAAGAGGTGTTAATACCGTAATGGTCAAGGTACAGTAGACCAGAGTACTGAAATATTGCATTTACATTACAACTGGAGATACCGGTACCAAATCTTCATTTAATCAAACTGAACCTCACATCACAACGACGCATGTTCAAAAACGGGCGGGAAAGCCTGGATAATTAGATCAGATGAAACGACACAACAACACAAATGTGTTACATAGTGTCATCAGATAAAATGCTAGATGTCCATCCCTAATCGCCTTTATTTAGATGAGATTCGACGACACGCCAACAGGATTTGTTATATAGTGTCAGTCAACTCGATAAAAATTCAAAGTTTACATTTATTTTCAAGTAAAATTCAAGTTCGGTTTCCCTTCAGTCGCCTGTTACGACAGGCGGGAAATACCGTGAGCATTTTCTACAATCCCCAGCCCAAAGGGTCCTTAGGGCCCTTTTACGACAGACAGGAAAAACCATTGGCATATTCTACACCCAATTTTTTCCAGCGGTGGGTAAACTTTTTCAATTTTAGAGATGCTGTAATGCAATTTTGTGCATTCTAGCATATGAAAAGACAGAATTTTTGGCGAAGAAAATGGGTGGCAATTGGGCAAACTTTACTGTGAAATAGAGAAGGGTTTTGTACTTCAGTATTCACTTTCGTAGCCAGAGGTGGGGGGGGGGGCATGGTCCCCAATGGAATTCCGAAAAAATACATCTACATGAAGGCCTATTGCCAATACACACTGGCACCTGGAAGTAGTACACATCATTCGCCAACGTTTGTTACTTGAGTCCTTGGAAGTGAACCCCACCCCAGAAAAAAAAAAAACCAAAAATAAATCAATAAAAAAATATTTGAAAATCCATTCGATTTTTGACTTACTTCCCCGAATTTGGCAAATAAAATTGAGCAAATTTAAACGTAAGGCTGCTATACATTTTCACATAGCCTAAACCCAAATTTTGGAACGTGTATTGTTGGTGCTGGGTTGGTTTATTTATCTCGACGATTTGGAGGATATGCGCATGTGCATAGCCCATAAAACGAATTACCCAACTGGCTTGTTGAGTATACTGCCATGCTACGAGTAGGGCAACTTAATTTGATTTTCAAGTCCATGTATAGACACATGTTCTAAATAATGCTGGTCATTATAACTTCAAACTGTAGACTGTATTGTGAATCGCGTTTCACAGTATGGAGTAACAAACTTTCATAAAACAAAGGTTTGGAAAAAATCATGCCCATTGAAGGGTCTCTACCTTCCCCAAACATATTTAGACATATATAGGGCCAGGTCTAAATCGATCACAGGCGTTTACACTTTTGTCACCTTGAAAAACTGCATGTTCAAACTCCCGTCCATGTGACGTTATGCAATCTGATAGGTCTAAAACTGTACGTACACGTAAACAGTGCTTACAGTACACTGTCTGTGTGTAGTCATGTACAATTACTGGAAGCTAACATACAGAAAATAGTACTGAACATGGTAAGTTCCAGACTGAGACCTTTTGAGTATAGCTCATCTGAAACAATATTGGAATAATATTGTTGCAGTGTACAGCTGCGGTTATCACGTATTGTACATTGACAGTCGAAAGTCTAAAACCTTGCTATGTTGAGCCTTGCGTATGAGGAAGGATTTGAAACTCAGTCTGGGCGCTCAAACAGTTTAATACATTTTTTTTTTTTGGGGGGGGGGCGCCCATGGCCGTTTAATTGGTATTTCTTAATGGTGCACGCGACAGATGTTCACATCTATTTTTGTATGCATCATTTATAAAAGAAAATCAGGGTTGGGGAAAACTTGGGTCACGTTATAAATAGCCAGGGTCACGTACACCAAGGAATGTTTCATATGACTGCAGACCGATCAAACTCGTCGAGTATTAATATTGTTATAAAACATATTGATTAAACTTCCCGCTGAGAGCTTCCCACTTAACAAATCGTCTGTCTCCACGTTGATAGGAAAATTCCATTCGGCATTTAAACTGAAGAGGTATTTCAGCCTCGCACAGATCTATACCTCAGCATGTTAGGCACATACTAATTTGTAAGGGCTTAGGTCAATCAAGTTTTGATATAATTGAGGGGTACTTATACCCTTGTGAGGGAGTGGTATAACCTCCGCTGCCGGCCCTGAACTTCACTTTGGAAAACGGATGTAGTGGTGCCATTTAATCATGGAAGTACTACCTCCGAGGTAGTACTTCCATGATTTAATGATATCTAGAGAAATACGTGTCCGATTTGAATGGAAGTTTCACAAAACTGTGTACATTTTGTCATACCCCCCCCCCTTTTTATTTAGATGGTACTTGTGTCATTGGTCAGAAAATGCGATAAGCTGCATGAATCAGCCAGTTTCTTTCATGTACAATGCAAAAGAAACAACAGAGCAAGCAGGAATTTCTTGATTTGCTGTTGCTTTTGTTTTTTACTATTGTATCGATGGCGGTATTTGTAAGGTCACCCTACAGCGATATCGGATCGGATTTTGTTCTGATTTTTGTGAATTTTGATTAATATCTCCTCCATCTGTGGTCGAAAAGAAACAAAAATTGGCCAACCTGTGAAGATATATATATATTGCATCGCAGGACCACGAAATTCTAAGTTATACCAATTATTCCGTGACGTCACATCCGCAGACGGCTTTTATCGGATACGCGTAGTACGATAAAAGCTATTTGTCAATGTGACGTCACGAAATAGGCTTAAGCAGTTTATATTTCATTTGCATGGTCCTCTCATACCGGGTTATAAATTTATACAGGGTGGCAAATTTTTGGTTCTTTCCGACAAATGGATGGAGGAGATTTAACTAAAACTCACAAAAATCGGACAGTAATCCGATCCGATGTCGCTGTAGTGTGAGCTGGGCTTTAGGGTTTCAGTTTGGGATTAGGTCAACCGTTAGTCAGTTGAACATTGTGCATCGTCCCGATGCAACTTCATGGCTGGAAAAATGCTCTCATCTTGTTTGTTGCTTTCTCCGCTCACTGGTTATTAACTTGACATGTGTGTGTACCATAAATTTCTCGAATTTTTGAGCGAAATTGAAGATGATATTAAACAATTCTTTGTGATGTTTGAAATCACTGAAACTCTAGGAATTTAAAGTGTACCTCAAGTAAAAACAAATGACAAATATATATTAAACAGCATTAAAATGAATTCTAACAGTCCATTTCCCATCTTCACAGGACTTTCTTGAGCTGAGATACGAAAGGTTGAAGTTTATTTATTCAATTTGAATGTTACATTGTGCAATATTTTTTATGTCATTGTTGTACAGTACTTCTTTGTATTTCTTTGTTTGGTGGTGGTAAGTCACTGCACCCTGTGCCAAGGTGGGATAGCACTCTTACTCAAATGAGGTGATGTCATTAGTTAAGCCTTCTCTGTACAACATGCTATGCAAGCAAACAGGAGGTGTTCAAAGTCATGAAAACATTCTTAATTTTAAAGGGAAACAAAGCATGTAATGTGAGTTGTACAACAAGAAAACTGTGACAAATTATTGCGCAATGGACTAATTTGTTTCAAGTGAATAAATTTCAACATTTTATATCTCGGCTCAAGAATGTCCAATGATGGGAGTTGGACTTTTGGAATTAATTTTTAAAGCTGTTTGATATATATTTTTCAATTTTTTTAACTTGAGGTACACTGTAAGTTTCACACAGTGGATGCATGTGTAAATGTTCTTCGTATGCAGATATCTTCTGATTTCAGTTGACACCAGTTTATGTTAATCTGCACTCTAAAAGCAAAAATGTGAACCTGTTAACACTCTTATAGAGTGAAAAGTTTGAATTCACTCCAAGAAGAATGAAACTTAATTCAAGAGGAGTGAAAACGAGCTCTTTGAGTGTTCCTGTACTCTTTTAAAGAGTGATTGCTGTAGGCACTCAAACCATAGTGAAACTCCGCTCCTTCGGAGTGAATTTCACTCCTTTTGTAGGGAATTTCATTATTCTTGAAGTGAATGAACACTCTATCAGTCTATTGGAGTGAATGGAGTAATTCACTCTACGAGAGAGTGACCAAGTTCGCTTTAAAGTGTGAAAATACTGATACCCGCACAATCATGAGCGATTCGCGCCGGTTCATGGAATGATCAACTCATCATAAATCACTCTCACAAGCAGCTACGCAGTCGAAGAAAAAATATGAAATATTGCAAATATAGCGCTCCATTTTCTATAATACCTATTATTGCAAGTAAAAACAAAACAAGTGGTTCCCGTAAAACCTAAACTAGAGAAATATAGTTTTACGAGGCGATTCATTACAGTTCTCCTGTCAGAAACTTTATCCTTTCTGTAAGTAGGTCCCCATTGTAAGATGATCAGTCACGATCAAGTGTATTTACTAAGCCATCTCCGAAGACAGCGTAACAGCTTAATGTACATTTGCAACTGACCCATGGGACAGTAACATGCATTCTTGTTAACAATTTTCTTAAAACAGGAATTTAGATTTCGTGGAAGACTTCTTCTAAATTGGGAAGTGAAAATGACTAATGCGGTCTAAGTAAGACTAGGTAATGTATTATTTAAATCTCTCTCAGTAAATGCTTTACCATGTCTCTTTACAGGCTCCAGACTTCCCTCTCTGAGTGCGCTACTTAGTACGTCAGAAGCTTACGTCAGTACGTTGCTCAAGTTGAGGGAACTCCTGATTGCTCTTATATTCCCTTTCTCATCTGCATTAAGCTAAGTCGGCAATTTTTTGGCGCGCAGCGTGGGATACACAAACCGAACTCAGCTCATGAGTAAACGGCGTTTTCTTATTTTCGTGCAGTATGTGCATATAGAAACAGCCAACCCGAATGAAAATAGCAACCCACACTTACATTACAGCAGATCAAAACGCACATTTTCACACCGAAAATTTCTCGACTCATTTAAAATCCTTGAAAACAGTTGCAATTTATATAACGTCATTCAAAGAAGGGAGTTTTTCAAGTGAGGGGGAGGGGTGGGCCTGATCATTTCAGGGTTGGTTGTAGAGGCAGAGTCGTTGTTTGGCCAATGAGTAGGCCTACGTACCACTGTTTCACGTGTGCATGGGATCTAATCTTGCTTGATGTTCTCGGATTATCCCCAAGTACCGCAGCTTACTAAGCGATCGGCTTATTGTGCGTTGACCGTTCGAGACGGAATTTTTATTTAGCACTGGCCTACTTTCTCAACTCTCTGCTTAGCTCTTACTCGAAACAATGAGTTTAACCTTATATCATTTCTGCCAGTGGTAATGGGAATTCATCATTTTGAAATTTGACCATGTTCTTTTTTCAGATGAAAATTTTAATGTAAGAAAATCTCAAAATAACGACTGCTTCAATTCTATACTTGCAACCTTGCAAAGCCATTTTCACGACGGCTTTCCGAGGGCCATGATTTTTCAAACTTTTCCGGATGCTCGGTGCCAACTGACAGTGGTACCCTCTTAAGTAGTTGGACAACAACCACTTTCCATGGGCCCCCAAATTTTACTCTCTAAAACGTGTTTAGCAATTAAACACTTATTCACTCCCACTTTTAAACGCACCTCTCACTCCAAACTACAGTTTTGGTAGGGGGTACCGAAATTCTCAATTGGCTCAGCTCTTTGATTGACAGCTAATTAAAACAATGCAGAGTACCAAAGCTTACATTACACAGCATGAACGGTACTGAGAGTGTTTTGATTGTGTAAATTGAGTTCTTCTATACTCACCTCGAAGCAATAAACTGAGATTGTATCTGGATGAAGATGAATTTCAGACAATTGTGGGAGGGGCTTGAGTAAGAAGGTTAGTAGAATTGGTACTGTTTGGGGTGAGAGAACTGGACCTTTAAAAATTCCACACATTGCTATCAATTAAACACCAAGTCTTTGGCACTTAATCATGTTTTAAAACGAAACTGTTTAGGGATAATACATGCTTGTTTAACTTCTAAATATGTTTACAAAGTAGGAGCAAAAATGTTAAGAAAAACATTTTTTGCTCATTTTTTGCTGCCAGATTTGATAGTTAACTCCCCGTCAGTCCACTGCTTCAAGTTTAACATTGACAAGTTCTTCCATGACTGTGGTAAAATCTGAATGTTTGGGGCTGTTTGTCTAGGTTTGGTTGTTTGACTTTTGATTAGGGTTTGGACTTCAGAGCATCTTATGGGGCCTTGGCCCTCCTTTGCCCTTCGACCTGTTATGTTATGTTAAAGCGATTAATTCCTAATACTTTTTCAGAGTGTATTTTACACGTCGCTCAGGCTGATCACTTCTTTCAAGATGCACGGCACAAAAACTATTTTTCAGCTAAAATCGTTGTTCTATTTCGGAATCGCTATTTTTCATGGGGTCCAATACTGCCTCGACTCACTAAGCAAAGGTCCTCACGTGGTAGACTGTATGGTCAAGTGGTTAGAGGATCCGGCTTGCAGTCGGGGTGTGTGGTGTTCGAGTCCTGGCTGGGCTATACCGAACACTCTAAAAATGGAACCTACTGCCATTTGTGATTGGTGCTCAGAATAAGCAATGGAGTCTTGAAAACAAGCCAGTGAGGCACAACTGGAAAAGGGGCCTTGGCAGTGACCGGCTCGACTTGAGTCAATTGGTTGGAAACGAGGCCGAAAAACTTAATATTACTAACTCACGTGGCGGAATCGAAGGTGTTGTTAAAAACAACTACCTAGCCAACGATAGTTTTGTATTATGACATACTTTTGTACTTGCATGCCAATGTCCGAGATAAATAGCTCGGTGAGTGTTCTCCTTAAGAAGTGTACCTCAAGTCTTAAATTTCAGAAAAAGTATAAAAGCATGGAAAATGAATTCAAAGAACTCAACTGCCATCTTCATATACCAATATGTGATGGCACTTTCCTAAGGTGAAGTAATAAATTAATCCTCTCTACACAACAAATAATGCAAGCAAACAGATAGTATCCAAGGTCATAAAGGCATGATTAATTTTAAAGGGAAACAAAGCATGCAGGTGATATGAATAATACAACGGTCACACATTATTGCGAAATGTACTGTTTTGTTTCCAGTATATAAATAAAGTTCAACATTAATATCTCAACAATTTAACAAGCTATGAAAATAGGAGTTGGAAGAATGAAATTCATTTTGTATCCTATAAAATAAATATTTTCAAAGTTGTAGACTTGGGGTACACTTCAACACGTTGTCCTTTCTAACCCGTCAAAAATGCATGAATTTCTTTCAGCCAAAAAATCAGTTGCTTTAAGTGGCAAGATCGCGAAATTAAAAGTGACGTATGACAGGTCATGGGATAACTGTGTGATGCATCATGCACAAAAATGCCGCAGAACATGTAAGTGTAAACCGGAGATCCTTATTATGACTTAAAGGTAAAGAGTAGTCCCCCCAAACTTATTTTGAAGAAAAAGCTAAATTACACAATTTTCAACTAATTTCTCTTCAAAGTATCTTTCATTACATTTTATGACTTTGCTCTTGCATATTCAGGGTAAACCAAGCGGTTATTTCTGGTAAATTTCACATTTGAAGAGAAAAACATTGTCACATGACTCCCAACAGCCAATCCTGAAACTGGACAGTCTACTAAACTTCTTCAATTTGGGATGACTGCTCCTGCCCTATAACGAACGGAGGTTTTTTTTTTTTTTTACTATTTTCCACATTTATCAGCAACCCGTGGCTTAATGAATACAATCTCGATATCTTGCAAAGGTAAATTATTTGTGATATCTCAAAAGTATTTTCTTTATGGAAAAGCAAAGGTTTGTTTTCCGTAGTCGAGAAAATAAGAATGAACCGTGGATGATTTATTCATCGGAGTAGCAGTCAACAAATGGATGGTATTTTCCTTGTTTTCATGCGTGTAACTGCCGATCGAATCAAAGGAGAGAAAGTGCCCAAAGGTTTTTGACGTACACTCTAAAATCAAAAGAGTGAACTTAGTCACTCTTTGATCCATTGAAAAGTGTAAATTCACTCCATTAGAGTTATAATACACTCCAAGAGGAGTGAAGTTCCCTCCAAAAAGAGCGAAGTTCACTCCAAAAAGGGTGAAATTCCCTTAAAACGAGCGAAGTTTCACTCTTGATGGAGTGCCGACAGTGATCGCTCTTAAAAAAGAGCGATCATTGCAGGCACTCGTGGAAGAGTGAATTTTCCCTCTTCCTCTTGTGAATTTCACTCTTTTTGGAGGGACCTTCACTCCTCTTGGAGTGAATTATAATTCTAATAGAATAAATTTTCACTTTTCACTCGATCAAAGAGTGACTAAGTTCTCTCTTTTGATTTTAGAGTGTACATGTGACAATCAATGCCGTAGCTAGGGCGCGGCGATTTTTGGGGGGAGGGGGTGGGGGTGGGTGGGCACAATGAATTAGTGATCGCTGTCCTGGGGGAGGGGTCCCTTTGAAAAAAATTTGCCTATCTGAAAGGGCTTAGATGCAAAACGGTGGACTTTCTGACATAAATTCATTGTTACAGATGATACAGTGGTATGAAAAGATATGTGCGGTACTAGTAGGTTTCTCAAGTTGTTTGTGTGTGAATTCCATTTTTCCATAGCAACAAAACAACCCATACTTTGATTTTTTTTTTTTTGGGGGGGGGGGGGGGAATGCCTCCGTGACCACGTACCTGGTGACAATATCTAACCAGGAAGTTGCAGTCTGTTGTAACTCCCTGATTGGGACTTGTGGTTGTCCAAAATTTTCACGTACTTCATGTTTTTAGTGTTAAAATTTAGTGAAGGTGTCAAGAAGTTTAAGGGTTTTTAACATTTTTGACCCCACTGTGTAAACACGTTTAGATACACGTGTCAAATTTATAAATATTTTCCTTTTAAACCGCTAAATAGCTAAACATATTAAGAAATTAAACGTGTTCACAAAGTGGGGCAAAGTAAGTGTTTAATTTCTGTACTGTTTAAAGTGTACTATATGTTTTAGCAAGTCCCGACTATTTCTCTATAAGAGATTCACCTCCTGTGATGTGTAGGTTGTAGAAAGGCCAAAATGGCGCTGACGTCATATTACAGAGCTTTGCCACCGCTGTCGCTGGACGTCAAGCATTTGTAGTAGCCGAATGATACTGCTTTTGTTTTCTATTTCCGATTACTCATTCAGTCACGACATCGACAAAAATTCTTTCATCAGGAGGAGAATTCCTTGAAGCCTGAGACAGATCATAACAGCAGCATAAATAAACGACTCATTCTTTTGGATGTCATTGTTGTTTTGAAAATCATTCTCTGCGGTTCTGACCTATATGATCGCAATAATAATAAACTATGTTGTCTCAATTGATGAGGTAGTGCGGTGTATAGAAGGTGACGTCATGCGCACAACCCCCTGATAATTTTTCCTATTTGCGCACTTCGTGGTGAATTTTCAGGAGATCTTAATGGCGCATCAAGCCAAATATTACTGAACGATGAAAATGGTAGAAAGGGAAAGTGAACCAACTTCAATATTTGTTTAATAACACCTCTCTGATTTGTCACTGGCAAATATGGCGTTTGGTCCAGTTGACATGATTGTTCGTTCATGCTGTTTAAAGATATTGAAACGAGACACTCGTTCAGTGTATACAAAGTGAGACACGCATAACGAGATACAAGAAGTTTAAGGGTGAATGACTTGTTTTTGACTGGGCAAACAAGGAAACCTTTTAGGTTTGATCTAGTGAGCAAAGAAAGTGAAGCGCCGAAGGAGCAAGATAAACCACTCTTGTGGTTGGTGAGTCAGTTAGTTAGATGTAGCTTTACGGTCAAGTCCAACCTATTGGGTCAAGTCGAGCCGGCCACGGCCCTTTTTTCCAGTTGTGGCTCACTGGCTTGCTTTCCCTACTCCATTGCTTATGCGGAGCATCACGCACAACGGAAGCAGCTAGATTCCATTTTTAGAGTCTTTCGTATGGTTCGACCCGGACCTTCCGTGTGAGAGGTGGATGCTCTTACCGTTAGACCAAACTCGCGGACGTCTCTTGTGGAACATGTACTAAAATTTGCACCCAACCAGCAAAATATCATCGGCCCTTTGTCGGACCTTTGTCGGAAACTCAAGAAGTCCGTTGGAAGAAATGTCTGGTGGTTTACTGACGTTCCGCTGGTGGGCGTGATTCTGATTGGTTGCCAATATTTTACCCATCATGCATCTCCATGACAAACCATCGGACCTCCCATAGGTTTCCGTCGGCCCGGCAGAGTTCTTGGACACATCTCTTGAGCCGTTATGGAGGCCAGAGGACCGCCAAAGTTGCTTAAAGGCAGTCATTCGTCACCCTAAACTACACTTTCAGTATACATATATCAAAACTCTCAATTGGTACAAATCTTTGATTGGCATCACATTCAAACAATGCATCATAGCTAAATTCCACAGCATGGGCACTGGGAGTGTCTTGATTACACATTATGGACTTGTATGACCACTGGGACAAGCCATGAAGCAATAAACAAGGATTGTGTCTGGATAAATATGAGTTTTAGATAAGTGTGGGAGGGGCTAGAAGTAAGTAGAGTGGGAGAATTGGAACTGTTTGGGATGATGAAAATATGCCTTTAATGGGTGGTACGTCGCGAAGCTTCATGTCCCCCATTTTAGTAGCGAAATCCTCTCGGGCAGCTCTACCGTACAGTTCTTTACTAGCATCTTTACAATATTGGTATGTTTACCATTGTAGGGAAACTCATTCGTAACAGCACTTAGGAAGCTGTTATCAGCTGCTAAGGAAGTAGGCGCCTGGAGGAGGGGGGGGGGGGCAGACAGTCGAGGAAAAGGGACAAGTAAGGGGGAATATGGGATACAGGATAAGCCTATGTGCGCGTACTTTTTGAATATTTGAGCGTTTTGTTTCATTTCTGTATTTTGTAAATTGCATTTATATAATCTATGACAAACTTCTAATCTCTTGCTGAAAAATTTTGGGATAATTTGAACACAAGAGGAACAATTAATTGTTAACCCAGTGACCAGTTTGCCACTTTTAATGTCGCCGCAGTGCCCGCATATCAAAAAGTTTCGATCATAAACCTCACAAATGCGGTACAGTGTGTGGGTGCATGGTGTATTACTCGGTTTTTTGCTTAATATAGTACTCGGGGTTGTGTTTTAAGGTCTGGCTAATTTGGATTTGTGATGGTCGTACTATTACACACCCAGTGAATACTTTTTTCATTGGTAACACCCTTTATTTTATGAAAATTGATGTCTATAACCAAGAATGTACTTTAACCCCAAATTTACATAATTTAAAGGATTAATACTTCTAACCACAAATATATCGAAACGGCTGGACGCGTTTCTAGTAGCTGCATGTCATAGGTAGCAGGAGGAAAACAGTTGGTTTTATTTAGATCTATAATTTTGTCGTAAACTGCTTTGTTGTGACATAAAATGACGCATTACTTGGAAAATTCCCCCAAATTATGACGTCACAAAATTTGGAAATCGTCAAAAATCAGGTATTTCAAATGAAATTTGGTTTTTCATGGGTTGCTTTCACCTAGACATATCATTTCGAAGCATAACTTATTAAGCTTTCCTTAATTAGAACAATTTAGAAATTTTGGTGTAAAATGAGCAAAAATGATCGTTTTTGTACAAAACTTTTCGATATGAATCCGCAACTCATAGGGTGGATGGGGTCCTTTTAAAGAGAGCATTTCCTTTTCAGTTTAGTATCATAGAGCGTATGCGTCACCGATTCTGGTTACTGCAATTACAGAAAATCGTCAACATCAACGGGAAGGGGGGGAGAAGAATAACAGCATCACAATACTATAAGCCGCAGTGAAAAGGCTGCGTTAGCTAAATCGGAGGACTGCAATATATGTCCGCTGTAATTATCACTAAAAAGAAAAAAATGCCTAGAAAGATAACTCTGATCAAATTAAGATGTTATCCTTTACAGTGGGATTGAATTTTGAAACAAACTTATCTAGAAAACGCCAATTACTATGTTCCACCATATTGCATACATATATTGCCCGTAATTCACTGTGGGAAACGAAATCAAACTATGAAATTGTTCAACGAGAAAGTAACGTCCACTTAAGGACAACACTCAACTTTGCGCTTGAATATTTAAATGAAGTAAATAAATGAGAATCTGATTCCATGATATGAATATTCATGACACATCAAACATTGGTTAACTCCGGTTCAATAGATTCGACGACATACGAATTATTACGGTACTAGTAGTGAACATAAGCTGTCGCTTTTCAAAAAGCCCTTGACCCCAATGATATTTACACTTCCCCTTGAATAGTTAAGATAAAAAGTATTATAAATAAGTCTGGAATATCTTTTCTGTGGAACATACCAGAAAATTTAGGCGTAGGCCAAATAGACAGTGTGCAAGTATCTCGAAAATCCTGGTTAAATAATATAATAAGTCGAAGATTAAGCGATATCTATACGAACAAGAATGGCTGGCTGAAGTTAATGGTCATTCGCATTGTAAAACATGCAGGCCATTTAAACAAAAACCTAACTTCGAAAGCTATTTAGCAGCAGTCAGCTTAAGTCTTCCCGTGTGTGTAAATCTTTGCAAATGTCGATGTAGTAACACCAACATCCCCTCAATCTCTGGTAGATACCAAAAATCTCGTCTTACATGAAAGAATTTGTACCTTGTTTTCCCAAATCGGTAATGAATTTCACTATATAATTTTTGAGTGCCCTTCTTTTCAAACGAACGTTATATGTACTTGAAAAAATATAAAACGGAACTCCCTTTTCAATCTAAAAGTTAAATAGTCCTTAGAAATCTAAGTTATTTCCGTTCTAGAATTATAGAAAAGTTCCATTACTTACTAAAATTCAAATGCTTATTTACTTTATGATCTTTATAAAAACTGGTGCCAATATTTTTGTCACTAAAAAGTTAATGAATAACTTATGGCATTAAGATATTTTTCTTTTCTTTTTTTCTTTTGTCCTTTTCGCTTGTTTGATCTTTTTCTTACACTTTTGTTAGGTTGTAATTTGTATGCAATGTATGTGTATATATACACTCATTCTGAGTTTCTGAAACATCTTCAGAAGTTGAAAGAAAATAAATTGAACTTGAACTTGAAGTGACGTCCGTGCCCGTTAAGAGCATCTTCTACATGCGACTTAAAGGCCCAGCAGAACGTCCGGGACAGAAAAATTTATATTTTTTTCTGGCATTGTAATAATGTCAGAAACATAGTCGAAAATCTGTAGGATCGGATTAAACGACACGCATGCAGCACGGATGTGGTGTAACGCAGTTTAAATACGGTGTAAGTCCTCCCGTTTAAGTCGCCTCTTACGACACGTAGGGTGGCAGATTGCCAGGGAAATTGGGGGAATACCGTGGGCAGTACAAAATCCAGTCCACATCAGGGGCCCAACCATGGAGGAGTTGGTCGATTTTGTGGCGCTGACATTCCGCCATTCATGAGATAATAACTTTGATTTGTGAGCATGATGGGATAGTCGGGGAATAAACTACTCGACAAACACGACTGCCTTCTCACCGGGCCGCCTCACTTGGATGTATAGTTTAATGTCACATAGTCGATTCAAAAAATAGCTCTGCGTGTAAACAATTCATGCAAAAGTTTCCCTTTTAAAAACGCACATAGAAACAGGCACGTTGCAACAAACAGACAACTCAAACCGGCCGGACAAAAACCCAAACGCTAACCTTCAACCATCCACACACAAAACGCGGAACACAAAGGTTTGTGACTCATCAAGGAAAGGACTCATCAACCCACCCCAACGCCCAAACAACCCGCCGAGCCACCCACAACCGCCTTCAACACCAACCCCACACCAACCCCAAGACAAAAACCAAGAGCATCCAACATCGCCCTCCAAGGCCACCCCACGGCAGGAGGCAACACCTCCCCCGAAGGCAACACCGGCCCTAGGGCATGCCAAGCCCGAAGGCAACAACACGTAAAAAAGCACGGGCAAATATACAGGAACACCTTGCCCATGGGTGCCCCGGAGGCAATTGTGGAAAAGGGTAACCTCATCACTCCCACGTTTAAACTAACTCCACAACCGGATTCAGTTTAACGTCCTACCCAGGACAATTCATACAAAAATAACATTACTACCTTAAACAGCGCCGTACCGGCAACTTAAATATGCGCGATAACGTATATTAAGCTTATCAGCTACAACAATGGTAATCATGACGTGTGTTGCACAGTGCCAGATAGACTAGTTAACCCTATATTATTTATCTAATAATTGCCCATCAGGTAGTTTATGGTTTGGCTATTGATACCGCGACTGATGATTTTCAAGGAAACAATGTAAACTTTCAAGATAAAACCAGGCATACTAATGTTTCATTAGTGCCCATGAATATAGCAAAAACAAAGGACGTTATTCTGCAGTCCTATTAAAAGGAAATATTGCGTTTGTTATACAAGGAAATTTCATCTTTTTAAAACCAATATCTCACCAAAAGTGAGATAAATAATAAAAAATAAGGCAGTATGGTAGCGTTCTTTTCAAGAAATAAGTTTCCCCGATAGAAATTCAGTTGTTTGTTACTCAACAACAATTTGTTCATCCAAACTTTCAAGATTTCCAAAAAATGCAACTTCCATAACTCTTCTTGTGCATAATATTTCTGAGGATATGAAGCTATTGCTGGGGTTTTTGTTGAGACCGAATGATTTGATAATGACTAGAACTTTGTACTTTTAATGCTATTTTGAAACATTTTTAAACGCAATATTTCACTTTAAGCAAGTTCCTAAAGCTAACAAAATGCTTGGATCACCGCAAAGAAATATTCGAATCAACTCCTGTAGCAACTTGGACGTCAAGAAATCTGTCTACAAAACGTTGGTCCGCTCTGGGCTGGAGTATTGTAGGGCCATATGAGATCCTTAAATCAAAGGTGACATTAACCAGGGGCATCGTTTTTTTGGGGAGGGGGACAAGGGGGACATGTCCCCCACTTTTTTGAGTGGAGGGGACACTTACATATAAGCCCCCCCCCCCCCCAATTTTTGTGACCCGAAACTTAAAAGTTAGGTACTACCAAAAATACTATACATGTAGGTTATGAAAGATGTACTCTACCAATTACGATCGATTTCTGTATCATTAATAACACGTTTATACTTTGCAAATCCCCAAAATTTTCTCGCGCTCAGCGCGATTGCAGTCTCATTGATGTTCCGTTTTGCACTTGCATATCAAACATACATTATTTATCCGTCCCTATGATTATGTCGATTGTTCGTGTGCATAGGGCAGCAGGTGTGGTTATGAAGGAGCACAACATTTAGGAATTTGAAGAAGAAGAACCGTCCCCTACTAATTACTATGTTTTAATGAAATTTGTAATCTTTAGTGAATGACCAGCCAGGCAGCCTTAACAATTTTTAAGGAAAACATCTCGTTGCATAGTGTGCATGCAACTTTTTCAGAAAAATACATGATATCAAATGCAAAATTTCGACACGAGCACATTACACATTCGTAGAGCGATTAGACCATTACGTATTAAGAACATTATAAGAGAAGTAAAATCACATTGAAGTTTGCTAGATTAAAGACTTCAATCTGGAATTAGAGGTACACCAACATCCTCTATCTGCAAATTGTGTATATATGATGAGATGTCGTTCTAAACTGCAAAAGATCATATTTTAATGTTTTTGTTTCAACAATCTTACACAGGTAGACCTATGCAGCGGTGTCTCAGTAACACCAGTGGGTACCATCCCCCCTCTCCCCCCTCCATCTGTGTCTTTCCTGCAGTAGATTGAAGTGTGCTTTGATCAGTTTATGGATTTTACCTTCTTTCGTCAAAAATGGTTCCTTACTGATAGAGCTTTTGTACAAAGTGCCCTTCGAAAAATATCAAAATTTTCGTTGTGGTTCTATTTATTTATTTTCGTTGCGATTCTATTTAGAGTATACCCGGTAATAAAATTCACATTGACCGTACCAAGTCCGTTGAAGTAATTACCCACACTTTCAAGACCGTGTTTTAAAAAATTTGGAGTTTCCTAGTAACTCGAAATACTGAAACATTAAGCACCATTTTGCAACTGGGCCCCGGGCCTTTTCTCAGACACCCAGTGGCGTAGTTACAGGGAACAGGCGGCTGTGAAGCCAAATGAAGAATTAAGAAATTTGTCATTTGTAAAACCAGTCTACAATGTGGTTTTGACAACTCATACCCTCAATTTGGTAAACTTCTTCGAGCTCTGGAGGTGACAAAATCGGAAATTTGCTCCATGTGACACCAGATTATCAAGTGACAACGGAAACTACACTGCTATTTCATAAATTTTCTTTCGAAAATTCCAAAATCTCCAATATAAGCTCTTGACTCAAAAAAAAAATGTCGTCGGAGACCCTCATTCGTGGGCGTTGGATAACATTATGTAGCAACAACGATCTTTGGTCGACGCTCAGTCTTAGCTTTGCCAACAGGATATACAAATTCTTCTGTCAACAATTCCCCAATTTTCAGCGCGCTTCGCGCGCCGCAAATTACATCCCTAGTGCAGTGGTGTTCACACTTAACAACCATAAAATTTGGATGCTTACCCACCCCCTCCCCCACAAAGTGATGTGTAGCTACGCAACTGTGAACACCTTACCAGGACAGGAGAAAAATTTAGACCAGATGCTCCCCACTTTGAAAATGAAATCGACGCCCTAGGTTGGCATTAACATCACTTTAAAGACGCGCAGCCTGCTGCGTCTGTAATAATTTCAACTACACGGATAGCGTCATTGATATGCTAACGGATCTCAAACAGTAGCCACTTGAAGAACGTCGTACCAATTAAACTTCGTCTTCGTGCCATCTATTAAGAGGTTCATAACATCACTTTCCCCAAATATTCATCTACAGGGTAACCATAAAAAGACCACCAGAAGTAGTCAAGGCACACATGTAATTGCTCCCTACCATTTAGCAAGGCGGCTACCAATATTCGATGTATCCAAGACTGTTCGGGTATGGAATCTTCTTCCACCAAACATACGTGCAGCACCTGATATTAACTCCTTTATATCCAATGCTAATCTGCAAAAATTAGTTTCTAAAGCACACTTAAAAACTTAGACAACTCCGCTTCCACACCGACCTGTGTGCGTGATAACCGACCACTACAGGTGTTTGCACGGTATTACGCAGAAGCCATATAGGCTTCCTAGACATCACAAGATTCATGTGCATATTTGAGCTCTTGTTTATGCAAATCAGAAATTAGACCGTAAAATGGTCAACTTTTTTACCGATTTTAATTGAGAAAATTTTCATGTTTCTTAATGCTTTTCACAACAACTTTAAAGGGCAAAAGCAGTCAGTCCATATTGAAAAAGTGTAGTAGACTGTCCAGTTTCATGATTGGTTGTTGGGAGTCATGTGACAATGGATAGGTTGAAGAGAAATAAGATGAAAATTGTTTTATTTAGTTTTTTTTTTTCAAAATAAGTTGGGGGCTGCTCCTAGCTTACCCGACTTAAGTTGTCCTTTTCGCTTGTCATAAGACTTGTAATAACAAAAGACATGATACCTCATACTGTCATTCTCGCATCATCTTGAGACATCTTAAGCATTAAATTCGAAATATAAGATTGGGTAATCTCCAATGGACTAAAATTTTACAAATCATTACATTAACACTGAGAACAGGATGTTTTTTCTGTTATGACAGGTAGGTGTAATAACACCTCCCTGTTTAAGACAGATTAGTGACTGATAATCTCTCGACGTCTAATAAATGGATCGATGGCGCTATTAAACTTTCCTATACCTCTCTGCTCGTACCAATTCTGCGTTCTTGCAGTCTGCCACATCACATGCACAGATATGAAAACAATAACAAACTTTCAAGAAGAAGGGATGGGAACTGAAAGTGGGTCAAGGTGAACTGTACTTGGCCAACCTGTAGTATGCACTACCCAGCTAGGTGCATCGTCGTATGTGTTGTGGTATTGATACTGTATAATTGCTGGGATGAAAAACTTGGCCTTGTCTTTATCGGATCGTACAGTTGCTGGTCATCAAGCCTGCACACTGAATTGCCAGAGTAGAAACCGCCGAAACCTGAAATAATCTTGCTTCGCGGCACTCGGCCTAGCTTACTTCCATGGTTGACAAGTGGTTGTGAAAATTGTACTTGCGTAAGGAAGATACCAACTTAATTAGCCTAAGTTAGGCCTCTAAGCCTAGCCTAAGTAACAGGTTGTAGGCCTAACTTACAAGTTACAGTAGCAGTAGGAGTTACAGTTCTTTCTGTAGTATAGGCTACTAGCCTACTACTACTAGGCTAGGCCTAGCCCTAAATAATTAGTCCTAGGCCTAGGTGGAAAACTATAAATTATATCATACTGGTCTAAGGTTAGCCTCTGGCCAGAGGCCTTATTCTTGGTGCAGGGTTAGTTTGCAACATGATGGAGTGTAATCTTAGCCTGAGCCTGTAAGGCTAGGCCTAAGTTATAGGGCTTTATTTATCATATGCCTAACTTTAGGGGCCTAGGCCTGGTTTGCATATGGTAATGTTACATTCATGATGCTAGAAGCAAATATTTAGCAAGTTTTATCCATTACAAGCTGGCAACAGGGCTATGTCCAGAATCTGTCAGAGAACTTCCTGTTCAGGTAGCTATCTTGAGATCAATAAAGTTCCAGGCATTTGCCCCCTTTCAAAGACTGTTTGCTCAATAAAGCAACAAGGTTGGTTAAGTCCTAAATGGGGTTAACTGCTGCAATTTACAGAGACAAGCTTCACCCGAGAAAATGCCTTTTTTCTAGCGTAAAATTGGCTATGCGTCCTATTCAATTCTAGCTCCATACTGGCAGCACAGAGCATTTTGATTAAATGAACAATTAAGGTACTAATGTTTGACCACACCAGCATACCTTGTGTAATCTGCCTTATGCAGACCAGCCTGACTGTAAACTTTTTTCTGCACGGGGAACGTGTACAAGAACTTAGAAGTGGAAAACGTGCGCGGTTCGGAAAACCCAGCATACCAGTACGTGTATGCCATACGGCAAGTATAGTATGCCACACGTGCAGGTATGTATATATTCTGTACAGTAGAATTCCCCTAGCTATCCTACTTGCGTGCGGCATACTTCTGGCCTTTACGTACTGCATACCACCACAGGTGTTCTCAGCATATTCATATACTATACAGTGTAGAGTTTGTCTATGCATATAACTACTGCTGAGAACGCAATGGCTTTGTTAGCCATGCATATGGTACGTAGGCTCGACATTTAGTAACGGCACAATTGCACGGGGAACAACTTAAAATTGGTAAAAGATAAACCCGGATTTCTCTCAAATTTGCTGTAGTGCGCGGACGGAAAAACAAGGCAGTTTGGCTGCAGGGGGAACCCGTTCCAGGTGTAGGCCAAACTTAACAGTCTGGTATGAAGAAATGGGTGTCATCCATAAAAAAAGGCTCAAAATTACATTCGATCAAATATTGCAGGTACCACAGGAAACCAATTCAAGGTAAATAAGTACATCATATAGAGCATCAAATGGCCTTTGCCAAACAAATTGTCTGCTGCAAAGGGCCCGACAGACATCCATGAATGCCCACAAAATGTTTGGGTGGATCAAACGTTAGAGGTATAACATGAAACAAATTGCAAATGAATAGTTACAACACACTGTGTATGGGATGGCCCATGCAAGACAAATGAACTGCGGTGCAAAGGGCCTGCCAAACAGCCCCCAAACATACCCCATTGGCCCAAATATAGTGCAAATGACCTGGGGTAAAGATTTGAAATACCACTTGAAACCAACTTTTAATTATGTAGTGTATCATGCAGAGTTTAGAAATACTCAAGCCAGACAAATTTTGTGCTGCATAGGGCCCAGTAGACAAACTAGAAGGGCCCCCCCCCCCAGTGAATAATTTTTCCAGTATTGTATCGCACTTTGCAAAAACGGTCCCAGTTGCTACACAAATGAAATATTGTGTAGCAATTTTTTGTGTGCATAACCCCGCATTTTCACAAGCAATGTGTTAAAGACCTCAAAAATCTTCAAAACTGCTATGCAAAATTTGAATTCTAAATTATTCCCTGCCCCCCAAAGTTGCATGGGCTTGATCAAACATAAGAGGTCCCACATGAAACAAATTGCAAATGAAAATTTACATCACACAGTATATGGAATGGCCCATGCAAGACAAATTGACTGCTGCAAAGGGCCTGCCAGACAGTCCCCAGACATACCCCATAGGCCCAATATAGTGCAATTGACCTGGGGTAGATGTTTTAAATACCACTTGAAACTGATTTTTAATTATCTAGTGTAAAATGCGGAGTTCAGAAATACTTATGCCTTACATATTGTGTGCTGCAAAGGGCCCAACAATTATCTTAGAAGGGCCCCAAAAGTTGGGCTCGATCAAACATTAGATGTACCACACTGAACAAATTGCAAATGAATATTTACATCACACAGTGTACAGAATGGCCCATGCAAGACAAATTAACTGCTGCAAAGGGCCTGCCAGACAGCCCCCAAATATACTCCATAGGCCTAACATAGTGCAATTGACCTGGGGTAAAGATTTAGCATACCACTTGAATGCAGTTTCTAGTGTACAATGCAGAGTTCAGAAATACTCATGCCATACAAATTGTGTGCTGCAAAGGGCCCGGCTAGACATCGTAGAAGCCCGCCCCCCTCCCCCATCCCAATGTTGGGCTCGATCAAACATTAATGGTACCACATGAAAAAAATTGCAAATGAATATTTACATCACACAGAATACAGAATATTTGGCCCATGCAAGGCAAATTGACTGCTGCGAAGGGCCTGCCAGATAGTCCCCAAGCATAACCCATACAGTAGGCCCAATATGGTGCAAATGACCTCAGGGTAAAGATTTAAAAGCTTGTATTGTAGCTTGAAAATAAAAGGTTGCAGTATGAATCACATGCAGATGCTTCTCATCAACATTAAGGAAGCTGTCCGTGGCATCTCATTCTGACATATCAGAACTACTGTACGTATATATACACAAAATTACCCTTACAACATCAAAAGTAGATATGGTGATTTTCTCCCCAAATTTGACATTGACTGTAGTTATTAAAGCCTGAACTGTATAACTTTCAAACCAGGGGTGTCGCCAGGATTTGCTTGGCAGGGGACCCAAGCTCCCTAACAGGGAGGGCCAACATTTCGAGGCCCCGACAAAGTCAATGAGTTAGTCCCTGTTAAACATGACTTCGCAGAGTTTGAGGTGCACGTATCAAGCTGAAACTTTTGGCTCTATTTTGAACAAAAATAAAACTGGAAATGGTTTTGAAGAAAATGTTTCAAAGAATTGTGGCTTTTTTGTAAGGACCATTAAATTTTGGGGTGTTTATTGAAATAAAGTCCTTATGAGGAAAATCAAAAAGGTTTTATGGGCCACAACCAAAATACTTTTGGGGTAATGCATTTTATTGTTCTCAGGCTACGAACTAGGCTCTCAGGCAAACCTGGAAATTTGCCCCAAAACTTTTTCCCTTCTTTGGTGAAAGATTTGAAAACTAAGACCTTATTAAATTGGAAAAATGTGGAATTTAATGAAAGAAAATTTGGTTTTTGGAAGTGTTGTGCAATTGACAGAAGTTGGCTTTGGTTCTTTATTGTACAGAGTGTCCCTTGAAATTGGGGCATTTTGTCATTTTTAAAAAATATTTGAAAATTCGAAGCTTATATTGTAGAAAAATTGTTATTTATCAAAGTTTTGAGGGTTTTCATGGAAGAATCCGACCTTCTTAACTGTATGAGAAAAATAAAGAAGCGTGGCAGTTTGAAGATTTGTGGGGGTTACTGAATATCATCGTGCAGATTAAGGGCCCTTGGACCATGTTTGAAAATTTTCCTGACCAAAAGTTTGGCTTCCCATACTGTTTATTTGAAGTTTTATACTTTATACATCAACATAGGCATACGGGAGCGTTCCAGTTTTCCACCTGACGGAAAATACTTTGATAGAAAATGTAATCCTGCCTGAAAGACTATCTAAGAGAAGCACACAAAAATTTTTAAAAACTTGAACAACTCAGACAGCCGGAAATGGCATTTTCCAGATCTGTATCTAGAAATGAGGCAGTCGTTATTTTGAGCTTCCTTTGCAATAGAACCCTCACTTCAGTAGAAAAAACCAACTGGCTAAGCGATCAGAAAATTACCAGATAAAAGATACAGTACCACTAGCATTAGATGAAATGGTTGTGTCTCTTTTCAGGGGAAAAATACTGTAGTAAGCAATGGAATTGAGGACATGCTAGTGTTTCTGACCCAACTAAGACTCTTTATTGCATTTAATTGAAAGGTCCACGAAGAGATGAAATTTTTCGCTGACTGCCCAAACTCTGGACTATAAATGACTTTACTTCCAACCGAGCACTTGAAAAATATGTCACGTTACAAGGTGGCTTAAAGTCAGTTTTCAATCAGACATATGGGGAGATATTTTCACTCCATGTTTATCATTATGTGTAACTGAAAAGGGCCTGGCAGATTTTTATTACTGTAGCACGAATTTGATTTCTGGTCTAGGCAGATGGCAAACTATTCCGCCTTGCATGCATCTGAACAATCTCAAGTCAGCTTTTGTAAGAAAAATTGTGAATTGTGAGAGTTTTCTTGAAAAATATGGTCTTCTATTAAGGGAAATCAACAAGATGGTCCGCAGGTCTGAAGTTTATCATCAGACCTTGCATGTTTTATCATACTGTAGGACTATGGATGAAGGACTCCTTGACGAAATTAGATCTTTTCAAGGACTAGAAGATCTGGTTTAATACTCGCCCATGGTTTCGTTCCCTCATTGAGTTTATTGGTATATGGATAAAACAGCTCTGCACTCCTCGTAGGGAAGTATTTCTGAATCGATCTTTTCTGACTTTTGCAAGTGGAATACTGGGAACATCGCAATTCCAGTAACTTAGGGACAGAATATGTGGCGTTTTGTTGCCAGAGCTAAAAACCCGAGTGCGGGTCATCAAAATCTAGCCCCAAACGGGATCACGAGAAAGACAAAGATTATGAGAACAACAAAATATGGCAATTGTACAGAAGGGGCCCTTAAAATAAGACCTTCATGAGGCAAAAGTCTACCCATATGTTTTGTCATGATTTGTGTATTGCAATAGCATTTTTGTCAAGCAAAGAACACTGAAGCCATGAGAGCTAGTCAAGCTGCTGGCGGACTACCCAAAACATTTTTCAACTGTTTGTGTATCCTGTGCTATAAAGAGAGCTGTGTGGAGCAAATTTCTCTGCAGACATCATCACAATGGACTTTTAGTCAACTGCAAGCTTCAATTTTTACTTCAGATGCTTCAATGAATAGCTGTCTTTCCGTGATTGACTTTGCCAACAAACTCTTACTGTGTCTGTAGGCTGTAGCTACATGTATCAACCAATCAGCAAAGGTACAGTAATAGCTCTAAATTACGGCCATACAGGGCGTGTTTTTACAACCTCTAAGGGTGCGTACTTGTCAGGGAATAATCCAGTATCGCATCGCAATTTGCTACACAAACAGGCCAAGTTGCTACACAAATGAAAAATTGTGTAGCAATTTTTTGTGTGCATAAACCTTGCATTTTCACAAACAATATGTGAGAGACCTCAAAAATCTTTGAAACTGCTACACAAAATTTGAATGCTTAATTATTCCCTGCATGTACTGTAAAATACTGTTCTACGTGTTACAACAATGTGCCACAATTCTGTACTACAATACTGTTTAGGTAGTTGATATAGCAGTAATGAGTGAGTGCATGCAATCCACGCATATAGCACTTTGAGTCAGTTGGTGCAAAACATATTGCAATCAGGTTGTCCATAGGACAAGTTGGATCCAAATTGAGGTTGTCCCCCAAAAGCTTTTGGTTGCCTTAATGAAAATGGTA
Source organism: Holothuria scabra (assembly GCA_037179385.1). Lineage (NCBI taxonomy): Eukaryota > Metazoa > Echinodermata > Holothuroidea > Aspidochirotida > Holothuriidae > Holothuria > Holothuria scabra. The sequence goes on from CM074183.1 coordinate 3,376,948, forward strand.
AATGATGGAGGAGCAATTGTCTTTGATGTTGCTGCCATAGAAAATATTGTTTTTTATTCTCTTTTTGAATTTCTATCTTCAGTATGTTTCAATGATGAATAGTGGCCCATACATACCACTCTATCAAGACTGCTTCTAGATCTGCTGTACAGGCATAGGCTCAGAGAATTCTATGTACATGGTTTCTTGCTAATGTAGTGAACCACAGTACAGTAGTCAATTCATGACGAAATCTACCCGATGCTCTCCATATAGCAACAGTGGAAATAATGCTCTCATATCCCACTGACCAGTGTGACCACTCTGCTTATTGACTGACTAAACTGAGATAACAGAGCAAAGATCCCTTATGTAGTCATAGGCTATATCTTCACACAGTGTATTCTTCTGGCACCCTACTGTGAATCTGCAATTACCCCGAAAAAGGCATTGAAATCTGGGTTTTTAGAATATCGAGGAAGTTAGCCTAATGGCGAATTCTTCTCATCCATCGGACAAACTCAAAGAGAAAAAGTGGCTGTCTGATGCAATTCACCTCTCACGGCTCATCAGACAAGTGCTAAATTTCAGTCCTATTAATACAACATGTGTTGAGTTGTCACAGAACTGTAGTAATATGAAGCCTTGACAAGATATCAAATTTCATTATACTGTACATACTACTTTGAGTGACTTACATTTTACCCATTTCTTTAAACAAGCCTTTACTGTACAAATTTTCACCCATACTTTTTTACCCATACTTTTCAAATCATTACAGGGTTTGCCATCTCCAGAAACCTACCTCTTCATCCAAATTTCTCTCCTTTGTTCTCAAACTGCTTAGAGTACCATCAAAACCTTCAGATGCAACTTTAGGCCTTGGATTTGGGTCATTCCATAAATGACTGTAGAGGACCATTTTGAAGATGAACATAATCTGAAATTTGCCTTGTTACCAACTTAATGTGATGCACTGGCTTATTTCTGCCTTTTTAATTTGTTGCCACTCTTCATTTGTACAATAAAATATGAAAAATATGAATAAACTGTTCTATGGCCATATACCGTATGTAGTGTTGTAATTTTGCCAAAAATATGCCAAAAATATCCTTTTTGGGGGGTACAAGGTAAGTCTTACTGTAGGTAGGTGGTCTTATTTTGAGGTAAAGTAGCATCTGACATATTTATGATCTACATGGTTGTCTTTAAATGAAATGTGAATGAAAAATATCAGTATTCATATTGAACTCCTGTTTTCATTTCAAATTATTGAATGTCTTATCAAGATTGTAATATTGTCAAAAGTTGGTTCCCTATACTAAAATTTGGTGTCCCCTGCCAAAAAACTATTAAACGATTACACTGGGTGTTAATATGGGCACATTAATGAAATTGATAATTTGCCGCTTTTTATATTAACCTCACTTTTGGTTTCAATGACAAGAGAAATCTATGCATTCATGATGGCGTGTGTGTGTATGTATGTGTGTGTGTGTGTATGTGTGTGTGTGTGTATTGTGACACTTTGCTTCTTTACACGATATCTTGAGAAGGGAAGATCTGACAGTTCTCAAACTTGGTACAGATATACCCCATACTAAGGGGAAGAACCCTATATATTTTGGTGGAGGTCAAAGGTCATCTGGGGTCACAGGGGTCAAATACCGAAATCCTTGTTTACACAATATCTCAAGATAGGAAACTTACATTAATTTCAAACTTGATATGTTGATGTGTTATGATGTAAGAAAGAACCCTATTGATTTTGTTGGAGGTCAAAGGTTATTTGGGGTCATGTGGGGTTCAAACCCTGAAATCATTGTTTTCATGATATCTCATGGTAGGAAACTTGGATTAATGTCAAACTTGATATGATGATGCACTATGAGAAAGAAAGAACCCAATTTATTTTCGTGGAGGTCAAAGGTCATTTTGGGTCACATGGGGTCAAACCCTGAAATCTTTGTTCACACTATATCTCAAGGTAGGAAATTTGAATTAATTTCAAATTTGATAGGTTGATGCATTATGATGTGAGGAAGACCCCAATTAATTTTGGTGGAGGTCAAAGGTCATTTCAGGTCACATGGGTTCAAACCCTGAAATCATTGTTTACATGATACATCATGGTAGGAAAGTTGGATTCCTTTTAACCTTGATATTTTGATGCCTTATGATGAAAAGAAGAATCCTATTTATTTTGGTGGAGGCCAAGGGTCATTTGGGGTCACATGGGGTCAAACCCCCAAATCCTTGTTTACACTATATCTCAGGGTAGGAAACTGATTCATTTCAAACTTGATGTGTTGATGCATTATAATGTAAGTAAAAACCCAACTAATTTTTGGTGGAGGTCAAAGGTCATTTGTGGTCACATGAGGTCCAACCCTGAAATCCTTGTTTACATGATACATCATGGTAGGAAAGTTGGATTCATTTCAGGCTTAATATGTTGATGTGTTATGATGAAACTAGGAATCCTATTTATTTTGGTGGAGGTCAAAGATCATTTGGGGTCAGAAGGGGACAAATCCTGAGAAACTTTTTAACACAATATCTCAAGGTAGGAAGCTTGGATTGATTTCAAACTTGATATGTTGATGGGTTATGATGTAAGGAAGAACCCTTTTGATTTTGGTGAAGGTCAGAGGTCTTGTGGAGTGATAGGGGGTCAAACTCAGAAAACCTTGTTTACACTGTATCTCAAGGTAGGAAACTTGGATTCATTTCAAATTTGATATGTTGATGCAGTATGATGTAAGCAGCTTGTTTGCAGAATATCTTAAGGCACAGTATGAAATTTGGCTTTTTAAATATAGAAATGTTTTGGTTAAAAGAAAAACCAGTTACTAAAAGGTGGAGTCAAAGGTCACTTTGTGTCACCAGTTGTTACAAGAAATGTAGCATATCATTGAAAAGAGCATGTATGTATTATCGAAACCTCAATGCATTTTTGCATTCTTGTCTAAACAAGTAACAGACTACAGTACAAGAAGAGTGAAAGTATAGGTGTACAGGGTAATTTTTTTGAGGGGACGAGAGAAATTTTTGCCCAGATAATGTCACCATTTATCATGTTTTGCTCATGTTTTTCCAGAATGGACCAGCTGTTTTTGCCTGAATTGGGAGGGTAAGTGTCCCTCCTGCACCCCCACCCTTGTCCGCCTATGAGTGAAAGTGAAATAACAGTTACAGAAATGTGTCCCCCCCAAATTTTACGTGGTAAAACGTTGTGCTTATACTGTCCATGCTTTCCAGATTTAGCTACTTGACAATTCCAAACAGTGTATCAAATTTCTGGCACGATTTTTTGAAAATATTTATCCATGATCATAAACTTCTATCTTTTGTAGCGTACTGATATCCTGTGACTAGCATGTGGCCGTTATGAATCACATCTGGAATTAAGGGGCAAGCTCTCGCTTTATCCAGAATGTAAGTTCTCCCTATGCCTACTATTATGCGGTACAGGTAATGCAACGGCCAGACAACATGGGGAAGATGAGGACACTAGCCCTCTCCCTCTCTGGGAGGAAGTTGTGGTCAGGTATTGGTCAACATCATTATTACAAAAGTCCAGTAGCTGGTAACAGATGGACAAAGGCATCTTTGGACATTCATGCCCAATCTTCTGATTTCAGTCAATTTGCTAGAAGGATGAAATCCTCTTCAGTCTTGCCATCAGTTGAGGCTATTTCAAAGGAAAAAGTCCAAAAAAGGACAGAAAACAGAGACATTGACTTTTCCTCTCCCGAAGTAATCTACAAAATGAAGAAGACGTCAGAGCTTCTAAGGGCGCTCTTCATTCTTCAGATGTCTAGTTTTGACTGGTTTGTCAAAAACTCAATGACGGTAATTCCCTTTTTCAAATCCAGCTTACTTGGTCACTTTTACTATTTATCTAGGCAGAAAACAATATTCCCACAGTGGTAAATGTCAGGTACAGTATTTGTTGATGAAAGGATGCAGATTATGTCTTTAAGTGTGTCAATTTTGTTTTTAGAATATACTGTTATTTTCTCAGCAAAACCAAGGGGTACTCAGAAAAATTTAAGATATGTGTTTAACATAAAAAACAGTAGTTTGTGCTGATTCAAAAAAAAAAAAAAGAACATGAAAAAAAGACATTTTGCTTCCTGCTGTGGTAAGACTTTAAAAGGCAGTCGTTCTTCACCCTATACTGTAATTTTAGGAGTACTATACAGAAGTTCTTAACTGGTACGGTGGCTCTTTTGTTGACGTCAAGTTCAAAAATGCGGCGTACTGTACCATGTACACTACTGAGAGTGTTCTACAGTAATTACACATTAGGGCCTTGTATAGGCCTACTCATCCTGAAGCAGTAAGCTGAAATTGTGTCTCATTGTCTGCACGAGGATGAGTTGTGAGAGTTGTGGGAGGGGCTAGAAGTACAGTAGGTTGGGAGAATTAAAGCTGTTCGGGTGATGAAACTGCCTTTAAATGTACATCAAAATGTGAATATCCACAGATACTTAATTCTTCTCCTACCTTACCTGGTATCAGATGAAGTCTATTGTAATTTAAGAGATAATCACACTCTGATATCCCCTAGCAGTGCTGAATGTTTGATAAGTGTAAATTGTTTTTCCAGCAATTTATTTTGTTTCATCATTTCATAGCTTATGTCTTTTGGCCAGAGGATCCTTGGGAAAAGGATCTTTGACAGTATCATGAGGAGGACATTTTTTGGGCAGTTTGCCATTGAAGAACAAAAAGAATTGGTAGAAGCTGAAAAACAGAGACTAGAGAGTTGTGGGATTGCATCCATCTTTGCTGTTACAGCAGAGGAAGATGTTGGTGAAGACATCGATTGGTAAGAGACAATTGTGTATGGACTGTTGGGGGAAAGGGGAAAAGGGTTGAAATGCTATCCCAGGTAGAATTCCCATATGAAGACTCATTTCTTGGCCACCAAGGGACCTATATGGTTTTGTCACAACTGGAAAAAAGACCTTGTGTGTCCCAACTTGAACTAGTTGGTCAGAAACTGAGGCATAAAATCTCATCTAACCAACTAACCCATATGGTTGTGACTCTGTGTGTAGGTGTGCGCTCACATTTAATAGTTTTGGGTCGATTGTTTATGGAGGACTCTGGTCACGGCCACGATCTGAGGTTCTGGCTGTTGGAAAATTTTTGCCCATTCCAATGGGCAAGCCAGATCTATACACTCCTGGGTTCTGAATATACCCACTGTTGAAGTTGTCACATTTTTGATTCCTTGCCGAAGCCAGGCAAGGAATCTATGCGATGGTGATGTCGTGTGTGTGTGTGTGTGTGTATGTGTGTGTGTGATGCCCGCTTGTAAACACGCTATCTCAAGAAGGGTATCTCTGAGAGATCTCAAACTTGACATGTAGGTCAAAGGTCATTTGGGGTCACCAGAGGTAAAAAGGTCAAAACCTTGTAAACACTGTATCTCAAGAAGGGTAACTGTGAGGGCTCTTATACATAGCATGTGGATTGTCCATGTTAAGTAGATGATCCCTATTGTTTTTGGTGGAGGTCAAAGGTCATCTGGGGTCACCAGAGGTCAAAACATCAAAACTTTGTAAACAGTATATCTCAAGAAGGGTAACTGTGAGGGATCTTATACTTATAGCATGTGGATTGTCCATATTGAGTAGATGATTCCTATTGTTTTTACTGGAGGTCAAAGGTCATTAAGGGTCATCAGAGATTAAACCTTGCACATACTTTATCTCAAAAAGGGTAACTGTTAAGGTTAATATTCATTAGTGCATAGGGTTAAGAGTTTTGAATGGCATGGGTAATGTAAGATGCATAGGTAAGCTTTTGGAATCCACTTCATTATGAAAAGGATCAAGTTGGGTAATTTCAAAATATACACTGAAGCAATTTCACTGTATTAAGAATGTCTTAAGTGCATAAAAGTGCATTTGGTACAGTATTCATGTTGATTTTGGTTTGAAGTTATGCCCTATAACATTAAGTGCCAGTATTAATACGCATAAGAGTAAGTGGGTAGAACAAAATCTGAAAAAGTTAAAAGAGAAAAAACTGTTCATCAGGCTGACATGTTAGTTAATTTATCTTTGTCATAGGTATGCTGCCCAAAATTTCTTTCAGAGCATACAAACATTCTTTCTTCCATAACCCTAAAGAAAAAATGAAGATAACATTAAATTTAGTATCAATGATTGTCAAAAGTTACAGACAGACCTTGTGCCATGACTGTCCTCATAAGGACATGTAAGTGGGAACAAGATAATTAAATACACCACAGATAATTAGTTTTATAAAAAGAACTTAATAACTGATCGTTTGGATCAAATACCCTTGAGCATGCTTGAACTGAGATTGTCTAATTGAATGAATCAAATTGTAACTGACCCACCAGAGGCTGTGAAAATTGCTGGTCACTGTTATCTTACCTAATTTATCACATTTGACTGCCACAGTGTCCTGAGGGGTTTTCTCATCGAATCATACAGCTCAATGGATTTAACCATTTCCTACCTGTCTAGAGATAGTGTCTGACACTTATTTAGCCCTAAGAAAGGCTTGTTTTTTCAGAAAGTACTGTATATCTATATATATACTGTGTATCAAACAAAGGACACTTGACTTGTATTCTGTTATTTGGTGTTTCTACAAGCAGACAATTTAAGGCAAATTACAAATCTTGTTAATTTCTGAATTAATAGGGTTCCCATTTTTTGTTAATTTTCAAGGACATCATAGTCATTGGGAAGGGTATTATACCAAAAAATAAATACCAGAGGACCACCACTAATAGCCAAGGTTACACCTTTCTGTTGAGATGTCTCTACTGTATGTTCAATTTATGGATGACTGTTAGGATCAGGGCTTGTTCTAACACTAACCTCAATGCAATCAACTTTTTGGATCATAGAGACATCATTATATAGAGAGCCATTCTCAGTACCCGAAATTTTGATTTAAAGGAGCATGTTTCAAAAATATCTCTTTATCAAGTTAATAGACAACATAGTTTACCAGCATCATAACTGCGTCTGAGATTTCTCTTGTTAGTGGAGGTCAAAGGTTGGGATCACAAAAGGGCAAAACCTGTAGACATGACATATTTGATTCCTTGCCGTAGGCAGGCAAGGAATCTATGCGATGGTGATGTTGTGTGTGTGTGTGTGTTTGTGACACTTGCTTGTAAACACGATATCTTAAGATAGGAATGTCCGACACTTTTCATATTTGGTATATAGATTTATCATGTTGAGAGGAAGAACCCTATTGTTTTTGGTAGAGGTCAAAGGTCATTTGAGGTCACCAGCGTTAAAATTGCTACAATTTCAAAAATAGCTTGTAAACACGATATCTTCAGATAGGAGTGACCGACACTTTTCATATTTGGTATATAGATTTATCATGTTGAGAGGAAGAACCCTATTGTTTTTGGTAGAGGTCCAAGGTCATTTGAGGTCATCAGTGGTTAAATTGCGAAAATACTGAAAATGGCTTGTAAACATGATATCTTCAGTTAGGAGAGAACAACACTCTTCATATTTGGTATATAGATTTTTCATGTTGAGAGAGAGAAGCCTATTTTTTTTGGTAGAGGTCAAAGGTGATTTGAGGTCAAGAGTAGTAAAATTGCGAAAACTTCGAAAAAGGCTTGTAAACACGATATCTTCAGATAGGAGTGACTGACACTTTTCATACTTGGTATATAGATTTGTCATGTTGAGAAGAAGAACCCCATTGTTTTTGGTAGAGGTCAAAGGTCATTTGAGGTCACCAGTGGTAAAATTGCGAAAATGCCGAAAATGGCTTGTCAACACGATGTCTTCAGATAGGATTGCCTGACAACTTTCATACTTGGTATATAGATTTGTCATGTTGAGAGGAAGAACCCTATTGTTTTTGGTAGAGGTCAAAGGTCATTTGAGGTCATCAGCGGTAAAATTGCGAAAACACTGAAAATGGCTTGTAAACACGATATCTTCAAAAAGGAGTGACAGATACTCTTCGTATTTGGTATATAGATTTGTCATGTCGAGAGAAAGAAGCCTAATGCTTTTGGTAGAATTCAAAGTTCATTTGAGGTCACCAACGGTAAAATTGGGAAAATCCCGAAAATGGCTTTTAAACATGATTTCTTCAGATAGGAGTGACCGACAATTCTCATGCATGGTATATAGGTTTGTTATGTTGAGAGGAAGAAGTCTATTGTTTTTATGCAGGTCAAGAGGTCAACTGAAATCACAAAATTATTTTTTGAACATGCTAGTATAACATTTGAATTAGAAGATAATGGTGCATGATGGCACTGTCAATTTGAAAGCAGGTAAGGTATTTAATGTATCATCGAAACACTAAGCAATTTTTGCTTTCTGGTTATGTGGTTATTGAACTCCCCACCAATTCTATCCTCAACAACCCCATCAGTGTTCTCCATTGACTCAGTTTTAGCCTGCTGAAGTAGACCTATCCCACCATACTGAGCTATATACTGTGCTATATTCTGAATATCAGTCTGTAGAGGTCATTTTGGGTCACATGATCTCAAAAGGTTTTGACCTTCTTAGTATACCTCAGTATTTGTGAGGCGGGCAAGGAATCTGTGCAATGCTGATGTCCTGTGTGTGTGTGTGCGTGTGCATGATGCCTTTGGCTTGTTTACACGATATCTCAAGAAGGGTAAGTGTGACCAATCTCATATTTGGTGTGTGGGTTGGCCATACTGAGTAGATGATCCCCATTGTATTTGGTGGAGGTTAAAGGTCATGAGAGGTCAAAGGTCAAAACATTGTCGTCATGATATCTCAGGAAGGGTACATGTGACTATTCTCATATTTGGTGTGTATAGGTTGGTCTTATTGAGTGGATGATCCCTATTGATTTTTGTGGAGGTCAAAGGTCATTTGCGGTCACTTGAGGTCAAATGATAAATTCCTTAAAAATAGCTTGCTTACAGGATATCTCAAGAAGTGTACATGCAACAGTGCTCATATTTGGTGTGTGGGTCGGCCATATTGAGTAGATGATCCCTGTCAATTTTCATGGAGGTCAAAGGTCATTTGAGGTCATAAGAGGTCAAAACTATGTTGACAAGGTACCCCAAGAAGGGCACATGTGGCTGTGCTCATGTTTAAATGTGTGGGTTGGTCATATTGAGTAGATGATCCCTGTTGATTTTCGTGGAGGTCAAAGGTCATTTGGGTCATGAGAGGTCAGATGGTAAATTCCTTGGAAATAGCTTATTTACACAATATTTCCAGAAAGGTAAGTGTGACTCATCTCATATTGGTGTGTGTATTGGTCATTGAATAGATGATTCCTATTGTTCTTGGTGAAGTTCAGAGGTCATTTTGGCCCACAAAAGGTCAAAGTCTCAATATCATTTTGATACAATTTCTCATGGTTGGAGTCTTGGATACTGCAAAATTTCACACTTAGTATGTGGATGTGATTTAGTGAGCAGAACCCTAGTTCTAGGTGGTCAAAGGTCATCCAGGTTCTCAATGTAGGAAGCTTGGGTGCCTTCGATGTATACTTTGTGGGTACCTTGCGGAGCACTTTCAATTTGAAAAACATAATAGAGCACTGTCAATTTGAAAAAAGAAGCTTACATTTCAGCAGCAAGGAATCACAAAGCCTTTTGGCTTTGTGGTTGCAAATTATCTGCAAAATTATGTTCTAAAGAATAAATTTTAAATGTCTTTCTCATCTGTGTTCAGCAAAAGCAGTGGAATAGGGAAAACAAGCCAGTGAGCCACATCTGCAAAAAGGCAGTGGCCAGCTCAGCTTGACCCATTGGTTGGAAACTGGGCCATAAAACTCCATCTGACTAACTCATCTATGTCTTACCTCTTGTCGATACCTTCACCACTGTCAAGGTTCTGTATTCAGAGTTGCATTTGCTATTCACAATTGCACAATATACCCCCTTCTTTTGTCTTCATGTAAATTGGTGTTTGCTTTAACCCTACAGGGTGTTCACATGTAAACAGTTTCCTCTTCAGTCCTATTCTGTGCCCAAAATTTCACAGTATAGGATTACACAGAAACTTTTCCAGGTTGCAGTAGTGCAATGCGGCCAATCCCTACATATAGCAGTGGTATATTAGGGTTTCACAGCAAAGCACAAGCTCCTGCTACAATTGCTGACAATAAACAAAATTGCTGATCATTCCGTGTTATGCCGAATACAGAAAAAAGTGAAAACTGCTGAATGGTGATCTTTTGATGTAAACAGTACTGAGTAAAACATTGCAGTATTAGATAATGGCGCTTTTATCCCATTTGCCTGGTTGCACCAGTTAATCTCTTACTGTTCTCACCAAGACAAAAGGCTGTTCTTTGGCAAACTGATGCAGCAAAAATACTTACTCATTGCCAAATGGACTATGGGCTAATTAAATAGGATAATCTAACTGATACAGTAGTCTAGGGGAGGTGTGCACTGTTTAGCAAGAAATTTTCTAACTGGCTAACAATAACCCTAAGCCGTTACCCAATCCCTAACCCAAACAAAGAAAACAAATGATACAATACAATGGCAACAGCCAATCAAAAACCACTTTGTCAAGCAGTGCACATCTACCTACAGTCTTTGCTTGATTAGACAGTTGTGCAAACTTTGGAGAGAATGTGTTTCGAATGATATTGACAAAATGCGCTCAGGATTTTGCAAACTCCATTTGGAAACCCCTATCCCCTTTTCTATATTGTGCCCTACCTGATAGTTAAAATATCATAGGCAACATAAAGAGAGGGACAGAAAAGTGACTTGTTCTGTTTCCTTTTGTCAGTTGTCAGAGAGTATAGCAGAGGTGCCAACTCTCCCTGAATCTCAGGAAGGCTCCCTTAAAATTCAAGGATTTTCGTCCATTCCAACTAGCAAATATGGCAATCTCCCTGAATCAAGAAAGTTTTTCCCCATTTGAGTTGCATGTAATTTTAGAAAATCTCCCTGATTCCTTTGTGAAACCTCCCTGATTTCTGGATGTAAATTTTGGCATCTCTGGTATAGGTCATGACTGTAAGCCACACAAGTTATAGACAAAGTGGAATAGTCAAGTAATGGTCTGATTAAGTCTGACATGGTTGGGTCAATCAACTTTCAAATTCTTTAATTACCTGTATGGTATCGTGGATGATACCCCCTGGTTTCCTCATTTTCACTAAATATGAGGGTTTAGAATTGCATATTAAAAGGTTTATGGAGCATGGACCCCACTCATGGCTGTCTTTATTGCTGTGACTGCTTGGATTTGTCTGTTTCAACCAGCCTGCATGAACACCCTTTAAGTCATAAGGTAATTTCTCCCTGGTAATCACTAGATCTAACAAACTATAAGTTAACATGAACCAGATCTCTATTGTAAAGTGAATGGATATTATCATAAAAGGACCATATTGTACATAATTAAAAATTTAACTGCAAACACACAGTTAGGTCATTTATTTTGAGTCGAGAATTGTTTAGACACAGGGGGAGCACATAAAAAAGTATCTTGGACAGAAGAGTTTGTTTAATTGCAAACATTCTTGATTGAATTCTGTATATGGGCACAGAAGTGTCTAGACACAAGGGAGCTCGCAAAGTAAAACTTGCCCGTTTTTTGTCAACCTGGCCCCCATTTATTCTGCTAATCCCTTTGAACAATCTAAATGGCTCATGCCATAATGGGAATGATGACTTTAGTCAAACTTTGTCGTCTTCAGACATTTCCAACCTACATTTACAACTTTGCCACTTTGCCCCTGGAGATATTTGCAGAAAAATTAATACAGATATTTATGTGCCAAAGGTAGAGACTGGAAATTTGTTATATTTGGCACACAGGAAAACGATCGTAAATATACGCAGCCCAAATTAATGGAACCTCTGGAATGGAGTATTTAGGCAACCTAGAATTGGCCTCAACTGACTTTTCTTTTTCTAAACAGCTGTGAATTATCAACAGATACTTTAGTCATGTTTTGTTTATCCCTTGTGACTGCTGTTTTGGTAGAAATTGCATATGTTCCTTTTGAAAGCCAGAAACTAGTGGCCCAAAGGGCACTATATTCTGCTTGGTCAATTAAACAGGTTTTCTTTTTCACCAAACAATGATATTTGATTTGAAAACAGTGTTATTAAGGCCAAGAATGAGTGACCCCAGGGATACACTTCTGTTTTGTTTCTGACTCTGGCATGTCTATGCATACTTGGCCTGTCCAGATGTAAAGTTGGTGCCTTCTCTGCAAATTTCACATTTTGTGTGTTTCAACCCTCCTGAAGTCCTCATAGATATGTGAAGGAATATATTGTACAGTCACAGGTTCAACTTTGGTATAGAACCAAAAGGGAGATGAATGGGCTGGTGATCAACTTTAATGAAAAAATGAAGTCACACTGTTACTTTACTTCAGTGGTAGTGACAAGTGAGATACTTTCAATAGCACAAAAAATTTTAGGGTTGGCTTGTGTGTTTGTTTGGGGAAGCTACAGCTGCATTTAGGGGGTAAAAGCTTGCTCTGAACCGTTATGTAGTATTAGGTGCAATCTAAAGGCTTTAAAGGCTGTATTAAGTTCAAACATTGATGAAAAGGTGTGCTTTTGAAATAAGAAACCAAGGTACTAACATTTTAATTTTATGGAAGTGAAGGAAGGCAGGGAATAATTTATGTAGTATTGCATCGCAGTTTGCTACGCAAACAGGCCAAGTTGCTACACAAATGAAAAATTGTGAAGCAATTTTTTGTGTGCATAGCCCTGGCATTTTCACAAACAATGTGTGAAAGACCTCAAAAATCTTCAAAACTGCTACGCAAAATTTGAATGCTAAATTATTCCCCCCGGGGGGTGGGGGGGGATTTTACACTCCATCTGGAAATGGGAGACAAATGCCCCCCCTTACCCCTCTCTCTCTCCCTTCCTTGATTGAAGCACTAAAGTATAACTTGAAGTGCAATTTTTGGGACTGATTGACCCACAAGACAGTAGGTACCATGCATGGAAATAGAGTGTGGGTGCATATTCTGTGCTGTGATGGCCACCACGTATGGGGTGTTGTGGAAGAAGTTTGCCGGGCAAGCAATAAAAGTCAACTTAAAGAAATATTCAAGGGTAAATTCCATAGGGTCTCAAATAAAGGAGGAGAATTTTAATCACACTTCCTTCAAACCCCATATCAATAGGACGTTCATAGACTAGCGAAGTGATGTAGTCATATTTGCTTAGTTCCCAAGGCGATGGCTCTACACAAGCTTTGACATAATTAGCCTAATGTACTCAATGCAATACCTAAAAAAACTGATTTTTAAGTGTTTATTTATAAAACCATATGGCACCAAGTAAAGCTGAGAATTTGTCACATCAGCACTCTTACTACCTGTGGAACAATACTATTTTACTTATTCAGTTGAAAATCCCTGCATTTGGTGAAAAAAATCTAAATTCAGTAATTGTGAAATAAATTTTTACTATCTGAGAGGTCTAAGATGCAAAATGGTGGACTTTCTGACATAAATTCACTGTTAAAGATGACACAGTGGCATGATAAGATATGTGTGGTACCATTAGGTTGCTCAAGTTGTTTTAGTGTGTGTTCCATTTTTCCATAGCAATAAAATTTCAACCTATATTTTGAAATTTTTTTGGGGGGTGAGGGGGGGGGTTGGGGTCCCAGGCCCCCCTTTGTGGATTGGTGTGTGGCTACAGACACTAATGTAATGTTGACACATTGTCTCAGATCTCCTTTCTTTGTCTTTATAATCAAACACTCTTTTTGTTTTTGAAATTTGATTTCTTTGGAATATTTCAATTTTTCCAGCCAACACCTTAAGTTGGGTATCTCATGCAATATTGCTATTGCTTAAAATATCATGCAGCAGCCTAAAAATTTTTAGTTAATTAAATGCAATGTCAAATTAATGTGCAGAGATGACATAGCAGATTAATGTGAGGCCCATAATGCTCTGCAGATAAGTCTCAAGAAGAAGTTGCACTTCTTTGAAAGTAAGTATCTTTCAAATGCTGTCTTCCATTTAGATGCATTGCAGGTGTCACCTACTGTACTATACAGCAAATCTTTTTCCTCATATTTTGAAGTCCATGACTTTTTGTCTTTGTCTGAAAATCTGTTTATTTCATTTCATGTGGACTAACAAATGCCCTCTTGACCTTCTTGTAAGCTTCACCTCTGGTCACAGCTAGACCCCCCATCATTATTTCAGCCATAGTAGTAGGACAATTCATCAGCAGATGCAGTTTAACGTGTCTCTATCTTTTTCCATTGCAGTTTCAATGAAGAAAGGTATGACAGAAACCTTCAATCAATGCTGTATTGCTTGGAATTAACTGAGGAGATGTGCAGGGTGAAGGCCTGGCCAAAACTTACTCAACTAAAGGTCACATCTTATTTTAAAGCTGATGTACTTGTGAGTAGCTGTTTGTTTTTATTGTAAAACCAGACCTTAAGCTACAGTACTGTACCATTCTATTAAAAAAAAAATGGCCTTGGATGCACTTCAAAAACCACAACATAAAATCGCTCCTGAAAATATTTTCAGGTTCCTGAGTGGAGGCCAAGTGACAATTGCTCTAAACCTCAAAGGATGTTTGTTGCCAACACAGACAAATTTTGTAAAAGGTAATTTATCACCAGGCTAAAAACAACCCATTTCTTAGAAAGTTATTAAGTCTTCACCGTGCCAAGAAAATTTGTTTTTTCTATCAGTGTGTATGGTGGAAAGTGATGCAATACCAGATCTCTATTGTTTATCTCCGGGGTGATCTATTGAAGCTCTTTTATCATAAAAGTTGCTACCTTCATTGCACTATTATGGCAAAATGTTTTCAACTTCATAAATGAAAAGAGGCTTTTAAAATGCTTACAGTAGTTCTTAAAGTGAAAGTCAGGGGTGTTTTCACTATTTTGTCACAATTTTGCATCATATTTCCACATTGACTTAGAACGGTGCAACATCATGATTGGTGAAAGTGTAGTGTATGTTGTCTAATCCTGTACCTGTGTGGAACTTTTTTTACCCAACAAATATTCAGATATTGGCAACTGTAATTATTTCTTCTAAACTGAAAGACCTCTTCAGTGTTTCTACCAGGGTTGCAGCTACGGTGGTCAGCGCTGGGCGGCCGTACCCAACACTCCATATTCCGGCCCAACACCCCAGGCAAACACACGTCTCCCCGCCCACAACAAATCTGCCTGCCGAGTGTTTACCCTAGCACCAACTTCTTTCCTTAAAGTAAAATGAGGGGAAAATGAAATATTAATGACTGAAAATGGGGTAGATGCCCTGGGGATAGGGTGATCTCTCTTGCCTGATTACAAAATTACCAGGCCCTCAGATAGATTTGGCTAGCTACAACCCTGGATTCTACTGTATATTCTGTAAACAACCAACTTCCAGCTCAGCTCAAATGTCATTTATCATACTGTCTTAAGGGCTACTTACTGTACATTGATCCATATTTAGGTACAGATTAAATTGGTATCCATTTGGGAAAAAGGTCCTTTGAAGGGGTGTTCAACCCATTTATATAGCCCCAAACCTTAATTCAAAGGGAAGTGATGTGTAGCCTGCTTTCTCTCCAGTAAGGTTAGTTAGAGTGAGTTAGATAGAGTTCTACAGTCCAGTGTCCAACCTATTGGTTCAAGTCAAGACGACCATGGCCTTTTTTCCAGTTGTGGCTCACTGGCTTAAATTCCCTACTCCATTGCCTATGCAGAGCTTCACACACAATGGCAGTATAGGTTCCATTTTTAGAGTCTTTGGTATGACTCAACCAGGGAATAGAACCCAGGCCTTCGTATGAGAGGCAGATGCTCTACCGTTTGACCAAACACGTGGTCCCCTTTCTTCTGCTCTTTTCCCTTCTTTAGTATAAAGGAATAGGTCCATTGACCAGATTTCAGAAAAACTCCCACCACAACTAATCCTCTTAGCCAATAAACTGTGCAGCTCAACTTAATGGCTTGAATGAACATTATCAGACTTCTGAGAGCTGTATTGTGAAAAGATGCTCATGCATGACAGCGTGAAAAGGTGCCAGTTCTGCATAGGAGTTTTCCCCCCAGCTGGTGTTAGGAAGAAACCAAAAAACAAACAAGTCTGCCATACTTGCCATAGGCAGGTACGCTGGGGTGAGAGGAAGTTATTTGTTGCGCCTTCAATGTGTTTGCTTTACTTAGTAGAACAATTATTTCCCTTTTTTTCATTTTAGTGACTTCCAGCTGTGTTTAGTAATCAATCCTACTCAAGGATCCTGCTGGAATGTTGCATTTGATTGGGTAGTTGTCAAGAGGGAGTCCCAAAGGAAGTGTATTCTTCATGTGATAACAGGCTATGTATGATTGGATGAACAGGAAGGCTCTGCCAAATGTCTTTGAGCTTGCCCTTCTAAGGGACAGAACAGTGTAAGAAAAATGGCTCAGAGAATAGTTCCCGCAGAAAAAGTCATTTTCCCTCGAGCATGTTTTGTTGTGTCACAAGCAGTCTTAAACTGTTCAATCATAGTAGGATGTAGTTGGGATGTTTTAAATGATTAGCAATGGCCCAGAATTGTTCAGCAACTATTGAAATCAACTTTTGTTTTCCAAATGTGCTGTATCATGCAACTGATTATTCTAGTTTTGTTAGAAACAAGTATTAATAATTCCACCATTTTTGCAGTTTTATCTCTGGTGATTTCAATTGACCTTTGACCTCCACCAAAAAATTGAAAGGATTCTTCCGTTCAATGTACTGTTACAAAGCTTTTCAGCAAATTTGAAAAGTGCTGGACATTCCAACAAATCTAGAGCTATGTTTAAAAGAAAATTTTGCAATTCAAAACACACATAATGCATGTAAACTCAATGCTTTGCGGGTGCTAAGAATAGTTCCTGCACAAAAAGTCATTTTCCCTCGAGCATGTTTTGTTGTGTCACAAGCAGTCTTTAACTGTTCAATCATAGTAGGATGTAGTTGGGATGCCAGAATGTCCATTGTTTATGCAAATTTTCTACGATGGACAAGTCTCGGCTCAAGTGGCATGCAGCGTGTGAGTGAATGCCTGAAGGGAGGGCTAACTCCTGGGTACCATGTGACAGACCCCATTGCAGTGACAGAATTGTTGGGTAGTTACAGTATGCCACTTACAAGCTCTGCATGAGAAAGGAAAAATGTGCGAACTCTTGAATTGTGAGCTGCTGAGGCAGTGTTTGTAGGTGCTTACATACACACAAACAACATCATAAATTACATAAATTCCTTGCCTGCCCTCTGCAAGGAATCAAAAAAGCCATCTGTTATCATGAAGTTATGCACAAGTTCTGTTCAAGGTTCATGTTGGGTCACAACTTAAATCATTTGGTTATAAACTGAGCTGTAAAACCTTATCTATTAACTTTGTGTCATGTCTCCCTCTATTTTTAGACAAACAGCGATCAATTTCAAATATGATATGCACTTTAAGGAGTTGACCCATGCATGCACTGATTGGTCTTTAATTGGAAGTTATGAAAAGTTTCAACTACAGTATTTTTGTCTCAGGAAAAAAACATTCTCAACCTTTGGCTTTTATTCCAGGAAACCTCAGGTTCAGTTTTATCTTTACTTGATTCACCCATGATCTGTTTGTGAAGTCATGCAAATAGGTAATTGTTCTGTCACTGACTGCAAAACCCATAAATTACAGTAATTGTATACTCTTAGCATCTGGCAAACTCGTTTTTGAGAAACCAATCAGGAAGATAAAGGGCAATTATGCCTGTTGTTTTGATGTTTGCAATTTCTATTCAACTTTAACATTTGCAGTCTGACAAAATGTTAGGAACCTCAGGAAGTTCACTAAATCTGTTTGTGACTGCATTTTTAAAAAAATAGTGATGTTATAATCACACCATGGCCAGTTTGTAGTGATCGCTATAGTTCTACAACACTCTCACTGATGCATGGAGACTGTGTGCTTGGCAAATGCTTTGGGGGTCAAATCAAGTTTGGATTTGTTAGAGGGGTACTTAATAATTATTCTGCTCATTTAGGTGAAATTTGCATTGAAATCAGATGGTTGTTTTCAAGTAATGATCAGGTTCAGTTGTCCCATTTTCAACAAAAAGTGAACTTGATTCAAGCACATATGGCATCATATCCTCACATTAATGAACAGTATTTTGTTTTCTTTAAACCTTACCATCATTGTTCCTCTGCAAATCCCATGTTATCAGAATGTGATTGCATAAGACCTTGACAAACTATGCATTCCCGACAGGGAAGTCCTATTTCCGTTAACTTCAAGTTCAATGCAGCAGTCCTTGTGAATGAGAGAAAGTGATGTACCCTTGAATCCCTCAAGCTCACTTTGGAACCCAAATGTAGTAACTTCATACTGATGTCTTGAGAAATGAATGTCTGATTTGAATGGTAGTTTCACTACACTGTGTATATTTGGTTCCTCTTTCACATGAAAATTAAAATTTTGCTAAAACTTCCACTTTAGTACAAGTCTTCAAGTGCAAGTTCATGTGGAACTTTTGTTCTTCCCCAGTTTTGCTACTAGCTATATCCCTGTGTAATTAAAAATTTTTTGATTCTTTGGTGCTAGTTGGTTCAGTTGCTTGCAAGGATCCTAAGATAGCCTAGGGTGGAAAATTCTGCACATTTACCCTACATTTCCATGTAGTTACATTGTGGGCTCTGAAAGGGAGATTTTCCTTGAATTGCCAAAATTGTGTTCCAGGTCCACAAATTAAGCTTCAGTATCAGGTGATTTAACTTTTGATAATTTCACGTTTTCATGCATGTCGTACTCTGGGAAGACACGTGCTTAGAGACAGTCACTTCTCATTCTAAACTACCATTTTACCCATAGGTACAAAAATTCTCAATTGGTGCAGCCCTTTTGATTGACATCAAATTCAAAAAAACAGAGTAGCTCATATAGTACATCATGTTCTGAGAGTGTTAATCTTATTACACATTTGGACTTACAGTGGTGTGTTCACCAGGGTATGCTCAAAGTATAGACTAGGAATATTGTATCTGGATAAGGACCACAGACTAATATACATGGACAGAGCATGTAACGTGTATGTCATATCTGTAGATGGTCACCACATGCTGGGACAAAAAAAGCGCAGCAAGATGTCCGCCGTGAACCTGTAAATCGTCTGTTTTGAAGACAACTCTGTAATATTTTAACCCTTTACTGTTGTGCTCCAATCAGGGCATATTTGCGCGACTCGGGAGTGGGCAGAAAAGTGGACATAGCACGCCCCACATCAGCTTCCGTAGGTTATTGACCCCGTGACCTTAAACCATTGTCCCTCTCGTTGCTGTGGCCAAATTTTCGGGTAGCTACTCGAAGTTTCGAGCTCCGCATGAAACAGTAAAGATGGGTGACAGCTGCGCTCTCCATATGGGTCCAAAAGGACCCAAACAACAGTAAAGGGCTAAACAAAAGTTAAACTTGAATGGGTAAAAATATCATATTTCTGCAATTAGTGAAGGGATTTTGACTTAACCTTGCCATATTTCAAAAATATTTCAACTTTCTTGCAAAATATGGGATAGACTTGAGCAAGTCCAAGCTTTTACACAAAAATCATATCAGACGGCCATCTTGGTGTGCTTTTTCTTACATGTACAGTAGCGACAATCTACCATGCAGTATGCTCTGTCCATGTATAGGAAGTCTGTGATAAGGACAAATTTAAGACAGTTGTAGGAGGGGCTAGAAGGAAGGAAGTGTGTAAGGAGAATTTGAACAATCTGTGATGATGCATAAACTGCCTTTAAAAATGATGAAATAAAGTCAAATTTCAAAAAAAAAACAAACAAACAAGAAAGCAGTACTGAATTGTTGCTCCATACTTCTTGAAGGTTTACTGTTTATAAGTGGAAGTACCCCCTCTTTGGAAAGGAAGAAGCATGATGATAGTACAGTAAACCTTAGTTCAGTTTAAGTTATTTCATTTCATGCAAATCCACATTTTTAATTCCTGTTGTTTATGAACATTTCGGGAAAACCATTTGATTTTTACAGGCCAAACTTTCAGAAATCTTGAATAGATATAATGGAGAGTTCAACAACCCAGGAAAAGTGACCTTAAACAACTTTGTTAACGGACTTGAAGGAACAATTGAGGTAAGTGTATGAAAGAATGTTCATTGGTCCATTAGGTTCATGAGACCTTGCATTATCCTGAGATAAACTCAAGAATACACACACTTATTCAAGGCTGCTAAATTTTCCTAGGGGTTTGATAGTTTGTTTTATTATGTACAAGCAGTATTTTATATCTTTATGTTTTAATCAAAATATTGGTGTATTTTATTGAAGGACATTAAAAAATCTGACATTGTGCATTTCAACAGAATAGTTAATACACTCAAAGGGTTAAAATATGTATGCTTTCATAAGATGCACATGGACTGTGTGACCTTTGCATCAATTACATTAAGCCCTGATCATGCATTATCTTGTGTACTAATACATAAGTGGTTCATATTGTGTACATTTGTTAAAGTACTGTCTTAACTTGTCAATGGAATATCCCAGTCCTTTTCAAGCATTTCATGACCAGTGTCCAGTGAAGGAGAATTATCATTTGAAGCTAATCTAAATCAAATGGGATCTACAGTAGGCTAATAGTGAAGAAGTGCTCAGGGAAAAATATGTGCAGATGCTGGGGTACTTTTATTGGATGGTGCAAGCCCTCGGGTGGGATCACAGACTTCCTGTGCATGGACAGAGCATGCTGTACGCTACATTGTTGCTACCGTAGTGTGAGCAAAAGTGCACCATATTTAAGGAACATGACATTGTTTCCCATTCAAGTTAAACTTTTGTTTCAAATATTATATAATCGTCATCAAATCATGCAAATTATAGCTTTGCAGCAGCCATCTTGGTGCACCATTTTTGTCCCAGTCAATGGCAACAATCTACAGATGCGACGTACATGTTATATGCTCTGTCAATATATAAAGGAAGTATGTGGGTGGGACATACTGGAGAAAATTAATTGCCTGCAGTATTGTAGTTATCTTTTTGATGATTGAACAGAACTTGAGCAGAATTGAATAAAATTTTTAAAAGTCATCCCTTTGACTGTTTGTCTTTGATGTACTCTCTGTTGTTCATGTACAGTAGACAGCACTTATTAACCTGCCAATAGTTTGGGAATAACATTTCTTATGTAGTTAAATAGATGAGATTTAACGACACACGAACACAAATGTGCTCTATAGTATCAGTCAACTGGATAAAAGTTCAAAGTTTAGATTTATTTTCAAGTATGGTTCAAGTTCAAATTCAGTTTCCCTTTGGGCTTTACGTGCCTCAGGTACCTCTTATGATGGGTGGGGGGGGGGGGGGGTGGGTACTGTGGGCATATTCTACAACCCCCAGTCCACAGGGGAAATTTTTCATACAAATATCCCTTTTTATGAAACAGATAGAACCACTTTAATGTTGAAAAGGAAGAAACATGGCAGTATGATTGTACCGCACAGCCTTCACTCTTTATCCTTTTTTTAATTGTGCATGATGCTCAGCATAATGACTGGAATAGGAAAAACAAGCCAGTCAGCCCCAGTTAGACAAAAGGCAGTGGCTGGCCCAACTTAAACCAATTTTTTAGAAACTGCCATATAGCAATCTATTTATTGCAACCTTTTTCAATTTTTTCTCTTTAAATCTAAATGGACTGACCGCATGGTCAATTGGTTAGAGCATCCAACTTGCAGTCGGCAGGTTGACAGTTAGAGTCCTGGCTGGGTCACTCCAAAGACTTTAAAAATGGAATCTACTACCATTGTGCCTGGTGCTCAGCATAAGCAATGGAGGAGGGAAAACGAGCCATTAAGCCAGAACTGGCCTGGACCAGCTTGACTTGAACCGATCGGTTGGACACTGGACCGCAGAACTCTAACTTTAAATCTAAATAACTAACTATTGAAGACCACAGAAGGTTCACTTAAGTGTTATTGCCTTGCATGTCATGTAAAACTGCAACAAGCAAAATGTCAAGGACTAGAGGAAAAGTGCTTACTTCATTCACTCTTAGACATGTCTGTGACGATCAATGTCTTTTTTTATTCTTACTTTGTTTTTCATTTTCGTATTTTGGTAGCAATATCAAATTTGTTGCAAAGGACACAAAAAGCTCGCAAAGCAAACAAAGAAGGTGTAGGCAATATTGCTAAATGAAAAAAAAACAACAAATGAGCAATCTGTATGATCATAAAAAAAAACACTTCTAATGTAGACACCAACTTCGAAGATATAAAAAAGGTTTTAAAGATGACATATAGGATTTGCAAAGTAGACTGAATTTAATATAGCTGCAGAAATAACTCATTTTAGAGCAATTGAAGACAACTCTTTGTTTGGGCTTTTTTTTTCTTTTTCAGCAAGGATACAAATTTAAAAATAGGATGAATGATGCATTTAAAGAAATACATTGAGATGAAAAAAAATGAAAGATTACATTAATAAATTGTATTTGAAGATGAAAATGATATGGATTGGAGACGTTATTTACAAGAGCACAAAGAGATTAGGGAAGATGATTTTCACTGATATCAGGCATTGAGTGTCAAATTTTCAAGGTATGCTATAAACACGGACTTCCTATATACATGGACAGAGCATGTAATGCGTACATCTTATCTGTAAATGGTCGCCACCGACTGGGACAAAAAAGGCGCACCAAGATGGCTGCCGTGAAGTTATAATTTGCATGATTAAACAATGACTCTGTTATTTTTTTAACAAAAGGTAAATGTGATCGGCTATAAATAATATCATATTCTTGCAATACGTGAAGTGATTTTGACCCTACCTTGCCATATTCGGAAAATATGTTAACTTTCTTGCAAAATCTGTTGATTAACCTAAGCAAGTCCAAACTTTTACACAAAACCTTTGCAGACATGCAGACAGCCATCTTGGTGCACTTTTTCTCACACGTACAGTGTACAGACAATTTACCGTGCAGTATGCTCTGTCCATGTACAGTATAGGAAGTCTGTGGCTACAAATCATACTTCTCAGGAAATAAATCAGTATGATAGACGTGCTGTTGTATTAAAGGTTTATAGATTTATGTGAGGTCCCATTCTACTTCTATTATGCTCCACAGTCCTTCTTTTTCTAAAGTCCCTGACCCTCTGGCAAAGGGCTGTTGGGCAAAACCAAAACTTTCACCGCTTCCCGAAGAAGCTATTACGTCTACTGAAGGACAATATGTGACATGTTTCCTGCACTGTTTTATATGTGTCCCCCTGGATTTGATATGTATCCCCATGGATTCTGCTTGGAACTCAAAGAAGAGAATTCATAACTGCTAAAACCTATAAGTTCAAACTGATGCAACCCTTGGTGAAAGTTACAAGTATCTGTGTCGATGTTATTGTAGCCTACAGCTATGCACAGTGAAATGCTATCCCACAAGGCTTTGTAATTTGTAATTGGACAATACCTTTTCCTTGTGGAACTTAAAAGGATAACATTTGACATTAAAGTGTACCTCAAGTCAAAAATTGAAAAATATGTATGAAACAGCATGAAAAATGAAATCTAACAGTCCAACTCCCATCTTCATAGGACGTTCCTGAGCTGAGATATAAAGTGTTAAAGTTTATTCACTCCTATTTAAATGATATGTTGTGCAATAATCTGTGATTTCACTGTTGTGCTGCTCAAATTAGAATCTTTGTATTTCTTTGTTTTTCTGGAAGTTGCCATACCTTATACCAAGGTGTGATAACACCCTAACTCCTATGAGGTGATGTAATTAGCCCTCCCTGTGCAACATGTGTGGTAGGTAAACAGGAAATGTTCAAGGTCATAAAAAAAAATTCCTGATTTCAAAGCAAAACAAAGCAGGTTATGTGAGTTTTACAACAAGAAAGTCACAAATTATTGCCCAATCGACCAACTTGTTTCAAGTGAAAAAACTTCAACATTTTATATCTCAGCTCAGGAATGTGCTATTAGGCTGAGAGTTGGACTGTTAGATTTCATTTTTCATGCTTTGTGATGTATATTTTTGACTTGGGATATACAGTAATTTAAATCTCCACAGAATCATTACAAATCAAATAGGTGGAATCTGTTGGTATTGTTTGAATCGAATATAAACAAAAAGACTGTCACAATACAGTGCAAAAGGAGCACTTTAAGTCAAACCTGTATAAAATACTAGTTCCAGCTAGATAACATGTTGTCCCAAAAGCAATATGATTTTTTTATTACTTTAAATGTGAGAAAGTTCATTGATGTTTATCTTTGATGAGATTTTCCAGTGGACCTTTAAATTTTATCTGTAGGAAATTCCTCAGTACATGGCTTTGGTGTAAATACTAAATTTTTTAATGGAAGTATCTTGATGGGTCTCATATTTAATACAGGATAGCAGTTTCAATCAAGGGAGGGATAGGGGATGGAAGATAAAGGCAAAGGTTTGTCCCCCTATTCTAGAAAAAGGAGGGATAAATTTCCCCTTCTCATCTCCATAGTATAGGCAGAGGACAGTTTTGCAGTAAAGTGCTGCTTAAAGGGCCAAACTTCTCACCCCAAACTACAATTTTGGTACCTGCATGGGTACCAAAATTCTCAATTGGCTTAGCTCTTTGATTGACATCTAATTCAAACAATGCAGAGTGCCAAAGCTTATATTACACCCCATAAAGGGTACTGAGAGTGTTTTGTTTATATAAATTGAGTTTTCTATGCTCACCCTGAAGCAATAAACTGACATTGTGTCTGGATAAGGATGAATTTCAGACAATTGTGGGAGGTGCTTCAGTAAGCAGGTTAGGAGAATTGTTACTGTTTGGGGTGAGAGAACTAGGCCTTTAAGCACTTATATGAATAGCCTTTAAAAACCCACAACTGTCATCCTCCTGCAGATACAATCTTAGTTTTTTGCTTCAGGGTGAGTATACAAGACCCAATATGTAATCAAGATACACTCAGTGCAACACATGCTATGTAATATGAGCTACAGTATTCTGCATTTTTTAAACTCTCTGTTAAACAAAGAGCTGTGCCCATCAAGAATTTCTGAACAAATATTGTAATTTGGGGTGAGAGTTGACTGCCTTGAAGACCAAACCTGAACTTGGACCATATTTGAAACCTTATTCTAACTTACAGCTAGAAACCTTTTTATCTCTAAGTTGGCTCTTGAATTTTGTTGGTGCATTTTTAAATCCCATTTAAATATGTAAATTTAATGGCTTGTGACCTAGATTGTGACCTTGTGACCTGAGAGGGGAAGTTAAGCATACCTTTAATTTTCAAATTTGAAAGAGGGACCAAATCTGCACAGTGTGGTGTAACTTCGATTCAGATTGTAAATGGTTTTCTTGAGATATCAGTAAACAAAGTAATTAAATAATTTGTGCTCTGTAGTTAGCTTGAGGGCAGCAGGGGTTACACACTTCCTCGCTTTGACATTGATCCTGGCTTCTATATACATACTGTTGCAATGGTATTCATGTACATGTAGGTTGTAAAGAAAAATATGCATTTTCTTAATGTATTTTAGTATTTTATGATGTCACTCATCTTAAAAGGGTGTAACAGCTGCATAATCTTACTAACGTACAGTAGGCTACGAGTAGGATGTGGTATGGTGTGGGCAGCAGATACCCAATTTGGCACTATTTCAAATGAGAAAAATGCAGAGCTGATTACTGCAGTACATCAGGTCACTGCAACAGAGAACTGCAGTAGATAACTGTACAGTAGATCACTGCAGAAGATGACTGCAGTTGATAACTGCGGTTGGAAGTAGTGTCTCTGACAGGACATACTGCCACACAGTAAGGAAACAACATGTCACTACATGACAATGTTCCATATGTTACACAATGACATTTTGAATTATTTCCGTTTTGGCAGTCATTATTTGACAGTTTGAAATTCTTAGTTATTATATGGAGACGGTCATGGAAGCACTTGTGCATTGTGTGACAGTATTTTTGTACCTTCACAATGAATTTTGACTTCATATTTTTTACTGCATTTTTGTACACTTTGGTATTCCATACACTTATGCAATCATGTTCTGATAATTTATGGGTTGTGAAGGAGAAAATTTGGTGTAAATAAACCCTTTGCCAGCTTATGCTATATTGTGTGTGTGTATGCTTGATGCTGAAGCAATATCCTTATACAGAACATTGTTGTTGGGCCTGTATGCTGGAGTGTACAGTAGTAGCAGTATAAAGCTATAGGCCTGACGTTTGTGCAAGTAGTCGGCAGACTAATTTGAAACTGGTGTGATTATTCGTATTTTGATTTTCAACTTCTTCCAAATCTTTCAAGAATATATCTGACAAGCAACATACTCCTCACTTTCATCTTCCTCTTCATCTCCAGTGAGTCTCCAGGAAATTTTACTGATCTTTGAACTTCTGCAGTCTTTTTAGTTGGTGCTGCCATTTTTATTTAAAAGCAAACAAACTGTATACAGTCAACTCTAGTGTAATAGCGCCACCATTTGCTAGCTTATTTTGTTAGCTTTCCTATGGTAGGTAGATTGAGGATTTTTGTGATATTTTTGTGAAGGACTGCTAGAGCCTTTAAAAAATGAGTTGCGAAAACACGCAAATGTACATGGTTAGCAGACAACGGAAATATTTAAAACAGGTAAATGTAGGTGCTTAGCTGGCAAAGGGTTAAATAGAGAAAAAAAGGACTCCATCAGGATACCATGTGATGTCGGATGTGCTTGCTTCAACTTCACTTTTTGTTGAAATTGTGACAACTTTACCAGATCAACAGTTGAGAACCACATATTGAAAATTCTAGTGCAAATTTCATGAAAATGCTTAGAATGAATACCCCTCTACAGAACCATGTCAAAAGTTTAAGACCTTCAAGGGCCAATCCTCTTATCCCAAACTACAATTTTGGTAGTGGTTCACCCAAATTCTCAATTGGTTCAGCTCTTGATTGACAGCTAACTCAAACAATGCAGAGTACCAAAGCTTATATAA
This sequence comes from Holothuria scabra, assembly GCA_037179385.1. Classification (NCBI taxonomy): domain Eukaryota; kingdom Metazoa; phylum Echinodermata; class Holothuroidea; order Aspidochirotida; family Holothuriidae; genus Holothuria; species Holothuria scabra. The sequence goes on from CM074183.1 coordinate 3,403,900, forward strand.
CACAGCATGAAATGTACTGAGAGTGTTTTGATTTTATTATATACATTGACATTTTCTCTATACTCACTCTGAAGCAGTAGTAACTGAAATTGTATCTGGATGAGGATGAATTTCAGACAATTGTAGGAGGGGGTCAAACTTGTAAGAAGGTTAAGAGAGTCGGTACTGTTTAGGGTGAGAGAATTGATCTTTTAAGCCTCCCTTAAGTGGGCAACAGCAGTTTCCCCAAACTTTCTTTGAAATAACACATAAATCTCCCAACTTTGTTCTCATACAGTATCTTTTGCTTGAAGACCTTTGATCACAGTGCTTTATTATTGCTTATTGGAAGGACAAACAGAAGACCAAGTAGTTACTTCTGCTGTAGTAAATTTCACAATCAGTGAGGAAAAAATATGGTCACATGATCTCAAAAGCCTTTTATACGAAACAATATGGTCTTCTACACTTATTCAAGTTGTGTTGTCTACATTTTGCCTTTAAATCATGGCTGCATACAAATTTTGTCTCAACTGAAATAAGGCAGCCACTGAAAAGTGAGGTAGAGTAATGGGCAGTGTGGCACTTTCTCTGATTTTTACAGTGACTGCTATATATTAGGGCTGTGAACATTTAGCAAAATAACTAAACTTTTAACCTCAAAAATTTGCGATCGTTTAGCGACTAATTGCGATTACCTTATCACAAAAAAAAAAATAATTTCAGTATGTAGTGATTGATACTGAATGTAACGCAGAAGAAGTAATTGTTATCTTGCATGGTAAAATCAAATTATTCTGAAAGTTTGAAGCCTACAAGGTTTAGATATGTCCAGAATGTTCCATTTAACGAAAACCAAGGATCATCAGAGTATACAAATGGATAAAACTTTTTTTCAATCCATTTGTACTCTAACGAAATGTCAAAAACAAGTTTTGCAATTAATCACTTGTAGCTTTGTACTAAATGTTTATTACACATGCGATCGTTTAGTGATTGATCGCTACACATTCACAGCCCTATACTTGCCTTCTGCTTCTGGAATACCTCAAAAATACCAATAATGTGGTCAACCATTTGGCAGGGCAACAGTGAGGGTAGGATTGATGGTATCTAGGGATGAATCTAGGGTGTGATATCTGACAGGTATTACATGATCGAATAAGTTTTCTCTTTGTTTTGATATCACCTGTCCTCCTGTACTTTTTCAGGATGTACTGTACTATCCTAGTTCTTCTTTTCAGTTTTTCTTTTCTCTTTCTTGGGAGCGTGCTACTCAACCATCCCTATGAGTGTTTTAGAGTGTTTCTGTTCACAATATTTTGATGACATGTATATGTAATATTCTATTTTTATTTCTGTACATATTGTACAGTACCAATCACTATTAAATGTAGTGTAAATTAAACAAATGAAATGAAATTTTGAGTTGTAGGAATAAGTCTCAGAGGGGCCAGTGCTTTCATGTAAAGGTATCCTGCACCCTAATCCTCTACCCCCACACTGTCCTTTTTCAACTTTTCCAGGTAAAGTACAGCAGGTGCGTGCACCATGAAATGAACAGACCATACCAAGGAGGACACCGCTGAACTCTGTAATCAGGTTAGGGGTTAACGTAATCAGCAATCATTTACATTTTTTAAAGTAGTTATAATTGCAGTCGATAAACTTTTGTGAAAATAATTGCAATGGTAATGGACTATAATGACAAAGTAATCCCAATCTAGGTTTCATCGATGATTGCAATAAATTTGAACTTGTTTCTCTCGATGTCTATGTGCAGACTTGCAAAACAAATTGTAAGAAAAAAAAGCGGTTAGTTAAGCTTAATGCCTCAACTAACCTTTTGGTTTAATCTAGATAGTGCATACAAAGACGGTTCCACATTCCAACTTGCCGTATTGTCGTCTGACATGTATTGTGATCTGACATGAGTATAGCACATCAACAATAGCTGTTTATTAGTTTCTTCCTCCCTACAGAAATATTTCTTGAAATATTTCTTGGACTAGCTGTGTACTAGCACAGTACATAGACCACTCACTGCACTGGGCACATACACATGTGTAAAATGATAGCCTTTTCCTGCATTCTGCATATATAAAGGTATGATACATAATAAATTTAGGTGCTGTGGGTTTCACTGAGTTTGCATGCAGACTATTTTGCTTGGTGCAGCCTTTGGCAACACTGTAGCTAGCTGGGGGAAGACACCCAGCTAAATCTGTGTTTTTGCTTTGACTGTTGCAAGCAAATTGATGAGTCATGGTGGCAACTCTGCATTATGGATCATCCTTTCATGGGTGCCAGCGGCGTTTCTTTCAAGTTGTGGGACTCTGCATGTGTTCCGGACTACATTGCATATGAGCAAACAAAGTGTAACCACGATGGCAACCAAGAATTCATTCCATAGTAATCATTTATAATCGTTTTTTCTGTAATCAAAATAGTAATTGTAAAGTATGAAGTAATCACAAACAAAATAAATTACAGTATTTACTCTATTTAACGCCCCCGGGGCGTGAAATTTTCGTGAAGGGGGGCGTTTATTAGAGTCAAATTTACAGGCAAGGAATCTTACCTTAATATCAGCAGCAAGTTACAGGAGCTTTCGCAGACGTTTTATTAAAGACTTTGAGTCAAAGAATGTCAGTTCACAGGGGAACTCTAAACCGCCAGGAGTCTTGCTATGTCTCTGTTTTTCTGTAATTGTAACGGCGATTCTTCCCCCCTGCTTCACAAAATGCCAGAAGATTCGTGACTTTTCTCTAGGCAAGTGCCCCACAACATGTTTCTTATCTGAGCCCTTCTGATAAACTGCTATGGCGTATTTGTCCATTTGGTTGTCACCTTTTACCATATTGTCTGTGGAATTAACAATTTCACTTTATGCAATGTGACAAAAAAGTTGGGGGCGTTTATTAGATAGGGGGCGTTTAATAGAGTAAACACAGTACGTTGAGATGTAGTATTTGCCCCAAGCATAACTGTTATGCAATTTTTTAGGTTTAATGCATGCTGTATTAAAATTCTTTGACTGTAACATCTCAGTTCAAATCAAGAATGTTATGTCAGTGAAACCCACATGCTTCATTTTGGTAGTCTCCCATAGTAGATGGTGTGCCTCTCTTTGCACCTACATATGTGACCTTCACCTCTATCCCCCCCCCCCTTCCACTCTTTCACTTAAGCTAATTGGGTCTGTAAGTTGTTGAAAAATACAGTAGCATCTTCTGTGGCCATTCCTTTCTACGTCCCATCTCCCATCCTGGAAAATTATGATTTTTACCTGATATCTTTCGGATGATTTAAGAATCATCCCTTGCAACAGATGACATAGGCGTAATATATGGTTTGTTAATTTTGGACTTGTTTTATAAACACCAAGTGTGAAATGAAATAAATCATACATGACAGCCAGTCTAGCTTTTCAAAAATGGCTCTCAAGTTCACTGGGGTGTAATATACTATAATTTGACACTTGATGAACTAACAAAAGTACCGCCAGATGTACCATTTATCCTTGAGCACACATGGCTAATTGATCGAGCCATCCTATCATTTCTAGACATGCCTGCTCTGAGACTGATCAACACTGTACAGCATTTGTAGTTGCTTTTTTAAATGCTACTGTATATAGACTGGAACGATGTCAACAGTCCATTGTCTCATAGGTTCCCCAATCTCATTAGTCTTTTTAGACAGCCCGTTTGAAGTACAGAAGTGTTAGAGCATCCATTTGTCAAGAGTGTGGAGGTCATTTTAAACAAACTTTGAAAAAAAAAAGCAATCCATTGCCCTACAATTTAAAGCAAACCTGCATGCTTCAATTTTGCTTTTTTGCAGAAAATGTGTCAACTTCAGTATTGCTAATATTTCAATAATGGAACATTCTAAATGAATGAAATTTCATCTGAATTCTTATAAATGTTCCACTTTAAGATATCAGACAGAAATTTGGGTCTGGGCTTATCTTTTTACATATTTTGGCCTCAGTTATTTACAGTGTAGTAATGGGTGACAAATCTCACATCATGAAACTTTCCTTCTTACTTTTTGAAACATCCTCCTTCTCTGCCTGATTACATTTGCAGGAGGAAATTAAGCACTCTGTACATAGGCCCTTCATACCTACTTGAAATGATCCCACAGTATACATGTACATTAGACTTGTTACACATGCTCTGATTTGAAATTTGTGTAAAACTGGAGCAACTTTGCCTGGTGGAAACCAGCTCTTTGGTGATTTAGTAGCTCTTTTTTGTATCAAAATAATGAATAATAATTTTTAATGTAATTGTTATCATGGTTTGATTTGTTGTTGTTTTCATAGTGATCTTTTTCTTGCTTCTCACTTCACTAATATGCTAACATTTGGAAAAGTTCATTCATTGCCCTATCTCATCAAATACGATGGTTGCATGGTTAAGGTCCTGGAATTCCCTCTAGGTGAGAAAAAAGTGAAATTTGAATTTCCAGGCCTGGAAAGTCAGGGAAAATGAACACTTTTTCAGAAAATCTTTTATGAGGTTAAGTGATGATCATTCTGATTTTCTCAATGTTCAGATACATTATTTTGTGGAAAAACATCTAATGTGGGATCTGACTGTTTTGGTTGTAGATTTTTCAGTCAAGACTCTTGAAATTAACCATGGAAACTTCCCAGAATTTTGTCATTTAGAATGTGTATGGACCCTGAATATCAATTTCATACCCATTCATGCTTATTCAGAATAGCTCCATTAGGCATAAGGTTACCTCTATACAATTTATACCCAACACCCCACTTCTTGTTTAAGAAGTGATGTTACAGTAAGGTCAACCCAACTTCCTACTATCAGCTTTCTGTCAATAGTAGCTGCCATGCCCAGGTCAATGTAAACAAAGAGTCCCACTCTAAACCTCATTCATAGAGGCAGAGACTGTTTATTCAGTGCAAGCCAAGTTTGCAACCAGAGCTGCCTCAGCAGACCAGGACAATAGGTTTATTTTTTTGGACACATGTAGGCTGGTTGTGCTGGCACTGAAGCGTGATGAATTGTGTAAACAAACAGTGGCCAGACCGCATAGAGGTAGCTTATGCCTAATGTTCCTGTTTTAATCCCTTAGTGGTTGGGCTTCTGTTGTTCCAGAATGGTAATCAAGGCTGTGGTCATTGGTTGGAGCTGCTAATGGGAGCAGGGAGCTGCACTCTGTACAGTAATTCTTCAAAATCAGCGCTATGACTGGGAACCACATTTTTTCACTAGAAATTGTGCTATATAGCCATGACGGTGTGCCCTGAAGGCAAATATTTCTTTATAACATTCAATTGCTCTGTGTGGAATTTGTAAAGGTGATATTAAAGGGCAGTGAGCCACAACTGGAAAAAAGGCCGTGGTTGGCTTGACTTGAACCAATAGGTTGGAAACTGGGCTGTAAAACTCTATGGAACCAACAAATTAAACTTCAGTAGAAGTCTCCAAAAACTTGTTTTGAAGCAACATTTAAATCTCACAATAGTTCTTTCTAATTCTCTTCAAAGTATCATTCATAATAGTTTATGACTTCACTATTGCATATGCATGGTTTACCATGAATATGCAATATTCATGGTAAACCAAGCAGTTACTTCTAGTAATTTCACATTTGAGGTGTAAAAAATGCCAGTGTCACATGATTCCCAACAACCAGTCACGAAGCAGGATGGTCAACTACACTACTTCAATTTCAGTTTACTGCATTTCCCGTTTGAAAGCATCTTTCTTTTCCAGAATTTCATGTCAGTGAATGCTATTATGATATGTAATTAGAACTTTAAGGATTTGCAATGTTTTCAGCTCTTCAACAGTAAATGGAAATTGAATGTAAACATAAGCAGGGAGTCTGGGTGTTTAGTAGTAACAGAAAGTTCTTTAAGTGGTACATTGGGTGTTTTTGTGGAATTTTCCAGTTGTTGTCAGATTCCATGTAGCAAAAAAAAAAAATGTCTCCTGAAACTGTCAAGCTGCACAAAATTTTTGCCAGCTGTGATACTTTACAACTTGGAATTCAAAATTTTCACTATTTGCATTTAATGTAACTACTGTGTATTGAGCATGAAACTTCACTATACTAAGCAAACTGAACTGTGCAATGTTTCCTCATGTGATGATTAAATAACTTAAAGGGAATGTTTGTCTACCAACTGCTATTGTATGCCTTTTCTCTCAGCAATTAGTCTGAATTCTGCATTTCCTATAAAAAGCAATTGACGCTTAAATATAACTTAATCAAGGCTGCATGGTACATTTTCAAAAGAGGTAAAAATACTTTTTTTCTGCTAAAAGTTCAACCACCCCAAAGGTTGAAGCATAGGCCTACATTAAGAATCAATAAAATGTTAAATTATGTGTGAAATATAATATAGAACAATTAATGTTTTTCTTTAACCAAGTCTACTCAGAAGAAAAATGCTTGGCTGCAAGTACTGAAAACTATAGTTTCAATACATGAGAGGTCAATCCTCAATGCTGAGTTGCACCCATAACTCCATTTTTTTCATCATTAATGGATAAAATGCAGATCTACTCAGGTGTTTTACTCCCCCAGCAAGCTACAGTGCTGTTGTACACTGTGCAATGGAGAAGAGCACAATATTCTGGATGCAATTCTGGATGCAATGTCTGTATATACCTGAATAAAACTGAATAGTCTTGTTCTTGGTACATATTTGCAGTTCGGTGTCAATGTACACTGAACTGCTTTTGTGCTTGTTGGAGTTTGAAGCCTGGTAGTTTGTGTGGACATATATGGTTTGATACTTTCTAAGTCCACACTCAAATTAACACTTGCATAATTTGTCTGGTGCTTGTGTAATAGGACGGGACATGTATTTCTGAATGAAGGAGAAAACTTACAAGTATAGCCATTGTTGAAGTGCTATTCTTAGGTCAGGTCACAATATATAATGATATGGCAAATTTGCATGTTGGTTTCAGACAGTGAACAGAACATGCAAGTTCTTCAGACAAGTATTTGGATGGAGTTTTAGAGCACTCTGTTACCCATGAACAAAGTATAATTAGTAAAGAAGCATAGTTTTGTTTTTGTCGCCAACAGGGGGCAGATTACTACTGTACTCCACCTATTGTACTCCTATACTGAAAATTCTGAACAGCCCAGTGATCACAAGCAGCCTACTGGGTATAAGCCAGTAGGACAGCCATTGGAAGAGACTAGTTAAAAGTGGCTATTGTTTCCTTGACTGCTGGAGACTAGTAAAAGCTATGCTTTCTGTAAACAACAACTAAGCAAAATGTAGCAAGGTGTATAATGACCCTGTAACATGAAGTCATGCTTTGTCTTTACAAGACACCCCAGTAGATCAAATTGGCTGTGTAGGGTATAACCAATATCCACGTTTGTTACAAAGGCCTATGCCCTCAGATGATCTGTGCTTTCATTGTGTTCACATTGTGTCAAACGTAATAAGCAGATACTTGACTGGCCTGCTAGGGAACCCCAAAGGTTACCTATTTGTGTATTTTGTGATTTCTGGTAATTAAGTACTGCCAATTTATTAATCAGATGGGAAACCTGACTACAGTATATCAAGTGTATATGTAGTGTGTTGCATTTTCTCCCTTATTAGGAATTATGATATGCAGATAGGCAGAGAGGGATGATGTTTCAAAAGATAAGGAAAGCTTCACCATGAGTTGCATTGGCAAAGAAAAGGCAAACTTGGCTTCCCACTATGCTAGCCAAGGAAGTCTCTGAATTAGAGCATACACTCCTGCACTAAAATGCCAGATCAATCCTACTCAGTGACTTGCTTTGCCATGTCTGGCTGCATGACTACATAAGTATTCTGTTTCAGAAAACTATTAATAAGCTATGTCATGTGGTACACCCTCCAATGCCCATGAATGATTTATATGACCTCAATATTCCCCTTTAAAGGCCAGGAGCAGTCATCCCAAATTGAAGAAGTGTAGTAGACTGTCCAGTTTCATGATTGGCTGTTGGGAGTCATGTGACAACATTTTTCCTCTTTAAATTTTAAATTTACTGGAAATAACTGCTTGGTTTACCTTGAATATGCAATAGTTTAATCATAAAATGTAACGAATGATATACTTTGAGGAGGAATAAGACGAAAATTGTGCTATTTAGCTGTTTTCTTCAAAATAAGTTTGGGGGACTGCTCTTTACCTTTAAACTTAAAATCATGCAATTGGGGCATGTTAGAAGATTTGTGATGTCTCCATATAGTGTGATATATTTTAACAACGTGATAATGTCATGTATCTTCCATTAAAAATGTAGAAATAGCCATCATTCTTGGAAACGGTTGAGCACTTGTCAACAGCTTTTGATCTCTTGAGGATAATTGTTTATAAGCAAGATTAATTAGTTTGCAATGGATTTGGGTTTTTTTTTTTTTTTTTACAAAAATGATAAATTACCAGTGGTAGTCTTGGAACATTGCAGCTTTTGATGAAAAATGGATAAAAACTATACAGGAGTCATACTGTAACCTATCATTGCCAGTAAACTGGGCTGTAAAACTCCATTTATCCTAAACCCATCATTGGCAATGCAAAATTTGACCCAAATTATGCTGTTCAGTATAGTTCCCCCCTCGTCCTCTCCCTTCCCCCCTCCCCCATCCTGCTTTTTCATGCTTTGGCTCTGCTTCTTAAGAATTGAACAAAGATAACCATGACATCAAATTTGGCCGTGTAGGGTGTCACTTGTAACAGAATAAAATTTGTTACATGATCAGTGCCTTCAACTAAGGGGTGTACATGCTTTCATTGTGTTTACACTGTGAAAAGAAGTAGCTGCCAATTAAAGGGCCAGAACAGTCACCCCAACATTAAGTGGTGTAGTACACTGTCCTGTTTCATGATTGGTTGTTGAGAGTCATATGACAACATTTTTGTCCTTAAATGTGAAGTTTAACTTAAAGGATCAATCCTCTCACCACAAACTACAATTTTGGTTGGGGTCTGCCAAAATTCTCAATTGGCTCAGCTCTTTGAGTGACAGCTAATTCAAACAATGCAAAGTTCCAAAGCTTGCATCACACAGCATGAACTATAGTGAAAGTGTTTTGATCATAACATGACCTTTTTTACATACATAACCTGAAGCAATAAACTGAGACTTTGTCTGGTTGAGGATGAATTTCAGATAATTTTGGGAGGGGCTTAAGTTAGAAGGTTCGGAGAATTGGTACTGTTTGAGGGGAGAGAATTGAGCCAAATTTAAGGTAACTTATTGATTTACCTTGCATATGCAATATGGGTTACACGATATGATGGAAGATACGTTGAAGATAAATGAGAAGAAAACTGTGATATTTAGCTGTTCAAAATAAGTGTGGAAGACCGCTCTCCATTACGGGATATTAGCCTTTAAGGAGATCCGTCATGGCTACCACAGTTTTTAGGGAAAAACTGCAGTTCCCAATTATACTGTAGTACCCAACCACTGGTTCATTACTCCTATTAGCTGCTTCAATGAGCAGCAGATTTGATTACCATTCTGGTACAATAGAAGTCCAACAATTTTGAGGTTCAAACAACATCCTCCAACAAATCCTGAAATAAATGCTGGCAAAAGGGGAGTCAAATTACTTAAAGTGCATTGAAGAGCTGTATCGCCTTTCAGCTTATTCTGAGATTAAGTGCTATCAAATGTCGACCTTCATGGTCATTTTTAAAGGCTTAAATGGGCATATAATTAGTACCGAGAACAGTTCCTGAAGAGATTGTTCAAAGGGTATTTTTTTCCAACATGTGACCTTTAAACATTTGCATGACTGATGATAGTTACTGTAGCCCCAAATGTTACATAGCTTTTTGTGTATTTTGGGGCTGTATACGTACCTGGTACTGTCAATCAACTTAGTCAGGTGTGAATTATAGCTGATTTTATCAAGTGTTTATACTGCAGGCCGGATGCTTCATTTCCTGCCTGAGGTGATATGATGTACTGCCATCAGTCAGAGCAATGTTTCAAATTAAATTTGACATGGGGCTTTATCATAAAACATGTTGAACTTCTGTGCCCATACTCTGTCCACCCCTTTGTGCTTCAGTGAATGAATGTCAACAAAAACCAGACAAGTTGTGCTACTGCTTGCCTTTCACACCTCGCAAAAAGTGGTTCATCTGGCCCGTATTATTCCACCTTTGTTTACATCTTCTAGATCTGCCAGCTCTCTCTTATCAGGCTTGTTGTTTCTTTGGAGCATGCATGAATGAGTTAAGCAGGAAGATATTTCCTGAGTAGCTTTGTGGATCAATGCGCACACACAATGCTCTACTCAAACTTGACTTAATCCATATTTCCTGCCATGTGCCTGCTATGACAGGTACCAAATTTGAAAAGTAGCTTAGGGGCTATTCCCAGCATAAACCTTTATGACCATTTTCAAATGCTAAAACAGGCATAGTAATTGGTACAGAAAACAGTTCTTGACAAGGTTGGGCATTTAGAGTATTTTTCCCAAATGAAGAGTTCTTGCAGGCAATTCCCTGATTTCAAGATTTTTTTTACTAGTTGTAATTGAGAAAAATTCAGAAATAGTATTTTGCTAGACAAAAATTCTGGCCAAACTTCATGTTTGAAAAAGAGAAAAATGCAATAACTTTGCATCTATATACTATAGGTCTCAGTAGAGCTGTGAATGTTTAGCAAAAAAGCAAAAGAATCTGCAATCGTTTAGCAATTAAACGTGATTTCCTTATCCCAAAAATAAATAATTTCAGTGTGTAGTTATTGATACTGAATGTAATGCATAAATAATAATAGTTGTTATCTTACATGGACCCTACAAGGTTCAAATAGGCTATGCCCATCAGAATGTTCGATTTTACAAAAAACAAGGAATCATCAGGGTAATCAAATTGATAAAAAATTGTCAAAAACAGGTTTTGGGATGAATTGGTTATAGTTTTGTACTAGATGTTTAGTCCACATGCGATCATTTTGGGATAAATAGCTACACCTTAACAGCTCTAGGACGCTGTACTTGTTACTGTAAATTTTCTCAAAGGGGAATGCACTCTTATACCTTAACAATCCTGAATATCAAAGTTTCAGGAAGTGGACCTCATCTTTGCAGACATCTTCAATAACAAAAGGACAGAACATCACTCTAGCTAGGCCCAGCCAATTGCCTCATAGTTTTGAAATTTTCATCTTTTAACCAGGAGACCATGTAGGGCCAATGATTTGCCAGGATCACAGAGAAATACAGGAACTGACATTTTTTATGGAATTTGCTGTTTTGGGCAAATTTTTAAAAATTTTTTTCAAAATTCATCATTTTGTGCCAAACTTATATACAGTAATGAATTAAACCTCCAGAAACACAACTCAGGCTTGTGTACCGCCATGCCAGTCAGCATGGCGGTACTGTAACTTTAATAATGTACAACATTTAATATGGCAAAACAGCGATCGTTCATAAAGTATAGGCTATCCCACAGTACAGTATCCACGGCAAAAGTATAGCCACTGGGCCCCTTTTGCAGACAGCTGCCGGACCGATATATTTAACAGACCTTATTCCAATTAATGAGAGGGCGCTTCAAAACTGCAACCTGGAAAGGATAACTCCATGTATATAGGACCACATAAGTGAATCACTAACATGGAGATGTCATTTTCATAATTGTGTCATAATTGTGAACTGGAACAAAATCCTTCCCACCATGCACTATTGGAGTTAGATGGCATAAGGTCTATGTCTGATCTACCCATTTGTTTCATTTCTAACTGCCCCCAGAAAATGGCTTGAAGCTAAAAAAAACTAGACCTAGAGCCTAGCCACCTAAGTTTACATTACAAAATGTAGGGTTGTAGCTATCAATAATTTAGGATACAATCAAATCTAGATATCGTAGTTTTCACCTATTGTAGACTGTTATAAGTTACAGCCTGTGAATATAAATGTTTGTACCAGGGAGTTAATTTCACACGCAGTAGACTGTTGCAATTACGCGTATGTATGCAGCACATAATCAGGACCAGCTGCTACATGCACATTAGAATAATACACACACTGCCTTCAGCTGGCCGCTCCACATGTATTGTTTAAAGAAAGATCAGAGAATGGGTGTACTTTAATTGGCGATAATATGACACTACTTTTAAAAAACTCCTCAAGTCTCACTTTTTCTAACTGCACTGTACTTAACCATTCTCTTTCCGCTTGCGCTTTGATCATTTGGAGCTAGTGCTATATAAATATTTGTATGTATGTATGTGTGTACCTCCCTCAATAAGAAGCAGGGATTCCGCAAACATTTAAAGAAGCCGCTTCACTCATAAATGTAAGTAGCCAATCAGTGAGCAGAATACTCATAGGTTTGTTCGATGTACAACATGAAGCAGCTGCCTAATGATTTTTCAGCTGCTATGTACAGTATGTTGTTGGTCTTGATAAACAGTGATTGGAACTTTTTTGAAATTCTTTCCCGTTTATGACTTACAAGCACTCATACGTGATAAAAGGACATGAATAATATGGTTTATAAGCTGAATTTGTTTTATTTGAAAAATGTTAATTTTAAAGCGGCTCATTAAGGTGGTTCATGCAATTCAACAAATTTTTTCCAAATCTGTTTAGTTTTCTTCACATACCAGTGACAAATGGTCAAACTTAGACAATCCCTACAGTATAACCTACATACAAAAAACGGTGTTATGAGTGAGTAGTTTATAACGGCTCAAGTACGTTTTCAACAATTCATGACCAGACACTTTTTCAAATTATGTACTTAACCATTACAAGTCAGGACACTAGAAAATTCAAATTTAATGTTTTCTGTGCATGACTTGGGTCCAACAAGCGCAACAAGCCAATGGGCTTGTTGGGCTTACTTTAAAGCATTGTTATGTTGTACTGACCTTTTGAGACTCTCATTGAGTTATCAATATCAACTCAATGAGCCTCTTTAAGGTGAAATTTTTGGAGACCTACACCAGTAGTGAATTGGCTGATTAATTGTTAATTGCTGACAGCTCTACTATGTACCCTTCTGAACTGAAACAGAATGTCACGGGATCTTAAAAAATTGAAATGGAAAAAAAACGAATTTAGGATATGAAAATGGAATTTGCTCTTTTTTGAAGTAGAAAATCATATTAGCCCTAGTGATGCTAACAGTCACAGTGTGCATGCAGTACTGTACAGTAGCTATTCAAAGGTTAATATGCAGACCATCCTAACCCTTTTGAAATAAGTTTTCTCATATTTCTCATCACATTGCCTTCCATCATATTTTATGGCTCCAGTATTGCAGAAACGCAAGGTAAACTAAGCAATTAATTCAATTAAATTTCACATTTGTGGAGGAAAATTGTTGTCACATGACTGTCTACATTAAAATAGGCAGTTTACATTACTACACTACAATACTTCAAGTTGAGGTGACAGCACTTTCAGAGATTCCAGAGACAGTGTACAGTAGGAAGGAAGTTATGTACAGTATAAATTTTAATGGCACGCCAAAAGGCTCACCAAAGATGACGATGTTCTAAAAATACACGTTCATGTACTAAAATTGCACGTTCATGTACCAAAAATATATGATGATGTACTAACTTCATATGATCATGATGTAAATTTACACCATTATGTACTAAAACCATAAGTTCATAATGTAAAATTTTACGTTGTACTTGTAAAATCACACGTTGTACATCTTAAAAAACGCTTTGTACATGTAAAAACGTAAGATCATCATGTTATATTTGTCTCTTCCGCACGCCATATACAGAGTGAGTCTTTCGGCGTACCAGAAGTCCGCCAAAAGGCTCACCGATATGGGATGTAGTAAAAGTACACGTTCATGTACTAACTGCTTACGATCATGTACTGATTTCATACGTTCATGTACTGATTTCATACGTACCTGTACTGATTTCTTACGATCATGTACTAAATGTCAGTACATGATCGAAAGAAATCAGTACATGATCATAAGAAATCAGTACATGATTATATGAAATCAGTACATGAAATTAAGCAAACAGTACATGAATGTATGAAATCTGTACATGATCGTAAGCAGTTAGTACATGAACGTGTACTTTAACTACATCAAATTCGGCGAGCCTTTTGGCGTGCCATATAAATTACAGTGTACAAACATGTACACCGTGTTTGTCACTTTGTCAGGCCATCATTCTATTTTAATTTTTTTTTCATGTTTATGGAACCTTGTTTACATAAAGTATTGTCATAAATAGTTGAACTGTCATGCAATCAATTGAATAAATCCCTCTGTAATTTTTTTTACTGTTTCTTCCACTAATCTTTCTTACACTATTCCGTGCAAGCACTGCATGCAACATGCTGCCCACAGGGATAGCACAGATGTAGCGGTATCTCACTCGCAACTTGCATGTACTTGCCCACATGCCCACAGGAGTGCATGGCAGGCAGGCCCAGCCAGCAGGCAGGCAGGCACTGTATAACCAACCCCCTTAAGACTAATTGGATTTTATCATATTGCAGTGGTTATAAACTGCAAATGTGAACATCAAGTAGAAACCCACATGCCTTCCAAAATTCGGGTTTTAGACTGTTACTGGTAGTTGACATGGGTAAGGACTTTATCAAGTAATGTAAGTGAAGTTGTAGTTTGGTGTAAAGAATGCATGGCTGCCTTTTAATGTAGAAGTGAAGGTCAACTTTCAGGGCACCTCTCACCCCCCCTCCCCCCACGCCCCACTTTAGTTGCTTCTTTGCAGTGTTGCTATTTTTCCATATCTACTGTTGGTAGCTGTAGCCAATTGTTAATAAGCCCTAAACACTTTTGACTTCCCCATGGGCAAGTGGCTTAAAAAAGTTTTTTATCACCTTTCACAACTTCACTGTATATTGGTTCATCAAATTGCCAACTGTGCTGTCACTGATGTACATACTGTTTAGCATTTATCTGTTCTCCATCAATCTGTCAAATCATGTATATTGTGTACAGTATTAGAGGGAGGATTTCTATTTATGGTTGTCCTAGTGTAATCTCCTATTACTGTACAGTATGCTATATGAGGCAATATTTATTGTAATGGAACATAAAAAATTTATCAATTCAGTAACATGTTGTTAAAATTCAATAGTGCTTTTGATGACTCAAAAAGAACTTGGTATTATTTAAAATGGTAAGATTTTAATGAATTTACTAATATACAGTACATGATTGAACTTTCCTTTGAGAATTTGATGGTTTTTGAAGTATATATTGTATTGTCCATGCTGCAATGGACTATTTTCAATATTCCAAATAATTACCTCTTCACCTTTGTGACATCACCCTTTCCTGTCATCCTACACCAAAATCATGCTGCAATATGCATTGCATTATTCAGCCAATCAAAACAATACCACCTGTTGTTTCTGTTGTTTCTACTTTGAGTCGGTATCCATGGCCTTCATCTTACCATCTACCCAAATTAAACCATTTTCCTTCCTCTTGAGGTCAGAAATTCTCAGAACTGAAGTGCCTCCCCATTGCGGATGCTTTTAAAAGGAAACACTAAATCCTTACATTTTTGTTTTTACTTCAAAGCTTTTGTGAAAAGTGCATTGTATGGTTGATATCAGTATTGTGGTATAAATTGACATATTATTCATGATTAACTCTTTGACGTCACTGCATTTACCACAGGCTATTAGTTCAAAGACCTAGCAGTTGGTCATCCCTCTATTCTCAGTTATACTTCCACTTTATTTGTTTCCTTTGCTTCGGGGGGTTTTGTTTCTCTAATATGACATTGATAAAAAGGTTAATAAACTAAGAGATAAAAAGGTCAGCATTTTTGCCAAAAAAGATGAAAATGGAAACTAGATCATATGGGATTGCTCTTAGGAAATTAAAATTTTATTAGTGGAAGATACTCTCTTAACCTTTATTAGTTGCATAATAATCTGTACAATTTATTTATAGTTTATGAAGTACGGATGTACAGTAGGCTGGTAGAGGTTCTTTTGGGGATCGTACCAGAAGGGTAAAAGTTCAGATGTGAACCGTTACCATAGTAACTGTTTAGGATTACACTGAGGCATGCAATGTAGAACGTTTTGGACTATTTGGTGCAGTCTATCAGACTTGAGATGTGAAGACAATGTCATTAGAAAACTCTGCCCCTCGAATGCTGGACATTTATACTTTGATCTTGGTCTCTGACTTCTGCAGTGAAGTTATGCATTTTATATGTTTTGTGGTTAACTGTATAACTCAAAATATGCTAAGGTGTTACTAACGGTTACAGAGGGGGCAACTTATAGGCACTGTTATTTTTCTGTAAAACTCCCTTCAAATAGAAGTTCAAAGTCATGTGCACTATGACATAGAAAGGAAAACATAAGTTGCTTAAGTTAAACTTTGTAAATTTAAGTTTCAGTGAACCATTTCAGCCATTGCATGTGTAGTTTGACAAACAAATTTGCGACTAATTTTTGCAATTTTTGTTCAAGTTTTCCTGAATATTCCCTTTAATGGACTAAGTGATGTGTTTCAACAGCAAAGTGATTTCATTTGAATGCAGATTGATTAGATAAAGGCTTTTAAAGAGTTATCCACCTTTAGGAGTAAGTTAATGGTCAAGAACTAAACTAAGATTGAACCTTGATACAGTACATCCATTGGATATTAAAGAATTTGGATGACTCTTGTTCCAAGAGGTTATTGTAACATATTTACGACGGTTACTCTAGGTTTCTTGGCGGTGAACCTTGGCAAAAATGGCATCTTCGGACCTGATGTGATAAGGTGTGCCATCATTTTGGCATGCATTAGCTTGACAGACACTTGATTGAAAAAGTAAGTAAAAAATGTATCTTTACAGCAGCAATTGAAGTTTAATTTGACTGAGCTAGAGAGAATAAAAAATCACATGAAATTTAAGTAAGGTGTAGAAAAAACCAGAAATGCTTTTAGAACACAACAAACAAGTCTGTCAAATCTAATGCACAAAATTATTTTCATGAGTCAGGCAGGAATGTACCCAACAGCAATTACTCCCAAATAGATAGGAATTTCCTTGTTTACACACTTTAAACTTGCCTCCTGACTGATAACCAGTGTGTTTAGCATTTATAATTCGTAGAACCATGTTACCACTTCCTTGCATGCGTTCGTTGACCTTGATGGACATCACTTTAGGTAACTTTTCCATGCATTGATGCATTTAACTTGAAAAACAATGACATAGCAGGGACCAGGTATCAACTACACTGTATCAGATCACACGAAATACGGCACTGTACTACACAACCCATGCCGTAACACTGTTTCTTGAAAAAGCAACAAAGACACCGAGTAGATCAAAGGCAGTGTGGGGTGTAACTGTTATTTGAGTTTGTTACATGATCTGTGCCCTCAAATGACTGCGCTTTTCATTGTGTTCACACTGCGTGAACAGCAATTAACACAAGCTTGATTGGCTTGTTAGCTAACCCCAAATGTTACATAACTTTTTGTGTAACTTTTAATTGAAAAGATGTGAAACCTGACTACATCAGGTAGGGTTGTAGTGAGCTTCATTTCTTTCTTGAGGCAATTAGAAGTAATGAGGCAGAGAAAGCTGATGTAGCAGAAAGTAAGAAGGAATGTTTTTTCATGCTGCAATTTGCAAGGACTAGAAAGAGATCTTGCGTGCTTCATTATTTGACGAAGAGAAGAAACAACAATTTCAAATGTTTAAATGTACATAGAAAACAGCATTTTCATAAATACATAACATTACACACAGAAAATCTATTTTTTCAGAGGTTAGACGTTGTGCTTATTGCCTAATAATCAATGTTCAGAATAGCTAAGATGGCCTCTTCTGTCCAAAAAATATTTGACGGACAACCTAACGAATGCAAGGTTCAAGTTTGAGTGACCATTTAAAATTATAGTTAATCCTTCATTCACTTGCTACAGTAGGTATATATTTTAAACACTTTTTTCAGCACAAGTTTCTTGCATACCTATCAATTCAGGTTCCTTGGTACTCATTTTGAGCAAACCAAGCTACTTTGAAATTTTATAACATTGCATGTTATAAAATGGTGTAATAAATGTAGTACCTGTAGTTGTGGCCACTATTTTCCCCTTACCATAATGACAAATGGAAATGTAAATAAATTGTGCAACCTGTCTCTTTATTAGAGGAACTTGTCCCTGAATTGTAATAAGCTCCTGTTTCATAAATTAAACAGAAAATGGCAAGAATAGAAATATGGTACTATAATATAACACCTTAGCATATTTTGAGTTATATGGTACTGGTCATTCACCTTCAAAAGACTGTTGAGGTTTGATGTGAATTTCCATGTATAATATGTGACTAAAGCACGGACTTCCCATACATGGACAGGGCATACTGCACGGTACATTGTTGCTACTGTACATGTGAGAAAGAGCGCATCAAGATGGCCAGCCATGTGCTATAGTTTAGTGTCAAACTTTGGACTTGCTCAAGTACTGTAAATCTACAGATTTTTCAAGAAAGTGGAAATTATTTCGAAATATTACAACATAAGGGCAAAAGTACTACAAGTTTTGCAGGAATATGATATTGTTAGCCGTTCCAGTTTAACTTTTGTATAAAATATTACAGAGTTGTCGTTAAATCATACAAATTATAGCTTCACGGGGGCCATCCTGGTGCACCCTTTTCATAATTATGACAAATGGAAATGTAAATAAATTGTGCATTCTGTCTCTTTATCCGAGGAACTCCTCTCCAGAGGCTGAGGGTGGGAGGGGAGGAAGAATTGGAAAAGATTTGTGTTCAGCATTACATTCCAGAACAGGCTCATTTCAATTCTGATTGTTTCTGAAATTGAAGTGTTTACTCAATTTTGAACAAAGCAAAGCCAGCAAAAAATGTACTAGTTTTCAAGGCATAATGAGACGCTGCTCGGAGAGGGTTACATCTAGTAAAGTCATCCTATAACATTGAGGGGAACATGTAGTTGTCCTAGTTAGTGTAGTAGAACCCTGTGTCAAGATTGGCTCATGACAGCCATGTGACAGTTTTTTTTGTTCAGAAATGTGAAATTTAGCTAGAGGAACTCCAGGTAGGATGTGGCTTCTTGAACAGGCTTGAATGAGTTAAGCAGGAAGTCATTGAAAATTTGATTACCCCACCTAACCTCTGATGGGGACTCGGGTAAAATATATCTGATGGGGAAAAAAATTGTCATTTGGCCATCTTAAATTCTACAGTATCTAAAAAGGGAAGCTATTCCTCACTCATGTCTCAATTTCTCTTTTTGTACTTTTCTTTACATTTTAGATTTGAATAATACCTGTATGCATCTAAGGTAAAACAAAGCCCCTGATAAATTTCACAATTCAGAATGAAGTTATTAACATTGTCACATGGTTGAATCTCAAAAGCCATTCATGTAATGGGTTAAACATTACAGTTTTGGAGATATGAATTAAGTTTCCTTAACCCTTTACCGTTGTGCTCTGATCGGGGCATATTTGCCCGCCTCGGGAGTGGGCGGAAAAGCAGACGTAGCCCCCCCCCGCATCGGCTTCCATAGGCCATTGTCCCCTTGACCTTAAACTATTGTCTCTCTCTTTCTTGTGGCCGAATTTTCGGGTAGCTACTCTCAGTTTCGAGCTCTGTGTGAAACAGTAAAGATGGGTGACAGCCGAGCTCTCCGCATGGGTCCAAAAGGACCCAAACAATGGTAAAGGGTTAAGTGATTAAATATATCCATAGCTGATTCTATTTATGTAAATGACATTGTGGAAGAGCGCCCTCTGTTTTGTGTTTTAGATCCCTTTTCTTGATAAAGATAGATGGAGGTTAATTAATCTTGCATACAGGAGATAATAAAATCAATTGAAATAATTAGCACAGAATGAGACCTCTCATTGAGAAGCTATCTAGAGTATTTTGACATCATAAAGCAGACATCACATATTTCTCACTGACATGAAAATAAACACTGAAATGGTTTAGGCTGACTGCAGTTCCCTGGGAAACAATATTTTAACATGCATGACACCTCTGACTGACATACAGTACAGTAGGAACTGTGCTAAATGTATTGCTAGCAAAGTGGTATTTTGCTGATGACCTGTATCCATGTTCATGGAGGGGTACCTTATAGTGTAAATGTGAAATTGGTCTCCTCGGGAATAAGGGACAGAGAGAATTAGCTTTGGAGTTTGCTGCATTAATAGGCCTCGATCCTTTAATATCACCTACGTAAAGGCATATTTTAATCATCCCAAACAGTTCCAGTTCTCCCAACCTACTTTCTAGCCCCTCCCACATGTATCTAAAACTCATCTTTATCCAGACACAATCCTAGTTTATTGCTTCATGGCTTGTCCTAGTGGGCATACAAGTCCATATTGTGTAATCTAGACTTTCTCAGTGTCCATGCTGTGCAATTTAGCTATGATGCATTGTTTGAATGTGATGCCAATCAAAGAGCTGTACCAATTAAGAGTTTTGATATATGTATACTGAAACTGTAGTTTGGGGTGACGAATGACTGCCTTGGTTGAAGCGTGGTCTCACAGCTGGACCTGCTTGATTTAAATTTCCTCCCTACTGACCATGTGCAGCTAAAGATGTTTTTATTGGATGAGTGCAATATGATCAGGTAATATATCGTAAAGCTTGTACATTGCATAAGGTGAATGTCCCGCTAGAGATTAAAGGCCAACTCCTCTCTGCCAATCAGGAAACTTAATCTTTTTTATATATTGCTTGGTCATTGCTAATTGGGCAAACTATTGTGACTGACGCAGAGCAGAACATGTTTACCAAAAGCCACATCTCCATGTTACAAGAAATGTTATCAACTGATGGGCAAACCAGGCAACCAAGCAAATTTATCAATAAGCATGCATCAATGAAGGCAAAAATGAAGTGGGATAAGCTCTGTGAGCTATCAAATCCAAGGGATGGCAGTCTAACTTTCCATACAGAGTATTATTGACCATGGCACGGTTCCACAATACCAAAGAGGTGTCATTAAATAGCTGTTTTTTTTAAAGCTTCGTGTGCGAATCTTCTTGAATTACAGAGAACAGACTGATAGTGAAATCAGAGAATGTTTTCAGTAATGACAGGATTAAGAAGAGCAGGCCATGTAGTTATAATGCAAATATTGACCAGATGTATCAAATGTGCTATAACCCAATCAGACAGGCATACTTAGTCAGTTTGGACATTTGTCCAACAACCTGAGGGTGATACTGTATTTTGCTCCATGTGTTCTTAACAGCTTTGTGATGTTTGAAAATTTTGTCCCATGCCTTACCTTGTCAGGATCTACCCCTAACCTCCACAGCCATTTGTTCATAAAAACCATTCCAAATGTAATGTAATATCCAACATACAACAACAGCTCATACAGTATACAGATGTAAAGCCTACTTTCATTGTGATACTGTGGCCTTGCTTCTTAAAAATGCAATGAAAATACCCCCATAGATCAAGGTCAGTGTGGTTGTGACTGGTATCTGAGTTTGTTACATGATACCCTACATGCCCTCAAGTGACCTCTGCTTTCTTTGTGTTCACAATGTGTGAAAAACAGTTGAAACAAACTTGACCTGCCTGTCGGGTAACCCCAGTTTACTTTTTGTGTATTTTGATATAGGCCTATATTTGTTACCATCAATCAGTTATTCAGATGTGAAACCTGACAGTATCAAGTATGCATGTAGTGTACAGTACTTCATTACCTCCCTAAGGTGGTTATGTAGTCAGATAGTGAAGGATGCTGTTTCACAAATTAAGAAGGAAAGTTTCATCATGGTCAAGGAATTGTCCATTTCAATTGACTCACTTTCAAAGACTACTTTCATGTTTAGCCTTCATTTGGAAAGATTCATCTTACACCTAAAGTAACCTTGTCAAGAACTTTGAACATATCAATTACATGCCCATTTTAAAGGCATATTTTTATCATCCCAAACAGTTCCAATTCTCCCAACCTACTTACTTCTAGCCCCTCCCACATTTATCTAAAACTCATCTTTATCCAGACACAATCCTAGTTTATTGCTTCATGGCTTGTCCCAGTGGCCATACAAGTCCATAATGTGTAATCAAGACACTCTCAGTGCCCATGCTGTGTAATTTAGCTATGATGCATTGTTTGAATGTGATGCCAATCAAAGAGCTGTACCAATTGAGAGTTTTGATATATGTATACTAAAAATGCAGTTCGGGTGACAAATGACTGCCTTTAAGCCTTTGAAAATAACCTGTGGTAGTTGACATTTGACAGCAGTTTATCTCAAGTTCTTAAGATATGCGTCATCAAATTTGGATGGTTCTGGACTACTGCATATGCAAAAATAAAGATGTACCATGGCCTTTCAAAGGAATAACATTTCTGTAGTTGACATCTAAATTATCATATTATTACTGATCAGATAGTTTACAGTTGAATAAGTTTAGATATCAGTAATCACCAAAAAACAATATTTTTCAAGAAAACCTTTCTTCCGTAAGGATTCCCCAGGGGATCCATTTGGAAATAAAATGTTGCATGAGTCTATACAGTATACTCTCTATACCCTACGCCCTTCTCCCAAATGTTATATACTTTTCTGGATGGACATGTCCATTTGGTGAGAAAAGGAGGAAAATCCTATCTAATTTGTGCCCTTCTTTTTCAGGACATTCCTGAGATGACTGAAGTTGAAATGGAACATGTGAGAAAAGCCTTGCTTCGTTTGAATAGAATAGCAAAGGTAAGCAGGTCGGTTTAATCTTAAAAATTTCAAAATCAAGTTACACTGTTACAGCTACTGTATTACTTTAAACCTGTCACCATGGTAATTACTCTGTATTCCAGACACACTTTTTTTCCAGATTCCTATGTTTTGTACACCCCTTATATGCTATACCCACATCTGGGATCAAAATTAACAGTTACCCATTTGTAACACCAAATAGCCTACCAGTTGTTACATGGGGGGACCCGCATAGTGACTGCACCCATGGTACTACAAGAGAACGTCCCCACCGTCAGAACTCGGTGCCATAGGCTTAACGTTACTCATTGTGCTCCAATGTAGCATACATTACCAAGGCAAGACCATGAACAAATCGACAGTTCTCACATTAATATTTGACTTCTCACTTCTGTAGGTCTATTTGTTTCTTTAGTTAACGTTTAATGGTCTGTAAATACAAGTTGATGAATTACTTCAAATGATCCTAAACATAGTTTGGAAGGGTTTAGCCTCCATCACCATTACCATTATACAAGTGGTTTCAACTTGGAACAACTAATATTTATCTCCTGGAACGTGTTTCCAAGTTTTCCAGCACTCCTAAATTTCCCTAGAAGTGTGATTTGTGACACATCTGGAAAATGTAAAACTCAGGCACTGGAAAACATCTGC
This sequence comes from Holothuria scabra, assembly GCA_037179385.1. Taxonomy (NCBI): domain Eukaryota; kingdom Metazoa; phylum Echinodermata; class Holothuroidea; order Aspidochirotida; family Holothuriidae; genus Holothuria; species Holothuria scabra. The sequence continues at coordinate 3,427,251 of CM074183.1, forward strand.
ATATTCATTGCAGTATATTACTGCAATATAAAAGAAACCAACGTTTTTAGTTGGTCATTAAGTTGACAAATGAAGGCATTCATCAGTCTTTATATTCATATACTGAAATACTCAGTACAGTTTTCCTGTATATTCTACGAATTACGGTATGGGTATAGGCCTTGTCCAGTGTAAATGTATGTGAATAAAATCGTCAACTCTGTCTCTATGTAAAAAAACAAGTTAAATACAGTAAAAGTGTGCCTGGAGTGAGAGACTGTACAGTAGAGGTCACATTATCATGGCCTCATCTGTGCTGCTTGCCGTACAAAGTAATTATATTCCCAGTTTACACTGGATTGAACAGCCACTTGTACAGTAGTACGTGTAGGCAAACAGTACTACTGAAGTATCACAGACTCTTTCGTGGTCTGCAACTAATGCACAGTAGCTAGAGTGTACAGTACTTTGCATACAGATGTAATTTTCATTAATACTGCTCATAGCATACTGCGATTAACTTGATGGAATACGGCACACAAACTGTTATGGATTAGTTAGGACATTGTTATTTGAAGAAATAATGCTGACTGAGCCAATTGTACGCCTAGCTGTGTTAGAACAGGTAGAACCCAATGTATGGTATCAGTGTGGACAAAGTTGTATTCTGGTAGCTACTGTGACTTACGTAAGCCAAACCTAACTTGTAACATTAGTTGGCCTTAGGAGTTGTCTTGCAGATTCAAACCACTATATGTGAAATGGAAGAGAGAATATGCTTTTGATTTCCAAAATACCATTTTTTGATGTAAAAATACTAGATGTCACTGTTAAAAGTTGGCATCTCTGCATCACTGAATCAAAATATATTTGGAGTGAAACTTTCTGGGAGACTGCTGTTCCCATGGAAGTGTTGGTCCAAGAGCTATTGCCCCCCCCCCCCCCCCAGAAAAAAAACAGTAAAGACCTGCACTGGTATGTGTACACTACAGTGATAAAGTACTGCAGCCTCCATTAAGAATGCTCTTGCTGGAATACTGGTTAATGGTATTCATGTACAAAATATCTTTCTAAGAGGTTGCTTAGAATAATGTCAAGTTACACTCAAGGTATTAGTTTGGTAGTTAAAGGGACAGTCAGACTTTGTTTTGGCAAGTTTTCCAGGACAATAATTTTGCACCACAAAAATGATCTGAAGTTGTTAAGTACAGTAGTCTAAAGTTGTGATTGGTCAAAGTGTAGATGGACACTGTCCAGTCTTGCATCTGTGTGGAATTTTTTTACCTGACAACTATTATAATATTCTCATGATACAACAGAATTAAAGTAACACAGAATTAAGTAACATTTCTTCTCACTTGATAGACTTCTTACTAGTTGAATCTGCTAAGTAATCCATAGTTAAAAAAAGGAAAAACAAGTGCTGTGAAAAAGAGGTTCATATTCGCTGTCAAACTCTGTTTGCTCCTTTAACAGCGCACAGATACATATAGGTGTGTACTGTAGTACAGTATCACATGAAAAGTAAGAATTCAGTGTAAAGGCCAATCCTAAATATATTCTCCTGTTACAGTATGTACATAAACTGTTGAACAGTACAGTAATTGTCTTTGTATGAAATTCCACCCTTCTTAGCCTTACTCCATGTCTACCATTTTTGAAAATTTAAACTTATGAAGAGGGTACCTGTTCGTTGTGAGAATTCCTTCAATAAAAACGTTTCAAGTGGTATATCGAAGTATCACAGGATTATACATTGCATGAAGATATAGTCAGCCAAAAAATTTGCCATGAAAGATTACCTCTGGTTTATTTTTCCTTTGTTGCAAACCATGATACAGTAAGCCTCTTGTATTATTGCTTCGTATTATAATGTCTTATTCCAGCTAGGAATGAACTTCTAAACTTTAGTTTCAAGTCTAATTTCCCTTATTTGCAAAGGCAAGCACAAATTCATTCTTCATTAAGGTTTATGCATTTGCTAACAGTACAGTTATGAGGTACAATATTGCTGTAGTTACATGTTTATTGTAAAATGTGTTTAAATAGAGTACATGTTTCAGCTTAAGAGGTGCAGTATAGGCTACTGGAGTGTTGTGTATACTGTGTGCCCTTCAGTAGAGTACAGTGAGTGATTAGACAATTCCTGCATTCAGTTCAAAAGTCCTGCATAGGAACTTCTTCTCTGCATGCAATTTCTGAACTGTTCCCTACATACTACAGTACTGCCAGTGTGCCACAAAGATGTCACATTTTCAACTCAGCAAGATGAGTTTGATGTCATAACATTGAGCTGACCC